>CM042836.1:171734922-172334922 GCA_023653725.1 Bungarus multicinctus
TGTTCCCGTCAGGGAGTCACAAAGGACACGAGAGAATTCCTTGGGAAGAAGGAGGGGCTCCTGCCCTTCTCCCCCTCCCCTCTCCTCTCCTCCCCTCCCCTCCGTGACTTATAAAGCAGTTGGGAAGATCAGGAGGGAGGGGTGTTTTTTTCTGGTAGGGAAGCAAATGCCAGAAGACTGCAAACCTGGGGGCAGATGAAGTCTTCCCTGGGGCTTGGATTGGATTGCCTGGCTTCTCTGGAGATCCATCGACAGGGGACCCAAATCTGTGGGAATGTAGGTGGCTTCCATTCCCCCCCCCACCCCCGTCTCTCAGTAAGACAGTGGATGTCCTGGCTAACCTGAACCTGCTTCTCTTTGAGAACAAAGTCTGGTTGAGATGCCGTTTCCTAGCCATCCTTTCCAAGACGGCTTACAGCCGTGGGGCTCTGCCTATGGTCTGCGGACCCCAGAGGGGCCAGTGATGTTATCGGTGGGATGGGGTGTCTGCGAAGGCTTTAAATGTGGAGTCTTGGGGGTCTGTGGTGGGGAGAAGGTTGACCCCCCCCCCGGCTTACAAGCAGCATCCAAACAAAAGAGTCGATGGGGTTTGGCAGCGCCTGCCCAAGGGGGCCTTGGGGGCCTAACATTCTCTGATGCTGTTTTTTCCGCCCTCCATTAATCTTTTCCTCTGCTCAGGAAGATGAGCATCTGCTGCCTCAACCTTTTGTGGGACTTAATTGCTTTATAAATCAGTGCCGGGCTTTTGTCTGCAGCCTCAGTGTCTCCCCGCCTGAAGCATCTCAGCCAGTTGCAAAGCCAGGCTCCCCCCGCTGGCTGGCTGGCTGGCTGGCTGGGGACTCTGGTGAGCCGCCCAGCCCCCTCTTCAGGCGGCAGTGGCCGGCGGCCTCTGGAGCTGGCAGGAAGCCCGGGGGAAGTGAGCAAGCCTTGTCATGCGGCCGGTGGCTCCTCCTGCCTGGCTGCCTGCTGCGTCTCTCTTAAAGGAGCCCGGCTCCTCCTGCTCGGGATATTTGCTGGAGAGCCACCTCTCCACCTCGGATGGTGGGGCCTCCTTAAGAGGGAACCATTGAAATCGGAGCCAGCTTTTCTACCCCACTGAGCCGCTTTCTTAAAGGAGAAGCCTGCTGCTGATGGTGTGCTGAGGCTGCACTTCATCAGAACCGGGGATCCCAGACAGACCTTTCTTTTGGAGGCCTCTCTGGGTCTCCCACACTCCTGTTCTTCGTCTCCGTCCTCTTCCTCCTCCTCACTGTCCTCATGATGAGTCAAGGGTATGGCAAAATCACTCTCCTGCTGACTTACTTTTTCTCTCAATTGTAAATGCCAATTTTTACCTTGGAGGGTTTGAATAGGGAAGCCTGGGATTCCAGCTACATTAGGCAATGTTGTGGTTCCAGTTAGAGGAGGATCAGAGTTTGTGTCTGCCTTGAAAAGTATACAATGAAACAGGGTTCTTTTAACCGTGATCCGGTGTGTCTCCTCAATGTGGACCAGCCTTACCTGCCTGGCCTTGATAAAGGCCTTGGTGAGGAGAGGGCGATCTCAAGCCAGAATAGCCCAGAAGAATGCCTGTGCAGGCTAGGAATGGCAAAGATCTCTCTTTCCATCGGGAACGGGGGAGAAGTTCATAAATGTATGTTCTTGTTGAGGATTGCCTAGCTGGCATCCTACCAAGGCCTTTCTACCTTCAGACCCAGGGAGCTGTATCTTTGCAAGGAGGCATCCATGCTCTGGTGTTGTAGCCGAGTAAGTGGGAGGGCTTGGGAGGAAAATATGACCATCCTAATTCTTTTAAATTATGGAAGCAGGGTGTGCAACACATATAAAAAATGGGCATAGCTTCAGTTGCACCCTCCTAGCTGCCCTCTTGCCCATTTTTTGTGCACCCCATGCAGACACCTCTGAAACTAGGGAGTAAGTTTTCAGGGGGTTACTGTGAAAGCTGAAATGGCATTTCTTTGGACTGGCCTCTTGGGCAGAACCTCAGGAAGATACTTCCTTCCCAGGGTAAGCAGCCTGAGCCTTGGCCAGCCCGTGGGGGCCTTCTGCTTGCAATGCAGCACTCTGGTTGTGGGATAATGACATTTTATTTTATTTTATATTTTATTTTTCTTTTATTTATTTTTATTTTACTTTACTTTATTTTACTTTATTTTACTTTATTTACTTTATTTACTTTATTTTACTTTATTTTATTTTACTTTATTTTATTTTTATTTTCTGAGTTGCAAAGAAGAGTAGTTGAAAAATGTCTCCTCCCATTGATTCTTTCAGAGCATGAAATCTCCCCTGCTGCTGAGGAAGGAAAGGGCTGTTTCTTGAAAATGGCGTGACCGAATGGCAGCCAGTCAGAGAGAGAGAGGGAGGGGCAGGCTTTCGGTCTCTATTGTTCAGCAAGGGTTAGCAGCGTGTAAAAGTTTCTGGAAAAGAAAGAGGGGTCCCAAGAGGAGGATTTATAAAGACAAATAGCCAGTTGTGGTAAAGGAAAGTGGTTAAGATGCAAAACAACAAGTGAAGTATTCTGCCTCACGTGACAGACGCTGCTGTTTTATAAATGCCCTGCCGGTAAAAAAGGCGGCACCCAACTCCTTCCTGGGATGCCAAGTTTATTTGCTTGTATGAAAGGAAGCTTTGAATTCCGAAGCCTTCTTCCATGGCCCACATAATGTGTCTTCCTCAGGGCCCACATAATGTGTCTCAGGCCTGAATGGCCTCAGGTTGTGGGTGCAGATTTGCATGAGTTAGGATTAACCAACCAAGACTCTGCAAACTGAATATGAAAAGGAAGCCCATAATTCTCTGGGGAATGATTCTGCTTGTAATCTACCTATTAAGAACCCTTCAGCCTTTCCCTTCCTGCAGATCGCTTACTTGGATAATTAAAATCTGTTTAGCTAATTGATTATACTGATTTATCAACCCCGCAATCCAGTGCTAATGATTGGAGAGTGGGGAAATCCTCTTGTATGCCTAAAGTGTGATCAGTTTATTTTAGTTTATCAGTACAGAAATGGGTGTCAGAGAATCAGAGTCCTGACTTATTCAAGCCAGTGGGATTCTCGCACAACGTCAAAATAAGTTTGAAAGACACAGGATGTAATGATGAGCCTGGGCAGCAGAGGGATTTCTCTCTGTCTTCCTTGAGACTCCAATTCTGGAATCGTGTCGACTCTCAGAAGGAAAGACAAAAATAAATTTGGTGAACTCTCACTTCTAGACATCAGTTTGGGAGGTTCAACCTGATATTGCAGCATCTGATTGCTAAGCCCCTGAGACCCTGTAGCTCCTATGAAACCATTCAGCTGGTAATATTATAGTTCATTAGGCTGAATATAAGGTGAAATGGGGAAATTGCCAGAAGTAATTTGAATGTGAAAATGTGGACTTCTCATTAATTGGAGAACAAAATAGCAATCAAAATGAAATGTGTTCAGTTGGTATCTAGATGAAATCAGCTACTCAAGTGAAGGATCTGAGAATAATTCAAGCTGGGAGTGGAACGGAACAGACTGATCTCATCATGGGATGCTGCCTATAGGGCCCAGTGGAGGAAAGCAGAACGTGGGCACCTCAGCTGCCACCCTCAACCATAAACTGCTTAGTCCTATTTTTACATTGTTTGGTTGTATGAACCCTGTGCTTTATTTGAGGTTCTGTTCTGAAAGGTCAGAAATAAATTGAATAAACTGTATTTAATTAACCACAAGTAAGCTCACTGTGCAACCACAACCAATGAAGCCTCAGGTGGATAATTTAAAGGTTTCCCTTGTGCAATTGTTTCTGACTCAAAGGCACGATGCTCATCTCCATTTCTTAGCCGAGGGAGACAGCATTGTCCAGAGACATTTCCCTGATCATATGGACAGCATGATTAATATATGCCAAGGCGCACATAATGCTTTACCTTCCCACCAAAGTGGTACCTATTTAGCTACTCACATTTATATGCTGTCGAACTGCTAGGCAGGCAGGAGTTGGGGCAAGAATGAGAGCTCACTGCATCATGTGGTACTTGGGTCTCAAACTCATTAACCACTCAGCTATTGTGCCTTTGATAAGGAGGAAAAAATGATAGTTATCTCTTTCCTGTTCTGGAAGAAAGGCAAGGTAACAACATTTACCCCATCCAGAGGCAATTCAGGAGGCAGTTTGGCCTAGTGGTTAAGGCACCAGGCTAGAAAGCGGGAGATTGTGAGTTCTAGTTCTAGTTAGCCACGAATGCCGGCTGGGTATCTTTGGGCCAGTCACGCCTCTCAGGCCAATGCGCCTCACAGGGTTGTTGCGGGGAAAATAGGAAGCGGAAGAAGGTGTTTGGATGTGTTCACCACTTTGAGTCATTTGTAAAAATAATAAAGGGGTGTGTGTGTGTGTCCATCCGTCCTGGAGGGGAAAAATGCTCAAATCCCCAGTGCCAACAAAACCCCAAATTTATCCTTGCCTGTTCTGAATTTGCAAATGTAAAGCAAAAGAAAACTTAATTAAGGACCTCATAATTAATAACAAAATACATATGTAAATAGAACTTTATGAGTATGTATATTCCTTCTTCTAAAAAAAACTTTATCTCAAATAATCTGTGAGGTAGAGGAAGAGAGAGAGGGGTTGTTAATCTCTTCTCATGTTTCTCAATCATAACAGTGTTAAGATGTCTGGACTTCAACTCCCCAAATATCCCAGGCCTGGTTCCTCCTTTCTTCAGTATTTGAATTAGTAGTAAGGAAGGGACAACTGTTATAATCCAACCTGCAGTTAAACACAGTCTTGGGAGTGGGGTATGATGGCTAGGGAATTCTGGGAGTTGAAGTCCAGACATCTTCAAGTTGCTGTGGTTGAGAAACGCTGAGTAGACAGGGCCCATGGCAGGAGAAGACGCAGGAAATGAATTTTTAATCCTCCAAACCGAAAGGTTTCACTGGCTTTGCTTGTGAAGCAAATATGGAGGTCAGCTTCTGAGAGAGAGAGAGTTAGATGACGGAAGAGGCCCCCCCAAAGGAATGCCGGAGGGAAAAGCCCTTGCAGGTTTCTTCCCCCTGCCCAGCCATTTCTTCACGTAAGGATACTGATAGAAGCAGGAGATCTGCTGAAATTTGTGTTTGGATCTGGAAGGAATACCTTAGAATAAATATGGGCAGCCCTCGACTTACAACCATCCATTTAGTGACCATTCAAAGTGACAAGGATGTAAGGGACTTGTCACCATTTTTCATACTTACGAATGCTGCAGCAACCCTATGGCCTTGTGATCAAAATCCAGATGGCTGCAACATCCCGGACTCATCCCTTTTTTGCGACCTTCTGACAAGTAATAGGGAAGCCAGGTTCTCTTAATAGCCATGTTACTCACTTAATGACTGCAGTGACTCCCTTAGCAATTGTGGCAGGAAAGCTTATAAAATGGGGGCAGAACGCCCTGAGCAACTGTCTCACTTAGCAACAGAAATTGTGGCCATAAGCCGAGGACCACTTGTATATGCCCAGTTGACTATGTTGAAGGAGGAAGGGTTTGTTCTCTGGCCTGCTTCTTCTCTCCGGGACTTCCTTCCAGAAACAGACACGTCCAACTCGCTGTTTTCATCACCCAAACTCAGCCTTGGATTTTTGGAGAGCGACGGAGGTCCTTTATCCCTCAGGCTCCTGGTGTGGTTTCTGGTCCCCTGTTGGGCAGCAGCTCAGATCCCTGGCATGATTTGGGCCATCTCTGGGAGACGATGGTCCCACCTACAAATCTTTTGAGACTGCTGCCTGCACTGCTTGCTTGCCGATTCTGGTTCATTCGGTGGCTGGAAAATGTTTGCGGAGAGGATGGTTCTCTGGGCCAGGTGGGCTTCCCAGTGCCCTCCCTGCTGCCTGCCTGGCCTCCAGCCAGCCTTGGCTGGGCAAGGAGAGCTTCTTTGGCCCTGAGAATGCTGCATGCATTGCCGGGTCTGGCACGCCTGCCCAGAACCATCCAGGCTGTCATTACTGCAGTGCAGAGTTGAGGCGAGAACCGTCTCCCCCTCCTCCCGGCCAGGCTCACCCACCTCCAGCCCGGCTTTGGGGAGAGATGCCTGTGGCTGGCTGGCTGAGCTGCTCCTGACCGTCTCCCACTGATGCTCCAGGCCCGGCTCCCATGGCAGCCCCCGGCTGAAGCGGGGCCTCTGCACGAGTGTGTGTGTGGGGGGGCGGCGGTAAGAGGAGCCTTGCTTTGTCTCTGCAGAAGGATGTGATACGGTGCCTGTTTGTTTGCACTAGCTGAGACCCTCCTAAGAGCGAGAGGCAGGGCCAGTCGGAGGATATACCTGCAGGAGAACTTGGGAGCCGTGACTGCGCCTCCTCCTTGCCCCCTCCTCCTTTCCCGCTGCTGCCGGAGCCTGGGGGGGGAAGAAGCAAGAGAGAGAGAGAGAGAGAGAGGAACTGAGTCTCAGCCTGACAGCCCAGGATGTGTCAGTCAAGCGCCTTGCAGGGACCAGAGCTGCACTCAGGGAAATGGTGAGATGCTGCAAAGCTTTACCTAACCCTCCTCCCTCTTGCTGCAACCTCCACAAAGTTAAAATCCATGTCCGGAGGCTGCACTCAGGCAACGGTGGCGGCGGCTGCTGTGCCGGGGAACAGCACCTACAGCTGGAAAGCCCGGCCCCAGCTGGGAGCACCCCAAATAGGAAAGCCCGTTTCAGGTACGGTCTGGCGTCTCTGGCTTTGCGGGGGGGGGGGGGGGGGGAGGGAGAGCGACTGGCAGGTGCCCACCAAGCCTTCGTTTGGCCTCACTGCGGTGACCAACCTCTGAATTCCCTCGATTGGCCCAGGAATGAGGGGCATCGCTGGTCTGTCAGGCCCTTTGGGGGGAACAATGACAAGAGAGGCTGGGCCTCACCTGGGGATCAAGGGGGGTGTTTGGGAAAGGAGGCCCTGCCTGCCTGGAGAGCCTGGGTCCTTTTTCAGGCAGCTCTCAAGCCGCCACTCGGCGGGGATTGGCTGTGATTGTCTGCAGTGAAAGGGGGAAGCCGGAGCCAGGAAGCGAGCGAGCAGCATGATGCCTCTCAGCTCCTGCCATTGTCTCCCGTCAGGCTAGCTTTGGAGGAGGTGGGGTGGGGGTGGGGGAGAGTGAGCAGCACGCAGGAGGCCCCTGTTAGCCTCCTTTCGCTTGGTTGGCTGGAACACAGCAGCCCCTCTGGGCCTATGGGCTGGGGGTGGGGATAGTGCTGGAGTCCTCAGGGATGCAAGGTGATGGGTTCTAGTCCAGGTTTCCTTCTTGGGAAAAGATCCCTGCTGCACTTTCCAGAAGTTCTTTCTCCCGAAGGAGAGTTTGCTCTTTGCACACCTGCCCTAGGTGGGCAACAAGGCCGGCCATTGAGGCTTGAAATACAAGCCCACAGCCAGCTTTGCTTCTAATAAGTAATAGATGTTAGGGGAAGAGTGAATTCTGTCTTTCCAGATGAAATAAAAATGAATAGCTGGGTGGAATTTGCTAGTGGTGCTCTTTGTTTTGGCCAGTTTAAGGTTAATCCAGTCTTTGTCCCTTTTTGTTGTGATGTCAGATGTTTTAGGAGCCCTTGGTGAATCAGGGTTTTAAACTCCTTTCCTGGTTTAAAGCAGTGCTGTTGGATGGCTTAATACCTCCCTTCCTTTTTTTTCTGTTGGAACATGTTGCCTGCTGAGAGGAAGTGGATACCTGATTCTTGCTGGTTCCCTTGTGGGTTTTATGGGACCCACCTGGTCCTAATGCAGGTCTAGCTGCAACCTGATTCTTCATAGAGCTAGCAACTTGCAGGATATCCCAGTGAGGCTTTCAGCTCTTCAGGTGAAAGGAGATAAATTCTCAGACCACACTCTCCTTCTACAGAGGATTCCCCCATTATTTCCTGCAAAGGCCAGCAGGAATGTCAGTTCTTAAAAAAGGACAGGGAAAGAGGCTTTGACTTCATTCTGCAGCAGAGGAGGTGAAATCCCCAAGAAGCAGGATTTGCCACTACCTGTGCTGTCTTGCAGCTCTGCTTTTGCTGCAGACGGCGGTAAAACTGTCCTCGTGGGATATGTTTGTGGGGGCATCTATTATCTTTCTCACCCAGTACTGCTTCCTGCTTCTGGACTCTATGGGAGCTTCCTTGAGGGCAAGACCGTCTGAATCAGGGGTGTCAAACTCACATTGTCACGGCGTCATCACAGGACGTATCGGGACTTTTTCCCCTTCGCTAAACCAGGCGTGGGCGTGGCCAACCCGTGACGCATCCGGCCCGCAGCTCGCGAGTTTGACAGCCCTGGTCTAAATCATGGCGAACTGGGCTGCTTTGCTGGGGTTAGGCCAACTTTGTTTCTGATGGGAGGGCCCCTGATTTGGGGGAAAGCCTCAGGGGGCAGAAGAGACACCAGGTTGGCTGACCATCTTGTGTGTCTGTAATCCCACAGGTTGCAATTTCCCCAGCTGGCCCTGAGGCGGAGGTTGGGCCAGCTGAGCTGTATGTCTAGGCCCGCTCTGAAACTTCGTTCTTGGCCTCTGACTATTCTCTATTATCTCCTGCCTTTCGGTGCTCTTAAACCTTTGACCAGAGTGAGATGGAGGCCTGTGAGCCGGGTAAGTGCTTGTGAGTTTGTCTTGTGCTTGTGGTGCCCTGTTGTTGTGGGGTCGGGGCGGGGGGGCCCTTGGCAGGCCACAGAAGCTGAACCCGAGGTGGCCGCTGAAGGGTAAGGATGCCTGAGGAGTCTGCCTTTTCCTTTCCTCTTGCACCTTGCCTGCCTCCGTTAGGTCTTTGCAGAAGGCACCTCCAGGAAATGCTTTTGCCCGGAAACTACTGGCACGGTGGGAGAGAAAGTCATGCCAGCTCCTGTTCCTTGTCTTGGGCAGCTAGGGAAGGAGGGTTGTTGCCTGTCTTTTAGCTGCTCAGAACTGTACCACAGAGAAGTAAAATGTCTTGGCTTTGGGAGCTGTAGGACATGTCTGAAAGGGGTCACGAGCCCCCCTTCCTTTCCCAGCCCCCTTGGGGCTTTCTTTGTGTGGCCTTGGACACATGGGCATTATTTGGGAGCATGCAGCTCTGCATCCTTGTGGAGAGCTATCCTTCTGAAGGCATCTCTGTAGGGTCAAGGGGTTTGTCTGTAGGAGGTTATGGTCACAGCTATTCAGGTTGTTCCTTTTAATTATGCAGAGGCATTGGTATTGAGTAAATAATTAGCATGAAAAGCAGGTGTGATGGCTAGCTGTTGCTTTTGTTTTGGACTTCCCAAAGCTCTTTCCTTGCCTGTTTTCTATCTATCTTGGGATGCTGCTGTTTCAACTGTGAAATAGAAATTAGAAGTTTAACAAAAAGAATCTGAACTACTCCCAGGAAAGTAAAATGAGGAAATGATGGATAATATATCAGTTAGCAAACTTTAATGCCACATACCAATTTATACATTTCTAAACTTTAGGTTTCGTATAATTTAACATCAATGTTTGTGTAAGACCTTCCTGTTTTAGAATGCATTGGGTTGTGGGAAGAGGTTGAGGAAAATATTAGGCTTTCTGCTTTGGTCTCTTCTTGTTTTGGAGTTGGTGTAACTCATGTGTGAACTCTTGGCACACCTGTGCATACCTGTCTATTACAAGAGTACTCCCTGTTATGCAGAGATCTGTGAAGAGTATCTTCCAAGTGTTCCGATTAGAGATCCGTGCAGTATCCTCTCCATCTTTTGAACTTTCGGCTTGAGCCCAAGGTGGATGTTATCTGTGTTTCTGCCCAAGTTAGGGCTTTTCCCATTGACTGTTATCCACCACCTGCAGAGTAGCTGTGGTCCTTTGGCCTTCTTGGAATGGCTGGCTGATGGAACACCGAAGTGGCTGATGAACGCTCTGGTTGGAGCTGGCCTCCTGAGGGGTTAAGGGGCTGAGCGGTTCTCTCGCCCTCCAGCAGTCGTCCCCCCCCCCCCGTTTTCCTTGCTGCTGTTTGAGGGTACATTTGACTGTACTCAATATCCTTGGGCCCTGTTCCCACAGAAGCCATCCCTGGGGAGGGAGGGGGGCGGTTGGGTCAATATTGGGTACAGGGTGATGCGTTTTCCTTGAGGCGCCCGGTCTCCCAGCCCAGGTTCCTTTGGCCTATTTAAGTACCTTTAAAGCAGGCCCTGAGTCCAGAGAGACGTCAAGAGAACAGAACAGTTTGCATGCAGCCATTGAACGAACATTGAAGATTAGCTGCTGCTTTCATCCACTGGAACTTGGCAGAGAAAAGGGTCGTTTAGATAAGCTCTTAAAATAAACTGGAATCACCCAGAGGACTGAGCCTGATAAATAATAGAAGTTGGGATGCCTCTACTGCTCTTGCTACTTTTATTTTTTTTCCCCTCAGTGTGGTCTTTTTAAAGGGATCGTGTTCAAAGGCAAAGATCTTTTCTGTTTTGTGTTAGGAAGGTCATAATGAAGGGCCCTGGAATCCTCTAAAATCATTAGGAAATAATAGAAGCTGACTGGCTGTATTGTTCTTAGAGAAGCCGTTGTGATGGCAATAGACCAGAATCCGGGTCATGTGGCAGTTCCTGGCACCTCCCTTGGGCAAATGAAACTAGGCACACTCACACACACACACACACACCCCTGGGCATAGAGACATTGCTCTGATCCTGGCATTTCCGTACTGACAATTCCTTGAAGCAGAGGTCTCCAACCTTGGCAACTTTAAGCCTGGCAGACTTCAACTCCCAGAATTCCCCAGCCAGTCTGCCAGGCTTAATGTTGCCAAGGTTGGAGACCTCTGCCTTGAAGAACTGCACAAGCAGGAATGAGGTGGGATGCAATGATAGCAAACAACCAATCGGGTTCCTTTCTTATTTAGAAAAGCTTCATTCCCAGGAAAAAACGGGCACTTGGAAAACAGGAGAGTTTTTAATCTCCTTGGGCTGCAAGGAAAGTCCCTCATTCTAGCCTGCGTGGTAAATTGCAGCTCAGCCATGTCTGGAGGAACATTGTTTGTCATTCCTGGTGCACGGCACGCTTGGTTGCATGGAGGAATAGTAAGTGAAGGTAGAGTTGGGGCTGTTAGAAATATTAGGTTCACTCAGCTTCTCACCAGGCTTAAGGAGGAACATTGTGGTCTCTTTCAGCACTTCCAATCTTGAGACCAGACCTAAACGATTGACCTGGCCCTGAATATACTTACACTAGTACCTCAAATTCTCTCCTGGCCCAGCGTTCCTCAACCTTGGTGACTTTGAGATGTCTGGACTTCAATTCCCAGATTTCCTCAGCCAGCAAAGTTAGTTTTGTACCCACATCTTAAAGTTGCCAAGGTTGAGAAACCATTGCTCTACTGGAGGGATCATGCAGCTAGACCCCCCGGTCTGTTCCTTTAAAATTCTGGAGTGGCAGAAGGCCAGAGGTAAAAGACGGTTCCACAAGAGGTCTGAGAGTATTTGGGGCACGTTTCTCCTTTCTTAAAAATTCCAACTTCTGGTTTTGTTTACAACTTTTACAGGTACATATACTACCTTTTAAAGGCCTAACACACTTTCTTTGAGGTCAGAAATACTATTTTCTTGGCTATTCTGCAGATGTGTTGTTGAATGAACATCTGTGTCAGGTGCATTGCTGGCCCAAAGAAAACAGAGAGAACAGTCAGAATTGTGTCTCCTCCTCCCCATGGGTCACTCACTACCTGGCAGATCTGAACTATCTTGCTGCTTTCTCCTTAGTCCTCTCCTATGACTTGCATACCAGGTGAAGCGGAGCCAGTGCCTATGATTTTAGAGATGGCCAAGTTGTTATTTTCCAGACACTCCAAGATCTCTTTATGAGACCTAAGCTAAGCTACCTACAATCTCAGTCTCTTGTGATATTAACCATCACCACCACAGTTCCTCCCAGTGGAACCTGGCTTGCTAATATCCTGTCCTCAACTTCTGACATTCTCATCCCTGTAATTTGGCTGTGCAGAGAGACTTTGAACTTGTCACTCTGCAGTCACCAATAGAGTTCCACAACGAGTGTCTGGTAAGCTCTTCTATTGTAGAATGAGGATCTCGACTCCTGAAGCAATGGTTATTTAGAACAGATGTAGGGGAATCCACCCCTTAAGGAATATGCATCAGTTAGACTTCTAGAATCAGATGCTACCGCAGAGTAAGCCGGCTGGGCAATAAATCCTCCTTAAAATGCCTGTGGAACAATGGGATGGACAGTTAGGTAATCCTTGTGATTAATACACTGACTTAGCAGTTGCCTATGCTGTAGAGTTGTGTCATCTGCTTGTTCCACTGTGGCTTGGCCTGCTCTTCTGAGTAGTAGCTATCAAGGACTTTATGGACCTACGGCAGTGTCAATATTAATCATCACCTGGCAGTACCTCCTGGCAGCCAGGTCCTCTCAAAAGAACAACGGGTACCGCACAAATATGACCAAGAAATACGGGAAGTCCTTGGATTGTAACCTCTTGGTCAGCAGGCGTTCAAAGTTATGACTGCGTTGAGCCAGGAGGACTTTCAGACAGTCCTCAAAGTTGCAGCCGTCACGGTCTCCCCACACTCATGTGATTGTGATTCAGGCTGTCAGCAACTGGATTGCAATTTCAATGGCTGCAGTGTCCTATTGTCATGTGAGCACCATTTGAGACCTTGCTTGAGACAAGCAGTTATTGGAGGTCACACCTGCTGCTTTTTCTCCCAAGGGGCCCCTTGGTGGCATCGGGGATCTTGTGCCTGTACCCCATAGTGCCCGAGCACAGCACCTACCCACCTGCAGCACCTGCCCTTCTGCTTGCATTTCGGAGCACTGACCCACAGTGCCAGCCCATCTATACTCCACAGTGCTGCTCACAGTACTTGCCCGCAATCTGTAGTGCCTGCCTGCAGCACCTGCCTATCTAGCCATAGCTCCGACCCCCTGGCCTGCTTGCCTGGGATGCAGTTGCAGGTCCCACACTCTGGTCACATGAGGTCCTTGCTTAATGAATGGGGTTGTCTGTCAATTGCTCTTGCTAAGTGATGTAGTCATGTGCCTTGTGGTATGACTCTTGCCTTGGGCAGTGGGTTTATTTATTTATTTAAATTTGTATACCGCCCCCCTCTCCCGGAGGGACTCGGGGCGGTGAACAGCCAAGATAAAATACATATAAGAATACACATACAATATTTAAAAGTTAAAAAGAATTAAATAAGTTGGCCATATCAAAAAGTTTAAAAATAAGAGATTAAGAAGGTTAAAACCAGATTAAAAGATCTAAAAACCCCTAGGCCAGACCGGCTTGCTGAAATAAATAGGTTTTCAACGCACGGCGGAAGGTCAGGAGATCAGGGATGGTCCTCATCTCCGGGGGTAATTCGTTCCAGAGAGAGGGTGCCCCCAACGAGAAGGCCCATATCCTCGGGGTCACCAGCCGTCCAGCCGGCGGCACCCTGAGGAGTCCGACTTTATTGGAGCGTATTGGTCGACGGGAGGCCAATAATGGCAGGAGGCGGTCCCGCAAATATCCTGGTCCCGAGCCATGGAGTGCTTTAAAGATGATAACTAAGACCTTGAAGCACACCCAGAGGGCCACCGGGAGCCAATGCAGCTCACGCAGAAGTGGCGTAACATGGGAGCCCCGAGGAGCCCCCAACACCACCCGCGCGGCCGCATTTTGCACCAGCTGGCTGGGTGCTCTTCAAAGGAAGCCCCATGTAGAGAGCATTGGCATAGTCTAGGCGGGAGGTCACCAGGGCGGAGGTGACTGTGCGAAGCGCACACCGATCCAGAAAGGGCCGCAACTGGTAGATCCTTCGGACCTGACCAAAAGCCCCCCTGGCGACGGCCGCCACATGGTCCTCCAATGACAGGCGTACGTCCAGGAAGACATCCAGATTGCGAGCCCTCTCAGTGGAGGCAAGAGTTTCCCCCCCCACAGCCAGCTATGGAACCAGCTGGCTATACCAGGGCGCCGGGAAGCACAGCCACTCAGTCTTAGATGGGTTGAGCTGAAGCCTGTTCCTCCCCATCCAACACCGCACGGCCTCCAGGCACCGGGTCATCACTTCGACGGCTTCATCGGGGTGGCCCGGGGTAGAGATGTACAGCTGAGTGTCATCAGCGTACTGATGGAACTCTACCCCAAAGCCATGGATGATCTCACCCAGCGGCTTCATATAAATGTTGAACAGAAGGGGCGAGAGCACCGACCCCTGAGGCACCCCGCAAACCAGGGGCCTCGGGGCCAACGTCTGCCCCCCTGCCAACACGAATTGCGAACGGTCACTGAGGAAGGAGAGGAACCACCGCATAACAGTGCCTTCCATTCCCAACCCCTCCAGCCGCCGCAATAAGATACTGTGGTCGACAGTATCAAAAGCCGCCAAGAGATCTAATAGGACCAGGACAGAGGAATAACCTCTGTCATGGGCCCTCCAGAGATCATCCACCAATGCGACCAATGCCGTCTCCATGCTGTGCCCGGGCCTGAAGCCCGATTGGCATGGATCCAAATAGACAGCTTCATCCAGGTGCTGGGGAAGCTGTTGTGCCACCACATTCTCAACAACCTTCGCCACAAAGCGAAGGTTGGAGACGGGACGATAATTAGATAACAAAGTTGGGTCCAGGGACGGTTTCTTGAGGAGGGGTCTCACCACCGCCTCTTTCAAGGTGGCGGACAGATATCCCTCACTCAAGGAAGCGTTAATAATACCCTGAAACCAACCTCGTGTCACCTCCCGAGTGGCCAACACCAGCCAGGAGGGACACAGGTCCAATAAACATGTGGTAATGTTCAGTCCCCGCAACAACCTGTCCACGTCTTCGGGGATCACAGGATCAAACTCCACCCAAATGACTTCCCCAAATTCCGCCCCTGACCCCCCGTCCAGAGTTGCCCATTCAGAGTCCAACCCGTCCCGGATCCGAGTGATTTTATCCAGCAGGAAATTCGAAAAGTCCTCAGCCCGTCCCTGCAAGGGGTCCTCCCGCGCTCCCCCTTCCAAGAGGGAGCGGGTCACTCTATAAACAGGGTGGCCAGGCAGTTTCCTGCGGACGCAATAGGTGTGGAAAAGTGAGACGCTTTGCCACCTTTGTCGCAACTAAATAGGTCTTAATATAAGACCGTAATAGTGTTCGGTCGGGTCCAGAGCGAGTAGTCCTCCAAATACTCTTCATGAAAAGCGTCTTTTCCGGCGCTTCATCTCCCTCAGCTCCTCGGAGAACCAAGGGGCCGAGCGAGAGCGGCGCCAGGTCAGAGGCCACAAGGGCTCGACCCGGTAAAGGGCCCCAGCCACCACCCTATCCCAGGTGGCGACCAAGTCCTCAACCAAGTCGTGTGCTTGAACGTCAGGACATGGCCCAAGCTCCATCAGGAACCTATCTGGATCCATCAGATGCCTGGGGCGGTACCAATGTACTTGGTCCGCCTCCCTGCGATGGGGGGGAGCGGCCTGGAAGTCTAGCCTAAGGAGCGAATGATCTGACCATGACGAGGGCTCAACAAAAACATCCCCAACACCAAGATCATCCTGCCACTGCCCAGAGACAAAAACCAGATCCAGGATGTAACCCCCAATGTGAGTGGGTTCCCTAATTAATTGGGTCAGGCCCAAGGCTGTCATGGAAGCCAAGAACTCCTGAGCAATCCCCGAGGCCCCACCAGCCGAAGGCAGGTTGAAATCCCCCATGACCATCAGCCTGGGGGTCTCAACCGTCAGGCCGGCTATGACCTCGAGGAGCTCAGGCAGAGCCGATGTCACATAGCAGGGAGCCAGGTATGTGATCAATAGGCCCATCTGAACCCTGGAACCACACTTTACAAAAAGGGACTCACATCCGGTCGTCTGAGGAACAGTGGATTCCCTAGGACCCAGATCCTCCTGAATAATCACCGCAACCCCCCCACCCCTCCCCTGGGCCCTCGACCGATGAAAGACCCGAAACCCGGCTGAGCACATCTCCACCAGAGGGACACCCCCCTCTTGTCCCAGCCAGGTCTCGGTGATGCCTGCCAGGTCCACACACCCCTCTGTAACAAGATCGTAAACGAGGGTTGGACCTCCAAGATCCCTGATAGCCTTGGGATTCTATCATAGAGAAAAAGAGGGAGAGAGGGGGAGAGAGAGAGGAGGGAGGGAGAGGGAAGGAGCAGTCAAAGCAGATAACAACAAGACCTGGCAATAGCTAAGAGCAGGAAAGTTGAAGAAAAAGACAGAGAAGCTAATTCTGGCTGCCCAAGACCAAGCCATGAGAACAAATATATGCAAAGCCAGAATTGAGAAGAAAGCAACAGATAGAAGTGATACCTCTGCAAAGAAGCTAAAGAAACAGTGGGCCATCTGGTTAGCTGCTGCCAGAAGATCACCCAGACTGACTACAAGCAACGGCATGACAAAGTGGCAACAGTCGTGCACTGGAAGATCTACAAGAAATACCATTTGCTTGCAAGGAAGAACTGGTGGGACCACAAAATAGACAACAATAGAAAATGAAGAAGCTAAAATGCTCCAGAACTTTAAAATTCAAACACATATCTTCCAGACAACATCTCAGGTTTAACAACTGTTGATAAGAAAGACAAAAAAGTGTTCCTTTTTGCAGTACCCAGAAACATCAGACTAGAAGAACTGGAGAAAAATCACAAAATACAAAGTCCTGCAAAACAACAATGGCAAAAGTAGTAATGGGTGGAACCTCAAAACATCTCAAACACCATCGGCACTGACAAAATGCCCATCAGTCAATTGCAAAGGCAGCTTGACTTGGAGCAGTTTTCATCGTGTGAGGATACATTTAACAATATTAAACAACTTCTGCCTGTCCCAGCTCTTTGGAAAAGACCCGAGACTCGGTGGACAAAAATGCCTAGCCCGGTCTAACCATCTGGCTGACTCTGTGACCAACCATAATTTCTTAAATTTGTATGCCGCCCAATTTTCAACGACTCAGTGCTTACATTGTTAAAAATGTCTCTTTCTTCTGATTAATTGCAATAGGCAGACAAGTAGAAGAGAACAATTACAGCCAGTGTGACTGCATAAAAGGCGTAGTAAAAATGGGAGCGTCAAAATGGGTCAGTACAGAAAACAAAGGAAAAAGAAAGCAAGAGCAAGAAAAAAACTGTTCAGGGCGGTACCATTAACGTTTGGAATGGCTGAAATTTATAAAGGATGATAATTGTTAAAACCAACAAAAAGCATTTCCAAAAATAAAAAGAAGGGGAAAGAAACAGCATACAGAAAAGGCTAAAGGATAACAAAAGAAAACAGGAGGAGAGGCATCTCTCTGCATCCTACTTTGACCCCTTCTTCCCCAGCCAAAGAGGAAGTCTTCCACTGGCTAATAGTGAAAGCAGAATGAAAAGGCAGGGCTGAAGTTTGAGTCAGACAGAGCTACAGATACATAGAGCTGCAGAGAATGAGTTTCAAGGTGCAAAGAGGTCAGATGTCTTGCATCCTTGGCTACAGAGGGAAGCTCTGGCTGTTACTTTTGAGAAATCCTAGACTCTGGGTTCCAGACAAGGAAGAATGGATGGAAACTGAACAAGGAGATATTCAACCTGGAAATAAGGAGAAACTTTCTGACAGTGAGAGCAATCAACCGATGGAACAGAAGTTGCCCTTGGAAGTTGTGGGAGCGCCATCATTTGAGACCTTCAAGAAGAGATTGGGCTGCCATTTGTCAGAAATGGTGTAGGGTGGGGGGGGGGGTTGGACTAGATGACCTACAAGGTCCCTTTCAACTCTGATTATCTGTTATCTGTTTAAATGTCTCTATTTGAAACAAAAAATAAAGTAAAAGGAGGCTACAGGAATTATAGACCTGTCAATCTGGCAGCAACGTCCGGGAAGATCCAAGAGCAGATCTACGAGCAGAGATCAAGAGATTTGAAAATAATTGCAGGAATTACATGAAGTTGTCTCTTCTCAAAAAAAAAAACCCTTCAAATTTTAACGAACTTCTTTCGTAAATCTAATATAACAAGAGCAATAGCACCTAGACTTATATATCACTCATAGTGCTTTACAGCCCTCTCTAAGTGGTTTACAGAGGCTGCCTATGGCCCCCAACAACCTGGGTCCTCCTTTTATCGATCTTGGAAGGAAGGAAGGCTGAGTCAACCTTGAGCTGGTGAGAATTGAACTGCTAACAGTCGGCAGAGTTAGCCTGCAGTACTGCATTCCAATCACTGAGCCACCATGGCTCCTCACTAATGTAATATAGGAACATTATCCAGGTCATTCTCTTTTTTATTATTTATACATCCCTTTTAAATATTAAGACATCAGCCATTTTTTTGTAAGTCCACACCATTCTTTTAATTTACTATTGTTAAATTCATTTTTAAATTGGTCTTAGTCTTCTCCAGTAAAACTTGTTCCTTTTCCATAACACCTTTTAAACACTGTTTCTATAGAGGCAGACACTCTTAAAATTAATTTCAGGAACCATTGTCCAAAAATCTCCTTCCGTATGTCAAATATTACAATATATGCTCTATTCTGTATTAGTTAGTTAGATTTGTGTTTCTCTTCTTTAATTGTAACATTTAGTTCCTTCTAGTCCCCTCTAGTGTCCAACTTTCAAAGTTCATCCTTTCATTAAAAAAAAAAAGAATTCCAAACAAATTTTCTCATGGGAGAGAAAATAATTAATTTATAATTATTTCCAAAATCTTATCCCAATTTTCTAGAGTCTTAGTTCATTTGTAACTGTTTTTGAAATAATTTTTATTTATTTCAAAGATAAAACATTAAGCACCTCTGTGGAGCACCTGTGATCGATCTCACGTCGTCGCCTTGTCTGGAGAGGCATTGCAAAGAGCCGCCTGCTTGATAGCTCTTCAGGATGCCGTGATCGGCGGCTCTGCTTTTAGCGAGGCCATCTGCAGTTGGCCATTTCTGCCCCGAGAGAGGGCCAGTCCTTCTAGGGCACTTGGTTCCTTTGCCCAAGCCTGCCTGCTGGTGGAGGTCACCCTGCATGGGGGACAGGAAGGCCAAGAGACGCCCCCCCCCTTCTTCTCTCCCGCTTGCAGTTGCTGGCCAAGGGAGCTCTTCAGCCGCTCTCCCAGGGTATGAAAGCCCCTCGGTGTCCAGTCTCAGTTCCACACTGCACGTAATCAGGAGTGCAGTCAAGGGGGGGAGAATGGAGACCAGGATCCTTAGGCTGAGAACTGGATTTGAACTGTAATCTTAAGGGAATTTCAAAGCGAGAGAAGGAAAATCCCATCACAAGAGCAGCTGCAGGATGGATCTTAGCAACCTTCTAGTGGGAGATGAATCACCAGAAAGAGGAGAATGTTCTTATTCAGCCTTCAAGGCAGTTGGATAAAGGGACATTGTTGAATCTGTTTGCCAGGCTGGTAAAGGCATTGTTGGCTGTTTTGTCTGCTGGCAGAGACCTAAAGACACTTGCATTGAGAGGTTGGTACGTTACTTACCGCCCAAGGCAACGCTCTCCAATGAAGCAGACACTACTAGATAACTGGCCGAAGCAAGGTGCAGCCCCTGCCACCGCAGCCAGCTTGAGCTCAGATCTTTCCT
Organism: Bungarus multicinctus; assembly: GCA_023653725.1. Lineage (NCBI taxonomy): Eukaryota > Metazoa > Chordata > Lepidosauria > Squamata > Elapidae > Bungarus > Bungarus multicinctus. The sequence continues at coordinate 171,754,357 of CM042836.1, forward strand.
GGAATACATCTGGCTTCAGTGGCGTTTTGGGTCTCTCAGGGTCCAATGCCATCTAATCCTGGACTGAGAGTCCACCAGATTCTAATTCCTATCCTGGTTTGTGGCTTTGTTTCCTTTTGTGGCTCACTCTAAACGTAAGACGTGTCTTTCCCACCTCTGTGATTGTAATCAACCCAGTTTAAATCTTAAATATCTGGTGAGTATCTGAGTCTTGGAGATCTTGGGAGGTCCCAGAGGGCTCTACTGGGAGTCCTCCATTGTCGAGATGAGATCACCAGGATCAGATGCTACTTGTGCCAACTAAGCCACATACTCATTTTGCCACTGCTACTCACCTTTTCACCAGGCTGCTGATCCTACAAAGAAACATTACTCTCATTTGCACAGGTTCAGTGTCTTCAGGTGGACTACCTTGTTTTGGACTAGTAGAATCTCTGGAATCACGAGAGCTAATGCTCCCGAAATAGCAAGATGCTTGATTTCAGATTTGTATCCCCATGAGATCAGAATAGTAAACAAACCTTTTTAAAAACTTGACACCGACTTCAAAATAACAGAAAGAAGTATGTAATTCCTGCTTGAAGTAATATATCTGCACTCTCCTGTAAAGGAATTTCTTTCAGACAGCAGAGAGGATAGAAGGATAGAAGGGGCAAGAGACCCCAGTGTAAATCCATTTTAGCTGGATTTTAGATGCTGGAGCTAACCCCTAGAGAAGGCAATCCACATTAGAGGTCCATGTGCAATAATGAATTGAAACCTTGAGAAAGCTGAAGCACAGCTCTTAGCTCTAGCCTGTACCAGTTCTAGGCGTTTGGGTGTTTATCTTTAAAAATCTGTGAATCATAATGGTGGCTGATTACCTTGACTTTAAAGAAATCAGTATTGTGAAATTAGTCCTCATATATATATATGTGTGTCAGGAAAATGCAAGCTAGCCTTCATGATCTTAGGGCCCCAGGCAGTAACATCTGTTGTTCTTTTCAGCAGTAGAAGGTTGAAAAATGGCTCCCGCTTAAGAAGCCTTCATTTGCTGTTTGTAGATGCCACTGAGCCTCCAGCAATAAGCTTTTTAATGGCACCACCAATACCTTTTAGCTTCAGTAAGTGATGACCAGTTTCTCCGTAGTGCAGAACGAGGGCTTGAAGGCCCTGCTTTAGACTGCTTTGCGCAGTGGGTGGGGTGGCTGCTGTGCATTAGTGTAGAGCAGGGGTCTCCAGCCTTGGCAACTTTAAGATTTGTGGGTTTCAACTCTCAGAACTCCTCAGCCAGTAGAGGACTCTGCTGCTGCAGAGAACAGACATGAGGGAGAATGGACCCTACAGGTGCATGAGAAATTGACTCAAGTCACTCTCTCCACAGAAGGACAGAGATGAAGGTGAAGGAAGGTTAGGTCTCCCTTCAAAAACCATGGAGGGTGAAGCATTGAGTCTTACTGAGAAGGTTCTTCTAGGGAGAACAAGAGGATATTTATGACAATGGGCAAAAGTGAAGGGACCTGTAAACAAACCACCTTTGTAATAGTAAGGGGAAAATATCCCAACTTCTTTGGAAGTCGTAAACAAGTACCTGTTCTTTTAGATCCACATTGGTTCTCTCGAAACCCAATGAATCTAAACACTGGGCCCAGAAGCTACACTTTCTACAATCTTCCATAAAGACCAGAAATTATCTCCAAGGATAAATTACCCCCAAGAATGCCAAAGATCTCTGCATAAAGGCGGGTTTTAATTAGAATTTAAGGTGTCCTGGTCTCACACGAGTCATCAGATACTGGGCTCAACTGAAGTACAGAGCAGTGTTGATGACACACTGCAGAATCCTATAGGTGACTTTGAAAATAATGAAATTGTGGTCTGCCATCTAGATCAGATAGTAGGATAGAGCCTTCCCATGGGAGCCTTGCCAGGCAGGTTTGCCCAGGAAAACATACTGCACGCTAATTTTACAGTCTAAGAGAAGCAATCACTACAAGCTGGGATCTCCTTTTTAAAGACAGTTTTATCAGTTTTGGAGACACAAGAAATAACCTGTAATTCTGGCACCACATCTGCCCCAGTGTATATATTCCCTTTTGATGATCCCTTTCTACAGACCCAAGATGGTTGAGTCAGAGTCAATGATCCTTTGGGGCAGGTGCCGGTCCCTGTGATCTTTTATACTTGGAGTGACAAAAACCAAAGATGGATTAAGCTGTTGCTTGAAGGGGAGAATCAGCACTTCAGTTTAGCTTAGTTTACTTCATTGCCATTGCACCTCATACAATGAAATCAAACCCCATCTTCGGTGCACATCATGACCATGAAAATAAACACAAACACACATCCTTCACCCTCCACACATTGAACTGAAAACCCGCAACACCGCACCAACACTGCACTATACAACAGAATTCAAAAGAGTTACTGCCCTGGGACAGAAGCTGTTTTCCAGCCTATTTGTGCTTGTTTTTATTATCCTGTACCGTCTGCCAGATGGTAATAGTTCAAAAAAAAGGGTTTCCAGGATGAGATGGATCTTTGAGAATGTTTTGAACTTTTTTAAGGCAGCGGGAGCCATAAAGCTTTTCAAAGAGGGGAGAGGGCAACCTCTGGGCAATGACGTTAACCCTCTGGAGGGCTTTACTATCTGCCCCTGTGCAATTGGCAAACCATACAGAGGTGCAGTATGTTAAAATGCTCTCTATGGTGCAGCATTAGAAGGTCACCAGCAGTTTTTCATTCAGTTGTTGTTTTCTGAGAAGCCTCAGGTAGTCTAATCTCTGCTGGGCCCTTTTGACCAGGGCTGCAATGTGGGCACCCCAGGTCAGGTCCTCTTTTACGGTAACACCCATAAACTTAAAACTGACCACTTGCTCCACTCGGTCTCCCTTGATAAGCAAGAGCTGGAGGTCTGATCTGTTCCTTCTGTAGTCCACTATAAGCTCCTTGGTCTTATTGGGCCAAGTTATTGTCTTCACAACAAGAAAGCAACCGGTCCACCTCATCTCAGTAGGCAGACTCATCCCCCCCGGAGATAAGTCCCACCACTATTGTATCATCTGCAAATGTAGTAATAGTACGGTATTACTAGCATGAGTGATACTATTACTACATTTGCAGATGATACTTGAAGCACATATAAAGAGTTTGCGTCAAGTCTAGCCATAAAATCAAGAGCAAAAACTACAGTAGAATCATGATAATATCAATATATAATTTTCAACCTTATCTTTGCCATTAGTTTGTCTCAGTAACTGCTGAGGAGGACGGGAAATATTAAGGTGTTCAATTCTTTGAAATTTATGGCCAAAGCCATAATGGGCACTTGTCTGAAATGGTATAAATGATCTCCTGCTTAAGCAGGGGGACAGACTAGAAGATCTCCAAGGTCCCTTCCAGCTCAACTCTATTCTGACATCATGAGATGTTTGGGGTCTAAGTCCTTCATGAGCCTGGTTTTCTTTTTGGTCATGGTCCACCAGGTGAACTTGCAGTAGGCAGGTATTATGCTTTGTTAGGCAGAATGTGCACATTTGGATGCTTCCTCCCCTCTCTCCTTTTAAAGTTTCATTATTTTGTACCATGGCTTGCTGATCTTTTTCACCAAAACCCAACCCGAAGCTACGGCGTGTTTGCAGCATAATTTCATAAGGCCTGTGGGCTGTAAATCTACTGAAAAGCAACCACCCCAGTCGGCAGGAGGGCTCAAGCAGGGAATTAGTCTGGACCTCACTATGTAAATGCAAGAGGGCAAAGTGTGACACACACACACACACACACACACACACACACACACACACACACACACACAATGTCTTTGAGCCTTAGTTGTGTTTCCCAGGCACTAAATAGTCTGGGGAGATTCCTGCATTATTGGCAGTGAACAATAAAGTAGCTAGTTTGATCTCTGGGTCTGGTTCTTTGGGCTTGGCAAAATCAGGTTCAAAGTTGGGGTCATTCCATTTTATTCTGAGACTGGGATGTCCAGGTGTTTCTTCCTTGCCAGAGGTGCAAAGCTCTTTGGGCCTTCAGGAAGGAGGAAGCTCCAGCCTTGCAGGCTCTTCTCTGTTACCGCAGGATCCAGGACCAGCGGAGGAAACCTGTCTAGAGCAGGGGTCTCCAACCTTGGCAACTTTAAGCTGGCTGGGGAATTCTGGGAGTTGAAGTCTGCCAAGGCTTAAAGTTGCCAAGGTTGGAGGCCTCTGCTCTAGAGGACAGAGCTTCAGTTGGCTTGAGTCAAGGCAGGCTGAGCTGGATGGGCCTTTTTTGACCAAGCAGGCCAGCCTTTGGGGGAAAGAGGGAAGGGAATTGCATTGGCCAGGAAAAGTGGGGCTGATTTCTTACATCTGATAATTGGTCAGCTTCTGCAGTCTCTGGTTCTAAACCCAAAGGCAGAAATGTAAGTAATAGTCAGTAGTCATAGTCAACATGCTGTTATTCTTAGCCATCTGTGATAAAGGGTTTCCATTGCTTTGTGCAGGTTAAAATGGGCTCATTTCCTGCTATATTAATAAGTATGTGAAGGCAGAGGAGAGAGGGTGCACTGGAATGAACAATGAAAAATAGCGCAGAGCACTTCTGCATTTCCTTCTGGAATGGATTTTGTGAAGGTGGTAGGCAGGTGGCTTCTGCCTTCCGCTATCAAAACCAATTAACCACCCAATCAACCCTCTCTCCAGAAGTAGGCTACCCCATCCTGAGATGCAAATGGTGTCAGCCTAGGAAGCCATAGTTCACTTAGAAGTTTGGAAGCTGCCCCATTTAGTGCTTGGGAATTTGGGAGGGGGGATTTCACGGAGAAGTGGAAGATTAAACTCAACAACATTCTTTTCTCAGAAAGTCAAGGACATGTTGCCCTGCACCTGGAGCGGAGTGACTGGGGGGAGGTCTCCAGTTGGGGTGAGGATTGGATTGGATCCCATGTGATGGACTGATGGGTGCAGGAGATGGACCTTGGATTTTCTCTTTGGGGAAGGGAAAACCTGGAACTCTCAAGAGTCGAGTTTTCCCAGATGTGCCAATAGGACAACTCTAATAAAGTGGAACTTTGAGAAAATGCCTGCCTTGGAGTTTCTTGGGTTGGAGTTGGTTAGTTGGAACGCTGACAAATGGCTCCTGAACCTCTCAAGGAGACCCCGGAAAGGTTCTTTGCAGAGGCTGCATAGGGGTCTTGGCCTAACTGGGGAAAACTTGTGACGCAAACGGAGGTGTCCCTGTGTCAGGGCACTGCCCATCCCTCCTCAGAGCTCCATGTGGAAGTGTTTTAATAGTGGGTTCCCTGCTCTTTTTTGGGAGGTGGGGGGGTTTCCGTTCAATCGTGTCTAATTCTCAGAGACTGTTAGAACAGAGTTCCAGCTAAATACAAAAGCAGATTGTCTTAATACAACAGACCCACATCGAGCGTCTATACCAGCTCTCCCAGTTCCAGTATCCCAGAAGGGAGGCAGGTCCCTGCTCCTCATCTGAAACTTTTACCAGGGGGATTTTCCTCTTCCTTCTGTCAACTCAGAAAGATTTCTCTGGCCTTTTAGAGTTGACAGCAGAAAGGGAGTGGGGGCAGTAGTGCATTCCTTAAATGCTCCATAGATAATTGGCCGAAGCTTCTGGCGCACAAGATTATTACTGGAGAGCATGATGGATGGCTCTTGGCTATGGATGTGTCCCATTGGAGAAGATGCATCCAGGGGTTGGGGGAAGACCAGGGTCAAGGGGGAGATGAAGGATGTGTCTCAGAGTCGGCTGCACCCAGGTAGCGCCGGCATGGTCACTCCTGATAAATCTTGGGGTTTTTTGTCACTCTAAGAGATGCGGCTAGAAACTCATGATTTGAATGGGGGTGGAGGCCGGAGCCCTGACCCCTTCCCTCAAATTGCCCATGACCCTTGTGGCCACACCAAGGCCCACCTGGCTGACTCCCTGCCTGCCTGCCCGCTTCCCTAGGTCTCCCTGTACAAGTCGGTGCCAACCCGCCTGCTCTCCCGTGCGTGGGGCCGGCTGAACAACGTGGAGCTGCCCACCTGGCTGCGGAAGCCCGTCCTGAGCCTCTACATCTGGACCTTTGGGGTGAACATGAAGGAGGCGGCCGTGGAGGACCTCCATCACTACCGGAACCTGAGTGAATTTTTCCGACGGAAGCTGAAGCCCCAGGCGAGGCCCGTCTGCGACCGGCACAGCGTGGTCAGTTTCTGGGAGGTCCTAGGAAACCTTTCTAAATTTCAGTTAAAGTTGTTTTAATGCTGCTTGTGTGGGTAGATTAATCACATCCATGTTATTCTTGTTGTATTTAGTGAAAGTAGAGCAAAATTATTATTATTATTATTATTATTATTATTATTATTATTATTGAAACTTTTATACCGCCACCTCTCCCAAATAGGGACTCGGGGCGGTGTACAGCCACAATAAAATACAATCAATATAAATTTTAAAATGAATTAAAAGAGAATTAAATGATTTATTAAATTAAATAAAAGAGAATTAAAATACTGTAAATTTAGAGTAACCATTGATACTGTTTAGCAGAAGTGGAAGAGAAAAGAGCATCCAGCTTCTTTTTTACTCTTTCTCCTCCACAGATCAGTCCTTCGGATGGAAAGATCCTCAGTTTTGGGCAAGTGAAGAACTGTGAAGTGGAACAAGTCAAAGGCATCACTTATTCCCTCCAGTCCTTCCTGGGTCCCCATGCCAATCACGACAACTGCCAAAACGATCCAAGTAAGTCTTCTCTTTGAGCACCAGCATCCTTCCTTCCAGACAGTCTGCTAGCTTTGGGGCAGAGGGGAGCCCTGAGGAACAGAGCAGCCCTCTCCCTTCCTGGACGGGATTCATCAGAAAGATGACTTGCAGCCAGCCGAGCCTTGCTCCCTCCCTGGAAACATCTGGAGGACTTAAGTGGAGTTAAGGAACCAGGTGCCCTTCGCATTGCCCTGCCTCCCCCCTCTCTCTTAGCGGAAGGGGCAGCACCGGGCTCAAGAGACTGGCAACCCATGGAAGGCAGCCATGCCTGTGCTGTGGGAGGCCTTGGGATGAGAAGCCTGTCCCTGTTCCTCCTTCGCTCTGCTTCTCCTCCAAGGAGGCAAACTCCTTCCCCACCTTTCCCACGGGGCAGGTTGCAGTGAGAGAAGGTCTTAGGCATGGCCCTCGCGGTCTGCTCTGTGGGCAAGGATGACCAGATCTCTCGTCAGAAGATGGTCTCCAGGGTAGGTTTTTTTCCCCAAAAAGCCAAATTTGCAGCATTTGGTGCCCCAATGGCTGTTCGGCTCCTAACCCTCACACACAAGGAATAAGTGGTGTTCTCAGCCTGGTGGCTATATATATATAATATTATATTAATAATATATTATTAATATAAATATATGCAGTGAACTTTGCAGGGGGAAGATGCATGCCAGTGCACCTCCACTGGTCTTGTGTTCGTTTCTGGATTTTCATCAGGAATGAATCTGGAATGAAAGCTCAAGATCGGCATTCCAGCTTTGCTTCTCAATTTCTCTATGTCCTGAATAAGACCATATGCAGCAGTAGATGCTTCGTTGCAAACTAGTTCCCGTCTCCGAGTCTCAGGGGACATTTTGACTTACCTTCTTTTTAAAGCTATGGCCGTTGCAGGTGCCCGCCCTCCTCCCCACCCAATTGCCTCTTGGTCCTCTTGCTCTGCAGGTGAGGCCAGGATCAGCCGTTAGCTTTTATCTGGAGCAGGAGAAGCAGTGAATGATTTGAGTTGCTGGATCAAGACCTGGGCAGCTTTGCACTTCTTTCTCAGAAAGCCTTTCCCTCTGCTGCTCTTTTCCAGCTTCCTGTTGTGAGTCCTTCCAAAAACAGCTGGTCACAAAAGACAACAATGAGCTCTTCCATTGTGTGATATACCTGGCCCCCGGAGACTACCACTGCTTCCACTCCCCCACCGACTGGAAGGTCTCTCATCGGCGTCACTTCCCAGGTAGGCCTCCTTTCCACAGGTGGGAGACCCACAGGCAGCTCTTCACCCACTGACATTGGCCCACAGACCTTCTCCCTCTCTCTTCACTAGCAGCAGCACTAAAACCTACAATATGTACCACCCCATAGTGCTTTCCAGCCCTCTCAAAGCGGTTTAGAGAGTCAGCCTCTGACCCAATAATCTGGGTCCTCATTTTACCCCCCTCGGAAGGATGGAAGGCTGAGTCAACCTGGAGCCTGGTGGGATTTGATCTGCCAAATTGCAGTAGGAGTAGCTTGCAGTACTGAACTCTAACCACTGTGCCACCAGGGCAACAAATGAATGTTAGGGACAATCCTTCTCTGGTAGACATTGTCTGTAATCTTCTGCTGAGCTACTTTCCAACATTGCTGGGGACATTAGAGTGCGTCAAAGGGGCCCCGAGATGGTCTTCTGGCATCGTCCCTCCCACCACCACAGTTCTGTTCCCAGCTTCTGGATAAGCCAAAGCAGAGCCTTGCTCTCTCCCCAGGCGCCCTGATGTCTGTGAACCCTGGCGTAGCACGTTGGATCAAAGAACTCTTCTGCCACAATGAGCGGGTCGTCCTGTCGGGCTACTGGAAACACGGCTTCTTTTCCTTGACAGCAGTGGGAGCTCAGAACGTGGGATCCATCCGCATTTACTGCGATCAGGTGAGGGAACTTCAAAGGGAGGCACTGGTGGGTGGTGTGCGCAGCCCTCAGGTATGGGTGAGCCCCGGCATCTCTGCCTACTAGCCCAGAGGCACAAGGAGACCAGGCTCCAGAGTAGCTGGAGGGCGGCGGGGTGGGGGCAACTTAAGTGGTTTGTGGACCCCGCAAGCTTCCACTCTTGGAAACACCCGACTTGAGCCAAGGCTGGCAGGGCTTCCCCAGGAGCACCCGAGGCCCAGGCAGGACCGCCACCCTTGGGTTCCCCCTTCGGCCTCCTCACCCATCTTCAGTGCAGAGAGCGACTTCAGGCCCTGGGCGACGAGTGAAAGTGGCCGGCTGTGTCTTGCTCACCTGCCTTTCCCTCCTCTCTCCGCAGAAGCTGCAGACCAACAGCCCTCGCTACAGCAAAGGCTCCTTCAACGACTTCAGCTTTGTAACCAGCAAGGACCACGAAGGCATTCCCATGAGGAAAGGAGAACATTTAGGCGAATTCAATTTAGGCTCAACAATTGTTCTGATCTTTGAGGCACCCAAAGATTTTAACTTCTACTTGAAGCCTGGCCAGAAAATCCGCTTCGGGGAGGCCCTGGGGTCCCTCTGAGGCCTCAGCGGGGGGGCTTTTCTATGGACAGGGACTCCGTTCGGTATGGTGGAGTATTGCTCAGCGGGACCTGAGTGAAGCGAATGAGTCCTTAGTCTCCACCCGGGGGTGCCGGGCTAGTCTCCCCGGGAGGGTTGCGGCTTGACCAGGGACTGTGGCCCTGAAGAACGTGGATCGGGTGGCTTTCCTTCCCTCCGGCAGCTGCTTCCTCCCCTGGCAGCCTCTGCGCTCCTCCTCCGGCTCTGCACTGAGATGCCGTGAGCGCTGCAGTCCAGAGGAAGAGGAAAGGCAGGAGGCAGCGCTCTGCTTTAAAGGGACAGGACCCAACTGGCCTCTTTAAATCCAAGTTACCCAGACCAATTTTTCAGTCCAATCCCAGAGAAGGGAGAGGGCTAAACAGAAAAAAAGGCAGCTTGAAATCAGATTTTACGAAACCTGCCCAAACCCCAATTCTCTCCCTTGAAAGCAGAGGGTTGCGCTGTCTCCTCCCTGTTCCGCGTTTCACTTGGTGTTGCTTTGGATTGGAGGAGCCCAGCTGGTCTCTTCCTCCAGCTTCCAAAACTGTCTTGCTGTGCTGGGCCTTCACTTTTTCTGTGTGGCACAGGGGAGGGGGGGATATCAGATCTCCTCCCTTGAACCTGGCTTGCCAAAACACACACCAGTCCAAGGGATTAGAGTTTGCTTCTCTTCCCTCTGTGCAAGGAAGTGGCAAGGTGGACTCTGCCCGGCACTACTTAAAACACACCATTGGGAATATTAAAGAATTCTCATCTCTTCTCCTATGCATGAGCTTCTAACTCTCTGCTGGAGCTATTCAAAGATGAGGCTGAGGAGGAATCTGAATTGATCACAATACATTCTCCAAGTTGCCCTAAAATATAATTTATAGGCTTCAGACTTTGGGCTTATGCCACCCCCCCCCAAAAAAAAAATTGCCACTTCTTTTTTAATGGCCAGTAGTTTTAGGAGACAACCAGGTTGTAGCTAATCAGACCCGTGTCCTGTGTGAGAGACGCTGCTTTATCTATGGTAAGGGCCTTTTTCTGTGGCTGTGAGGGATGAAAGGCAGAACGTGGTCCTTTGTGATGGCTGGTCCCTTCCTTCCCCAAACGCAGAAGTGAAATCCTTAACCAGAAAACAGCTCTTTAATCCTCCAACCTCACCCTGTGCTCTGCTGCCATGAAGGCCCAAGGAAACACATGACAGACAGCTGTGCCTTGCTCTATCCGTGGAGAGGAATCACTTGCTTCTCTTTGCTTGCACTGCAGTAAAGACTCTGAGCCTCCTGGGTTCTTGCTGCTCTAGTTCTGCTGCAGAGGAGCCCCTTCGGTTGGTCTCTGTCAGGTGGTGGTTCTGGGCCAGGTCCAGTGGAGCTGTGGGCTCAGGGGGTCACCCAAACCATAAACGGACCGGAGTGGGTTTCTTGGTGACGCTGTGAATTTCTCCAACATGGAGAATCCTTTTATTTTTCAACTGTATCAGTAGCACAGTATTTTTGTATGTCAAAATGTACAACTTAAGACATTAACTCATTAATGGCAAATGTTTTAAAGTAAAAATAAGAACTGACCGTGCTTTGACTTTTAACGTATTTTAATTCTGGAAAATGCTCTAGAAGATGCGTTCCTAAAAGCAAGCCCCCTCTTTCTTTCTTTCCTGGGATGGTTCAGTTCGAGGGTCCTCTGGGGGACTATCTAAGCCGATGAGAGGCGCAGCTTCTCCGGCCAGGCAGAAGGAAGGACAGAGAGCAAGTCCTCCATTGCGCAATCCCCTAGACAGGGGGTGGAGGAGCCACTGTCCAGGTCTTCAGAGCAGCTCTGATGTCCTGGATGCGGCTCGCATATTTCTGCATCAGCTGCCGCTCTCCTTCCAACGTGCTTACAAGGGAGGCGATCTGCACCTTCAGCTGCAAACAAAACCAAACCAAACTCAGAAACATGAGGAATCATGTGGGTGAGGGACAGCCTGGTTCAGAGAGATGGCATGCTCTCCTTTCCTGAAACTTGCTAGCCTTCTGAATCCTAAGCATTTTTCCACGAGCAACCGCCAACTCTCGCATCCTGGCTTCTGCTTAGAGTCGCTCCTCCTTCCCCTGAACTGCCAGATCAGTTCCAAGTGTATTTCTCAGAGGGATGTGGGGGAAGCAAGAGCAGCTTCCTTTACCCCAAGCAGATTGTGGGGCAAGGAGTGTAATGTCCCTGTCAAAAGAAGAAGAGTATTATTTTGGAGTTGTGTTAATGGAAGCGTATAAGGGAAGCCATTGTTCCTTTCTCCTTTGCCATAATGGAGACCTGCTGGGAATATTCCCCCAGTTCTGGGCACCACAGGTCAACGAGAGAGAGACAGGCACAGTGGGGCAAGTTCAGATGGTGAAGGGCCCACAACCCAAGACCTGCACAGTGGGAGAAGTTGAAGGAGGTATGTGTGTTTCATCTACAGAAGACCAGATATGACAGCAATCTTTAAATATCTGAAGAGACCATGCCGAGGGGGCAGTGGCCTTATTCTCTCGCCCTCTGCCACCCTTGGTAGGACAAGAGCCGGGGTTAACGTTGCAAGGAAGGAGGCTCAGGCTGGACATCAGGAGAAACCTGGACTGTGTGAGCTGACAAGGAGCCAGATGAAGGAAGCCGGAAGCCTTGAAATGGGCTGAATGGCCATCTGCCTGAGGCGCCAGTGAATCCCTGACAAGAGCTTAGAGGGGTTGGACTAGATGACTTGTTTATGTTCCATCCAATTTAAGGTTCTCAACATTGGTACTTTTAAGATGAGCAGATTTCAACTTATGCTTGCTGGGAGTTGAAGTCCACAGATCTTCAAGCTGCCAAAGCTGAGAAACATTGGTCTAAACTTTAGGCTTGTGTCTAACTAGGATCAATCACAATTTATCTTGTTTGCAAATACCATGGAAAGGTATGTGGAGGGTACCTGCGAATTACGATGCAGCTGCCAATTTTCTGGATTCTGAAACTGCTTATCAGGTTCAGCATAGTAGTTTCTGCTAGAAAATCCAGGCCTTGGGGATATGTTATATGCACACTTAAGAAAATCAGGATATTCTGTTGTGATAGGGAAAGGCACAAAGCAATGTTATCTAGTAACAGCTCCTCCAGTCTGTAAATGTTGCAGTTTTTACCTCTGTTATTTTTACTGATTTGCCTTTAAAATCTATGAAGGTAAAGGTGAGTTTCCATGCTCAGTGGCTACAACTACAGGACAAGAAAGAACGAGGAGACTGCCAAAGCCAGAAAGTATCTTGGTGGGGGGTGGTGTTTGGAGGGATTGCAAGGCTCATTTCCACTCATCTTGAAGAAGCTCTGGCCTGACTGATGCTGCCCTGTTGGTCAGTGACCCCCCCAGGCCTCAAGTTGATACCTGGCCCAGCTTGTCCCGGATTTCCTGCGCATCGGTGGGCTCCTCGACTCCTCCCCTCAATTCCAGCCACTTGCCAAGAAGCCGTTCCTGCCGCTGGCAAAACCTCAAAGACAAGTGAAAGCGGTTCATTAGTCTCAGAGAGAAGCAACCGATGCGGCAGGCGGGAGGGTCTCTGCCCAAAGCTCACATCGACTCTGCTTTTGCAGCTGATGTGAGCATTTTGTTTTGTTTTTTTCCAAATGAAAGTAACGACAGAAAACAAGCCATTAATTAGAAATGGTAAAAGAAACAAAATAGAAAATGGAAGGAAGCTAGGTGGCAAAACTCTTCCAAATTAAGCACTTGGCTTTCGCGGAGGCTCCTGGGCCTCCACGAACAGAACAGGTCTTGGTTTCCAATCTGCTCTGACCACTAGGCAGCCACCACAGAAACACACAGAGAGCCACTGCCTTCCATAGCTACCTGGAGAACGGCTTCCATCCACCACCACCACCTTGGCTTCCCAAGGGTGACCAACAGCCCCCTCTCAATGCCACCTCACAGGAAACCTGGGAGGGCGGAGGGGCTGGCTCTCTTTAGTGACCCTGGCAGATCAGGCTGGGCCGAATCCTTCCTTGGTGGGAGAACCAAAGCCCTTTCCCCTCAGCCCAAGAGCCCCGGCCTGGCCCCCATCGGGCCCTCCATTCCCCCCCGAGCCCTGCTTTCCAACAGATGCTCTCAGCAACTCTGAAGGAGCAAGGAGGGGAGAGCACGTCGCGCAAAGCAGGGCAGACAAGAACGGAATGGGTCGCTCAGGGAATCTGGCTTCCCCAAATCTCCGTTGCTAAGAGAGTTCCTAACCCTAACCTTAAACATTCCTTCTTTCTCTCTCTCTCTCCCTTCCCTTCCTCCTTCCCTCTTATTCTAAGGCGAGGATGCCCACCCAAAACAAAAACTCCTTTGGAAGCCGGCTTACTTACCTCCCACCTCTTCCCCTGCTCTTCCCTTCCCATTGGTTATCAGGGAGGCATGATCAGGTACAGGGGAGCTTCCAACCCCTCCCCTCCCTCCTCCTAACAAGCACCTGAGGCCATTTGGCTGCAGTACCTCCCAAGTCCCCCCCATCCTGTGATGGATTGCCCCGTGGCTTCTGGCTGCCAGCTTTGGCAGCTAGCCAATTGGCTGATGGCTAATTGTCCCGGGCGGCCAAAAGCCTGGGATGAACAGTGTGTCGTTGAATGGCCCATGCTGAAGGGCCTGGGACGGAGGGGCCATGGCCAACTGGCCAGGGCAAACAGCTAGCAGAGGGCCAGCTGAGTAGAAAAGCTAGAGGTGAATGCGGGGCGGTGGAAGGCTGGTGGAGAAGCAGGCGTGGCCAAGGGTAGGAGCCGAAAAGTCCTAGATCTGGCAAGAGCCGTGTTGTGCAGCATCCATCCCGCCTCCCAGCGCTACAGGAGGAGGAGGGAGGCCTGAGGTGCGCTCCGAGCTTGGTTGCATTTATGCAGACGTTGCATGACCCACACTAGGTAACACCACCAGTGCAAGGGAGGAAGAGGAGGTCTTCAGGACCATCCTCCACAGCCGAGAGATTCGTCCGGTTCAGATGCAAGGCAGAAACCGACCCCTGAATTGGAAGAGAAAGGCGCTTGGGGTACGCACTTCAGTTCCTGCTGCTGGCTGTAGTAATAGTGCATCTTTTGCCCAATGAGTTGGAGCTCTTCCTCCAGCTGCTGAATTTCAGCCTTTCCTCGCTTGGTTTCTAAAAGAAAAAGAAGTAACTTGCTCAGCATTTGGATCGTTTTTTCCCACCTCACGTTCCTTCTAAAAATTGTCTCCGGAGCTTTGCCAAAAGTTGAGTGGGCTTTTCAGAGCCCCTCCTGGTGAATCAGCTGCCCGAGTGGCTTCCAAACCCTACGCTGCCTCTCAGGACTTCAGGACTGTTTCAGCCCTGCCAGTGATATTCCGGCCTTCCTCTGTCGAGGGTCTCCCCTTATTCGCCACACGTCCCTTCTAGGAAGCAGGCACGGAAAACGTTCCTTCTGAAAGTGTCTCAGAATTCCAGCATTACCTGCTTTTCCGCAAACAGGAGGACGACTCCTCGTAAAATCTTCGGGTGCCAGTAAAGGCCCCCTGGAGACCACGGCTGGCCTCTCCCTGCCGGGGGCTGCAGCTGGAGGGCGGAGGGAGGGCTGGGGAAGGGCGAAAGAGACCATCACACCCGTGGCTCTGAGCTGGGCTCGCTGGTCCCACCTGACGCCCCCAGGAGGCCCTCTGGGTTGAGTGCTTTGGCCATCAGCCTCTGGACCCCGGAATGGCACAACCCAGACCCCGAGCCCCCCGGGGAAGAGGCCAGGGGGAGCAGCAGAGCAGAGATGCTGCTTTCCAGATGCTCACCGTCTCAACACTCGTCCTCTTCGCCCCCAGCATGAAGGAGGAGGGGGGCTGCAGCTCTGGGGCAGCACCGGTGGGGCCGTGCAGCCAAGGAGTCCTGGGGGGCCCAGATTTGGGAAAGGAACGAGAGGAGGAACCACAGCTACTGAATGGGGACGGTGAAGGGTCGATGCTGGGGGGAGCAGACAAGTGGGGGCCTGCTGCTGTTGGCTGAGGAAAAGCAGCTGAGCTCTCCAGCCTGCGGGGGAGGGATATTGGCTAGTTTTTGTACAAGTACTCAGTGCTCTTCCTAAACTTTTATCCAGGCATGCCTTTCCTAGGCCTTGTTACCACAGATGGAAGCAAAGCCCTTGCACCCAGACTGTGCGCACACACACACACACACACAGAGGGAGGGAGAGAGAGAGAGAGAGAGAATGGACTATGCTGACAACTGGCCACATCCAGTGCTGGCTTTCTGTCCAGTGACAAGCCCTCCTTGGAAATCGGCCTGGGATGTTGGCCCCTGAAAGGAGTGATTGCAGCACAACTGATTGTCGTTTGTTTGTGGGTTATTATTTAACAGGTTCTAATTTAACCATCATAAAGTGGCTTATCTAAAGAGGAAGCTGGGATTCTGCAACTGGAGGTTGGACCACATTTATTCATGTGGCAGAATTTGGTTATGATACAGATACTGATCAGAGCTCTAATCTTGGGATGGTGAGTCAGAGTCACTCTGGCCACCCCCCCTTCAGTCTGACTGCACATCAAGAGGTTGCAAAAAGCTGCCATGCAGAGGCACCTGGTAGACCAGACAGGAAACTACACCAGATGAGCTAATTCTACTCTACCTTTTAAGGCTGCATTAGCAGAATTTTGCAAGTCTGAAAAAACAAACTCCTGAGGTCTCCTTTACTGCGTGAGAAATTAGGGAGGCGAGCTTCTGTCTCTGCGTGAGCAGCGTCCTCCCTTATCTGACTCTTCACATTTCTTCCCCCCTTCTGCCAAGGTCTTTCCCACATACCATTACAATATCTTTGCAGTTCCCTGAAACCTACATTTTGACTGGGATGCCCGAACGTTTGCCTGCACCTGAACTCTGGACCCAAATCAACGTGTAGGCAGGCCCAGCAAGAATGACAGAAAAGAGACTAAATCATGAGGGCCAGAAACCTGACCTGACTCTTGCTGCTGTCCTTGTTGTCCACTCACCACTTCCCTGGATGCAGTAGCCCCCTTTTCTCAGGAAATGGTATCAGGAAATCGGGTCTACGAGGCTGCAGCCTCACCTGGCGAGCCGCATACCTGTAGGCAGGAGTGAAGTACTGTTTGCTTGGCATCCCCAGGGCAGCTGCCCACGAGCAGGACCCATGCAAAGCAGCTTTGCACAAGCTGATGGGTTGCCCAGGCTCTCCTCCTCCATCCCTCAGGACCTTTATCCAGGACTATGGGGTGGCCAGGGGAAAAGGCAATGCCCAGCCCAGGTTAAGGAAAAGGCTGTGGAGGAAATCAACTTCCCAAGGGCCGCCTTGTTGCCAGACAGCCCTTCTGCCTCCTCTGAGTTGCAGCCTTGAGGCTAATATGACGCTTCCCACCACCAGCCCAACGATTCATGGCAGATGGTTCAAGTGGGGCACCCAGGAGACCTCCGGATGGGGCATCTCTCCCCTGTCAGAGAGAGTGAACGCTGGAGAAAGGGGCTTAAAGGATTTGGGCACAGGGGAAGGGTTCTGTTGCAGACACCAGATCTCTTGCTCCTTCTTTGCAGGGGGAACGGCCCTCAGCGCAGTACGTATATTGCAAGCCAAACTGGAGCAAATCGCGTGATGCAGATGCTGAAAAATCCAGTCCTTGACAGCATCAACCAAAGTACAGGATCCCAACTAAGAGAAGGCACAGCTCCTCTCCTGCTTACAATAGGGATGTGGCAGGCAGCATCCGGGGTCCAGTTCTGGGCAGTGCAATTTAGGAAGGAGTTGGCAAACCAGAGCTGTGATGAGAAGGGCCCCCAGGGTCTTCAGCATGGAAGAAAGAAGACGGTGGGAAGATGGGGGGTGGGGTGGAGCATATTCATCCCAATGACTGCATCTGCCATGTGCAAGAGGGGGCAGAACTGCTCAGGGTTGCTCCAGATAAGGCAAGATAGGAGAAATGGCTTTAAATTAGGAGGTGCTTTCCACAGCCTCACTGCCGGAGCTGTTCCTTAATGGATCTGAGGCAGTGGATTCTCCTTTGCAGGAAAGGTGGATGCTCTAAGAGGGGTTGGACTGGATGGCCTCTGAGATCTCATCCAATTCTTCTATTCTCTGACTTCTGACTCACAAATCTGTGAGGATGGAATCTCCAGCAGCCTGGTAGTCCCTTGGCACACCGAGAAAGTTGGCCTGTCCCCTGGAGAGGCCAGGAGGGACATGGCCCGGCCATGGCACCTCGAAAGTCACGTGCTTCTTAGCGGGAGCGCCTGAACGTGCCAGGCTGGGCTTCTGGGAAAGAGCCTTCTGCTTCCACAGCATGGCACAGCGGTAGACCAGGTGGTGACGCTGACAGGCAGCCTGCAAGCACAGAGCAGGAGGGGCTGGTCTCGCTGGCATTCTGGTCTGGGACCCCGAGCTCCACCCAGGAGTGAAAAGCCTGCCCCAAGCAGAAGCCCCGCACCCTCCGGCCCCAAATCCACTGGCACCGTCGTGGGGTGAGACACGCTTGCCAGCCGGGCTTCAACTTCACCTGCAGCTGCTGCTGGGCTTGCAAACACCCTCGCTGCTGCTTCATGGCGGCCACGTATCTCAGGATGCGGCAGATGCCCTCGCGCAGCAGCTCCGCCTGGTAGCTCTCAGCCGCCCGTGCCATCCGGCCCTTCTTCCGCAGCTGCTCCTGCACGAAGCCTCCCCAGGCGCCCAGCACCTGCAGCCGAGACAGAGCAGGGCAGCCTGGAGAGCGGCATCCCCCCCGCTCGCTTTCCCGGTGCCCCCAGGAGGGGCTGAGAGGAAGCGCTCACTGGGTACCCCGCTGGCTGGGGGAAAGACCCTCTGGCCAGCTTGTGCAACGAAGGCCTCTCCTAGCTGGGTGGGAGCTACCCTCTCCCGTCTGTGACCAAGGGAAACCCAGTCTTGGCTCTGGGAGGCCTTAGGAACAGTGGTTACAGTGGCACGCCTTCTCTTTTGCAATGCAGCTAGTGGGCAGGCAGATCGGGATAAACCTTTCAGAAATGTCAGATGCACCATCAGACAGCTTGACTGTGGCCCGGCAGCAGAAATTGATGGCCACGAGGAAACCTGATGGAACAACTCTAGAAATGAAGAACCCAGGAGTTCCTACCCTGGACAGAATCTGGTTCTGAAGAACAGTTACACCCTGAGAGCTTCCCATCCCTCTAATCCTGAAGAGTCTGGAGGGAGAAAAGCAGAGAAGTCACATATAGGAGGAAACTCAAGTCAGGATGTTTGAGGCAGAGGGATACAATCAAGATCAAGGGAGGCACTAATATCACTCCTATCAAGCCTTAGTAAGACCACACCTAGAGTACTGCCTCCAGTTTTGGTCACCAAAGCAGTTGAGACTCTAGAAAAAGTGCAGAGAAGAGCAACCAGGATGATTAAGCAGATTCTGGAGGCTAAAACATATGAAGAATGGTTGCAGGAACTGGGCCTGGCTAGTCTAGGGAAGAGAAGGACCAGGGGAGACATGATAGCAGTCTTCCAATATTTGAGGGCTGCCACAGAGAGGAGGAAGGGGTCAAGCTAAGGCCAGACAAGGAATAATGGATGGAAACTGAACAAGGAGAGATTCAACCTGGAAATAAAGAGGAATTTTCTGACAGTGAGAACAATCAACCCATGGAACAGAAGTTAGACTTATCTAATTCTATTATATAGATATATTCTATATAGATATCTAGAATAGAACACAAGTCTTAGAAGATAAGGCCTTCGTAAGTTGTCATCACTGGAAGCTTTCAAGAAGAGACTGGACCGCCATCTGTCAGAAATGGTGTAGGATCTCCTGCTTGGGCTGGGGGTTGGACTAGATGACCTACAAGGTCTGTTAATCTGTTAGGAGGCTGAAGAGAGGAGCCTGTGTTTCAGGCTGCTTCCAGGGAGCTGAGGGCCTGTGTGTGTACAAGAGGCAGGTAAGCAAGGCCACAGGCTAAACCAGGGAGAAACAGACGCTGGTTCTAGGCTGCTTGGACCGCCCTGCCTCTCTATCTCGGCAGATCCCACAACTGTTGCTGCACAAACTCTTCTCTTTACTTTGGCCTCTTTTACTCATTGACTGCGGAATTGCTACTCCACAGCACTGGACAGGATGTGACCTTTGTATGTGTTGCTATCACCTGTTGAACACCGATGCTCAGGTTTTAAAAGATACACGGGTGAGAAGATTACGGAGGCTATTTCCTGTGGTTCCTAACAGTGTTGCAAGCCTCTTATCTGTTTGGCATGCTGATAAACGTTAACCTCGCTGGACGTAGGAAAAGCTCTCAGTGGAGAGTACGCCACGTTAAATGTTTGCAAACCTAACTTTACAGGAAATTTTTCAAAATTCACAACAGGGTCAACAAGATGGAAAGTGACCAAATAGTTACATCATTTCAATATCCTGCTTTTTTCTTTTACATTCAAAACTGAATAGAATGTAGATGCTTTAACTTCTGTTTGGTTGCTTTTGGGTTTTTTTTAAAAAAGGTTTCTCTTTGGTTTTCTGTTTCAATTTTTTTGCCATTTCCTTTCTTATCTGGATTTCTTCTTTGATGTAGCTAGCATAGCATAATTATACAGCTTTACATCCATTCAGCGATGATTTAGGGGACTGGGGGCTAAAACATACAATGAACGGTTGCAGGAACTGGGCCTGGCTAGTCTAGGGAAGAGAAGGAGCAGGAGAGAGAGGAGAGCATCTTCCGGTATTTGAGGGGCTGCCACAGAGAGGAGGAAGGGGTCAAGCTGTTCTACAAGGCACCAGAAGGCAGGACATAATTTTGATACTAGCTTTTGATACTATCAACCATAGTATCCTATTGGGGGGGTTGGGGGCACCGTGTTGCGGTGGTTCGCTTCCTTCTTCTCCGACCGTCTGCAATTTGTGTTGGCGGGGGGGGAGAGGTCCACCTCTAGGCCCCTCGATTGCGGGGTGCCTCAGGGGTCGGTCCTCTCTCCTCTCCTGTTCAATATTTATGTGAAGCCGCTGTGGGAGATCATCCGTGGCTTTGGGGTGAAGTGTCATCTGTACGCTGATGATACTCAGCTGTACATCTCCACCCCAAGCCACCCCAACGATGCCATGGAGGTCATGTCCCGCTGTCTGGAGGCCGTGCGGAACTGGATGGGCGGGAACAGGCTCCGACTCAACCCTTCCAAGACTGAGTGGCTGTGGTTTCCGGCGTCCCGATATAGCCAGGTAGTTCCATCACTGGCTATTGGGGGTGAGATTTTGCTCCCTTCAGAGAGGGCTCGCAATCTGGGTGTCCTCCTGGATGTACGGCTGTCCTTGGAAGATCACATTACGGCCGTCTCCAGGGGGGCGTTTTATCAGGTTCGCCTGATCCGCCAGATGCGGCCCTTTCTGGATCGGGATGCCTTACGCACGGTCACTCATGCCCTGGTCACCTCCCGACTGGACTACTGTAACACCCTCTACATGGGGCTCCCGAATGGGAGTATCCGGAGGCTTCAACTGGTACAGAATGCAGCCACGCAGGTGGTTATGGGGGCGTCAAGGTTCTCTCATGTGATGCCCCTCCTGCGCGAGCTGCATTGGTTGCCAGTGGCCTCTCGGGTGCGCTTTAAGTTTTTAGTGTTAACTTTTAAAGAGCTCCATGGCATCGGACTAGGATATTTACAAGACCGCATTCTGCCATTTTCCTCTCACTGTCCGGTGCGCTCCCACAGGGAGGGTCTCCTGCGGGTCCCGTCGACATCTATGTGCCGGCTGGTGACCCCGAGGAATAGGGCCTTCTCTGTGGGGGCGTCTGCCCTCTGGAATGGGTTGCCTCCAGAGTTATGTACAGCCACGGACCTGGGGACCTTCAGGCATGCCTTGAAAACCTGGCTCTTTGACCAGGCCGGCTTGGGCTGATTTTAGATTTGGGTATTTTAATTTTTATATCAAATTTTAGGGTTTTAGGGAGGGGTTTTAATTGTTTTCGGCCAGGGCCTTTAGTTTAATTTAGTTTTAACTTCTATGTATTTATTGTTTTAATTGTATGGCTGTACACTGCTCCGAATCCTTCGGGAGAGGAGCGGTATATAAATAAATGTTAACATAACATATTAACATAACATAAAGCAATGGATGGAAATTAACCAAGGAGAGAAGCAATCTGGAACTATGGAGAAATTTTCTGACATTAATCAAGCCGTGGAAACAACTGAAGTTGCCTTCGGAGGTTGTGGGAGCTTCATCACTGGAAGCTTTCAAGAAGAGTTTGGACTGCCATTTTTCAGAAATGATGTAGGGTCTCCTGCTTGGGCAGGGGGTTGGACTAGATGACCTACAAGGTCCCTTGCAACTGTCTATTTCTATTTTTTCTATTTCTATTATTTCTATTTCTGTTCTACTCCGTTCCATATTCTATTCTGTTCTGTTCTATATCTCTCTCCTCTCCTCTTTATTTCTACTCCTGTTCTAAACTGATACCTAATTTTTTAAGAAACATCAACAGTGAAAAGCTTCATCCAACTGAGAAAGCTCGGAGTTCTGTGGCTCTCTGGCAGGGTTGGGGGTGGCGTGTGCTGCCTCCCTTCCCTCTCAGGGCGACACAGGCTCAAGACTCCCTGCATCAGGAAATGTAGCATTTGAGAGAACGCGGATGAGGTGGCCCGTCCCCCTGTGGGCGTGTTGGCAGAGGGAGAGTTGCTTCGCTGTTCCAGTCCAGCTGGAGTTTGGGCTGGTTCTGAGTCAGGAATCTGCAGAGACTCCCTATCATCCAGGTCATGGTGGGTTTTTTTCCTCCAAAAGGCAACTGGACTTCCTTTCTTTTTTTCCTTGAAAATGTTTCGCTTCTCGTCCAAGAAGCTTCTTCAGAACCGGAGGAGTTCTTGAAAGAGGAGCGAAACACTTTCAAAGCAAAACACCCAGGAAGTCCAGCTGCCCTTTGGAAAAGCAACACGGGAGGCTCGGAACACAAAGCCCAATGCCCAGCCACCCCGCCTCTTTTGCACGGCCTCTAAGGACCACAAATGGGGCCAGAAAGAGAGGATGGGGGTGGGGGGGGGCTCCAGAGTCAGCTGAGGGAGCTGGGGCTGGGCACTCGGGGCCAAGACTGACCTTCCGCTGGAGGCTCCGGGACCAGTGCCAGAGGGCCTGCACCGTCTGCTGCTGCTCTCGCCGTCTGTCCGCCAGCTGAAGGTGCAGAAAGAGGGCTGAAGGGCCACGCTGACTGCCAGCATCCACAAAAGAAGCCCTCCAGGGTCTGCAAGACCAAAGGGGAAGGGGCCCTCTCTCCTCACCCCAGGAAACCTCCACTCCTGGCCAGCCTCAGCCGCTTCCTGCCCTGCTTGGAAGGGAGCCAGAGGCCAAAGTGGGTGCCGGGTGCCTAAGCTCACCTGCATCTTCCAGGAGGCAAAGGCGGCTGCGGAAAGTCTCCGGGCCAGTAGCTGCTCCCCTTGTCTCTGTAGGAGCTACGGGAGGGAAAGCACAGCCTGAAGCCCCCTCCTCCCCTTCTGGAGAGGGGTGAGGGCTGCTTCTGGCTACTCCAGCTGCTTTTCCAAAATGCGGATGGTAATCTCAATGCCAGCCTTCAAGCCTCCTTTCTTTTGCTATCTTTTCAGCTGCCATAGTAATGGGGGGAGGGTGAATCAATTGTGCTTTGTGCTGGAGGTTTTAGAGAATGAACTGTATAACTTGGGGAAAAGGTTATTGTTTATGCTTATTCGCTTGCTTACAGTGCAACTGCGGGTCTTTCTCAAACTAGGCCAAGGTCAATGGCCAGATGTCTGCATCGCCACCTGAAGATGCTCCATATGACAGTATACACATCTTCAATTGGATGGACTGTTTGAACTATTGTGCGTGGGAACGTTGCCTTAACTTTGTATATGTGTTTTCCATGCGTAAACCCTCAGATCTAGAACCTTTTGATGCTACCACTTGATCTCCAGTAAAAGTTTCTTTTCTCTATAACAATGGAGTCTAAGGGCATCTTTCTTGGATTTTGAACGGAGCACCATCTGACATTATTCTACATCTGACCATCTGACGCTCAGCTTTATTCCCTCCCAGCACTCCCAAATGGCTCCACTGTTTCAAGGGGTTTCCCCCCAGTGCAACCTGAAACCCTAACTCAGTGGAAAGGCCACACCTGGCCAGAGAGGACCTCTCACCCTGCTTCCCCTCCCCAAAAGAGGGAACCTCCTCCTGGGATGGGAAGGTGCTCACCATGGCTCTGATGCGGCCGAGATGATCTTGCTTCCACCTCTCCAGGCACCGGCTGAGCAGCTGCCTCCGGTGGTGCTCGGCCGCCACGGTGAGCTGCCCCTTCTGTTGGGAAGAGCTGGCAGAGGCCTCCCTCCAGCGGAGAAATAGTCCCCGCAGTCTCCCTGCAGGGAGGAAGGATGGCTCAGCTGCTGTGAAGCCCCCTGGCCCTGCCTTGGCTGGGAAGGCAGCCAGGCCTTGGCAATTTTAAGACTGGTGGGATTCAGCTCCCAGAATTCCCCAGGCAGCTATGGGGGAATTCTGGGAGTTGAAGTCTGCCAGTTGTCAAGTTGGACAGCTCTGCCCTAGAAACAGAGTGGCCACTTCCAGGACTCTGCCCTGTGCCCAGCTGGCGTTGCCCCACTGCCAACTTAGATAAGGTGGGAAAGGAAGAGCAAGCGGGGGCTGGTGAGCCGCTCCTCCCCACCCCACCCCAACCCACAAGCTTCATCAATGCACAAGCCAAACCCCAGAGCAGCCTCCGCTCAGTGGGACGGGCTTGCAAAGGGTCCCTGGGCCTGAGAGCCAAGCATCTGTCTAGCAAGCTGTGTGGATTCTGCCTCCATCGCACTTAGCTTAAGTAGCAAAGAAGACCGACTCCTGGCTCATTTCTTTCTCCAAGAGTAGCCTTTGCTGAGAACAAAGCGGTTACAGATGAGACGGGCAGGATCTGTTGGCTTGGCCCCCAAAATCAGTCGATGCAATTAATTCCCCTGGCCACCCCTCCCCACATTATCAATCATTGCCCAATGAAAAGTTCCCAGGTTGTTTTGGAAAAGGACCCTGCCTTTCCCATCTCCACATTCCTTTGGCTGATCTCGTCCTGGGTTGGGGCTCCCCAGAGTCTGCTTCAAACCCAACCCGCCCCCCCCCAGGCCCCCATATTCCAATCTCTCCCCCTCCCGCTGTGGCCGATGTCAAGCTGGCAAAAGATGCAATGCGAAGCATGCAAACAGCCGAAAGCCAGCTAGGACAACCATCACTGAAGGCAGAGGTTCTACTCCCAGGGCATCTCTTACTTAGGCCAACACAGCAACCGTCTTCTCTTGACCCAGATGTTCCAAAGCTGCTTTTCCAAAAGACAACTGCTAAGAAAGGTTTTTTTTTCCCTTTAAAATGCTTCGCTTCTCACCCCAGAGGCTTCTTCAGATCAACTGAAGTTCTACAGCTCCCTGGGTGAGCAAAAAACAAAATGTTTTCAGGGATACAAACTAAGAAAGTCCTGTTGTCTTTTGGAAAAGCACCTTGGGGGTAACCCCGAGTCATGCAGAATCTCCACAGACTCCGGACCCAGCTCCAAATTCCAGCTGGACTGAAATGAAGCAACTCTCATGCTGCCAAGGCAGGGATCTCCAAGCGTGGCAACTTGAAGACTTGTGAACTTCAACTCCCAGAACTCCTCAGCCAGCAAAGCCTTCCCAAAGTCTTCAAGTTGCCAAGCTTGGAGACCCCTGTGCTAAAGGCATCAAGAGATGCTCACGCTTTGGTCACCACATCCTCCCCCTCCCCCTCCCAGGAGAAAACCTGCCCTATAATAATGGTGGACTTTAACCTCACTGCTGGATGGGAAGTGGTGAGCCTCTACTGTCGGCAAGTGGGAGAGAGAGGACATGGCTGCCAAAAAGGTGTCAAGTGTTTTGACCAAGGCTTCCAAGACCGTAATTAAGCACACGCTTAGTCCAAACAAATCTTGTTTTATTTCAGCGCTGGGAATTATGTTCATTCTTAGCCGGTAATGAGTCCCAAACAGTCCCTCGAGATAAGCACCCACCTTTCTCTCCTTTGAATTGCTGCCAACAACTGGAGTGCCAAATGAACTATAAAAACCAACTGAAGTACAAAGTCCACACAGAGCTTCAAGATTAATCCAAACAGAGCAAATGACTTTGCTTCCTGCAAAGGTTTCTCTACCTCTGCCTGTCCTTTATACCTTATGGGAGGGACAATTACCTCCAAGCTTTACTCCTGAGTTGCCCCTTTTGTCTCAGCTGCTCTTGCCTTCTAGCAGCTCTGCATGCACGTACACTGGGAACAGGCTCCCCTTGTTCGTCTGCCTCACTGCTGCCAGATTCTGGAGGCTCCGGAGTCAACACCCCCCTCCCAGATGGTCCTGGCCCCATCTCTGCATCAGACGCAGGACCCTCGTCCAAGTCCTCTCTAGATTCCCAGACTGGTCCCCACTTTTCCCCACTGTCCGATTCCGCTGCCGGCTGCATCAGCTGCTGGCGAACCGTAACACCAAGGCTGAAAGAATTCCTCCAAAGAATTCCCTCCTTCCCCCCTTACCTGTCTGCAACTGCCTCTGGGCATCCTTCACCACCACAGCCACCTTTTCTCGGCGATCGGCACGCAGTGCAGCTGCCTCCCTCCACTGGGACAACACCTGTACTGAGAGAATGAAGGGGCTTGAATATTTCCAGGGCCAGATTTTTTTAATCTAGTGGCAAGAAAGCATCCCAAGACCCTCACCACAGCTGCTCACCGAGTTTCCCTTACTTTGGACTTCACCAGAACCCAGCCCGTGTGAGTGTGTGCACGCATGTGTATGTTTTGATTCCTGTTGTCTCCTGCTGGGTCTGCAGCTGAGTTTGGGGACTGGCCTTCCCTTGCCCGAGGTTACCTTGGAGAGAAGGACTCGTCTGTAATGATGCCCAGCCAGCCTGGCCGCCTTTGCTTCCTGCCTGAGCTCAGCTGTGTTTTCCTTCCAGGATCGCACCACCTGCCTGAAAACCACAGAGGAACAGATGCTTCAAAGTGCCTGGAGCAGAGGTCTCCAAACTTGGCCACTTTTAAGACTTGTGGACTTCAACTCCCAGAATTCTCCAGTCTGCATAGCATAGCATAGCATAGCATAGCATAGCATAGCATAGCTGGCTGGAGAATTCTGGGAGTTGAAGTCCACAAGTCTTAAAGTGGCCAAGTTTGGGGGGCCCTGGCCTTTAGGGTTGCCCCATAGCCCAGCCTGATATTTGGGGGGCCGTTTTCCCACTGACACAAGGGAGGAGCTTAGCCAGCTGAGGAAGGGGGACCACCAGCACCGTGAGACTGAGTCGGGGGGATTACCGCAGCAGCTCCCGATTGTGGTCTCTCTCTTTCTGGGCTACCTGGTGAAGGAGGCACCGAATGTTCTTTTGATATGCCTGGAAGGAGAGACGGGCCAGAATTCTTGTCCACAAAAACTTACCCTAAGAATCATCTTCCTTGCATGAAAAGGGGTGTCAGGATTCCGGCGGTGACCCCCATTTAAATCATGAGTCTCGAGCCAAACTTCCAAAACTTAAAAAGGATTTATAGGGAGTTAACATGTCCGGCACTGCCCGAGTGTACCCGACTCTGAGACACATCATTCACGGTCTCCCCTTGACCCTGGTTTCCCCCCACCCTCTGGGTGTATCCTAATTCATATTCTCCAATGGGACACATCCATAGCCCAGAGTCATCAATCATGTTCTCCAGTTAGAATTTTGCTCCTCAGAAACGTCAGTCACCTAGTTACTATCTTTGAAAAACTATTTATAGAATGCACTTTCAATTTTCAAGCTGCCGCACTGCTCCCCCCTCTCTTTCTGTTGGCAACTCTAAAAAGACCATATAAATATTTTATGAGTTAACAAGGGGCTTGAAGGTGTCACCCCAGACTTGGGAATGTTTATCTGTGGGGCAGAGACCCTCTTGCTGCTTAAAAACATCACTGAGCACCAAGAAAAGACAAACTTCACTTTTGTTGGCCCAACTAAATGGCATAAGTGTGCACAAATGTTTGTGTTCTCTGGGACTTTTCATCCAAATGGTGCAGGGCACTGACAAACCCTGTGACTACACCCCTTAATGACAGCCCTGGTTGCCGTATTCAATCAAGGACCTGATGTGATCGCGACCTCCAACTTCCTGCTGGCTTCCTCACTGACTTGGTTCTGTGTGAAGCTGGCAGGGAAAGTCACAAATGGTGATTGTGCGATCACAGAATGCTGTGACAACCTAAGGACAAGGCCTGGTCATAACTACCACCTGCTCAGCACCATTATAAGTTTGAGCGGTCATTAATTGAGGACCTCTTATGAGCTCACTCCATTGTTTGATGAAAATTTTATCTTTCCCATTTCTCTTTTTCTTTTAACTAACTGCATCAGCAATCCTTTTTCTTCCGCTGTTTCTATCCTGCCTCATTCCTCTTTTCACCTGGTCACAACTCTCTAAGCTTCCTTCGGTTGAAGCGATTTCCAAGCCTCTTAACCCCCCCCCCCCCACCATCCCCTGTCCTGCTGAGTCTACCCAGCCTTCCAGCCTCCAAACCAGAATGTGAAGAGATGGGGGACAGGCCCTCATTCTCTTCTCAACGGGGAAAAAAACCTCTCCCTTTGTTCAACTGCAGCCAGCAGATGCTCTGGGGCTCCCCAAAGCGCAGCCAGTCCGAGCCTGGCATCCTACCTTCCAAGCCGCCATGACCCTGCCCAGCAAGGCCTGTTGGTGGTGCCCCTCGGCTCGGGCCAACTTCTTCCACTTCTCAGACTTCTGCATCTGGTACTGGAAGGGAAAAGGAGCAGGACTTGCAGGGACGGTCCAGAAATAACAAATCACATGCACAGAGCGAGAGAGAGCGAGAGAGAGCTTTCTGCAAAGCAGCCATCAGGGGCCAAAAACTGTGAGTCGGACTTCTTCCTACAAGAGGTGCACAAAGTCATGTCCCTGGCATAGGAACTTCTGCTTGACTTCCAGTAGCACTTCCGTCAAAGACAGATCGGAGACCGCAATCATGTGTGGCTTCGATCTGTGCTATACCTGTTGGAGAGTCCCAAATGGGACCGGATCCACTCTGGAGGGGTGGTGAAAGAGAGGGAGACCACTAGCTGGGTTGAGGGGAGCCTCATCTCCCCTCCCTGGCTAGGTACACTCCCCTTAAAGACAGGCTGTAGCGGCAGTCCTTAATGGCTGCTCTGAAGACAGGAAACTATCCGGGAATTAAGTTTGTGCTGGAGCAGTGAAGCGGTGAGTGGTGTGTGACCAGGCAAAATATTTTGGATTTTTTTCAAGGCAACCCTGAGAAATAGAAGGAAAGAGCCCTCGTTTAAGATTGTGGAAGCGGCAATTGGAAAGGAAGAGGAAAATTATAAGGTAAATAAAATTGGACTACAAAAGGACTGAAATGGAAGTGATATTATTCAGGGAAAATCTTTTAAACAATAACAGAATCAGAAATTAAATTTGGAATATTATACAGAAATTGGCATTAATTAGGCATTGATTAGAATGCTGGACTTGTTGGAATTGATTAAAAGATAGAATAGCTAATGATTGAAAATTAGCGGAATCAATACAAGTGGGGGGAAAAAAGAAAAAGAACTTTAAAAAGTGGAAAGTGAAAAACTGTGTAAGAGCGCCACCTAATGGTTAAAGGAATTTTTTTCTTACAATTTTATGGAAAATTACTGGTCTAGTAAATGCGTGAATGGGAAATGAAATAAAATACTATAATATAACAACAACCCCAGAAGCACAAAAAAGATTATAGCAAAGGGACAAGCAAAGTGAGCGTCTTGGGACTGTTTGGTGAATTGGGACTGCGATAAGGAAACAGAAGGATTAACAAGAGGAACTAAGATAAAGGGATATTTTTGGTAAAGAATAAAATAGAAGACATTGGTTTTTAATAAAATATAGAATAACTCAATTGCATAAGTAAAATGAATGAAATGTGCAAAGAACTCAGATCGGAATTGCAAAATGTGAGGTGAATAATAAAAGAAAGCATGGAACTATGGGATATATTGACAGAAAAACTAGAAATGGTGATGCAGTTCAGAGAAGAATAAAGAAAGTCCAAGGAGGAGGAGTGAAAGAAAGAGGAAACCTGCCCAAAAGAGCAAAAAAAAAAAAAAAAATGGACATTGCAAAAAGACATGAAAGGAATTAAAACTAAGACTTTGATGATAGATGTGATAAATAAAAAAGAAAATACTTCCAATATTAAACAAAAGAAGAAGCTATATAAGAAGCAATCACAAGAGAGATCAGGAGAGGGGAAAAAAATAAGTGAATGGGAGATGAAAACAAAAATAATAATAGAGATTAAAAAAAGGACCGGAAAAACTTAGAAAAGGGAAAACTGGCTAAAATTAGAAGAAATTATATGATCAAAAGACTAAGAGATGATGGTGCAAGAAAAAATAAAGGGGGGACTCCACATGGAAATGTATTTTGGTCTTTTTTAGAAAAATAGATTGGGGAGTTTTGAAATTTAAAGTTTATTGGGAGTTACTTTCATAAATAAAAGAAATAAGTTTAATTGGAATTAAAGGGAAACAAGACCTCACTGTAAGAATATTATATAATTACATATGAGACAATGATAGAGTAAGAGAAATTAAGATAATTTTATTATCAAATCCTTTTACTTTTACATATATTATATTAAATATGAAATAGAAAATGTGATTGATTATACAAATGATATCAGAAAAACAAAGAAAATGGTAAACTATAAATGATTATACTGTAAAGTATTCGCAATGAAATTGTTATATTATTTAAAAAGTGATGAATGAAAATTAAATATAACTTCATAGGTAAAATTTGGTTAAATGGAAACAGAGAAAGTATGAATGTTTTTTAATTTTTTATATATATTATATCAGATATTAAATAGAAAATGCAACTGATTATACAAAGGATATTAGAAAAACAAAGAATACAGTAAATTAGAAATGACTATATTGTAAAGTATTTGCAATGAGATTATTATATCATGATTAAAAAGGTGATGAATGAAAATTAAATAAAATCCCATAGGCAAAATTTGGCTAAAGGGAAACGAAGAGAAAGTATGAAATGGTTATATGAATATCTCTGGAATAAATGTAAGTGTAGACTAGGGTGAAATACCATGTGGATCCTGAATGTATTAGTTTTATTTTATTTTGGTTTTTTGTTTGCTATACATTGGCTTTGAGAAAGTAAAAGAAGAAAATATGTAAAAAAATAGGTAGTAAGCTGGAAATGAAAATAATAAGGGGTAAAGAGTGGAAAATATGTTCTAGAAATATTTTTGTTACTGGATTAATGAATGGAAATTATGAAGCAAAAATTTATTTAAAGATCAGTGGTAAATGATAATGATTTGATATGAAACTAGATAGGAAAGCTGGAAATGTAACTATGACTATGAATGTATGTTGTAACCTGGAATCACATTGCTCACTTGAAGAGATGTATAAAAAAACAAAAAGGAAATTCTGCTAGCATCTCTTACTCTCCTGGGGCTCCCTCTCTTGGATGAGGAGAGTGAGCTTCCACTAAGAGCCTGCTCCCACTGCAACCTGGCTCCTTCCAGGCTCAAAGGCTTCAGGTGCTTGACCTCCAAAGCGAAGGCAGTCAAGCAATGGCAGCCGAGGAGCAGAGCTCCCATCAAGATAAACCGCCCAGCATTTCCCCGGAGTAAATGGCTTGGTGGGTGGGGTGCAGGTGAGTGGCTGCTCTCAGATGGGGGGAGGGTCCACAAGGAGGCAAGGCAGGTGTGTCAAGGCTTGGGGTGCAAAGGAGATCCAGCAAGGGTCGGGGAGGGTTAAGCGATGGGGCACTGAAGTATCAGGGAAGCATATGGAGAGAGAGGGCACCTCTGTAAAACCACTATCAATAAAGCAGTTTCGTATGCACATTTAATTAAAAAATCATTGTGATATTGCTTTCATCTCATCTCCCTTTTAAAAAGAAGCAGACCATAAAAGAATTTTGGTGCTCCCCAGTCTTGAAAAGAACACGAAACTTCCTTCTCCTTCGGACAACTTTGGAAACCTCCCTGCCTCTACCAAGGGCCCCCTGCCATGCCCCTAGGTATGCCCAGGGGTGGGATTCAAAATTTTTAACAACTGGTTCTATGGGCGTGGCTTAGGTGGTGGGCGTGGCTTGGTGCTCACGTGACTGGTTGGGCATGGCCAACTCAACATCACTCACATCGAGGCAGGCATCTCCTCGCCTGGCCTCTCATGACTGTGGGGATGCTGCAACAGTCGTAAGTGTGAAAAAAGGTCATAAGTCACTTTTTTCAGAGCCATTGTAACCTTGAATAGTCCCTCCACACAAGCAAAGTACCAGCAAAGGAGGGAAAAAAATAACTCCAGAGAAGTTCCTGAGACAGGAAGTCTAGTCCTGCCAAGAATGTAATCACTGTTAATGGAGAGGCAGTTTCTGTAAGCAATGCCAGAATGTTTCCTTCCTGCCTTCCTTACAGGATTAGGCCAGGAATTTCTTCTAACAACCGGTTCTCCGAACTGCTTAGAAGGTTAACAACCGGTTCTAGCGAATAGGGGCCAACTGGTAGAGTCCCACCCCTGGGCAACTGGCCTGGGCACATCGTAAGAATCGCAGCATTCATCTTTTAAAAAAACACCAAAGGCCCCCAAAGGAAGCATTGGGGCTTTGGTGGTTGCCATAAAGCAGGAATTCCAGCCATATCAGTAGAATATTGACTAGCAGGGGAAAGTTCCCGATTCCATCCGTCATCTTCTTCCTTAGTTTCTGCCCACCCAGGCCACTCCGGGAGTGTTGGTTTCCATGGGAGAGCCTCCGTGGCGTCTCTCACCTGCCGCCACTTCCTCCATGAACGCCGCAGGAGCTTCTCAGAATGGGAGTGCCAGGCCGCTACCTCCTTCGCCTGCCTGAAAGAAGCACAGGGGAGCCGAGCTTTGGGGGCAGCAGGTCCTTGGCTGAGATGCGGGCATGTCATGAGGGAAGGAGGCCAGATTTTAGCCTGGGGTCGGGGGCTTCTTAAGCTGAGCTCCACTGAATTGCCTGAAATGGCATCTCCTGTGGGTTGGACTAGAACAGGGGTCGCCAACCTTTTGGACCTCAGGGACCACCAAACTCATAATTTTAAATCCTGGGGACCACTAATATGAATTTTGACTGACGGTGGCTTGCTGACGTTGGTGAGAGAGAGAGAGAGAGAGAGAGAGAGAGAGAGAGATCTGATCTAACCTCTCTCCCTCCCTCTCTCACACACACCTACACACACACACAAACACACAGAGGCGGGGTGGGATTCAAATTTCTTAACAACCAGTTCTTGGGCATGGCCTAATTTGTGGGTGTGGCTTGGTGGTCATGTGACTGGCTGGGCATGGCTTGTATGTAAATATTATAAATATTTATGTAAATATTGAATTTTTTTTATAAAAAAAAGCAACTTTTACCCAAAATCAGGCAAAGCAGGCAGGCAGATTGAGTTGCTCACAGAATCACAGATTCATTCAGAGATCTGTGTTTCTGCCATCGGCTATCTTAGTCTGCAACTGAATAATAGAACCTTCAGTCCTAAGGGAGGTTCAGCTCTGCTTTTAAGCAGAGATCTAAAGATCTAAGATCTAAAGACTAGCTAGAAAGCAAGAAATCCAACCATTTCCTGCTTCCTAGCTAATCTAAATCTCCCAGCACAGCAGAACAGATGATGGTCGGAAAAAGGAGAAATAGCAACTTAGCAGACAAGTTTACCGGGTAAGCAGTGAGTGGGCAGGGAGGGTTCCCGCATGCCTTGTGGGGAGCGCAGCCTTGTGTTCCCGTGCAGCCTGGATTAATTGCTTTGGGGGAGGTGCTCTGGGGATGACATTTTTCTGAGGACCACCAAAATTTTCTCGGGACCACCAGTGGACTGCAGCTCACCGGTTGGCGACTGCTGGACTAGAAGACCTACAAGGTCCTTTCCGACTCTGCTATTCTGAGTGATTCACCCCTGGAATTGCAGCAACCCCCCCCCCCCCCGCCCCATCTTCCAGGAAAGTCTGCTGGGGGCCTTGGGAAGATAAAGATGGACCTTCCCACAGGCTGCTCATCCTTACCTCAGAGGAGCATCTTGTCAGAACCTCAGCTAGAGCGACTCTGGTGTTGCCACCGCCTCTGTTCTTGGCTCGTTTTCATCATGGAAGATCAGCAATGTGTACAGGAGGAGCATCACTACGCCACACCCCTTCCCCCACATCCCATTCAAGCAATGTCCAGGCCAGGCCTGTCCTGTTTGGTTGCAAAGATCCAGACCTCAGGGAGCTCCAGGATGGGTTCAGCCTGAGGAACGTCCACCAGGAGATCCCTGCCACTAAGTGCAACGGTGGGACCCAAACCGCCTCTGAGGCACAGAGAAGCTCAAGGCAAGGGAGTCAGCCATCCCAGCTCCTTTGCTTACACACAGTTTCTCATTCAAAGCCAAGCCCATCTTTTTGCTAAGAAGGTCTCTCTGGGCTCCAAAGGGGCCCTGCAAACGTTGTCAGAGACTCAAAATGAGGGGCAGGACCCATAGGGAGAAATCTGGGAGAGAGGACAGAAGCGAGGGGGGGAAGCCTCTGTGTCCTATATCACCTCACCCAGTAGCCCAGAGATCTCCAAACTTGGCAACTTGTGGACTTCAACTCCCAGAATTCTCCAGCCAGCTATGCAGCTATGCTGTGCTATGCTATGCTGGCTGGAGAATTCTGGGAGTTGAAGTCCACAAGTCTTAAAGTTGCCAAGTTTAGGGATCCCTGCACTAGCCATTGTGTGAGAGCATCCACACAACACTGCCCTCCTCCAGCCAAAGAGAAGCCAGTGATCCCCAGAGAGGCCGTCTTGGGGCACTGCCGTCAGACTGAGGCCACCGAGAGACCGAGGCAGCCATCAGGGAATGGGGTGGATGTTGGCATTCCCCTCTCTGGGTTCTTACCCTCTCTTCACTTCCCAGACGTTCTCCCTCCAGAGGTACAAAGTGGACCGAAGGAGCTGCCGCCGGTGATGCCTGCTGGCCAAGGAGATGCCCTCTCGCTCTTCCAGGCAGGCCAGGGTGGCCCTGTGCCACCGGCCCCAGAACTGGGACAAAACCCGCCGTTCAGCAAACCACGTTGCCTGCAAAGAGAGAGGCCAGATGTTGGGATGGCGGCTGGGCTGCCCTGGGACGGTTTCCTTGGCAGACTTTTGGCTTCAGGTGGGGAAAAGCTGGGGGTCGGGGGTGGCGTGTTCAGGGACCCAAGCAAGCAAGGAAGGAAAGCCTCTGGTGCAGAAAGAACTGAGGCCAAGCTTAGGACCAGGAGGGACGCCGTTGAGGCCAGGGGTCCTTTTGGACCTCAGGGATCACAAAACTCATAATTTTAAATCCCGTGGACCAGAGATCCTGGGAAAATCCCAAAAACAGTCTGCAGGAAAATCCCCCACCCCATATTCCTACTGATCGATGTTCCTTATTTGGGGTAGCAGAATACTATCTCCAACTCCGTTCTCAGGGGGAGGGAGAGAGAGAGACTTTTGGCTTCATGCAAGGAAAGCAGCAGAAGCCGCAGAAGTCTTTCCTTCTCTCCCCCAAACTTCGCCAGAAATGAGTCTTTTTCCAGCGCAGCTTCTTGGAGCAGGAGGACTTGCAGGG
The DNA here is from genome assembly GCA_023653725.1 of Bungarus multicinctus. NCBI lineage: Eukaryota > Metazoa > Chordata > Lepidosauria > Squamata > Elapidae > Bungarus > Bungarus multicinctus. Next base: position 171,789,061 of record CM042836.1, read on the forward strand.
TCCCAAAGACTCATTTCTGGCGGAGAGAAAGACAGACTTCGGCTGCTTTCCTTGCGTGTAGCCAAAAGCAGAAGAAAGAAGTGGAAAGAAGCAGCCTGGTGGCCAGGCCAGGCGCGTGGGGTGCATGGGGCAAGTTCCCCCTCCGCCCTCCCCACCCCCTTGTAATGCAAGCAATGCAAACCTTGTGTTCCTGTGCAGCCTGGATTAATTGCTTTGGGGGTGACATTTCTCTGCGGACCACCAAAACTTTCTTGCAGACCACCAGTGATCCCTGGCCCTCTGGTTGGCGACCACTGGACTAGGCTGCTCTGTTCCCAGACTCCCTTTGAGACCCGGGCCCACAACCCTCAGGCTGAGGAGCCAACGATGGGCGCAGAGATGGTCCTCCTTCTCGTGCAGGAGCCTGGCTTGACTCAGCAGCAGAGCTGTGCAGAGAAGCCGCCTCAGCCAAAGGCCCCACTTACCACCTTCCCTGCCGTCCGTCCCTCCCGTTGCTCGCGCTGCCTCAACAGCCACTGCGCAAAGACTCGCCTGGTCCACGTCTCCCTGTGGAAGAACGCAGCAGCGTGAGACGCCTGAGAGAGCAGCCCAGCCTCTGTGGGTCTCCGCAGCCCACTTTCTGCAGCCGTAGGGTTGAGCGTGCGAAGGGCAACGCAGCAGCACGAGGGAAGCCAGAGCTGGACTGGGTCAACAGCAACCTGCCGGGCGGAGCTCCAGCCACACTGTCTCAGGGCCCCCTCCTCACTTTCTCTGCAGGACAAAGGCAGCATAGCAGCCGAGGGACTTGGTCCCAGGTGGCTAACAAGGGAGAAAGGTAAGTAGCCTTTTTTTGGTGGCGGGGGAATGCCTTCCAGTCAGTTTTTGATTCTGGCAATTGTTGGGATGAATCCCCTGCAGTTTTCTTGGCACGGTTACCCAGAAATGGTTTGCTATTGCCCTCTTCCCAAGGCTAGAGAAAGTGACTGGCTTAAGATTTTCCAGCTGACTTACAAGCCCAACACGGGACTAGAACACATATTCTTCCCTGGGCCTAAACCATTATTACACTGAAGCGGCTCGTCTAAACTGCAAGTATCAAAATGAGCCAAGACAACTTTGAATTGTGGACTGAAGTGAGCAGGACAAACTAATATGGGGGTGGGGAACAGAGTCCAACATCAGGGGCGAAAAAAAAATGCAAGGCAGAAATCTAGGATCATGACTTGGCAGCTCCAGAGGTAGAAAAGATTTGGAAGTTTTAGTAGACTGCAATAGTCCCACAGGGCATGGGAAGCAACTGTCCCTCTCCCCTCCTCTGACTTGCTCAGGCCACCCTTGGAATCCTGTGCCCAATTCTGGCCCCACCATCCAAGCAGGACGTTGGCAAACTGCAGTGCGTTCAGAGGACGGCTATCAAGGCAGGGAAGGCCCTGGAAGCCAAATCTGGCCAAGACTGGATGAAGGAAGGAGGTATATTTAGCCTGCAGCACAGAAGGCTGCGGAGAGCTACGATGGCCCTCTTCAAAGGTCTAAGGCCAGAACCAACAGACCGAAGCTACAAGGAAACCAATCCGGGTTAGATGGGGTGGTAAAAGAGGCAACAGAGGAAGAAGCTGCCTCATGAAATGGCGTATTCCCTTCCGTGAAAGGTGTTCAAACCGAGGCTGCATTGCATCTGTCCCAAAGTTGGTAGCAGATCCTACACGGACTTGTAGGAAGGATTTTGCAACCTGCGAGGCCATTTCTAGCTCTTGGGATGCCACAATTCAAGGATGGACCTTCTCACCAGCTTCTCTGATTCAGCATCCCTGATATTCATGGCTGAGCTACAAACCTTTCCTAGTGTCAACTCATAAAATATTTCTATGGTCTCTTTAGAGTTGCCAAGAGAAAGGGAGGGGGGAAAGGGTTTGAAAGAGCAGTGCAGCAGCTTGCAACCAAAAGTGCATTCTATAAATGTTTTCAAAGATAGTAACTAGGTGACTGAAGTTTCTGCCGGGCAAAATTCTAACTGGAGAGTACGATTGATGACTCTGGGCTATGGATATGAATTACAATGCACCCAGGGGGTGGGGGAAAACCAGGGTCAAGGGTGACAGTGAATGATGTGTCTCAGAGTCAGCTACACCCAGGCAATGCTGGACCTTTTAACTCCCAATAAATCCTTTTGAAGTTTTGGAAGTTTTGGCTCGAGACTCGTGATTTAAAGGGGGGTAAAGGCCGGAATCCTGACCCCTAGCTTTGCTCCTGGAGCCTCTCAAGAGAAGATGATGCCAAGATCTGCATCAGGCAAGAAAGAAACAGGGGCTTCCTTGCCCCTAAGCGAGAGGCTGCAGCCAGCCTGCCCACCTGTGATAGCTGGCGGCCACCCCGTTCATCTCATGCCACCAGAGCTGGTGATCCTTCAACAGCTCCCAGGCCTGAAAGGCAGCAGACAGGACCACAGCCTCGCGATGATGGTCGGCTTTGGCGCACTGCAGCTGAAGACAAAAGGAGACTCTTAATGGGGATTTCTGACTGTCCACCAGGCTCCTGGCAGGAAGCAACAGTTGACCAAACCATGTCACTCAAGTGGGGGACGCCAACCCAGAACACTTTCTCAGAGCTTAAACTCTGACCTTCTAAGGTTCTTATAGCAATTCCTTGCTTGGAAACAGCTGCCTTAGGAGCCCATAATCTACTGCCTAGCACAGTGATGGTGAACCAAGGAAACTTGCATCCCAGGCTGCACATCATGCCGTCTTTGGAGGCATGTCAGGCCTCTGGAAACTTCTGGAGGTCGTGCAAGAGGGCTCTGCTCTCAGGCGACCTCTGGAGCCTCCCAAAAGCATGCGAGAACTGGACAGGCTTCACTGCTCATTTTGGAGGCCGTGGAAGAGCATTCCATGAGATTTTCAGGCCTCAAGCAACCCTGGGCAGCATTTTGAAAAATATTTACATTTATTTGTCTAATAATAAATTTAAATAATTACTCTTTGTAATGAACTGTTTCTCCTTTGCTTAGGGATGTGTGTGTGTGTGTGTGTGTGCATTTTCCGAACTTCTGACAAGCTGATCTTCCAATCTAAGGAAGGACTGTCCCTCCACATCCTCTGTGGACTTGATCAGCCACTCGTGGCACTTGGGAAGGTGGGGGCGCTCCTTGCCGAACCCCCCACAAATGCGGGAAATACAGGGCAACCTGGGGCTGACAGGTCTCCCTCCCCCCCCCCCCCAGGCCTTGCTGCTTGAGGAGGCAGCTCACAGGCAAAAGCACCCCAGTCTTACACAGACACCCAAAATCCTCAGAGCAACTCTTGGGGTCAACCAGACAAGGGGAAGAAGGGGAGCCAGGCGGCCTTGCTTCCAGCTCCCCTCCCCCAACCCATTTCCCCCATACAACACCTTTTAAAGTCTGAAGATGGGGGCCCTCTGGCTTTTAGTACTCTACAAACACTACAAAAAAGGTTGTTGAGACTCTAGAAAAAGTGCAGAGAAGAGCAACCAGGTTGATTAAGGGACTGGAGGTGAAAACATACAATGAATGGTTGCAGGAACTGGGCCTGGCTAGTCTAGGGAAGAGAAGGACCAGGGGAGATATGATAGCGGTCTTCCAATATTTGAGGGGCTGCCCCAGAGAGGAGGGATGTCAAGCTATTTTCTAAAGCACATGAAGGCCAGACAAGGAATAATGGATGGAAATTGATCCAGGAGAGATTCAACCTGGAATTAAGGAGGAATTTTCTGACAGTGAGAACAATCAACCGATGGAACAGGAGTTGCCCTCGGAAGTTGTGGGAGCTTCATCCCTGGAGGCTTTCGAGAAGAGTCTGGACTGCCCTCTGTCAGAAACGGTGTAGGGTCTCCCGCTTGGGTGGGGGGGTTGGACTAGATGACCTACAAGGTCCCTTCCAAGTCTGATTATCTGTTATCTGTTAACAAACCTCCTTCTGTGAGCTTTTGAGAGTGAAGGGCCAAAATAAAGGCTAGGAAGGAAGGGAGCAGTCAGACTCAGGCCCTGGTATGAAGTTCAGGGGGTGGGGGTGGGGTCCCTTGCTCCCACGTGGGGACTGGCTCTCTGGGCTTCTGTTTCTCTTGGCTCACCTTCTGCCGTCTTTCCCCACAGGCTCGCTGTCTCCAGGTCCGCAGTGACGTCCGTAGCAGCCCCCGGCTGGAAGGCAAAGTGGGCACTTCAGCAGAGGGTTAGCTGGATGCTCAGGGCCTGGGAAAAGCTTCCCCCGGGCCAAACTGAATGGCCCAGCGGAGCAGAGGAGGGGCCAATGGGACGTCTTTGGGCTTACGAGGAGGGCCTCTCTCTCTTTTTTTTGCTAGTGCCTCAAAATTCACCAGTTGGAGCTGCTGACACAAGGGGTGCCTGCAAGCATTCAGGTTCAATCTAGAGCTGGCCGGAGCTGGGACCCAAATCTACGATTTTCGACAAGCCAGTTTGCAGGAAGAACGAGGGACTACTCTAGCCCAGGAGTCTCCAACCGTGGCCACTTTAAGCCTGGCGGACTTCAAATCCCAGAATTCCCCAGCCAGCAAAGCCAGGGGTCTCCAACCTTAGCAACTTTAAAACTTGTGGACTTCAACTCCCAGAATTCTCCAAGTGGCCAAGGTTGGAGACCCCTGCTCTAGCCCATTGTGCCCCGTTGCACAAGTATGAAATGTCAGAGTATATTCATGAACTGGAATAGAGCTTGGTAACAAGGTCAGCCAATGAATAGGCATAGCAACTAAGTCAGCCAAGGAGGACTGTTTGGAAACTGAAACTAGAAGTAGCCTAGGCGTGGCTCTATATTAAGCTCTGTAGCTCTGAAGCTATGTTGAGGTCCGAGTCTGTCTATTGAAGATGAAACTGCTTCTCTCCTCTGCTGTGTGTCTTGCTTGCCTGCTGAACTAAAGTGAAACTGAGGTCTGTTTCTGATGAAGCTGAGTTGCTGTTCTGCTCCGAACCTGTAACATGTCTGCTTCTGTTTGAGTTTGCTCCATGTTGGAGAAATCTATGACTGGTATTGTAAAATTTACTTTATAGGTTTATAAAGAAGTGAAATGAAGCCTCAGTCATCTGTGTTTACTTTTCTGGCGCTGAATTTACGCTGCAATACTCTGAACATGAAAGGACGTAGGGGATGCACCCTCACTGCGCAGAAAAGACGGGCACAAGTCGGTGCCCTCAAAGGCAAACCTGACACACCAGGCAGGAGCATGCAGCCTTGCCTCCCCTTCTCTGACGCTGCGCAGGATTTTCCCAAGGACCTCTGTTATTCTATAAGCAAGCCAGGGGGAAACCCAGCCCAACTCCAGCCAACCCTGCTCCCCACGCTTCATAAACTGAAGCCTCACTGGCACGAGAGAGAAAGAGAGAGAGAGAGAGAGAGAGAGAGAGTCAGTCACAAGCCCCTCGGCAGCACCTGTGTTGAGAAACGGCTGCCAGGGTCAGTGGGCGGTGCTGCTCATCCTCCTTCTGCTCCAGGCGAGACCTCCAGCAAGCCCAGAACCTGGATGTGAGCTGGGGGAGAAGAGAAGCGGCAGCCAATAAATAGCAACTCCACTCACAAGACGCAGGGAGAGAGAGGGGCTTCTGCTTGCTCATCACCAAACACAGCAGTTGCCACCTGTGACGGAATCTGGGTCGCAGGGAAGAGCGGATCACTCTTGCCTGTCACCCAGTTCTACCTTCCATATAATGAACCTTTTATTTTTCCTTGTCACCAATCACAGACAGGTATCCCAATTCTTGGAAAAGTCCCTTATTAAGGTGCTATCAAGTTGGGCTCAACCATATTGTTCTTTTCTAGGGATTAATGCTAAGGCAGGGGTCTCCAACCTTGGCAACTTTACGACTTGTGGAAGTCCCAGGTTGAGGACCCCTGCTCTAAGGGCTTTTTGACTGCATCTATCCATCTGCCTTGCCTCCCCACTTCCCCTCTGCCTGCTTTACTCCATGCTGGCAAGGATTCTCCTTTTCCTAGAGCAGGATCTGCTTAGGAACTGAGCCCAAGTTGTGTGTTTACTGGTCTCTGCTCTCAGGGAAGCAATCCTCCTACATTTGGCTCATGACTGTTAACTGCTTCTTCTGGCATCTCCTGTATATGGTACCTGTAATAACTACATCCAGATTCATAATTCAAATGTTTTTTACTGTCCAGCTTTCACAGTTTTACATAACCTCATTTAAAAAAACCAGTCTAATCTTTCAGTATATCCTTTTCACTTTTCCTGCATATACCCTCTTCGGCTACCTTCGAGCCCGCAAACATAAAGCTATCTACCATTTTAATTTCTTTGTCATCATTGCCAATAATTTAACAACTATTGTTTATATTACTCAGGTTTTAAATTTGTACAGATGCACTAAAAAATGAACAATAACCCCAACAGCTCAACTGTGGTCTGTTAATTTGTTCCCCACCCCCAAGTTTCCTACATTGCAGAAAAATGTAAACACCTCAAAAGCACCCTTCTCAGGGTGAGGGCTGCATAGATGCAGCAGGGGAATAAGGTAGGCTCACCACGATCCGGTGCTGCTGACAAGCCAGGTTTTTTCTCACTTGCTTGACGGAAACCTCCCGGGTGTTCCTCCACAAGGCATGGAACCCACAACTCTGTGGAAAGGGAAAGAGCAGCTGGCCTCCGTTCCAGACGCAGAGAAGGGGAACAGCTTTTCCTGTGCATCATTTGTGAAAGCACAACTGGCAGGGAAGCCGGCAAGTCATGTGTGTTGTTGTTTATGTTTATTTAATTTATATACTGCTCCCTCTCCCATTTGGGACTCGGGGCGGTGTACAGCCAGATTAAAACAATACAAAGAAATTTAAAATTTAAAAACAGATTAAATCAGTGGCTGAAAGTTAAAAATAATAAAAATAATAAAAACAAGGGAAAATAAAATGACACATTTAAAATTCCACAATACTACTAGGCCAGACCGATTCGTTGAAAAAGATGAGTTGTGCGTGTGTGCGTGTCTTGAGCAGAGCCTGGGAAATCTTCTCAATTTACTCACACCCTTCAAGTGCCCAAAATCACTAGCCGGGGTGTAACATGGCAAAAGACTTGCTCCTGTCCAGACAGGGTCTCCTGCTGCCTGGGCAAGTGCCAGGGTGCAGCACGTAAAGCAGCTCTGCCAGATGCTGAAGCCGCAGGCCTTTTCTTTGAGAAACCCCAAAGCTCTTACCAGCAGGCGACGGTTATGGTGGCTTTGAGCCAGCCGGTAACGCTCTGCCTCTTCGGCACACAACGCCACATCTGACGGCTGGGTTAAGAAATGAAACAGACTGGAAAAAGTTTTGGTTACAGCATTAATTTGGAAGATTGGGAAAAATTATGGGAAATAAACTATGTAACTCTATCAGCAGCATACAAAGAGAATTTGTACAAAATGTTTTACCATTGGCATTTACTCCCAGCAAGATTGGCTAAGATGTTCCCTAATAGATCAGTAGATTGTTGGACATGTAATTATAAACAGGGAATCTATTTCCATATGTGGTGGATGCCCTCAAGGTAAAAATTATTGGTTTAAAATTAGGAAATGGCTGAAGGAAATTTCAAAACAGAAAAATGAATTGAGACCAGAGACATTCCTATTGGGTATATTAAGAGATAAAATAAGTAAGAAACTCCAGTATATTATATTACATGTAATAACTGCAACAAGAATAGCCTTTGCTCTGAATTGGAAAAGTGACAGCATTCCTTCCAATATTTATTTATTGATTGAACTTATATACCGCCCTATTTCCCTAACAGGACTCATATCAAATATTATAATAAAAATGGTTTTAGAGTGTGCAGAAATGGATAGGCTTTCAATGGAAATGAAGGAGCGAGAAGAGACAGAGTACTACGAAATTTGGAATTTATGGTATAATTGGCTGCAAGAGAGATGAAAGGTTATGGTGTGATGAAATAATTTGGCATGAATAGGCATAACTATGTATACTTATATATAAATATGTAAATAACTATGTAAATATATGAAAATATGACATAAATCAAATGTAAAATAATTGTGATAATATTTAGTAATCTTCTATATACTTAAGAATGTCAAATTGAGCGAACACTACTACAAATATGCTGCAATGAATGAGAATATGTTTTTAAATTGTTTTTAAATTGTGGAATTTAATGAAGTTTTTTAAATATTAAAAAAGAAAGAAAGAAACGCAACAGACTGGACTAACCTGCAGCTGATTTATCCCTCAAAGGAGGAATGCAAGATGAAGATGAATTGGTGTGGCTCAAGCACTCTTTCGGCTTATCCTCATCGTCCAAACAGGATGGATGCCTCGGTCACTGTCTGAGTTAGGAGACAGTGGCCCTTCTCTCACCTCCATCTATCCTGGGACGCCCGATGCAGGGTCAGCTTTTCTGCTTCCACAGACTGGCGGCAGGGGGATGGTTTCCACGTGTGCAACCTAGACCCTGTGCGTGCGCAAATGAAGCCTTGCGTGCTTGCCCGCCACTTGTGCAGCCCGGTCCCCAATAGGATGCGGACTGGGGGCTCCTGCTCTAATGGATTTATTACATGGGACCCCAGGCAATTTGCACCAAAAATAAAAGCAGCATCGCTTAAGATCATGGAATTTACCTCAGGAGGCCACCCCCTCCATCCCACCCAAGTGCCTTTCAACCACCCTGAAAGGCTAACCAGGGAAGGCGCCAGGAACACCTGGGGGGAAGGGCTCCCTTTCAACGTGCCTCCTGCACAAGCAGATTCTATGGAGTCTCCCTGGAGCCAAGCCACAAGAGCTTTACGCTGGTCTTTGCATACAGCTTTCCTTCGTGTACATTCCTACTTCACTGTCTCTTAAATGTATTTGCCGCCCATCTTACCACAAGGATTAAGGTAAGATAAATTTCCATTTTTTTTTTAAATGACATAAGTGAATTTCGCTTCTGCTACCCAACCGAAGGATTGATTTCTTCTGTGAACCGTCAATGCTTTTCAAATGTACGCTGACAAGACACAAAGCTGGGGCGTTGTGGGGATGCTGACCCTGTTGTGAATTTCGTCGTATTTATCCTGTGTATATACGTACAATGACAATAAAGAATTGTAAAGAATTGACAATAAAGAGGGCGTGCGTAAGCGCACCAATGTGCCTACCGTCCCTGTCCTATTGTTTCTTTTATTCTTCTTATATGTACCCATTTCATGTATTCATAACTATGTATATACTTATCTATTATCTTGGAAGCGACTGACAAATCAAATAAAAAAGAAAGAAAGAAAGAAAGAAAGAAAGAAAGAAAGAAAGAAAGAAAGAAAGAAAGAAAGAAAGAAAGAAAGACAGACAGACAGACAGACAGACAGACAGACAGACAGACAGACAGACAGAAAGAAAGAAAGAAAGAAAGAAAGAAAGAAAGAAAGAAAGAAAGAAAGAAAGAAAGAAAGAAAGAAATTCCAATTCAATTCAATTCACCCCCAGCAGCAGGAGAGCCCAGGAAGCGGATACAGAGCTCCCACCGGGCAAAAGCCCTTCGCAAGGCTGTGCCAGCCGCCTGCTGGGCAAGGCGCTCCGACTGTGTCTTGTGTCTCCGCGCCAGTTGCCAGGCCGAGAAGTGCCAGCGGAGGAGCTGGGCATGATGGTGCTGCAAAGCCAGCCCTGGGGAAAGAGATTGAACTTCAAAGGGAAGGCCAGCGCCGGATGGAGATCTTCTCCTGATACAGGTAGAGTCCTCCAGTTACCACCATGAGCCCAGAATTTATGTTGCTGTGAATTCCCCTTGTTGTTTTTGTCAGGTGAATCCCCACAGTTATTAAGTGAGTCACACGGTTGTTAAGTGAATCAGTCAATTCCCCACTGACTTTTGCTGGCCAAAAGGTCGCAACAGGGGAACGCGTGATTCAAGGATGCAGCCACTGTCGTAAGTATGAGTCAGTTGCCAAGCATCCGGATGTTGATCACGTGGCCACGGGGGAGCCTGCAATGGCTGTGTGAAAAACGGTCCTAAGTCACATTTTCAGTGCTATTGTAACTTTGAAGGGTCACTAAATGAACTCTTGTAATTTGAGGACTAGCTGTACTAGAGGGAGGTGTTCATCTATGAATCCTGGAGTGAAAAGCAGGATTTAATACAAGGCCAACTGTCCAAAAGAATCCCTGCCCTGGAACAGTTACTTAACCCTAAGAAGTTCAACTAATGCCTTCAAGTCCATGTGTGGAGACTGGAAACTTCCACCATCCCATTCATGGCCTTGACACCTCCACCTGGATGTAGTTTGACATTAGCCAATGGGCTTGGCCTGGAACAGGGGTCTCCAACCTTGGCCACTTTAAGACTTGTGGACTTCAACTCCCAGAATTCCTCAGTCAGGTTTGCCTCAGCTGGGGAGAGCTTGCAGGTCAGGGAGGAAGAGGGGGAGGAACTGCCTGCTGTAGTCAATGCCAGAGGCAGAGGTCTGCCAGATTGCTGGGGAAAAGACCCCGTCCTTCTTGATGGGCTGCACTGGGAGCTATTTAGCCCAGCAGGCAGAAGGAGGCATTGCTGGAAGCAAGGTGTGTGGGTCATGGAAGAAAGGTGTGTGGGTCGTGGCCAGATGTTTGTTTGTGGGATGCTGCAGTTTGTGAGGTAGGGGGATTCAGTTTAAGTTGCCGGGAGGTTCCGGGTGTGTGTTTTGGACCTTCTTTGAGCAACTGGTTATCTGTTTGATGGACTAATTGGCCATTGCCTGGACGTTTAACTCTGGGGTTCCCAGATTGGATTTCTGGGAGTTGAAGTTCACAAGACTTAAAGTTGCCAAGGTTGGGGACACACCCATACCCACACACACCGCACTTGCCACGCGGAAGAAAGGGACTCCTTTTGGGATACTCACTGCTCCTGTGCTGCTTCTCCCTCCGCTGATTCGCGTACTGGAGCCAGGACTTCCAGACCTTCCTCATTGTCCAGTGCTGCAGGTACCTCGCTGCCCAGCGGGCTGTCACCCTCTCCTGCTGGAGTTGTGTGTCGAGGGTCTTCCATTGCAGCCAGGCCTGGCAAGAAGAGTGACCAGGGAGGCAGGGAAGGCCAAACTAAAGCTGACCAGCCAGGGCCCTGTCCTCATTCCACAAACCCCAGGTTCTTAGGGCGCAGGAGCTCAGCCTTCCCTAGGGGGCCTAAAGTCCGTGAAGGTTCTGGACTCACATGAAGTTGCACGCTGTGTGCCCACTGCTGAAGGGCCTGGGACTCCATCCCATGGTACATCTGACTCTGGCACCATCGCTTCTGCCACAATTCCCAAGAGAGCCTGCTTGAAACAGGAAAAGATTTGAGAATGTCAAGGGCTCTGTGTCAATTCATGAAAGATTTCTATGGTCTTTGTAGAGTTGCCAAGAGAAAGGGAAGGGGCAGCAGTGCAGCAGCTTGCAAACCGAAAGTGCATTCCATAAATGTTTTCAAAGACAGTAACTAGGTGACTGAAGTTTCTGCCATGCAAAAATTAACTGGAGAGCATGATTGATGACCCTGGGCTATGGATGTGTCCCATTGGAGACTGTGAATTGGGATACATCCAGGGGGTGGGGGGAAACCTGGGTCGGGGGTGAGGGTGGGTTGTGTGTCTCAGGGTCGGCTGCACCCAGGCAGTGCTGGACAGTTTAACTCCCAATAAATCCTTTTTAAGTTTTGGAAGTTTGGCTCGAAGGTCATGATTTAAATGGGGGTAACTGCTGGAATCCTGACACTCTGCAAAGTTAGGGGGTCACCTCTTGAGTTCCCAAAGCTGGAGGCCACAAAGCCTCCTTTTCTTCCTGCCAAACTCAAGTCAACAACCACCATCACCAACTCTGAAAGCTCCTAGGAAGGAGCTGACTTGGCCCTTTTCCTCCCAACCGAACTACAGGTGATCCTTGACTTAACTCCAGTTCGTTGGTTGACTCTTCGAAGGTACAACGGCACCAGGAAAAAGTGACGTATGACCCTTTCCCACATTTATGACCCTTATATCATCCCCATAATCATGTGATCAAAAGCCGGATGCTTGGCAACTGGCATTTACTTATGACGGTTGCAGTGTCCCAGGATCATGTGATCACTTTTTGTGACTCTTTGACAAAGTTCAATGGGGAAGCCAGGTTCACTTCACAGTTGTGTTACTGACTGAACAGCTGCAGTGATTCACTTAATAATGGTGGCAAGAAAGGACATAAAATGAGGCAAAGCTCATTTAACTGTCTCACTTAGCAACAGAAATGTTGAGCTCAATTGTGGTTATAAGTTGAAGTCTACCTGTATCTGAACTTCGCTGTCTCTCAGTCCTCAACAGTGGTGGGACTCGTCTCTGGGGGAGTGCATGAGTTTGCCTACCGAGATGAGGTGGACAGGTTGCTTTTGTGGTGTGGAGACAATAACTTGGTCCTCAACATCAATAAGACCAAGGAGCTTATAATGGACTATAGAAGGAACAGATCAGACCTCCAACCCTCGCTTATCAATGGAGATCCGAGGGGAGCAAGGGGCCAGTTTTAAGTTTCTGGGTGTTACCCTAAAAGAGGACCTGACCTGGGGTGTCCACATTGCAGCCCTGGTCCAAAGGGCCCAGCAGAGATTATACTACCTGAGGCTTCTCAGGAAACAACAGCTGAAGGAAAAACTGCTGGTGACCTTATACCGCTGCACCATAGAGAACATTTTAACTTACTGCACTTGTGTATGGTTTGCCAATTGCACAGTGGCAGATAGGACAGCACTCCAAGGGTTAATGTCATTGCCCAGAGGATCATGGGTTGCCCTCTCCCCTCTTTGGAAGAGTTTTAGAGGTCCCGCTGCCTTAAGAAAGTTCAAAACATCCTCAAAGATCCATCTCATCCTGAGAACCCTTTTTTTGAACTATTACCATCTGGCAGACGGTACAGGATAATAATATAAACAAGGACAAATAGGCTGAAAAACAGCTTCTATCCCAGGGCAATTCAATTCTATTGAATTCTGCTGTATAGTGAAATATAAATGCAATATCAGCGGTTTTCAGTTCAATGTATGGGGTATGAAGGATGTGTGTTTTGTGTTTATTTTCGTGGTCGTGATGTGCACTGAGGATGGTACTGAATTTCATTGTATGAGGTGCAATGACAATAAAGTAAACTAAAACTAAAACTCTGGAATGCAGCCGTTCCCTCCTGGGAATCCAGACTATATTCCACCCCATTCAGCCACCCCAGGGTTCTCACCGGAGGGTGCTCTGCTGCCGGAAGTGCAGTGCTTCCCAGAGCATCCGCTGCTTCATCCTACGGAGCTGGACGTAGTTCAGCCAACGCTGCCAACTCCAGAGGGTTTTCTGCTTGGTTGCTGCGGAAGATAGTTGGCAAGATCATTAGAACAAGGAGTACCAGTTAGATTCATACGTTACGTTAAGCTACGCTTTAACCACAGTTTGCTAATCAAGTACAAAGCTTGGCTCACCAAGCAAACTATATCATGGTTTAATTAAGTCAGAAGCCTGCCTTTGTTTTGGTAAAATGTGGGTTTTCAATCCCTTGGGGAACATGTCTGTCCTAGGAGGAGCTGGAGAACTGAGGGCATGGAAGAGAGCAGAACCTCCAGCATCCTAACTGAAGAAACATTAGCTGAAGGAAGCCATAATCAGGCAGGGAAGCAGATGAGAACCCAGGGAGGTAGGAAGGCCTTTTATGCAGCTGCTGCAGTGGGAGAACCGTTTGGGAAGAGCAGAAGCACTAGGGAAGAACGAGGGTCAAACCCAACCCAGAGGTGCGTGACAGATTTCCTGATCTACAAAGAGTTACTGGATCATAAGGGACTTTGAAACCAACAGGAAGGGGGTGTTTGATTAAGAACCTCAGCCGTGCAATCAAGCAGGCGATGGGAAGAGAAGCACCAGAGACCAGTGGCCCCACACACACCCTGTCTCTCCTTTGCAAAGGGCTCTGGAGGAAAAGAGACCCCGTGGTTCTTCTTAATACGGCATGGCAATGAAGCAAAAGTCCTAATCAGTCTTTCTACTTTCACTGCTCTTTGCATCAACTCTTTCCAGGAACGCTTGAACTGTGGTTTTGAAAGGGTGGAAGGAACTCACTAAACTTTGGGGAGAACTTAGCCATGACATAAGAGGCAAAGTGGAAACTGGATCCCAGCTTTGCACCAAATGTCTGCACTGCCCATCTCATCTAAGTGTGATGTCTCCTAGGGACGAGGACTCCTCCTCCTCCTCCTCAGAGGCCTGGAGGGAGAATGAGATCGTTCCTGGCATGCCAAGAATGACTGCCAGCAGGACAGGTCTCAGTGCGGAGAGCTTGCAGGCCAGGGAGGAAGAGGGGGAGGAACTGCCTGCTGTAGTCAATGCCAGAGGTCTGCCAGATTGCTGGGGAAAAGGCCCCACGCTTCTTAATGGGCTGCACTGGGAGCTATTTAGCCCAGCAGGCAGAAGGAGGCATTGCTGGAAGCAAGGTGTGTGGGTCATGGCCAGATGTTTGTTTGTGGGACGCTGCAGTTTGTGAGCTAGGGGGATTCAGTTTAAGTTGCCGGGAGGTTCCGGGTGTGTGTTTTGGACCTTCTTTGAGCAGCTGGTTATCTGTTGGATGGACTAATTGGCCATTGCCTGGACGTTTAACTCGGGTTTGTTGGTGGCCGGCTTCGCTTGGAAATGACCCCCTCTAAACTCATCTCCTGGGCTCCCCCTGCAAATTCTACTTGTAAACTCTGACCAGTGGACTTGCTGACAAACCTAATGGGAGGCTCCAAACCCCAGATTGGATTTTGGCTTCTCTTTTGCTGCATGTTTATTTCCTTGTTTATCTCCTTGGTCCGGAGCCAAATTGCTGTTCTAATCTAGCAGCTGTGAGTGAGCTGAAAACCTGAAAAAATAAAGCTCTCTCTAAACCAACACGGACTTATTGGATGAGTAGGGCAGCACACTAAGTAATTCTGGGTGGTAATAAAATCATAGAAGCACATGAATAAAAGATAAAACCAAAATGAAAGTGCAACGGGAAAGGTCTTTGCCTGAAGCAGCAGAGATACTTCCAGGAAAGGGGGAAAGCCCTCAGCAGCCTGGGGAGAAAGCCCTGGGCCTTCCATGCCATCGCCCCCTCCCCAGCCGAGCAGCAGCACTTGGGAGTCAGGAGGAGAAAACTCTCGAGGCTCAGAAGCATTTCCAGGAAGATCCTGTGGGCACAAGCAGGGCACCTGCTCTGGGCAGGCAACCCATCGAGAGAGATCTTCCCACCAGATGGCAAACTATCCGGAAGAGCCTCTCAGCCTTTCTGCAGGTAGAAAGCCAGATTTGCGCTCTGGTTTGCAATAGGCTAGCTTTCCTTCTTTACTGAAAGGGATGTTTTTAAAAAGTAGGCCAACAAGAGAAGGAACTGGGTGGCCACAAACATGAAGGGGCACATGGGGGGTGGTGGGGTGGCCTTGAGCTCCTTCCGAGAATCGAGCCCCAACCCTCACTCCCTGCCCAGCCCAGCCCAGCCCCCCCCCACCTTCTCACCATGGGCTGCTGCAGTACGGTAGGTGAGCTTCTTTGCTCGTTGCTGGAGCAAGTATGACCTCCAAGCTTGAAAGATCTTGTGGTAGAGAAAATACCTGACCAATGGAGAACAGAAGGCTTGGTCAGCATCCAGGATCAGGTTGAGCTGTGGCTCATCTAGTCTAGATCAGTGGTGGCTAACCTTTTTGGGCTTCTGTGCCAAAAATTGTGTGTGCATTCCCGTGCCAGCACCCAGAAAGCAATGTGCACCGCCCCCTGCGCATGCGTGCGCAATCCCCCCCACACGCCATCCTCTTACCTGCACTGCGTCTCCCACCTCATATTTGGCCCATTTGAGGCCTTTTTCAGCCTCCCAGAGACTTGAGGGAAGCCTCTGCAGCCTTTGTAGGCCGAAAAATGGGCCCGTTTTTGTCACTTCCGGTATTTCTGGAAATACAGAAACTGACGAAACGGGCCTATTTTTCGGCCTGCAAAGGCTGCAGAGGCTTCCCTCAAGCTTCTAGCAGGCCGAAAAAGGCCTCAAACAGGCCGAAAATCATCTGTCAGGTACGCCCATGCGCAGTGAGGTAAGTTTGTCTGGGGCTCTGCATGCCATAGGTTTGCCATCATGGGTCTAGATAATACAGTATGTGCTGGAGGGATTTCTGCAAATGCTTTCATATCAAAACCTTCTTGCTAAATGAACTATTTCACATAAGTCTCTCTGTCTTTCCCTCCCTCCCTGTGTATGTGTGTGTGTGTATTAAGAGTCAGTACCAGGGAGACTTTTCTCTACAGGAGCCAGCAGCAGGTTGGTATACAGGAAAACTGGCTATCTCAGATGCTTTATAAAAATGCTCAGGGCATTTTTGTTTCTTTCTTTCTTGTTTTACAGAAACTTCATGGGAAACCTGGGAAGCCCACCGAAATTAGCTGTAGGGAGTAGATGACAAAGCCAAGCAAGTGGAAGCCTGCATGGAAGGGGCTGAATTTCCATTTCTCCAGGCAGGAATGAGAAGAGTGATATTTTTAATAAATGTGGTGTCTGTTACAGTTTAAGCAACAGGTTTCATGCTTTTCCTCTTTCCAAAGAACAGGAAACTGGGACCTCCAGGGAAGAAATGGCGAAGTGGCTCCACTAAAAGAGGAACTGATGACTGTGGTGAAGAGCCAGAAAGTACGCAAGTCCTTTGTAATTTCTCTCCAGGCAATGAGAGGCCTTGAGATCACCCACAAGTGCTCCAGACCAGGGGTCATCAACCTTTCGGACCTCAGGAACCACCAAACTCGTCATTTTAAATCCTGTGGACCAGAGACCCTGGGAAAAAAAACCCAAAAAGTCTGCAGGAAAATCCCCCACCCCATTTTCCTACCGATTGACCATTCTTTATTTGGGATCGCAGGATACCGTCTCCAGCTCCGTTCTCAGGGGGGGAGAGAGAGAGAGAGAGAGACTTGGATTCATGCAAGGAAAGCAGCAGAAGCAGCAGAAGTCTTTCTTTCTCTCCCCCAAACTCCACCAGAAATGAGTCTTAGTGAGACTTGTCGTGTCAGCGCAGCCTCTTGGAGCATGCATTGCAGGGTCCCAAAGACTCCTTTCTGGCGGAGTTTGGGGGAGAGAAAGAAAGACTTTTGCTGCTTTCCTTGCATGCAGCCAAAAGTAGAAGGAAGCAGCAGATAAAAGCAGCCCAGTGGCCTGGTGAGTTCCCCCCTTCCCCCCCTCCCCTCACTACCTCGTATTGTTTGCAATGTAAGCAATGCAAGCCTTGCATTTCCACGGGCCATGTGGGCGGTGCAGCCTTGTGTTCCCACACAGCCTGGATTAATTGCTTTGGGGGTGTTGCTTTGGGGGTGACATTTCTCTGTGGACCACCAGACAACTGCTCCCCCTGAGGAGACTGCAAGACAGTGGCCTCTTGTGGCTTTAGAGCTCTGGGAGGCTATGGAACAGCTATCTTGCTCAAACGGTCAGTGTCCTCAAAAGGACACGAGGTTTGCATGCTTCCTCTTTTCATCACTTTTGGAAACTGCTTATTAACAACTTTTCAGTTATTAGGAAACTTCAGTTCAACAAATTTTACAGCACCTGATAAATTTCCATCAATCCCTAACAAAAGAAATTTGAAATATGAGGACCATTTCCCCCACCTGGAATAAACAGCAAAAAAGTGATCAAATTTTTGATTTTAGAAAGTTACAAATGGACTAAAGGGTCTACATAAATTTGAAAAGATTTTGGAGTAAGAATTCTTGCCATGAGAAAATGTATTTGTTTTAAATCGCTTTTTTTATAGATAGGTACTTGAAGATCGGACACTAGGGGAAACCCAGAAGGAACTAAAACAATTCAAGGAGAGCGCCTACATTTGACTTACTAATACAGGATGAAACAAATTCTCCAACATTGGAGACTGGACATCAACTATGGCAGGGGTCTCCAACCTTGGCAACTTTAAGCCTGAAGGATTTCAACTCCCAGAAAGTTGGCTGGGGAATCCTGGGAGTTGAAGTCCTCCAGGCTTAAAGTTGCCAAGGTTGGAGATCTCTGAACTATGGTTTAGTTTAACATTTCAAAATATTATTTCATACTGGACAACCCAAGATCTATTAGCCATTCTTTCAGAGATATTCCTTCCAGGATTTCTCAGTGACTTCAACAATCACAGGACTTCCCAACGTCCTGCCTTCCCTGGGGAAGTTGGGAGACCTTCAGAGGTGGGTCTGCATGGAAAGCAGCCCCTGCTGAACTGAGCAGCCCAAAACCTCAGCACAGGAAATGTTGGGTGAGGTGCTGTATTATATAAAGTGTTTTATGATCCTGTTTAATGTCATAAGGTGTTTGATAACATTTGCCAAACTTCAGCTCCATGGTCTCAGATTTTTGGCTCATTCTGCAAGTTAGCCCTTTTGAAGTTGAAAAATGGTTGCCCTGCGATGCTTTTGCTCTGTTAAGGATAACAGGAACAAGAATGTTAATCGAATATAGATTTTGTTTTATCTTCAGAGACCCAGAAGAGAAATGTTGAATAGATGGAAACTGAACACAGATAAACAACTCTAATCTGGTTTGCCTGGCTCAAGACGATTTAGGATCTAAACCAGTGATGGCTAACCTTTTTGGGCTCCTGTGCCAAAAACTGCGTTCGCATGCCAGCACCCAGAAGGCAATGCACGCAGGGGGCCACACCCTCTGTGCATGTGCACGCAATCCCCCCCCGATGCCCCCTTACCTGTACTGTGCCTCCCAGCTGATTTTTGGCTTCCCAGAGGCTCAAGGGAAGCCTCTGCAACCTTTGGAGGCCAAAAAATGGGACTGTTTGGTCACTTCCGATATTCCTGGAAATACAGGAAGCGATGAAACGGGCCTGTTTTTCAGCTTCCAAAGGCTGCAGAGGCTTCCCTCAAGCCTTTGGGAGGCCAAAAAAGGCCAAAAATCAGCTGGGAGGTGCACGCATACGCAGTGAAGTAAGTTTGCCTGGGGCTTGCGTGCCGGCATAAATGGCTCTGCGTGCCACCTGTGGCACACATGCTATAGGTTCGCCATCACAGATCTAAACTATAGTTAGCATGCATCATGGTTTAGTGCAATGCCTGAACAGGACCATTTTTTTTATAGCTAGGATGCAGGAAAGACAACATAAGCCTGGGAAATGAGAGCAATTTTCTAACAGTCTCAAATAGATTCCTGGCCCAAAGAACCGGATGGTATCAGAACACTTTTTGCACAGACCTGTAATGGCAGTCGGCTCTGACGATAAGTTTCCATTCTCTGCAAAGGACCCACCATTCCTCCTTCCACTCTCCAAAGGTTTTCTGCAGCGTTTTCTGAACAAAATAAGCCCTGCAGAGAGATGACAATGAAAATACACCAATATAGATTGCGTGTGCTATGGCGCAGTCCCACAAAGGATATCTGGAGCTAATAAAGCATTTGAGAGAACTGCCCACATCCTCTTCTGGACCCTCAAATGCAGGGGCCTTCAACCTGTTAACTTTAAGACTTGTGGACTTCAACTCCCAGAATTCATCAGCCAGCTTTGCTTTTGCTTTGCTGGCTGAGGAATTATGGGAGTTGAAGTCCACAAGTCTTAAAGTTGACAAGGTTGGAGACCCCTGCTCTAACCAGCTCGTTTGCCCTATGGAAGCTCTGAGGGGGCAGCCCAATTCAGCCAGCCCAGGAAGCCCCCTTGGTCATGGCAAAGCCCTCTGCATACAGATCTCCAGCCCACTGCTCCAAGGCAAACACAATAGCTAATGTGTGTCCCACTTACAGTAGCAGAAGTGTCAGAAATGCATCTTGGCAGAAATGTGACCTTGGGGGCTGGCTGTTTGCTGGAGGGAGAAAGAGAAGCTGGATGGTTGGGACCTTCTTTCACAGACCACCCTGGATCTCTCGCGCTATAGAGGGAAAGGGCTCCCTTCCAGACAACACAGAGCCAGCAACAAACACCCAATTGGGGGGGGGGTCACAACCCAGGACCAGGGGCCCTCGACCATTCTGGGGGGGGGGTCTAAAAAGCAGCATCCGGAGTACAAAAAAGGATGAGGTTCTTTCTTTTCATTCCCTCCAATGGATGGACTGTTTGGACAAAAAGATCCCGTGATGATGAACCTATGGCACGCCGGTGGCACGCAGAGCCATTTGTGTGGGCACGCAAGCCCCAGGCAAACGTACCTTACTGCGCATGCGCGTACCTCCCAGCTGATTTTTCGGGCCGTTTGAGGCCTTTTTCAGCCTCCCAGAGGCTTGAGGGAAGCCTCTGCAGCCTTTGGAAGCTGAAAAAAAAGCCCATTTCATCACTTCCTGTATTTCCGGAAATACCAGAAGTAACGAAACGGGCCCATTTTTCGGCCTACAAAGGCTGCAGAGGCTTCCCTCAAGCCTCTGGGAGGCCGAAAAAGGCCTCAAATGGCCCAAAAAATCAGCTGGGAGGCACAGTGTAGGTAAGGGGGTGGTGGCAGGGGGAGAGGGGAATTGCGCACATTTCCTTCTAGAGGCTGGCACGCGAATAAGCACGCAATTTTTTGACAAAGGAGCCCAAAAAGGTTAGCCACCACTGCCCTAGACGGATTTTGCTGGTCTCTCTTTCAGCAGAAAAGCTCTCCTGAAACTGGACCAAATTTGGTGGGGGAGAAGCCGGCAGAAGAAAGACCAAATCTGACCGAATCATGGGGACGAGGGGAGGAGACAGTTGGGCAGCATCTCAGAGGGTCGGCAGCCGCTGGATTCTAAGCGTCCCCACCCCCACCCCAGCTTCCTTCTTGGTTACAAGATCCAGAGTAGATCTCTTTTTCATCAGCTGGAAAGATTTCCAGGCTTTTCCTAAAATTACATTCTGCAGAGGTTGAAGACACAACAGGCAACATCAGAAGGAAAAGAAACTTCAGCCGGGGCCTTCAGGGTCAGACTAGACACTCAACCCTGTTGAGTCCTCCTTTTAGAGACATTCCTCCCCGGATTCCTCAGGGACTTCCAACAATGACAGGACTTCCAATGTCTTTCCTTCCTTCCTTCCTGGGGAAGCTGGGAGACCATCAGAGATGGGTCTGCATGGAAAGCAGCCCCTGCTGAACTGAGCAGCCCAAACTTCAGCACAGGAGGAAATGTTTGGTGACGTGACGTATTATGTCATAAAGTGTTTTATCATCATGTTTAATGTCATAAAGTGGTTTATAACATTTGCCTAAATAGGGAGTCACTGGTCTCAGATTTTTGTCACATTCTGCTAGTTAGCCCAGATCAAAGATGGTTTGCCCAGTTCATGCCATTTCGCCCAGTTAAAGATTATGGGAATGAAAGTTTGAATAAATTGAACAGAATAGAGCTGGAAGGGACCTTGGAGGTCTTCTAGTCCAACTCCCTGCTTAAGCAGGAGAACCTATCCCATTTCAGATAAGTGACTGTCTCGTCTCTTCTTAAAAATGTCCAGTGATGGAGCACCCACAACTTCTGGTAGCAAGCCATTCCACTGGGTAATTGTCCCCACTGTTAAGAAGTTTCTCCTTAGTTCCAGGTTGCTTCTCTCTTTGATTAGTTTCTCTATCCATGGTTTCTTGTCCTATCTTCCGTGCTTTGGAGAATAATTTGATCCCCCTCCTCTTTGTGGCAACCCGTCAAATATTGGAAGATGCTGTCATGTCTCCCCTAGTCCTCCTTTTCTCTAGACTATCATATAGATACATCACTCGTGAAGATACCATGTTTTTTGTAGTCTCACTGCAGAAATGCAAACATCTTTGAGCCAAAAGCTTACCTGGCCTTGGATGGCAGGACTCTTCCAAATGTCTTCCTCTTCCACAGGTAAAAAAATTTCCTTGCCAGGTGCCTGGGAAACAAAGGGAGACTGCAATGCTTCTGGGCAAGATTTTCTTCTCCAAATCTTTGCCTCAGTCTTTCCTAAATAAACTGCAACCATCAGCTCTCCATATCAAGCCTATTTTTAAGATGTTCCATTTTCTCTAACAGAGTCATAGAAGCTACAAGTAGAGGTGGGAAATGGAGTTTCCGTGAAACCTGTCTGAGAGATGGCTCATTCTTTACCTGTTCAAGCCATGTCCAGGTGCCCAAGGATGCCAAACAAATCTGTTTAGATCACAGAAGCCAATAGCCATCTTTTTAAAAAGTCCCAGCTATTTATAAAAATGGATTAAATGGAATCAGACCCCCTTTGGGCCCTTAGATTCTAAACCTCCCTGAGATGGCCACAGGGGCTCATTTCTGTGGTGGCTTTAAGCATCCTTTTGAGAAGATCAGCAAAACGGAGCAGAGTTTTACTTGATTTAAAAACTCCTTTTGCTTCTTGAGGTGCAGGACAACATAACTGATCCAGTGACTTGGTTCACACACTGCACTGACTAATTTGCTTAGCATCGTTTACGAAGCCACTCACTGTGATTTGTAACGCTGCTTTATGGTTGAAAAAACTTAACTTCAACTGTACCTGATTATACAAAACATGGTTGAACTTGTGCTGGTTTTGACATATACAACTAACCATAGTTAGGCCACTTCCAGTTGAATGCAGCAAGTGAATCCCACCAGGGGTGCATTAAATCAGCTCCTTATATCACCCAGTCTGGCTTGGCAGCAGCTTGTACAAAAAGATGCTTAAAGGTCTTTTTAAACAACACTTACTTCTTTGTTTTGAAACTCTCACATGCAAAACAGCATTCCCCTCTGCTAAAACAATTTGTGGCACTTACTGGGGAATGCTTTCATAAGCAAGAAGTTGGTTTAGATCAGAGGTGTCCAACTTTGTTGACTTTAAGACTTGTGGATTTCAGCTCCTATGGTTGGCTGGGGAATTCTGGGAGTTGAAATCCACAAGACTTAAAGTTAACAAGGTTGTGCACCCCTGGTTTAGATACCATCTAAGTTGTATTTTCTCTGAACCTATGTTACTGGGGTGTATCTTTCGATGTATTCCAGTTACTGTGACTTATACTTGAAACATAAATCACTGAAAGATACTAACCAGGTGGATAAAAAGGAGACACATTTCAAAAGTCACATTTTAAGATCTCATTCTTGCATACACCTGCCATTTCTAAATAGATCATTCAGAGTAACAGAAAATACTTATAACTCAAATTCCATTCTTACCTAATACGAAGTTCTTTCAACCTTCCACCTCGGTTCCAGGTATACGTCACACGATATAAAATCCGACAACTGCCACTTTGCCCTGAATTTCTGTTCAGGTGACAAGGTATCAGTTGATGGCCCATACATTCTTTATGTGGTTTCTGTGCCTTTTGAAACTTTGAACTTTAAAACAAAAACCATAATTGTTATCATTAGAAATATAGTTTAATACTATTTTATATAGATACAGAAACATCAAATAATTTCAAAAATGAGCCATATCATCCTGAATGCAGGTAGGAAGCAAAATGGATCAAGGAGAGAAGCAACTGAGAATTAAGGAGAAATTTCTTACCAGGATAATTAATTAGCCGAACAACCTGCCTCCAGAAGTTGTGGATGCTCCATCACTGGAAGTTTTTAAGAAGCGATGGGACAAGCTTTTGCCTGAAATAGCATAAGGTTTCCTGCCTGAGCAGGGGGTTGGACTAGAAGATCTCCAAGATCCCTTCCAACTCTGTTATTTCTTCAAATATTTTCTGCTAAAATAGCTCAATTTTTCTGTTTCTAACGTTGACAGTATTTGCAGGCAAATCAGCTTCTTTAAACCAACCTGCCTGAAATTCAGCTCCACATAATTTAATGCTAAGACAGACACTGCAGGTATTCCTCAACTTATGACTGCAATGGAGGCCTGTCCATCATGGTCACAGTTATGACCATCATAAAACAGACCAATATTGGCCTATTTTATGACCTCTTTTGCTGAGGTCATTAGCAAATGCTGTGATCATTAAATAAACCTGGTTTACTATAGGTGTGGTTCTGCCAAACATTAGAAGTGCCAGGTTTTGGCAAAACCATCATAAAATACACTCATATGACTAGAGGATATTGCAAATGAGTTAAATGAGGCCATGTTGCCAAGCACTTGAAGTTTGGCCACATGACCATGGGGAGGTTCAGAATTTCCAATTTGTGTCATAACTAGCCCCAAAGTAGATCTATTATAAATGACTAGTTAAAAGTCAAGAACTAATTGCAGTTTAGAAGTAACTGGTCTCTTGATATTAAAAAAATGTATTTGTACTCCAATGCAGATAGCAAGCAACAGTTGAGTTCCCTAAGTTAAACCAAAACCAAGCAAACCACACTACAGTTTAATAAAATATGCAAACCAAGATAACATTTCTAAGTTTCTAAAGCAGGCTGGGCAACTATGGCCCCTTAATGACCTTGACTAAAATAACAGAGTTGGAAGGGACCTTGGAGGTCTTCTAGTCCAACCCCCTGCCTAGGCAGGAAACCCAACACCAGTTCAGAGAAATGGCTATCCAACATCTTTTTAAAAACTTCCAGTGTTGGAGCATTCACAACTTCTGGAGGTAAGTTGTTCCACTGATTAACTGTCCTAACTGTCTGGAAATTTCTCCTTAGTTCTAAGTTGCTTCTCTTCTTGATGAGTCTCCATCCATTGCTTCTTGTCCTGTCCTCGGGCTTTGGAGAATAGCTTGACTCCCTCTTCTTTGGGGCAGCCCCTGAGATATTGGAACACTGCTATCATGTCACCCCTAGTCCTTGTTTTTCATTAAACTCGACATTCCCAGTTCCTGCAACCGTTCTTCATATGTTTTAGCCTCCAGTCCCCTAATCATCTTTGTTGCTATTCTCTGCACTCTTTCTAGAGTCTCAGCATCTTTTTACACCATGGCGACCAAACCTGAATGCAGTGGACTTCAACTCCCAGAATTCCTCTTCCAGTCATGTTAGCTCGGGAATTCTGGGAGTTGAAGTCCACAAGTCTTAAAGCTGTCAAGACCTCCCTGCCTTAAGGCAATGCATGACCCAGATGTGGTGGGCGGCAGCCTTTCTGGCCCTGCTGCTCTTTCCCACCAGCCAGTTTTTATTTGCAAGGCAGAGTCCTTAAAAATGGTACTTCCCGAGAACTGACCTTCCCCAAGCAGACATTATTCCTCCCCTCCCCAAAAAAGGCGCTTCTGTCCCCGCCACCGAGGTGAGCGCAGCCGCCTGTCTCACCTGCCCCGGCCCTTCCTCTCCATCAGGCGCCCTTCCCGTCAAGGCGAAGCCCCCGATTTCTGGCAGGGAAAAAGAGGAGTTGTGTTAGTCCCGAATTCACACATTC
Organism: Bungarus multicinctus; assembly: GCA_023653725.1. Taxonomy (NCBI): domain Eukaryota; kingdom Metazoa; phylum Chordata; class Lepidosauria; order Squamata; family Elapidae; genus Bungarus; species Bungarus multicinctus. Next base: position 171,814,168 of record CM042836.1, read on the forward strand.
AAACGACCGGCTTGGACCCGGCTTTTGGCGTGTCGGGTCTCAACCTTAGCCGCTTTCAGACTGGTGGACTTCAACTCCCAGAATTCCTCAGCCAGCTTTGCTCTAACTCCACCGGCTTTGCTGGCTAAGGAATTCTGGGAATTGAAGTCCACAAGTCTTAAAGCGGCCAAGATTGGAGACCCCTGCAAATCTGGGCATACGCAGAGTACGCCCTGAGGGCGGTCGCCTCACTCGCCCCCACCCCCGGCAAAGACGTCCGAGGGGCTGCGCTCTCTCGCCCCTCCAGCCCGAGGAAGCCCGGCGGCTAAAGCGGCATACCGCCGTCGGCCGAGCACCCGAAGTCGGCCCAAGGAACGCGCTGAGTTGCGGGGAAGAAAGGCTGCTCCGAACCACTGGGCGCCTTCGAAGACGTCTTCGCGCCGGATGAGCGCAGTCCCAACGCGGCCACCGTCCGTTCGTGCGTGGCTCTGCCCCTTCGAAGGGTCCTTAGCAGGTTGCCTTCCGGGCCGCCTGAAGGACCCTTCCCGCGCCGCCTCGACACGGCATCCGCCCGCCGCCCGTCACATACACCCCCCTAAATCCGACGCACTGGCCAAAGACTGCTTCTCGGGGTGGCGCTCCGCGTTCTGAGCCTACAATCGCGGGAAAGCCACGTTTTTTCCGTCAGGCGCGCGCGGGGGGCAGTTCTCAAACAAGGCCGTCGGAAGAAGGGCGCCGTTTGCGCGCGCGCCTGCACGCGCGCGGCGGGAGGCGGAGAGGGAGAGGAAGGGGGCGCGTGCCTGGCGCATGCGCCGTACTATAAAGGGGGGAGGGGTGGGTAACGGAGGCCCCGGTTACGGCGGCTGAGGAGACGCGGAGCGGTAGCCGCGCACGGACGGAGCGGCGGGACAAGCCGAGCGTGGCACGGCAGGGTCGGACGACGGACTACGGGGCGAGCGCGGCGGCTACAGAAGCAGCAGCGGCGGCGGCGGCCGCCGCGGTGCCTGGGCCTGAGGGGGAGAAGGCCGGCAAACGGAGACGGCCTCCCGGAGCGCGTGAAGCGAGCCCGGCGGCAGCGTGGGTGGTGCTGGGGCGCTTGGCGGCGGGGCCCACGTGAGGCACCCGCTGAGTCACCTGCCGGCGCGGCTCTCCGTCTTCTGGGGCGGCCTAGGCCTCGCTTCCCTCCTTCCCCGTTCGACAGCGCCGGAAAACCCCTCCCGTCGTGCGGGTCGTGGCCCCGCCGCTTCTCTTCGCCTGCTGACCCGCGCGGTTCTCCGGCGCGCGGCGATAACTTCACAACGCCCCTGCCAGGTAGGCCGGCCGCCGCGTTGAGCCTTGCCGTGCGGCCCCGACGCCCCCGCGGACTGTCAGGCTGGGCGCCTCCATGGCTGCCTCCGCGGCAACTCCTCTTACTCCCGGCGGAAGAAGAAGCGCCTTCATTCGGGGCCCTCCCCGGGCCGGTCAGTGCCGAGGCGCCGCTACCGTCCCCCGCGCAGGAGCTTCGGCCTCGGCGGGTCCGGTGCCTTGCCTGGCCCTGCGCGGAACGGCTGCGGGTGGCGGGCCGGTCCCAGGCCGGGGCAGGCGGGCGGCTCAGCCCTCTGGAAGCCCCTTGGGGCGGGGCGTGTTGGGCCCTGACCGGCAGCGCTCGCCTCGAAAGAACCTTCAAGGGGGCCGAGTGGGAGGCTGCCCGCCTGAGCCTTCAAAACCTCCCGAGTTTTCAGCGAGGGTTTAATTCTCTCGCTGCCGCCAAACGCCCAGCCGGGCCTTGCTAGGCAAGGGGGTAATTTGCAGCCTTAACTTTAAGGTCTTTCGGAGCGGGATCCCAAGTCCAAGCGAGAAAAGGCCACTGGGCTCGAATCCTCGGGCTGTGGTTCGTTTTAAAGGGCTGCATTTGGGGGCGCACACGGATCCAGTTGGACTCTGGAGCGGCCTGGCTTGGCAACTGGATAGAGGCCTATTAGTGCAGGGGTCTCCAACCTCGGCCATGGTATCGTGAATTATCGGAGGGAGGAACCTCTCTCTGAAAGCGAAAATTCCGCTAAGAGATGGTCGCACTAGTGGAGTCGCTGCTTTTGGCAGTGTATTAGTGGACCACGCCTCAGGCAAAAGGCATCTGAGCAACCTTAGCTATGTTGGTTTGATTTGGAGTGTGTGAAAGCGGAGACTTTAAGAAGGATTTGGGGAAGTCTCATTCTGGCTGCTCTCCTCTGCAAGCAGGTGGGCGGAGGGGCTGGGCCTGTCTTGAGATTGCAGAAGAAGAGGAGGCTGACTAAAGACTGGGGTGCAGGAGGGTTGAGCCGAGAGCAGGAGGCTGCAAATTAAAGGTGACCAGTAGCAGGTTTGACTAGTAGCAGGAATTTTCTGACCGTAAGAATCAAATCATCTGCAGAGGCTCAACTGGGGAAGCAGGTGGCCACCCAGGGAGATGTCCTGCCCTGCACAGCCTGGTGGGACTAAAGAGGCTTTCAGCTGGCACCCTCTGTGATACTTGAAGTGAAACTTTGTTGCCCCATTTTGTCAGGCAAAGCTGCAAGATGCCAGATCAGATTTTGTATCTGTTCTTTTCCTCCCTCATAGTTCAACTATGGATAAACGAGGTGGATTGGCAGAAGCTGTGAATGGAGATGCATTGCTTAACATGAAGTTTCCTCATCGATACACAAAAGTAAGCTGCTAGAACTTTTCTTTAAAACACTGAGCTTTAAAGGGTTGCTCAATGGACATCCAAGTGTCTCACCCCATCTTCAAAATAAGACTATTTCTGCAAGTATAGAATTAAATTTGGAGATGGCTTTTCTTGTTTGGAACTTGATTTTCATATCCATTTCCTATAATAAGGCATTAATGAAATGCCATTTAAACTGATGCCCTGTAAATTTCAGTTGGTCATAGCAGTAGTGTAAGATGTAAAGATATGAATTGACTTATAGTTGGAAAGTACTCTTGTAATTATTTTACTAAATGTTTTGAATAGTGAACAAAACCAACTATTTTACAATAGTGATTATCAATGTAAATTATGCTGCTTTTCTTATTTCCATATGTTTAGAGTAAATGTATAGTTGTTCAGATATATAGATATGTGTTACTGTACAGTAATACAAAATTACACAGCAAACTGACATGGAACTATGTGCAATGCTGGCTAATCTCTAAAAGTACTATTTATACTATCTACAGTGCCACAGATCTGGATACTTTACTCTTTGATTCTTTTAACTAGCATTTTTGGGAGTTGAAATTACATATCTTAGTGCTGTGATTAATATAGATATAGATATATATAGAGAAAATGTATGTATGTTATATGGAGGTGTGTGTATTCGAGAGTAGAAATCAATTTCACTTTTTAATGTGTGCCAGTGTGTTCATGGAAAAAAGTGACAATAATGGTTATCTTTGGAAAACAATGCTTTGGACTATTGATGATCCATGAAATCATCTAAATTTCAAGAGTTAGTGGGTCTGAATAAGTGGTATGAATATAACTCTTGCATTCCTGTTTTTTTTTCCTTTTTCAGGAAGAACTTTTGGACATTAAAGAACATCCTCAGTCTAAACAAAGGCCGTCATGTCTCTCTGAAAAATATGACAGGTACTTCTGTTAAGCCTACAAAATGGGCCAGTTTGTTGGCATGTTTACTAATTAGGAATTGCATGCATTGCATACTATATTTTATAAGTAAATTTTGGCTTTAGTGCAGCTGCCTAGAGGTCTGTACTTTTCATTTAGGAATAATAATAAATGCAACTTGCTCAATTTTTGTGATGTTTTATTGAGTTAGTAAAAGATGAAACCTCAGTATAAAGATAATAGCTAATACACAAGTCTAAATGTAATACAAAATATGTGTGGGGATCATTACGCTGATAAGGATAATGGGCAAACATTTTTTTCTATTCTAGGGATCTCCAACTTGATTAGCATTGTTTGCCTAATTTGCGTAATTTCATTCATTCAATGAAATAGTTCAAATTCAGTATTTATCCTTAGGTTGCAATAGTGAGAGGTCCTAACTTTACATGTTTGTCCCTGGAGAGCCTGCGGTGGTTGCCAAGAGAGTCTGTGCCCGATAGGACTGCTATTGTGGTGTCTGTCATTCACAAAAGGAAAACAAGCAGGAGCTTTGGGTGTGCGATGGGTAGGAGTACAGGTCATCACATCCTCAATGGAAGAAAGAGTTTCTCATACATAGTGGATCATATCAGCTATTACATGATGAAGCAGATAATTTTAGGCGTCCTGCACATTTTGGTTAAATATTAAACAGTAAAAACAGAGTACCAATGTGATTTTTATTAAGACTGCATGCCAGAGACTTAATGCAATAGCAGTATAAACCTGTCAAAATACTCGTGGAGGACTGACTAACCTAAAAGTTATTCTTTAGCAGATCATAACATCCAAGGATATGTAATTCCTTACCATTTACCCACTTCAAAGTATACATTTTGGTTTCAGCTGTTCATAAAAGGGAAAGGTTTATAAATTGTGCTGAAGAGTAGAGCCTTCCTGCCTAACTGGCTGCACCAGCAAGTTATTACAGGTAGAAGTCCCAGGCACTCCACCTCCCCATTAGCCTTGCAAAATTGATGAGATATTTTGGTTGGTTGGTTTTGAGTTCGTATGACCAATTGGCATTGTTGCCTTGCAACTACGGTACTGCTGGAGTCCACAGTGGTTGCTTGTCTTGGCCATTTTCATGGGCCAGAGGCTGTCTCTGAGTTGAAGTCATAGGTAACTTTTTCAGTCATCCATTTCAGCTTAAATGTACAAGAAGGTAACAATTATGATAGTTCCATCTTTTTCCACTGAGTGTGTCAACATATAGAGAGGCCTTCCTGGATTTGTGGGAGTGTGAATTTTGGAATAGAGCTGGTGAGATATGCCTAACTAACAGAGAGCTTCTTGGTGCTGAAAGTTGCCCAGTGGCCGCAGGCTTTGCATCACATTTTAGCCCATGTGATCAGCGGGACAGTGAATGTTCTTGCCTAATTGGGAATAATGTTTTCCTGTCAAATTTCCTTATAACTGAGTGCCAGCTAGTCTTCTCTCCATGCATTTTCTGAACGCTCATGTTGATTAACTTAAGTTTTGACAGATACATTGCAGGGCCCTGCAGCCACATCTGAACAGTAAACAAATGCCATTTCCTTAGCCAACCTTTAAAAAAAAAGTTTCGGTAGAGAGCTGCATATTGCCACAGCAGAGAAGACCAGGGCTTCCTCTGGCATTAGTGATCTGATCACTATTTCTTTTAGAACAATGTCATTGAAAGCAAACACAGATGTGTCATTTTTTTCTGCCCAATGCTGGCTGAAAGGGTGCTTGGTATCCAAAGTATAGTTTTCTTATTCAAATTGATGGCTCCTTCCACTAGTTTGTATTTATTTTCCTTTCAAGTTGTCATTTTTAAACTCACTTGAAAAATCTACACGAAACCCCTCCTTCCATATTATCAAGGGAAGGCTACATCTTTTAAGATTCTTGCCCTACGATTCTTACCTTTCTACTCGGGAGCATTCCTTTCTGAGTGCCTGTCTATTTCTGGTAGTTTCTCCCAGACCGGTGCAATGAGGCAGAGTTGGCATGCTACAGGGTCCATTGATTAAACAGGGTCCCTAGGTGGGAACCAGGTAGTGGGTTTTTTCCGTCAGTGTTTGCCCTTGGAACACATCCTCTCAGAAATCCAGGCAGCTCCTAACCTGGCCTGTTTAAACAGTTAGGCTTCCTCCCAGGCTAGGTCTGGGTTATTTACAAAATATCCAGTCAAATATCAAAGTACTAATTTTTGCTAAAACAACAAAAATGTTACCTTGATCGACATGTTTGATGTTCTGTTATTGAACCCAAATAAGTTTGATTTCAGTAGTAATCTAAAATTTTGAATGCTGGATTTCAAGTGCCAAAATAATTTTTTAAATCTTTCATTGCTAATTAAACCTGGTGTGAGAATTTGCAACCCCAAGCACCATCGAGTAATAAGGGTACCAAAGATTTGTTTGAAATGCTACATTGAGAATGGTTTCTTGTAATGTCGAGTTTTTGAAGTGTTTATGTTTCTGTATTCATGTTTCCATTCTGAACCTCTTCAGAGGTATTGTGAAATTAAGGATGATATGCTACACTTTCCAAGGCTAGTAGGACTTAATCAGAGAGGATGTAATGTTTGCGTTGGTTAAAAGCACTGAGCATCTTAGATGTTACGAAACATTGGCCTAGTTACTGATCTATTGCTTATGAGTCTTATACTCTTCCTACTAGTGGCAGCTGGAATTATTCTTTAGCAGGGATTCTTTCATATTTTGTCTTAACTGGGATTCCTGGCTTGTTGCTGCCTAATTACACAGGTGCTAGAAGCCAAAATAAAACCTTTATGTATTGAAAAATAGATAATAAAAGTGTGATCAGTTGCTCTTATTAAAAAGGTTGTTGGTAACTTTTGAGTTAAATTCAGATCTGGAAAGATATTAACATAATCTTTTCAGGTATGAATTTATGAATCAAAATTCATAGTTCCAGAAACCACAGCACTTGCTGAATTTTGAATTTTGAATATTATTAAATATTAAACAGTTTAATAATAAAACATTACAAGTTTCAGCAGTGTTGAAGAGTTTACAGCTGAGCTTCAAACATTTGATAACCCATTGAGTACTTTTCTTCAATTTATGAAATTAGTCAGTGTTCTCAGTGTGGTTATCCAGCCTTAGCTCGCATCTAAATAACTTTCTAATAAGAATTAAGAGGCTTCATTATCTAATGATTTACTGAAGTCAAGATGTATTATATACACAGCTTGTATATATGACACTCCCACTATCTATTCACTTGAAACATTAGGAAGTGATTGACAAGATATTTCTTGGCAAATTCATTGTGATTTGCTGGTAATTGATTTATTTTCAAGGTGCTTGCAGATTGGCTACTATGATTAGCTCTGGAATCTTCCCACATTTTCCTGTCTGATTGACTAATTTCCTGGATTCTTCCCCCTCCCCATTCTTTTGGAAGATGCTTGCCATGTTCTTGCTTGCTGTGTTTTGATAATTCCTTTACCTGTTCTTCAGGTTTTCAGAAGAAATACAAATATGTAGATCAGACAATTAGCAGGTTCTTTCATAAGATAAGGCACAGTTCACCTGTCCCAGGAAATTTAAACTCATTCAGAGTAATTAGACATTTCCTATTTCTATTCTCAGTGCTGTCCCTTCAGTTCTTCACAATTTTTAATGAAATACCTATTTGAGGGCCCGCTTCTCCCCAGTTGTGTCCATCCATCCCATCAGATCCAGCAGAAGAGGCATGTTATGGGTCCCATCTATTAAAAAGTGCCATCTGATGGAATCCAGGAAGACAGCCATTTCTGTTGTGGTACCCATTCTTTGGGAATATAATCCCCTTCAGAGCTTAGATAGTCATTGGCCTGTTGCATGTCTTTGAAGACCTGGTTATGCCACAGGGATACTGGTTAGAATACAAGACGGAGTCTCTGGGATGATTATGTTAATGGTTGGGATGGTTTTACCTTGGCTTTCAATTTCTTTTCATTGTGATATTGCTGTTACTTTATATTTTTAACTGCTGTTCCCCATCCAGAGTCATGAGCAAGGACCTCCAAATTTGGCAATGTTAAGACTTGTGGACTTCAACTCCCAGAATTCAGCATGGCTGGCTGAGGAATTCTAGGAGTTGAAGTCCCTGAGTCTTAAAGTTGCCAAGTTTGGAGACCTCCTGCTTGGGAGTGCGAGATGGATGGCTGTGTAAATTTAAATGAATAAATATTGTTGGAGAAATAAAGGCCTAATAAGGGTTCAGTACAGTGGAGGTATTTGCCTGGTTCTGCCCAGTTCTGGCGAGCCGGTAGGAGCGATGAGCAGCGGAGACCGAACCGGTTCTGTCCGCCGCTCTGCTGTTGGGCCCAGCTGCCCTCCCAGGCTCCCATACTCTCCTTTATCCACTGAATTTGAAGCGCAATTGCTTTGCGCAGCACAGAATAGTGCTGCATGGCAGCTGCTGAAGCGACTGGGATCGTGCAGGCTTGCAGGAGGCGAGTTAGAACACCTCTGCACCTGCGCAAAGTGTGCATTTGGCACACACACACACACACAACACATGTGCACACACGCAAAGCGTGCCCACCAAGCCACGCCCAACGAACTGGTGGCAACAATATTTGAATCCCACCACTGGTTCAGAATTTCTAAATCTTTTTTGTTACTATTTTGCTATTTTTGTTGAGAACTGGTACATTGTTTTATTAATTCATTTCAAACATTCTCAGCATTCTTCACTAGTCTTGAGTTCATCCTTCGTGACTTGTTCCCTCTCTCCATTTCTTGTGTCTATTTTAAGACATGCTTTCAGTACCTCTCTTTTGAATCCATTTTTTTTTCTAATTAAGTTCTCCTGCTATTGAATCTCAATTATTATTGATCTGAGATTAATTCACTTTTTAAAAATCCAATTTACTTGTTCATGTACAACTCACTCAGTTTTAATTTCCCTTAAAATGCAGAGTTCCAGCATTTCTCTCAATGGACTTGCTTCTCCCACGTCATTAATTAAGTCTTCCTGTTTCCAAGAAGAGAGGGGTTCTTTTTGAGTCCATTTTGAATGTTCTGTTTTAATTTTGAATGTTCTGTTCACCTGGCATTTGATAGCTATCTACCTGCAGGCATTCATTGAGCAGATTTGGACAGATTCATGTTATCACTGGGTTTTATTTATTTAATTTTATATTATCACCCATCACATTTGCCTGCCTCTGTGTTTGGTTTTGGGTTGGGAAGAGTAGCTTCTTTGACACTGAATGGTGTTGATTACATAGCTTTGATGGAGTCTTCAGCAACACGTCTTGGCTTAACCTTTGTCTGTCGCTGATTACCAAATGCCAGGTGAAATGTAATGTGATTCTGCCTTTGCAACATTGCAGTGATGGGGTGTGGGACCCTGAAAAATGGCATGCATCATTGTACCCACATTCTGGAAGGACTTCGCCAGTGGAAAGTCTAAAAAAGGAATTAGACTCAGATCGACCTGCCCTGATACGGAAAATAGCAGGTGAGTATTACATTCTATATGAGTTGCAGACTGAATGGTAAATCTTCTGTGCCATGAAGTGCTAATTTTGGATTCTGTCCTCACTTAATAGAATGGGTTAGTTCTAAACCAGAGCAGGTCTTATTTTTGTTGATAATGGATGGAGCTCATTTTGGTTATTTATAATGGGGATCTACTGTATTGCAAAGAGAAATACCAAGTTGTTATTTGCATGCAAATGAATCGCTTAACAAGTAGGAACAATTCCTTTTTTTTCTTGTATTTATTACGTCCGCCTCAGCCTGTGGCTAAAATCTCTTTCAAACCTGCAGATCCCAGAGAACGGGTAAAAGAAGATGAATTGGATATAGTGCTGAGTCCTCAGAGGCGAAGTTTTGGGGGGGGCTGTCATGTTACTGCAGCAACTGGTGCACGTCGATCCGGGAGTCCCCTGGAGAAAGAGAACGACTGCGTCCGTGTCATTGGTGGGCGCAGAATTGGGAGTGGAAGAATAATTTCTGCACGAAACTTTGACAAAGACCACCGAAGTGGTGAAAAGGACTCAAGAGATGTGAGAGAGAGAGACCGTGACAGGGAATACAAAGACAAGCGCTTCAGGGTTAGTACAAAAGTGGAGGAAGTAGGAATGTAGCTTGGATTTGGCTTTTACTTTCTAGGTTAGGCTTTTTTTTTAATGCAGGGATTGCAGATTGCAGGTTCCTTGTGCATCTTCAAATGCTGGAAATATTTGCAGCCTGGACTTGGATAAGCTAATGCTAGTGGTTTTTAAGATGCAAACCTTGGAGTGCGTCAAATTGTTGAACTTGGTAGAATACTACAATTCCTGTTTTCTGGTTGGAAACAGACGATAATGCCCCAAACCAGGTTAAAACTTGCCTTTAAGCATAGGAATAAGTCACTTTTTCCTTAAAAGCCTCTGGGAAGGATAAACATTGCACTTTTCCATCCTTGTGAACATCACAGGATCTTTGATGGCCCAAGACCAGGATGAGGTGTACCATTCAACCAAGCAGTCAGAGAATCCAATCTTTCTCTATTCGGTTGTCAGATCAAGTCTGTTGGTTATTAAAAGGAAACCTATCCAAAATATGAAAAAGGAAAATTAGTTGTAGCCTTGGCCTCTTTAAGGGAACATTCTCACATCTCATTTTTTTCTGTTAATTTCTTCCTCGCTCTCAGTACCAAGCCAAAGACTGGATAAGAATGTAGGAATGGGGAAAACCTGCTATTTCTAGTGACTCGGTTTCCTTTTCTGTGCCCTCAGAGGGACTATGGGGACAGCAAGCGTCTCTTTGGGGAACGTCGAAGGAACGACTCCTACACCGAGGAAGAGCCCGAGTGGTTCTCGGCTGGCCCCACAAGTCAGTCAGAAACCATCGAGCTGACAGGGTTTGATGATAAAATCCTGGAAGAGGAACACAAAGGACGGAAACGAACCAGGCGCCGCACAACCTCTTTAAAAGAAGGTACTTGAGGGAGAAAAGCCCTGTCTGGATCACAGGCAGAAAAGGCTCCATAGAAGCCAGACCAAAGTATCATTTGTGTTTGTTCCCCTCCTGGGATTTGATTTCCAAGATGTTAGTTTACTGTTATTCAGTTAAAATTAGACTGAAATGCTTCTGTTGTAAAATCAACTTTCCATTTTTACTTATCACGTGTACCTTTCTTGCACCTATCACAAATTCTTAATTTGATCCTGTGGGGAAAATGGCTATATGTGAATTTTCCCAAACGAGGTCTTTGCTTACTTTGTACTTTTTACCGGTTGAACTCCATTCTCCGTAGTTGGCTCTTTCTAGAAACTGTGTGCTCACGAACCAGTGGCTGAATGAGCCTCAAGAGGTCTCAGGACTTCCTACAAAATAGTTTTTGAAATACGGGGTCACACATATTTGAGATCACCAAAATTAGGACAGGGCCTTTAACTGATGCTTTTCTGGTTTCCCTCCTAATGTTCAGCAGAGGAGCTCTAACATTTACCTTGAAACAATTATATGTAATTGAGAGAAGCTTTTTATGAACTGAACTGTAGCTCTCAAAGCCAACAGCTAAGCCATTTAGTACCAAATGGTTGACTGGAGATGATGATCGAGTGGTGCGGTGGCCTAGAGGTGGAGCTCTTGCCTGACAATCCAGAGGCTGTGAGTTCGATCCTAGGTAGAGGTGGATCTTTCTCTCTCTGCTGAACAAAACTATATCAGCTGAACAAAACTCCCCATTGGCGACAGGAAGGGCATCTGGCCAGTAAACACTCAGCTCCATTCAGTTGCCTAGACTCCACCCCAATGCAAGGGATTATGGGGTCACTAAAAGGAGATGATTTGAGTTGAGTTGTTCCTGAAAATTATTGTGGCCAGACTGATTTGGGATTTACTCTTCCAAGGAATAGAATGCAATGGTGGAGTAACTGAGGAGGAGGAGGATCTGCGTACGACTCATAGCCAGGAGACAGCAGCTGACCAGGAAGTCCCCAGGGAAATGATCCTGCCAGAGTCGGCCCCAGGAGAGTTTGATTTCAATGAGTTCTTCAACTTGGACAAGAGTGTTCCAGGCTTGGCCTCAGTGAGTACTAAAACAGCATCAACTGCAGTAGCAAACATCTTAAAGCGAGATGCTCTGATGAATGAAAATAACTTAACTTGTTCCTTTGGCTGTGTAGAAGATTTGGGTAAGATTGGTCAATGGAACAGGGAGCTTAAAAACTGCAGAATAGCCTGTTTGGGTGGATCAGTTGCATGTCCTCTCTGGATCTTGGGGCAATTTCACTTCCTTTCTTGGCCGCCTCATTTTTGTGATGGTTGCACAGACATCCTCCAAGTGGACAAACACTGTAAATCCTATTAAAAAAACATGAATGTTAAATCATTTCAATAACACATTTTACTCTGATTTTTCTATCAACAAAAGTTCTACAGAAGAGTTTTACTAAATTTCACTTCTGTTTTTAGTGGTTGAAATTCCAAAAATCCTTGTGTTCTTTTGAGAGGCTATGGAAGAAAGCGGCTACACAGAATTTTACTATCTGACTAACAGATATAACCAAATACATTGGTTGCATAATTGGTTTTGGTTATATAATTATAACCACTATCAGGCCTCCTAGAAACAAGAATGTGCTGAGATTTACAGGAGAAAACCTAATTAGGTATAGAGCTAACCTAACATTGGCCTATTGAGACCGGCTTGCTTAGTACTCAAAATGCAGGTTAATAATTGGGAAGCAAAAGAGAAGATGGGCAGGAGGAATGGAATGCAAAGTGCTACTTGGAGGCACTTCTTGGCTGAGATCCTAAACAAATAGGTCTTCAACTCTTCATTGGACATCCCACTTGGTAAAATTCACAGGAGGTTTCCAGGATATCACAAAGAGAAATTTTACATTTGTACTAAGTGTGCAGTATGCTTTTAATCTGCACATCAGACATTTGGTTACCATTTTCTATACGTGGAAAGACATGAAAGGGAGGGAATCTTATCTAATAGAAGAAAGAAACTGCTACAAAATATTGTACTTACAGGCATATTTTTCTCATAAGGGCTGAATTTAATGAAAATCTCAGCTTTTACCCAGAAAGTACAAGCACATAAAATGTTTTTAGGGTAGATTACCATTAGTTCTTACGTGGCCAGAATTATGCTTTAGGTAGTAAATTGCTTTGTGACCATTTGTACTTCCCTCCAAAGTGATAATCTGACTTCTCCCACGAGAACAGGGTAGCCCCCTTGGGCTGGTTGGCAAGGGTGCGAGGGAAGGGATTAGGCATGTTGAGGTACAGATCTTGGCATTAAGGACCGTTTACAAAAAGCCCGTTTCACACAGCCTGGTGAAGTTGCTTCCTGCTCCCAGAGGCTGCTTCTCTTTCTGTTTCCATGCCAGCTGCAGTGCTGTGACCACCACTGCCTTTAAGAAACCTAGTTTGTTCTTCAACTTCTCATTTAGTGGCTAACTTATTTAGTAATCATTTACAAATAAGTCAGTCATTTTTTAAAAAATTGATTTTCCAGCAATCCAGCATGTTTGACAATAGAAGCCTTTAGTGTGAAACTGATTAAGGTCTAGTGAGTTTCAGGTAGCAGTTGTGAAAATTCCAATCCAATTATGGTCCCAGCTGAGCTTGTTAATTTATGGTCTGTACTTTGCAGGGAAGGGCAAGCAGCTGAGGAAGAGCTACCTAACCAATCTCTCTCCCCCCCCCCCCCCCCCCCCCCCCCGCCCCCCATGAGGGAGCAAAAAATAAAAAGAAAAGAAAAAATGGTGAGGCATAGGATACTGTAAAGGAGAACTTTATCTGAATCAGACAGCAGCAATTATTGATCCCCCTGTTCGCTTAGCAACCATTTCACTTTAGATTTAAGGAACCGATTGCAGTCACTAAACAAGGAGAAGGTTGACCCCACAAACCTCAATCTTGCAAGATATCAAAAGTATGTTTCAACGAAGTTACAAAGCACTTTAAATGAAACATTTTCTTAGTTGCATATCTAGAGGGAGCTAATTTGTGATAATGTGCTGTGAAAATCAAGCTGACAGCCATCTGTCTAGGACCTGGAGTGTGAATCTGGATTTAAAATTGACATGACAAAAATTAAAAAAGAATCATCTTAATTTTGTTTTTGGTGGAAGAGCTTCAGATCCTTTCGTGTATTGCACTAAGTCATAATGCGATTTAGTTTTCTTTCTGTATGAACAACCATTGTGGTTTATAAACTCTGGTTTGGTGTGATATTGTAAGTGAATTGTGATTAAGACCATGACTTAATACATCACCTCAATTCTTGATACATGAGCCAAGCCATTAACTTGATATCACTGAAATGCTCCTTGTTGATTAGTTGGTGCAGCTTTGAATTTAAAAAAGCAAAAAAAAAAAAAAAGGCAGAAAGTATGATATAATTAGTTTTCAGGAAACTACCACAAGGACTCTCTGCCTTTAGACAGAATGGATTCTACTTAACTGGAACCAATTGACCATCTGTGTCCATATTAAATAACTTTCCTATCTGGATTCTTTTGTCTTGGCCCAAATGCCTTTAGATAATTAACACATAATGAAAAGCTGACTTCAGACTAATCTCTGCTGACTGGTCCCAGGTATGTCCAGAGCAGTCGATCCTTCCCTGAGCTCAGACTGAGCAATCCATTTCCCAGATGGCCCTGAACAGCTGTCGCTGCTTTTGTTTTGCAGAATTTCAAATCAAAAGCTTTCCAGTAACTTGGTTGTTGCCTAACCAAGTCTTAACGTGGATCAGATCAGCAAAGCTAAAATTGGTTTCCTTTAAAAAAAATCCTACTGTACATCTGCATTAATATAATCATGGCCTAAATGCAGGGTAGTGGTAAGAATTTAAGCTCAAAATAGTAGGAAGGGATCAAAAGTACAACAAAATAAATTTATAATAAAAATTGGCCTCCCAACTCTCTTTGCCCTCTGCCAAGTGAAGCTCTCTATGATGCTTCCTATCATTTGCCTGAACAGTTTTGTTTTTTCTGTGTTGGTACATTTTTAAAAAGCAGGCACTCACATTCTAATTTTCTGAGAATCCCTTGGGTATCTTTGTGGAGCCAGAAGCCTTTTTTGAAATGAAGGTGGCACTGGATGCAAGAATGCCACTTGGCAGCAATATGGCAGCCTCTCCAGTTAATTCAGTTCTCCTTCCCTTCTTAATTAAACAACCAGGCTTAAAAGGAAATGGGAACTTAAAATAATATAAACCCAGAGCTTAAGTTTACACATTGGGCTAACAGCTGCTTGTCCATGTAGAAAAACAAAGTCATTAAAAGTCATGTGTCCACGGTGCAAGCTTCTCTTTGTGAGTGGCTGGCAGAGATGTCTGTGCTCCTGTTAAAGGACAATGGCTTGAGAAGAATGTGATCCAAACCTTGGTTAGATGTCCTGTGTGGACTCAGTAATGCCTCTTGGTTGTGCTGTATTTTAGCAGGTCATTTTGGATAGTTGATGAAGCATCCAGAAAATATGTAGAGAACAGTTAACCATATTAACTGTTTGGCTCAACTATAATCTGGAGAGCTCTGTAATGAGATACAATGGGAAGCAGAGTGACTCTGATTTATTTCCTCAACAAATGTAGCTTTGGTGCTTAATATGCTTGATATGGTGACAACATAGGATTGAAAATCCTGTTTCTACACCTTCATGGACTTCTAAAAAAAATCTCCTGTTTCTGCAGCTCAACCAAGCGTTTTTGGGATCAAGCACACAAATGGATAGAACTTTAGACAAGAGACATGACTGGTATCCATTTTGTATGCCTGCTTGGACAAGGAAGAGTTGCTTAGGACAGTTGAGAGTCACAGATTCAGGAAGTAGCCATCTGGTACAGGGGAAAGGATTTTGCAGGGCTTAATTACCTCTTATTCACAATTCTCAGGCTTTTGTTCTGTCACTGTCTGAAATAACATTCCTTTCCCCTCATGCTATAGATGATAGAAGATGTGCTGGGGGAAGGCTCTGTGTCTGCCAGTAGGTTCAGCCGCTGGTTTTCTAATCCTAGTCGATCTGGAAGCCGCTCAAGTAGTCTTAGATCTACGCCCCATGAAGAATTGGAGAGATTGGCAGGTAACTGTGTCTTGTCCTTTCAGCCACCATTCCATGCCTTGTAGAGAGCTGTAGGATTGTGAGCTTCTCATGTTGTTGGTTGCTTCTTCCTTTTAAAGCGGTCGCATCTCGCCCATGGAAAGGAATGTCTTGAAAATTGCTGTTGCAGCCTGTGAACGTCTTGCTGGGTTCCCATGGTGTTACTTAGCCGCAAAACTTACAAGGCAGTCCTGGTTTTTACTGTTTCAGGTCTAGAGCAAGGCATTCTGTCCCCTGGTCAGAACTCTGGAAACTACTTTGCTCCTATTCCTTTGGAAGATCATTCTGAAAACAAAGTGGACATCTTAGAGATGCTACAGAAAGCTAAAGTGGACTTAAAGCCTCTCCTCTCGAGTCTCTCAGCCAACAAGGAGAAGCTGAGAGAGAGCAGTAAGTCTTCCGTTCTGCTGTTGTACCTCTGCCTTTGGGCGCCTCTGACCAAAACAGGCCTAAGGGCCAAATTTTCCTTTCCATGCAGGAAGCGCTAAGGCTCACTTCTGGAGTCCTCCGGGGTATTGGTTGAGTTGCAATTAATTGCCTGGCCTGGGCCTCTTGGTGTGGGTGAAGCTCCCCTCTGGGCCTGCGTGGCACCTAAGGCCCTGATGAAACCACTAAGCACTTGGATGCTTGCCTCTTGAGCAGCTCTTGCCAATACCAGGTGCTAAACAAATAAATAAGCTGTTGCCAAACTTGCTTCCAGCCTCCGCTGCCTCAATGGTTTTAGTAAAGCTTCAGCAGCGTCTCTGGATCTGCTATAAAAGAGGAACCTTTAAAAGTGGGGGACAGCCCAGCACATGACGTGGCAAGCCATGCTTACAGGAATTGCGCACGGAGGTGATTTAGCTCTTAGTCTTCCTGCTGGAATCCCATCCTGCTGATTATTGAGGTCCACCTTTACCTGTGAGCAACTGGCATGGAAGACCTGCATGTGGCATATGGGCATCCAAGCCGCCCGGCTGGCTTTCAGGACAAAGTCTGTTGGCCGCTTGAAACAGAGACAGGCATGTGCCCGGTGCTGAACACCCGTTTGCATCTTTTGCTTTGTGGCACCCAAATTACGTGGAGAGCAGAACTTTTATTTTTGTTTCGCAGCTTGGCTGATGAATGTGCATGCTGGAAAACGGAGGGTTTGGTCCTGCAACAAGGGCACCTTGCTAAATACAGCCCAAGCCTTTTTTGCAGGCTCCAGGCTTCCAACTGAAATACTGCTGGATGTGTTTGAAAGGCAGAGGGGAGCAAATTGGGACTAGGCCTCTCCTTCCGCTGATCCTGGTGCCTCTCAATTGCCGCCTTAGCCCACCCGGTTGGTCTGCCCCAGGGTTTGTGTGAGGAAATCCGGGCCAAGGGGACCTTCTGCTTCAGGGTTCCCTCACCTCCTCCTGCCTGGAACTGTCTGGCCAAGATGAGCTGCTTTTAGGGACTCTGGCTAGGCTTTGCCAGCCGCCTCCATGCCCTCCAAACAGATGCCATCTCTCTAGCAGAACGACCAGCAGAGTCCTGTAAGCAAAACTCTGGCCTGGCCCGTGTGTACAGCTGCTTTGACGCTACCTGTCCTCCATTGCTAGACAGAGGATAATTCAAGTGCTGCTTCTGCAAGGGAGGAAATGGCTGTTTCTCAAATCTGTTTGACCAAAATGAAACGAATAGCAAAGGCCTTGTGGATGGAAGCGCTGTCTTTCAGAGCCAGAGTGGGAAGTACCATACTGTAAGGATGTCCTTCATTCTTCCTTCCAAAGCAAGGCTATCTGGCCCATGGAAGGGAAGGTGTACCGTGAAGAGCTTGCGGGTTCCCCTGGTGTTCCTTAGCGGCAAAATGTGCAAGTATGCCACCCAGAATTGCTTGTTTGGTGAGATGGGCCGCTATATAAATGGGAGCTGACCCAGTTTAATTGCACCCTGGTTAGTGTTTGTGTAGCCCAAAGAAGTGCAAACTGCACGCAGGGTGTTTGCTTCCTAGTGTGAGCTTCTGCTCAGAAGTGGAAATGAGTGAGATGACGCAGGCTCCATTGGTGTCCGTGAGCCTTCGGTTTTTGCTTTAATCCCTCTCACCACATCACGCACTAGAAGCCCCAGTGATTCAGCTACACCAGCACTGAATTTCCATTAAAAATCCTTGGAAGAAATTGTTGTTCAAAAAGTGCGTTGCTCCACTGGCAGATTTCACAATGTCTCTTATGTTTTGGGGTAAAATGCACTTGAAAAGTGCCATTGTAAAGCACTGCTTGTGTCATTGAGGCTTGTGTACTGTGAGCATGTATAGCTGGTTGTTTTTGTTTCCCTTGTGTGTGCATTAAATTGTGCAAACTTGTTTGCTGCCTAATTATTTTCACTTCAGATTCAGAAATTTTGGCATCCTGATGATTGAAAAATCCACTGATTTCCTCGGTCTGCATGATCCCCTCCCTTATTTGATTATTTTGCTATTTAGATGCCCTGGAAGATTTATTTCAGATTTAGTTGCAGCTTGAGTGTTAGTTACTAGCATGGCCTTGGAATCCCTACGATTTTAATAGCCCTCCCGAATAAAGGTGGAACCTACTTATAAGCTATTCTAACCATCTCTGCAGAATCTAAGTCTCCACCTAGTTCTTTATTATCCATCCTTCCCCCCCCCACCTTTTTTTCCCCTCCAGCACATTCAGGGGTTGTCCTTTCAGTGGAGGAAGTAGAAGCTGGGCTGAAAAGCCTGAAAATGGATCAGGAGGGGAAAATGACAGCCCCCTTAATGGCAGAGCGGATGGAGGAGACCCTAAATGTGGCTGATTCAAGGCACTTTAAAGACGGGGACATGTCTGCCTTCAACAAGTTAGTCAGTACCATGAAGGCAAGCGGAACTCTCCCTTCGCAACCCAAAGTCAATGTAAGTAATGAGACTGAGGTTATCCTCCTGATCTTGGGCTACATACTGAACTAGCCGCCTATTATACAGAGGTACAGGGGGCATCATTTATATAATAAATGTTCAGTTTCCCTGCATGTAACCTTTTTGTAAAGCACATCAGCGTACAAGTTGATCTGTAACTTAGCATTAAAGCACCCTTTTGGGCAATTTAAAAAAATGCTCTGACAATCTAATGGTTTGGGTCCAAAAATATCTGCATCGAGCATTCCAAAGTAGAAGCTTTTATTCATTTTTAAATTTTATTTATTAGACAAATGTATATGACTGCCCAATTCACAGGCGACTCCAGCCGGCTTTCAACGTTCATGGAAAGATGTTCTATAAAGGTAGAGGATTGCCACCAGAGATGCTAATTCCATTTCAGTCTGTCATAATGCTTAAGCATTTCAGTAGACTCTGTGACTAAAGATACTTTTTTTTAAAAAAAGAAAAACCCTCCCTTGCTTCTGTTTAGGTGGAAACCAATCCCTTCCCCAGCAAATCCTATTTCCACGATATAAGATCGAGTTTCTGATGCACCCTGGGGAGGTCCCAGAGTGAGAGGCACACAGTTGCACCTGAATTAGATGTTTGTTTTGGGGAAAATTTGTCCTGCAAATGTCACTTAGGAAGTGGCCCGCAATGTATATGGAACTTTTGCTTGATCTACTTTGGAGCCCTTGACTGCTGACTGTTTTGAAATGAGAGGGGGGAAGCATCCTGGCACTTTTGTGGGTACAGTTAAATGTGTCCTGTCTGAGGAGATTGCTGCTGCACTACTGTACCCCACAAGGCTGCCTCTACTCTGTTTTGGTGGGGGGAGCTTTGTCTATAGATGAATCCAGCCATTGTGGATTTGTAAACCATGGCTAATGCTTTGGTACTGGTGCCAGAGAGCAGGTGGCTGTGTCTTCCTCAACAAACCATGTGTAAAAAAAAATAGCTGACTATAATGCATAAACTGAACACAATTCTCTGTATCCTTCTTGGTGCTCTTTTTCTAAGCTATGGGGTCTGTTTACAACTGATACATCTGTTGATAAAAGCAGGTCTCGTTCAATGCAATATTCTGTAAAGAAATGTCCTCAGTTGTAGCTCCTGCCAGGTTCTTCTGCAGAAGCAGTTTTCTTACTGCTTGCTGTTTGGCTGATAGATCTTCAAGAGGAGAAAACTCTCCTTTAAAAATAGTCCAGGGACATCCATAGCCTTTGAACTCAAGATAGCTTTTGTCAGAGGGTTGAGAGGGTAGAGCAGAGATTGGGGAGAATTTCAGGCTGAAACTGGTGGGAGCACATAGCTGCAATGGCTGCTGCCTTTTTGGGCTGCCTGGATTATTCAGACATGCCAACTGGCACCTTGAATAATCAAGAAAAGCAAGTCTTGCATCCTGGTAGATGTGTGGCATATCTCTGTGGACTCCTTAGATAAAACGGTGGTGGCCTCCAAATTCCTAGTTCATCAGGACATGTAACCTTAAGTCACAGAAATGTTGAATTGGAAGGGGTCCCCGAGGTCATCAAATCCAGCCTCTCACCAGCCAGCTGTCCTGCTTCCACACCCCAGGGAAGGGATTCCCTCCCCACCCTCCCCAGCGGCATGGGTGGCATCTATGTTTGTTGGAGGATGAGAAGGGTGGATCCTAATACAGGTGTCGCCAGCCCCTGATCCATGGACCAGCACTGGGCTGCGGCGTGCCAGAATTCTGTCCATGCAAACATGCAAAGCCCCATCTGCAGGGTGCAGGCAGTACACAAAAATATTTCTGCACAGAAGTGGTCCCTGGGGCCCAAAAGGTTGGGGGCCGCTGCCCCGAAAGACAGTGAAGGAACCTGGATGAATGGATCGTGTGTTGTGGGAGCATTTGGTGAAAAGTATAGTAAATTCAAATAAATAGCAGTCCCAGCTCACGTCCTGGCTTTGCCTTGTATTCGAGATTTTTGGGCAAATTATTCCCACTCATTTACTTTCCTGAGAAGCTGATCCTTGTGATTGTACTCACCACAGAAAACATGTTACAATTGAAAATGTATTATACTACTTCGAAATTCCAGAGGTGCCTTGAGATCAAGTTGGAAACTCCCTAAATATTTCTTTACTAAAGCTAGAGAAAAGAGGCAGATTTAAATTATTTGTTAGCATGACATAAATTTGTTATCTTGCACTGTTTGAAGGAATGAGGTCTACCTGTTCTTGAAGGCTGCCAACACCCAAATCTAAGAGCCCGACTATAAAATGTGATGGACAATAAACTTCAATTGTCTGGATTTTAAGTCTGCATCTTTGAACAATCTATGTTACAGAACAAAAGGATGACATTATTTGCTTTTGCATAGTCACAATCCTTGGAAGAATATTGTTTTTTTAATTAATTGAAAATTTAGGAGAGAAGGCTTCCTTTAATGTTTAATCTGGACTCTTGCTAGCAGGCAAATTCAGCTGCAAACACTGCAGAACTATTTCTTTTGTAGTTATCAATAGAATTAAATGTATTAAATTTGATGGTGATAATACAGGTTTGTTACTTTGGATTAAATCATCCAAATATGAGTTTGGACTGCTAGGGAGCAACCCAGCCCTGGCCTTTAGATTGCCTGAGTCTGGTGGCAAAATAGACACTTAGCACCTCATTGGTTGAAGGGCGCTTCTCTTTGCATGTGGTGATGGACACTGGTTAAGTTTGGATCAGACAGTGAATTTTAGCAAAAGAGAGAGATGGCAGGCATGTTGTTTTCCTTTCAGCAAACATCTGAAAACCCACTGATATCACCTCCCGAGATGCCGGGCCAGGCAGCTACAAAGAATATCTTGCAGGTATTATAACAATCTCTTATTTTGTTGAGACTCCTGTTGAAAACATTTCCAGTTATAGTATTAGAGTATCAACAGAGCATTTTAATCATTCTAAAATCTTTTTTATATGGTCCACAAGACATATAATAATCATGTAACATCTGTAAATTAAGAATGCAGCATTTGAAGACTGATTTCATTAGTCTGACTGCATATGACTGAGTAGTGTTAGAACAGCTTTCTTCTCCATGCCTCCTCCTTTCAGCTGTTGCAGACCTTAGAATTAATCTACGCCCCACTAACAGACCCCTCAAAGGAACACAGCAAACTCTCACTCTTAGGAGTTTGAAATGTCTTCAGTGGACCCCACACCTCAACTTGATACCTGTTTATTTTGTTGTATGTTTATTGCTCGAGGTTTCCAGTGCCCTAAGCAGAGAGCTACAGTATTTGTGAGAATTGTAATTATACTATCAGAAAAATACAGAATGCATAACTGGAGGTTTAAAAGAGCTGTGTTCTTCCCAAGGAGATCCTGGGGCCCTCCCCTTCTTGCAGGCAGACGTCATCCAATGTCCTCAGCACCTTGATGGGGGGCTTGGAGCCTGTTCCCTCCCTCCTTGCCCAGAGAGCCTCCTCTCCACCACAGCCTCCCATCTCACAGATGTTTCCCACTCGGGCTGCTTCCGCTGACTACTTGAGGCATCGCATCCCTTCTCCAGTTGGTGAGAAAACGTTCCTGCTCAGGTAGTTTCTGTAACTTAGATGGTAGCCAGTTCATGTCTGAAACATGACCCTCCTGGGAGATCAGGTCCTAGAATGGATGGGACCTAGGTGGAATTTACCCAATCCGGCCCCTCCCCCGAAATACCGCTGTAGCATCCCAGTAGGCTGCAGGTCCAGAGCAGCTGAAAATTTCTGATTGGAATAAGCCAGACTCTGATTCTAAATAATGTTTCGATCAACATTTAAGTACAAATGCAAAAGAAAACCTCAGGGCTGGTTTCACTGTGGGTTGCTTTCAGGGGATTCGCGGAGAGTGTGACTTGCCTTTCTGCCCATTGGTGTTTTTTTTTTTTTTTACTATTTTAAAACATTAGAACTATTGTTTCAAAAGAATTCACTTGAGCAAATGGGCAGTCCTTACCAGAATTAATTGCTAAAACATCCTGTGTTTTCCTCTTCTGTTTCCTACAATCGGTAGCTCTCATTCTTCTCCACTAAGCAGGCTGGCATTCTGATCTACTCCAGTGGAAGATGCTTGTTCTAAAACAAAGTCATAGAGAAACTGCATTTTCCACAGAATGAAAGTCTTATTGGTGAAATTACTCATATCTTCTTCTAGGTTTTGGACCAGGAGCACAGCAGTTGCTTACTGATCCATTTCAGGGGATTCGAAAACCGGTGAGCCCAGCTGCTCAGGTAAGGAAAGGAGCCAGCTCCTCTCCATCTCACTTAGCTGTAAGCGTGGAAGCACAATGCCAAAACCATTCAGTTTGTGATCTAGATCAGGGCTCTCCAAGGTTGGCCACTTTAAGGCTTGTGGCTTTCAACTCCCAGAATTCCTCAGCCAGCAAAGGCAAAGGTGGCTGAGGAACTCTGGGAATTGAAGTCCACAATTCTTAAAGTTGCCAACCTTGGAGACCCCTGATCTAGAGGGAACACTTCCATCCAACTGAGTAAAATGTTCTTATTTTCAGTGTGAAAATTCTGCAGCTGAAATGTTCCTCCTGAATTTATATACAGAATAATTTGCCATCCTTTCCTAATTCTGGAGATCAGAGCATGTTTTAGAAAATGCTGGAAGGTGTGGAATGGCAAATCGCACACACCAATAGCCGTTCTTTCCTGATTATATAAGAGGATGGTGACAATGGGGAAAAAACCACATTTAATGGGATCCAAGAAATGAGGATTATGCAAAACAATGGGAAAAAAGATAACATACTTTATAGAGTAGAATATGTAAACACTTGTGACATAGCAGTACACTTATTTAGAGGGTGTATGTGATAGTATTCACAGTGCCACAATTCTGAGAAGTAGCCTTGGTTTAGTTTAACCTATATACATGGGATCTCCTTTTAAATGGAAATAAATCCTGCAGTGTACCAGATGAAGTTGATATAGGAGAAACAAGAGTGTGGTATAGCATGACACACACTGCAGAGTAGCAGTTAGTGGTGTGCCTACTTTGTAACAGAAAATTGTGAAGTAGCAGGAATCTGAAGACAGTAAAGATCAGAGTCCGCAGTCGCAGTAGACAGAAGTAGTAAAATACCCCTTTGGTTAGTGTCTTGGCTGATTGAAGCCTTCTTGATTTCAGATGAATCCTCTTGAGTTGCAGCAAGCTGCGTTAGAAGGTCTCTCTCTTCCACATGACTTAGCTATGCAAGTGCCAAATTTCTACCAACCAGGTTTTGGCAAACTCCAGATGGATAAAAACCGAGACGGCTTCAGGAACCGGTGAGCTTAAAATTCAGGCTGGAAGTTGGAAATGCTAAACAAATGTCTAACTGCTTGCCCACCTACCTCGGTTTCTCCACCTTCAAAGTAAAGTGAAGCAAGAGGAGAAATCTGCTATTCCTTGCTGGAAAACCTTCAGCCAGGATTTTATTTCCTTGCAGGCAGAGAAAGATGTTCTAACGTGAATTTCTGTTTGATAGGCAGCCACGCATGACTCAGTCTCCTGCCTCTTTGGGGCTCCGAGGAAACGCCTCTTCTCCTCCGACCACTGCTGCTTCCATCACTAGCATGGTCAGTATCACACCGGCCATTGCGAAAATGTGGGACCGCTTGGTTTTTAAGTTCTGTATGACGGATGCCAGATGAAAGGAAAGGATGGAATTTGAAAAGTTGAAAAAAATAGACAGATTTACTTTAGTGTGATTGAGGGGAGAGGGCTGGCAGCATTTTCCATTCTCATTCACCCTGGTTATTTATGTTTTTTGTCTTCAATTATTATTACTGCATTTGTTGGGCCCATGAACATAACCAAAGCTGGTTGTTTGGAGGCAAATATAATATTAAATATTAATTGTTGGTTTATGCTTTTGCAGCTATCTCCTTCCTTTACTCCTACCTCAGTAATACGCAAGATGTATGAAAGCAAAGACAAGAGCAAAGATGAGCCCCATGCAGCCAAGTTGAAATCAAGCGAGAGAGAAGAAGGTCTGAGGACAACAGAAGGTAGGGTTGTTCACATCTGCGTAAAGAGAAATGATCCCTAAAAGGCACTAGGAAGGTAGAGCACATACAAAACTCTTGACTGTAGGTCTTCCTTAAGTTAAGGAGTTTCTGAAGGGGGCTTTTATCTAAGAGGAGATCTCTTGCTAGACTTGGCCATTGTATCCAAGATCCAGAGGGATTATGAAGATTAAACAAATAACACGAGGCTCCATCTCCAGACTTCCAGGAATGCTTAGATATATTGGTAAATTATTCCTGGACTTGGAAACGAGGCCATCAGTCTGGTTGTTCCTCCAATAAGACATTTGTCCATGGAATAAATCTTACAGCCAGAGAACAGACACGTAATGTAAGGGAAAAATACAGCTATTCTTACACTTTCATCCAAAAGATGAAAAGCTCCTCCAACTATAGGACAGTACAAAGTTGCAGTTATAGGCAAGGAAGGGTTGCAATCACGCCTGGAGTCACTGTGCTCTTGAGCTCGCCTCCGCCCTTCCAGTTTTCCCTTGACTTCAGTTGGCCAAGAAAATGTCCTCAAGCTGCCATTGCACGTGATGGCTGATCTCGACTTTTTTTGTGTTCCTCTGCAGAGAGTCTTTTGCCATCCAGGTCCACAGATCACGTCGATCAAGAGAACTCTCCCTCCGTAGCTCCCAAACTAGCATCCCTGCAGCGTTCCACATGCTCCACCCCCCTTTCTCAAGCCAACCGTTGCACCAAAGAGCAGGACTACAGGCCAAAGTCTACTGGGAGAAAAACTCCTACAATGGCTTCTCCAGTTCCGGGGAATACTTTCCTCCGTCCAATCCACCAAGTTCCCCTGGTTCCTCATGTTCCGATGGTACGACCTGCTCATCAGTTGCCCCCAGGATTGGTCCAGAGGATGTTGGCACAAGGCATTCATCCACAGCACCTTCCTCCTCTGCTGCAAGCAGGTAAGCTTCCCCTTCGCTCCTGGCTGAATGGGCCTCGTTGACCAGTCAGCCCTTCATTTATGCCCAACGTTTCTACATGGGGCTGTTCAGGCATTGCTGAAAGACTAGCATGCACACCCACACCCACAGAGTCTTTTGATCTAACTGCAAGTTAGGAGTTTGTTTTCTCACAAGGGCAGTTATTGCATTTAGCCTTACACATTCTGTCATATCTGGAAAGTGTGTGAGTGGTATAAAAGTTGAGCAGCTGCATCTGGTGGAAAGCCCAGTGTTTTGTGTTGTTATCTACGAGCGCAACATGCTCTCCGATAGGAATGCAATAGTGCAAGCATACTGTGCCGACTGTCATAACCGTGAGGGAGTAGTAAAGGGTCCTGAGTTTGCCTTATGATGCTGTGGATGATTCCCAAATTATTTCTGAAATGGCTTTGATGGCTACAGGTAAGGCACCAGTTAAGAAGTTTGCCCCTCTCAACTCACAAATGGTTGTTCTAGAGCAGCGGTCACCAACCGGTGGGCCACGGTCTACTGGTGGGCCACAAGAAAATTTTGGTGGGCCACAGAGAAATCTCACCCCCAGAGCACCCCCCCCCAAAAGCAATTAATCCAAGCAGTGCAGAAACACAAGGCTGCGCTGCCCACATGGCCTGCGTGAACCCTCCCCACCCACTCACTGCTTACCCGGCAAACTTGTCTGCTAAGTTGCTATTTTTCTTTTTTTCTGACCATCATCTGTTCTGCTGTGCCAGGAGATTTAGATTAGCTAGGAAGCAGGAAATAGTTGGATTTCTTGCTTTCTAGCTAGTCTTTAGATTTTCGGCTCTGCTTTTAAGTACAACCGAACCTCCCTTAGGACTGAAGGTTTGCTTGCAAGAAAATTCAGTGCAGACTCACGGCAAGCAAATTTGAGAGACTGAGCTAGCCGATGGCAGATAAATAGATCACTGAATGATTCTGTGAGTAACTCAATCTGCCTGTTTTGCCTGATTTTGGTAAAAGTTGCTCTTTTTTATAAAAAATTCAATATTAATATAAATATTTATAATATTTACATACAAGCCATTCCCAGCCAGTCACATGACCACCAAGCCACACCCACAGATTAGGCTACATCCACAGAACTAGTTAATGGTCCCTGGGATCTAAAATTATGAGTTTGGTAGTCTCTGAGGTCCAAAAGGTTGGCAACCTCTGATCTAGAGTGCTGCTTCCTTGACTTGTGGGGAGGGCCCCCCCTAGGGGTACCAATGTGAAAGTACTAAGTGTGGAGGGTCCTTGTTAAAAAATGGCATGATCCCATTTAACAGGCATGATTCCTCCTGGCGTTGACCTGTCCCACCTGCAAGGAGTATCTGCTCCCCTCCTTGGTCAGCCATGCTACCCGCTAACCACAGCTGGCCACCCTCTGTTGAATCCTCGCTCAGCAACACCTTTGCAGCTGGCAATGATGCAGCAGCAACTCCAGCGCTCAGGTAATGGGCTTCTCTTTGAGGAGACCTAAAGGTTCCTTTTGACAAGGCCAGTCATGCACCGTCTTCATCCCAGATCTGTAACACAAGGTGGTTGGTTTTTCTCTCTCTCTCTCTCTCTCACTTTCAGGCACTGGCACACAAGGATCTGCTGTCGGGGTGCAGACAACTCCTCCCCCTGTGCCCTCTCGGACTGGACTGTCTCATATGCACTCGCAGCTTGACCATCGTGCCGCTGCCCAGCGAAGTAGCTCTCCCGTCGGCCTGGCAAAGTGGTTTGGCTCGGACGTCTTACAGCAGCCCCTCCCGTCCATGCCTTCCAAAGTGATCAGCGTGGATGAGCTGGAATACCGGCAGTGAAGAGCCTTGTTGGGAGAGCAGGGATCTGCGCTGCTTCTGACTGAGACCCCTCTCTCTCCTCGGGCAGCTGGCCTCGTGATGTGCTTCACTCCCGTTTCTTTTGGGGTGCTTTGGTTTCAGCACTTGGTGTAGAGTTCTTTTTGGGGTGACTAAAAGCACAGGGCGCCTGTCCGAGCTTCCATGTCTACATCAAGAGTGAAAGAATTTATTAGAAGACTGAATAGTGAACCCTGAAAAAAACTTGGATGCGAGACAGTACCAGAAGAATTCTGGAAGCATCTGCCTTTTTTTGTTTGGCTTTTTTTTTTTTTTGTAAAAATGTAGGAATGAAGTGCTGGTGACCTCTTGGGACAGAGGTGTCAGCCTTAAGGGTTCATCACTGGAAATCCTATGTACAGACCAATGTATGAACATCTTTTTTTGTATATATCCACGGGAGAGCTTTTTTGAACTTATACAGCTGTACATATAAGAGTAGCTAGTAAAAAGTTAAGCTTTAGTTTGTGTGCCTCTGGTTTGGATCTATTCACTGTACAAGTGGGACGTGTATTAAAGGTGCTGCAGAAGTCAGTTGTGCGTGAGCCAGGCTGACATGGCTTTGCCTCTTGTGTATCCCGTTCTTAGTCCTCTACATTCTGTTCTAGGCAAGTCACAAAAGTGGGGAAAGGTCACTAGGTACATACTGTATATTTTTGCAGAACAGAGGAAAAGAAATTACTGTGTTGTGATCTTAATGCACCTGAAAAGTGGGCTGCAAAATGCTTCTGCCCTTCATGGCACACAAATTTAGGTACCATAGATCTTGCACCTGTCAACTCTGCTGCAGCTTGGTGCATCTTCCGTGTTGCTGTTCACTAAAAAGTAAGACATAGTTACCCTTGAGTGTCTACAACTGCTAGCAGTTATGGTAATTTGTTCTCCCCTTAAATCAGACACCTTCAGTCCAATCCTGAATTGTTTCATTTGGTGGCATGCTGTGTTAGCATTGATGACCCAGATCAGTTTGGATAAATGTCCTATAAATTGTGCCATGACCTCTATGTGGGCCATCAGTGACTGAACACTTGAAGATTCTGTAACATGAGCTTAGTCAGCAGAGGTGGTCACAGGGGTTTGTCCCTGCAAGATTGTTACATCACTTTTTTTAAAATGAAACCTTCCCCAGAATTTTCTGTAAATAAAGTCAATTCTATGAGCTTTCTGACTCATTGTGTAAAGGGATACTTTTTGCAGGGGCATATTTATGAAATTTGACTTCAGCAAAACAAAAACGAAGTTTCCCATGACAAATTCCAAGGTTCATTATGAAATATCCATCTTTTATCAGGAAAACTTAAAATTCTTGAGGATTTCAAAACTGCAATAGGTATCTGTTTAGAAAAAAAAGTTTTTAAAAATTTGTAAAAAAAAAAAAAAAAAAGCATCTAAGCCACAATGATGCTTTGGAAATATGTGGCTGCTGCTTTTGGGAATTGCTTCAACTCGATAGATTGAGGTTGTCTTGCCGTTGCTGAATCAAAAGTTTCTTGATTTTTCGCCCTGCAGTGAAGACACTGAATGTTGAGAGTTTTCTCTCTAGAACATTGCAATGTGAGAAAACACTCAAGAGCTTCAGAGATCAGAATCTGATTTAAGCCCATCAAGCTAGAGAAGTGGTCAGAGACCAGCACAGCCCAGGAAACATAGCTTGAGCAGCAGTTGGGAAGGTTTCCCCGGCTTTGAGGTAGGGAATTTGAGAAGTGGGTGCTGCATTAGGTCTTGGTTCTTTAGCCCTTAGATGTGGCTTTGCAGTCTCACTTCCACCACTTGGGAAACGCATCCCAACTTGGAGCGGGCTGAAGAATCAGGTGGAACGGCTATCTAAAGAAATAAAGAGAGCTAGGTACAGTTTAAGGTATGTTGAAATTTGCAACAGATTGCTTTTTAACCGTTTCCTTGTACTCTTAATCCTATCCATATTATTGGTGCCTGGATGTGTTCTCATTCCTGGAAGAGTAGCCTCAAATTAATGAGCCTGCAAAATTCCTGATTGCTCCCTGATTAGAGTAGAATGAAGGAATGTGAAAATGGCTCAGGCAGACACCTCCCATGAATATTGGTGTTGGAGGGGGGCATATTAAGTAGTTGTAGCATTCCTATGGAGTTGGTTTCTTGGGTAGGTCTACATGAGCGGGGCTGACCTTTCTCCTTTCTTGGGAAACTGCAGCTGTAGGGATTGTATTGGAAGATTTTACGTAACCAGCAAGCACACACTCAAATTATTCCATCAATCTGACCAATGCACTTAATTAACCCATTTCTTCCCTCCCACCATACCAACCACCTCATCCTGAGATAGGCTGATGCCTAAAGCCTTGAAGGCGACCCCTAAGAAGCTCTCCCTGGAGCCACCCATACTTGATGACCGTTGCCTAGTCTTTCAAGAGGCTGTAGGGAGGGCAGTTGAGTGGCAGCTAAGAAAAAAGTGGATTACCTGGACCCAGAGGTGGGATGGAAAAATCAATCTGGCCAACAGCCATTGGAGGATGCAGGGGGATGTTACGCATCTCCTGGTCCTACTGTACCTCTTCCCAGACCTTGATACTTGCCACTATAGTAACATTTGGACCACCTATGAGGGTTTGGGATTGCAAGCAATACTTGCTCCTTAGCATCTGATCCCAATTGGGTGCAGGGAAGGAGAGGGACCTGCTGGTCACTCTCTCCCTTGTGGAGTTCTATGTGGTTCAGGATTCTTCCCACTAGCTGCTTAATGCTTGCATAAGGCTGCTGGAAGTTGTTATTCACAATCCCTGTCAATACACCGAGTAGCATTACCCCAGCCCACTTTGGAGATGCTACCAAGGCAAGTGGAAGCCGTTGGTTTGGATGGGATGAGACAAACTGAACCCTGGCAAAACAGCATTTAAACAGTTCCCAACCGGCTTTATGGTTGACTCTCAAGGGTCCTCCTGGACTCAGGCTGTGGAATTGCAATGCTACCCAGTGTAAGGTGCTCCATGTAGGGCTACCACTGACACATGCTCATTAGTGCAGAATGCAGCAGTAGAGATAATTCATACAGCATTGAAAATGACTTTCATTCGAGTTTTGTGAAATTTCCAAGGTCAAATCAATGTAAAATCTGCACAAACCGATGCCGGAGTGCTTGTAAAGACAGGCTTCTCCAGCTACATTTACCTATCCATAATATGCTTCTTGAAAGAAACTGCTAGTGATTTCCAACTTTATGAGGTTCAGGGTGAAATGGGAAGCGGAGGTCCAGAGGCTGCTTTTCAATTATGGTCTCCATTTTAAGAAGCAGCCTCCCTCATGAAATTAGTTCAAACTTTCTTTTTTAAATGTCTTAAAAAAATTTTTTGCAATTCTATTCAAAAGATTACAAAAAAGTGCTTAACCTATAATTCTAGAATAGATCTAACAATCTTAAAATGTTTAGGTTTCTAAGTATATTTCTCAAGCATCTTTCTATTTTTTGAGAACTGAATATTTGGATCAAGACTGATCATTTATTTTCTTGGTTTCATTTCAATTTCTCACCAAGACTTAACTTCATTTGTCATCACTGTTTGCCTCAGCGGCTGGAAGTTCTTGAAAATACCAATCAAAGTCATGCTAAGGCACCTCACTAATTTTCCAGAGTGGCAGAGAGACAAATGAGGGCAACTCAGTTCCACTGGAGTATTTGTACAGTGGTACCTCTACTTACGAAAGCCTCTACCTACAAAAGTTTCAGGTTACGAAACGCGTCTTCGAGAAAATATCGTCTCTACCTACGAATATGTTTCAAGACACGAAAGGCTTTCTTTGAAAATGGCGCGTCCGAGCTGCGCTGCCATTGGTTATCTTCCTGGCGTCCCATTGGCAGGGAGGGATCTGTGCGCACGCACCGCGTTCTCAGTCTCGCGCTAGCAATCCAGCAAAGCAGGAAGTAATAACGAAGAATTACAAAACGGATTAGGACATTTACAGGTAAAATGTGCCTCTACTTACGAAATTTTCAGGTTACGAAACGGCTTCCGGAACGAATTAATTTCGTAAGTAGAGGTACCACTGTATCTTAAAGTGATCTTTCACTATTTCCTGCTCTGATTCTGACCAAATTCTTACAGTTGCTAATAGGAATATCAACAAGTCCTTTTTAAATCCTCTTGGTCTATTTCTGTTAAGTTCATGGTTTTTTTTTTTTCCTTCGCATTTGGATAAAATGTGTAAGAAAGCCAATGTTGGTGAACTGCTAGACCTGGTGAAACTTTTTCTGATCCGTTATAGTAATTCTTTGTAATCCAGAAATATTTGACACTGATTTTCCTTTCAGCAATTTCTTTCAAATCCCCCTTTTAGTGAAACTGATTTTCTTAATGTCAACTGCAATTTTGCAGAATCTTAACATGCTCAAAGAATTAAATGTCAAGCCTGCCTATTTCCAAGCATCACCTATGCCCTTTTGACGAGAACATCCTCTCCGAGCTTTTGCCTGTAGATTTTATTTACATCAGCAACAAGGACAGGACCATCCCTTTCGTATACAAATCCACAAATGATGACACGGGAGAGTTTTACATTTGCATCCTAATTTATGTTGGCAGCATAAAAAACTCCATTGACTGAACTCTTCCCAGGGTAAAAATGTGGACGCAATTAAACAGTAGTGCAAAGCCACGTGTGTTGGCAATGCTCTCCCGCCCACCTCAGGAAAAAGATTTTAATCAGTCCACAAACTTTCACGGTTATGTTCGCATCCACTCAACCATTTGGCAGGCCAGGAAATTCCATAGTTAGTCTTTTCTGAAAGGAATCATGATTGATGGACCAGAGGGATTTTTTTTTATTTCTTGACTATCTGAATGACATCTTCATCCTCCAAAGTATGATCTTTTCCCACTTTCTGAGGGTTGTGCTTGACAGACGAGCCCCACACAAGAGCACTGGAAGAAAAGAGTTAGCAGAATTAATGGCATGGATCTGTTATTGTATTAACCTTATTTTTGAATCATATAACTTCCTTCATACATTAGGGGAATGTGGTAGATAATCTTGATTTATCTTGACTTAAGTAAAACATTTGGATGGGTGACTTGGCTTTCAATACCTTCTCCTGCATCACAGTTGGTCCAAGGCTCTCTCTCCTTTCCAGACACTGAACAGCCATATCCAGACAGGACTAAAGCTCCCACGTTTTTTACGGACCATACTTACTATTTGAAATCTTTAATCAGGTTTTTATGAATCTTCATGCAGAAATCCTCCACGGTGGTCCGAGAGTCAGGCAGAACCACTGGAGAAGTATAATCTGGGAGCTGCCCTTTGGGTTTAGTGTAACTGCAATTAAACAGAATGAAAAGTTACTTTATCAATCTTTTATGCTTTCAGACAAGCCCCCTTTCTAATCAAGATTACTCTTTACAGTTATTATTACAAATAAAGAGGTTAACCCAAAGCATACCCCAACAAGTGACGGAGCAGGAAGGAAGGCCCCTCTACCAGAATAATTCCCACCTGACAAACATCTACATGTCAGTGAAAAATATTTGAGATGGTCTTCTCTTTATTTATATCATATATAAATAAATGCTGGAGCATGTCCTCCATCTTATGAAAACATTCGTTCTGAGTTCTAAAAATATCACGGATCTTTTACAGAACAGAACTGAATGATTCCAACACAAATATTTTTTTTCTGACTACAATCCTGCAGATCTGAAAAACTGCTGACATTCTGGCCCCCCAGAGGATTACCAGGAACTTTGAGGGTCAAGAGAACACAGTTGAGATTTCAGAGTTGAAGGGAAATTAACACTAGGGAACATTTTTAAAGGGACTGGAATGATTTTGAACTCTGACAAACCAAAACTTACATCCGCACAAGTTTAAGGTAATCCCAGATTCTCTCCAGCAGGTCATCAAAATTCCACCGATGATGAGCAGAGATGGGAACGCAGTGGGGCACTTTGTAAATGATGTCCAGTTCCTCAATGGAGATTTGATCAATTTTGTTCAACACATAAATGCACGGGATGTAAACTCTGCAAGGATGAAGATGTGAACAAACAATGTAAGACAGAGATCTTTCCTATCTTGCTCCCATCCTAACTCTCCTATCTTGAGAGTTAGGAGACTTCCAATTCTAGGTAGTTACAGTAACCAAGTTGGTAGAGCAAGAGACTCTGCCCTGTAAGTTGCATCCAGCCTATTTACTATAGTCCTAAGCAATCAGCTGCCAGGAAGCCAAGAGAGGCCCCTGCAACTTTCACTGCAGTGGAGACCCCTTTCTTGAGCAATGCTTTGTGCTTAGACCAAAAGAGCAAAAAAGCAGCCATGTTGTAAGATACCCCAGTTCCCTGCCATGCAACCAGCCCTTGAAAACTACCTGTTTCCTTCAACCACATCAATGAGGTCGTCTGCAGTCACATCGCTCCTCAGGGTGATATCAGCATTGTGGATTTTATATTCTGCCAAGATGCTCTTCACGGTTTCGATATCCAGCTCACTCTGCGGACACTGGTCAAACAAAATATGACGATACACAGAATCCTACAGACCGCCACAGCGACTGGATCAGGAGTGAAGCAGATGGACTTGCAGGCTTAGCCACATGGCAGGAAGGGTTTAATAAGCCCACTGGCAATTGTGCTATGGAGCTTCCCATGTGAGGACAGGAGATGGTCACCGCACATCCGGATGGCAGGAATGCTAACCTGGAGCGGAAGGAGGTCTCCTCAGAAGCCCTTCGCAGAGCCCTAAAAGAGTCTCCTGACCAAAGCGGGGCCTGCTTCTCTTCCCATCTCATTGCTGTCACGGCTCAACCAAACTCGGTTGAGTCAAACTCAGGGACCATTGCCAGAGATCCCTTTCAGACATTCCTTCAGATATAGCAAATGGCCTCCAGTATAAATTTATCAGGTCAGAATTCTTACACACAGCAAGGTAGGAACGTAGAAGTACCACTTACTGTGGCTGTGAGGTTAATGCCTCCTTTGTCCTTTTTCTTAAAGCCAATATTGGGAGGTTTGCTGTTCAAACGTATCCCAAAGCCCTCCAGCTCACTCTCAATTATCTTCTTATGTCCCAAAGGTTTCAGAACATCCAGAACTATCAGGATAAGGTTGCAGGTTCGGGCAACTGAAAAGAAAAAAGATGGGGGGGAGGGGGTAGAATTTAAAAATACTCTTCTAAAAAGCCAAACATAAAGTGTTGGAATCTAAAGGGGAAAAAACGCCATGGTCATATAATCCAGCTCAAACCAGAGTAATAAACTTAAGGTATTTTGAATCAAATGTATGTCAAGGAAGCAAGAAAAAGCCATGCGCTTCCTTTGTCTGAAAATGAGCTTTCCCCAGATGCACCAGAAGCAAAAGCAGCACCAAGCACACGTCTCTTCTCTTCACTTCCCCAGCCAGTCCTCATCTCCCCTTTTGCCCTGGGACCACCAGCACTCACCTGCAATGACCTGGCGACCTCTGCCTTTCCCATCTTTGGCACCCTCGATAATTCCTGGTAAATCAAGAAGCTGCAAAGTTTGTGGAAAAAACAAATAAGAGAGATGTGGAGAAGAAAGACAGCACACCTTAACCAGCTGTTAACCTGTTTCCCTTTGTCCTGTGATACTTCAGTCATGTTTTGTTGACCATCAGAATTTCTGGCCATCTCCTCCCGCTGATCATTTCATCACCCATTGCATTATTCTCCACCCAGGATTGGCTTCCAAAATTCTACTCAACAATCTCACTGCAATAATGTGAAAGAGTATGTTGAAATCCTGTTTATCTGCTTTGGAGATGATCTGAGAGTGAATAAAAAGTAATTCTGTTCTACTATTGTCAAAAGCAAATGATCTTGGATGGATTGATGTTCTTCAATATTTTTGGAATATCATGAAAAGACTAAGCGCCTGAAGCTGTTTAAAATGAGCTTGACATATATATCTGACAGATGTCCATGAACAAACCAAGCCAGGGACAAATATCGATTAAACCCATTCTTTAAATCCAGTCATTAAAACAACATTCCAATCATTCCTGTTAAGTTTTTCTTTCCTGGGTTTTCATCTTGATTACTCTCCTCTGGACAACCTTCAGTTTATTAATGTCTTGTATAAAATGCAGTCTCAGAAATGGCCACAATATTCCAACCCCAGCAGAACAGAGGAACAACAACTTTTGTTTTTTCTTAATACTTACAGTGGTTCTTAAAAGTTTGCAGACACTTTTGATTTTTCAATATTTTTGCATAATCGTGACCTGTTCTCCACACATATCCTAAAGCTAGAAAGAGAACCTAGCTAAAGAAACGAGACCAATTTGTTGGTCTATTTGTTCAGTGATTTGTTGAGGAAAATGATCCAAAGCTACCTATTGGTGTGTGGCAAACGTATGCAGACCTCTAGGATTATCAGTTCATTTGAAGAGGAAATTAGACTCAGGTGTTTCAATCAATGGGATGATAACTAAGCGTGAGTGGGGAAAGTCCTGCCTTGTCTAAAGAACAGAGAATTCTGGATATTCAGTATAAAAGTCTGCTCTCCACACAGGGAGGTCATGGCTTGAATAAGAGAGACTTCTGAGGACCTTCAAAAACAGTTGATACTCAACAGGTTGGAAAAGATTACAAAACTATTTCCAAAAGTTTTGGACTCTGACAGTTAGGCAGATTATGTGTACAAAATCTCTACTCCCCCAAAACAACACTGCTTGTTTTGTGAACACCCAAAAGGCTGTTGGAAGAATTTCTCTGACCAGACGAGACTAAAACAGAATGTTCTGCCTTGAATGAAAAGTATTACATTAGGCAAGGCAAGCACTGCTTTCCGGCCTAAGAATTTCATTTCATCTGAAATATGGTGGTAACAGTATCATACCTTGGGCCTATTCTTGTTGGTTT
Source organism: Bungarus multicinctus (assembly GCA_023653725.1). Taxonomy (NCBI): domain Eukaryota; kingdom Metazoa; phylum Chordata; class Lepidosauria; order Squamata; family Elapidae; genus Bungarus; species Bungarus multicinctus. The sequence goes on from CM042836.1 coordinate 171,850,314, forward strand.
GGACCAGGACGGTGTATCATCATTGATGGAACAATGAATTCCAAATTGTAGCAGTAAATTATAAATGAAAACTTCAAGGCATCTGCCATGAACTCAAGCGCAGGAGAAAATGGGTTGTGCAGGAAGGCAGTGATCCAAAACACAGTCACAGGACCAAAGAATGCTTAAAGCAGAAGTTGAGGTTTTGAAATGGCCAAGTCAAAGTGCTGACCTTTAGTCTTATAGAAATGTTGTGGAGGACCTGAAGGTGGGCAATGCCCAGCGGCATGCCTGAGCTGAAGCTGTTCTATAAGGAGGAAGGGGCTACAGTCCCTCCAAGGTGTACGGGATTGGACAACCATTATCAGAAACATTTGGTTGCAGTTACTGATGCCCAAGGGAGGCACAGGAGCTCCTGAAAGCAAAAGTTCACATATTTTTGCCACGTACAAATATGCAGCTTTGGATCATTTTTCTTAATAAATCAACAAATACAATATTTTTAACTCATTTAATTGCATTCTCTTTATCTAGTTTTGGGACTTGTGTGGACAACAGATCATGTTTTAGGTCATATTTATGAGAAATATTGAAAATTAAAAAAGGTACACAAACTGATGCACCCTATTCCTATTTTACCATCTTCTCTTAGTAGAACACAGACTACTTAATTTTCCTTCCTTTTCTGCTGACAGAAGAGCCCTAAACTTAAGTTCCTTTTACACTTGAATGATTGCACCCATCTTCTATCGCCTAGAACATCCTTTTCAATTCATAGCTCAATGGAAAATTCTTTATGCAAAATGGTTTTCTAATCTGCATGCAGACCCTACCAATGGGCCATGTGACTGGATCTATTCCTTCCAGTCCTTATTGGTAACCGCTGCATTCTGCCTACCTCTTATAGTTCCTGGGATCACACTATTTCTGGGGGTGGGTGCTCTCTTTCCTTCACACAATTCAATTTAAAACCCACTAGATTAAGGTTTGAAAGGCTCTCATTTTCTCAGAGATATTGTTGGAATCATTTGTAGGAAATGTTTCTGAACAGTTCTGGCTGATACTGGATAGTCAGCTGGGTCTACAGGTCTTGGGATTTTGTACTCATTTATCTACCTTTTTGTCAAAACATGCTTTGTCATTGTTTTTAATGTCAACTAAGGTTTATGAAAAATCAGAGATGTAAGTTGCCTACTTTGCACTGTCTGGCTTACATACAAAACAAGTTCCTAGAATTGTCAATCAGCAGAGGAAGCTATTGGACAGTTATGACAGATGCATCTCTTCTGCTCTGGACTTGCTCACTAAGGATAAATACATTCCTGTGTGAAATAAAAGACACGTACAGGCTTCATAAGCCTCACCTGTATTTTGGCTCCTTTGTACCGGATCACTCCTGGAACTGTGGTTAGAGTGGTGAACTCGTATGCAGCTACTTCTGAGTAAACACCAGCAAGATTGCTCAGCAGAGTAGATTTCCCCACCGAAGGGAAGCCCACAAAACCAATCCGGGCATCGCCAGTCTTTGCCACATCAAAACCTACCAAGTGATCATTCATTCAGAGTAACTGATAGGCCCAGAAAGCCTCTAGCAGAAAAGTCAAAGCAGAGAAACTGTGCCACCCTAGCATCATCTTGAGAAAGAGGAAGGCCCACAGCTGTCCCTCCCTCCAGCAATTGGGGGGGCCACTTCTCAAATCTAACCCCAAAGGACAGCCTGGTCCTGAGCTGCCGAAGCAAGAAGAGATGTATAATAACCAAAATTTTTAAATTCTACACCCTTCATTTAAGTTTTTCAAATAAACCAACAGGAATGTACTCAACTCAGTTGACGTGTATTACTACAATTTATGCTAGCATAAGACTGACAATAATTTCACACTTAGATGACAATAGAATTGTGTGAACATTGACATAACTGAAGATCTGAATATACTTACATGTGGACAAAATGGACATTTTGACACATTCAACTGAAAAGGAAAGAACTGGCTGCTCCATAGAGTCAGTTATTCCCTATAACAGGGGTCTCCAAACTTGGCAACTTTACGACTTGTGCACTTCAACTCCCAAAATTCTTCAGCTGGCTGGAGAATTCTGGGAGTTGAAGTCCACAAGTCTTAAACTTGCCAAATTTGGAGACCTCTGCCCTAGACCAAGAGACAGATGATCAATTACTTCTATGTCAGTTCAGTCTCTATTGGTAAAAAAAAAAAAGTATAAAGAGCAGGCTGAAGAGGGAAGATTGACATTTGGAACTGTTTGAAACATGATCAGCCCACTTCACAAAGGGGCTTGGGGCTTGCTTTGTTTCTTTTAGATCTTGGGGTCACACAGGTGCCACGTTGCGGATTCTGCCCTGGTTACCAAAAAGGGCTCTGACAGTGTATTCACACCCCTAGCAAGGGATGCCCCATTCCCGCTCTGTCCTTCTGAAAGGGCACACACACCTTCTCCGGTTCCGCTCCCTCCGCCTCCTTTCGGGGTGATCAGCTCTCGACGCAGCTTGGCCAGGCGGGCTTTCAATAGCCCCAGGTGGTGGGCCGTGGCTTTATTCTTTTGGGTGCGAGCCATCTGGAATAGAAGGGGGAAAAGTCAGGGTCAGCAGGCAATCGGAGTTCACAGTAGAGATGGCAGGGCCAACTTTGGTACTTGGCCCCTCGAGTTTCAGAAAAACAGACCTATTTCTCATGTGTAGAGAGTTTCCTCCTTTGAATTCCTGGGAGTCTACCTCAGCGAAGATCACACCTGGAAAATCAACATGACCACGTGGCCAGAAAGGCCCAACAGAGACTCCACTTCCTCAAGGTCTTGTGAAAAAAACGAAGTGGAACAATGACTGATGACCTCCTTTTACCGGTCCACAATAGAAAGCGTCCTTACTCACTGCATGACGGTGTGGTACGCTGGCTTGACAGCCGCGGATAGAAAGGCACTACAGAGGGTGGTAAGCCCAGCACAGAACATCGTGGGCTGTTCCTTGATACCACTAGATGATCTTGCTAGGGCTCGCTGCCTTAGAAGAGTGAGGAAAATCCTCAGGGACGACTCACATCCTGGTCGGCCCTTCTTCACTCTCCTACCATCAGAAACAACATATAGAAGCATAGGCAGCCGCACCAACAGGCTGAAGAACAGCTTCTACCCGTGGGCTGTCAGACTCCTAAACAGAAAATAACTTCACCACAACATAGTACGAGTGACTTGCGGGCCAGCACAACATGCAATAGGTTCGCATGGTCCTAGTATGATTCGATTGCTTATTGTACCCTATGACTTTTATTAAGCGTTGTACCTTATGATTCTTAACAAATGTATCTTTTCTTTTATGGACACTGAGAGCATTTGCACCAAGACAAATTTCTTGTGTGTCCAATCAAACTTGGCCAACAAAGAATTCAATTCAATTCACTTAAGTTCAGTTCAATTCTATTCTACAGTATTCTATTGGACTGAGTGTTGTTAGTAGGATTCACTGGGTTAGGGATTTTCTGCCTTTCAATGTGAGTTGTATTGTGTTGGGGGGGGGTGCATGAAGGGAGGCTCAGCCAATCTCAATGTACACATGTTGTACTCTGACAATAAAGGAGGGTTCCCCAAACTTGGCCACATTAAGACTTGTTGGACTTCTCCATATTTGTAAGTAGCAAATCTCTCATTTGGTGCCTATTAAAATAAACTTGTGTCTTACTCTTTTTCTCCCATAAATATGCGTGCCAACCTTCTTGGAGGTCATGACCTTCTATCGTTAGTATTCGTTTATTAGTTTAACCCAATCCTTAATCCAATTCAATATTGCTGCTTGGTAGTAAAGTTCCCAATCCGGTAGCCCAAAACCACCTCTGCTTTTACTGTCTTGCATCAATTTTAATTTGATGCGTGGTTTCTTACCTGGCCAGACTAGAATACCAGCCAAGAATACCGTGCTGGTTGTCAACCATGGAGGCCATGATACATCCCAATAGACTAGATTTAGGCAAAATGATAAAATACAAGGATCTATCAGATGCCCAAGGGAGATTAAAATCAAATCAAGAATTAAAAGAACAAGGAATTACAACTGATTGGTGGCCATATCTCCAAGTTCAAAACAGATACAGAAGAATTTGAGTTTGATATGGGACAAAATCAATTGGATAAGATATTAATTGGACCAGAGCAAAAATTTATATCCAAAGCTTGTAGATACTTGCTAGATTTTAGAATGGAAGAAGAAAGAGTAAAAAATATGACGATAGCATGGGTGCGGAATTTCGGTTATAATATAAATTTAGACAAGTGGAAAAAATTATGGAGTATAAATTATAAATTAACAACAGCTGCAACATACAAGGAAAATTTATATAAAATGTTCTATCAGTGGCACTACAAGATTAGCCAAGATATATCCGAACGCCAATCCAAAATGTTGGAAATGCCAATGAGTTGATGGTACCTACTATCACATGTGGTGGCTATGCCCTCAGACCAGGACCTATTGGAATAAAATTAGGAGTTGGACATAAGAAATTATTGGATGCCAAATTGAATTCAAACCGGAGATCTATTTACTTGGGATTATTCAAAAACAATATCCGAAAAAGATTAAATATTTAATTTTACACATATTGACAGCGGCTAGAATAGCTTATGCACAAATGTGAAAGAGCAAAGGATTCTAACTGAAGAATTAATTATACAAAAAACAGCAGACTGTGCTGAGATGGACATGCTCATACTTAAAATGAGAGAGAAAGAAGAATCAGAATACTACTTGATTTGGCATAGATGGTATATGTGGCTAGAAAAAGAGAGATAAGAATTAGAAAAGATGATTAAATAAGAATTCTCAAGAAAGTGATTCACAAGATATAATAGGATCGATAGAAGGATCAAAGATGTATAATAATAAGTGTAATATATGTATTCAGGATAAGTATGAATAGATGTTAAAAGAATAAGACAATATTAAAGTTATATAATAACTGTAATATAAAGGCAATATGTATTGATGATTAATGATAACCAAAGATAATACAGACTAAGATAGATATGAACAGATGTTAAAGTATAAGACAATATTATATGTGGATGTCAATGTTCTTGGAAAAGTAACTTAAGATTTGTATTGGTGGAAAATAATAAAAAATTATTGGGGGGGGGGGGACTTGTTGGACTTCAACTCCCAGAATTCTCCAGCAAGCAAATTCTCCAGCAAAGCTGGCCTGGGAGTTGAAGTCCAAGAAGTCTTAAAGTGGCCAAGTTTGGGGACCCTGTAATATAAAGGTTTGAACACCGAAAATGAAAAAAAAAGGGGGGCAGAAAATGGGTTTTGTTTTCAGCAGGAAGAGCCAAGGGGTGACATGTTGCACAGAGGCAGTCCGGGGAAAAGTCTGCACCGTTGCAAACAAGCTCCCTACCTGCTCAGGGCTCCCTTTCGGCCAAGGCCCCGTCCAAGCTCAGAGGCAGCCCGAGAACCAACCTCCCTGCAGGGACTGAGGGGCACCCAAGAGCTGGGCGGGCCCCCGTTGCCTGCTGCCAGGGCTCTCCAACCTTGGGCACTTTAAGCCTGGCGGACTTCAACTCCCAGAATTCCCCAGCCAGCTTTGCGGCCAAGGCTGGAGACCCCTGGCCTAGGAAAGCCCTCATTTCGCCTTGCTGCCGGCCTGGAAGCCGGGAGGGTCTGGGTTCTCCAGCCGGCTGAGGGGATTTGGGGGCTGTTTGCTGCCTCAAAGGAAAGAGAAGCACCTAATCGTCACCGGCGCTTCGGCCTCCTTTTTTACGGCTCTCCCAAGTCAAGGTGGCAGCAGAGCATCCTCCGGCCTGCCTCGTTTACCGACATCTTCAGCGGGATTCCCGTTGCCCGGAGGCCGCAAACGAGGAGTTCCACCGGGCGGCGGAGAAGAGCTGAGGCGGGCTCTTCCCTCGCCTCCGCCCCGCCGACCTCTGGCCGGTAGACTGCTACTGTACGGAAGGCTCCACCGCCAGGCCACGGCTCCCCCCTGCCCTCCGCCCAGAGGCAAGCAGCCCGCCGCTCCTCCGTTACCTCCGCCTCGATCTCGGCGATCTTGGCCAACGTCGTAGTCATGGCTGCGTCTCCTCGGAGCTGGCTCCACTCAGGCTGCAGCCGCACAGGCGCAGAAGACAACTCGCGCGCGGCTTCCGACAAAAGCCCTGCGGGGGAGTGGGCGGAGCAAAATAAAAGAACGAGAATTGACGCGCCGGACTTGCGCGCTCCTGCCCTGACGGAGGGCGGGAAAGTGCCATAGAGCGTGGGCGACAGAGCGGCACTCGTCCGCCCGGCGCCTTTCTCCTTCGCTACTTGAGGGCGCCCCCTGGAGACGAGAGCCGCAACGGACCGCCGTCTCACTCCGCTGCTTTGTCTTGCTCGGTGTCCTTTTCCAAGCGCAAAATGGGGCAGGCGCCGCGCCCCCCCCCCTCCCGGTGACTTGGCAATGCGGTTCCCCTGCAGCCGAAGCATGGGGGGCGCCGTGCAGGTTTGGGGCACCCTCGCCAAGTGTGGGATACCCCGTTTCCCGGCCAGCCCCGATCCCGCGCCGCCTCCCCGCTGCAGCCCCCACTGAGCCCCGGGACGGAGGGCACCTCCCGGGAAGGCAGAATTCAGGTTCTGCTTGGCAGCGCCTCCGCCAACCGCGTGCCTCGGGTCAGTCCGACGAGCGGGGCCGGCTCCGCGTGTGAAGCCAGAAAACTGGCCCCAAGCTGGCTTCCCCAGAGGCGGAGGGCGTCCCACCGCCTTCCAGAGGGGATACTACAGACATTTTGGGGCCCCGCTGACTCCGGGGCTACCAACCCGTCGCGGTGTCGCAAGAGGGAGGGGAGAAAGCGGAGGTAGTGCCAGCTGGTGAGTGCCCGACATGGGCATCTGGTGCCAATGCGCTCATTGGTTCAGTCTGCGCCTTTGGGGCTGCAACACCTTTTGCAAGAGGCTCCCACATCCAATTCCAACCTGACAAGAGCACCAAGGCCCATGTTGCTGGACAGTTGGCCTCCAAGAGAGAGCATCAGCCAAGGGAGAGGAATCTGCTGGAGTGCCTTGGTGGCGGTGGCTACAGTGCAGGTTTTCTCAGGTCTCCAAAACTCAAGAGGAGTGCGATAGGGCCCAGCCTTCCCTTCAAACCCAGAGGCTATGAGAACCAAGAGCCAAGTCCCACTTCCACATTCATTGAATAAAATGACAATGGTGTTCAAGTGGGGTGCAAAACATCACTCCTTCTCACAGGAACAAAAAGGCCCTTCCTTCCTCTTGGAGCAACCCAAAAATTTGCTTTCATGGAAAACTGGACATATTTCCAGCATCAGAGGAAGTTGCTTCTGCCAGCTGGCTTATTCCAGTGACTTTAGGATGTTGTTTTGAAAATGGCCATTGCTATTCATGAGTGTACCCTGTATATACATAAAGCAGCATATTTTAAACAAATAGGATGATAAATATTCAGTTTAAATCCTACTTATTTCAGAGGCATACAATAAATGACATTAATAAACTTACAATTCTGGGAGGGATGGGGGGGGGGGAAAGCCTCTTTTTTAAGTTTTCCAGCTATTTTGGATGTCATTTGACTGCTCAGTTCTCTGGAAATGTCCTGATTCATTATCCAAGAGTCCTGGGTTTCCAGATCCAACCCTCTAATTCAAACAATCCAACTAGGAATGAGGGAGAATTGTAACTTCTATTCTGATGCATTTCCAGAAACACCTCCGCTGGTGTTGTACATATTGTTATGATGGCTGGAGCATCGATTGGGATCTACTTACAAGAATCCATGTGCGCACCCAACTCAGACATAGCAATTCCAGATGGCATATAATAAATAATAAAGCAAAATAAACAAATACAACTAAAATTCAAAAACGTTTAATTGGAAATCACAGCCAAATCCTTCTCCAGAAGGGCCACAGACTAGTCCACAAACCATGATTAATAAACCATGATGGGTTTGTTTACTTGTTGCCTTAAAGTGATGCAAAACTTTAAGGCCGGGTTATATTTGTGTACCACCAACTGATGGCCCATGGAGTAGCAGAGACACTTGAGCGTGTTGTGCAGTCAAAAGGCCTGTTACCCAAGACATGAGGGGCAGGCAGGTGCTGGCCTCTGCTTATTTGGCCTTCCTGCTGACATTCCTTGGGAAGGAGGCTCCTGGGACCCCCTTGCGAAGGCATTAGCCCTCTGGGAGACTCCACTCCCTTTGCAGGTGGCAGCTGGTTTTTCTGCTGGTTTTCCTTGGGGTTGAGGAGGTGCCTGGAGTTGGGGGAGCTACACTGACTGCATATGCTGATGCCAAATGGCAACCCTGGGGGCATCACCGGCGTCTTGAAGGGGTCCTGGCTCTCCCTGACCTGGGGGTGCAAGGAAATCAGCCCCCCCTCCCGAGAGAGCATCAATGGGACTGTGCCATTTTGGTTTTCTAACTTTGCCCATGCATTGTATTGTAACCTTCACAGAGCCCCCCCAAATACTTGGGAGCCATAGGGATGCCCAGGGATGTGGCCACATCCACCCCAAGGCTGATTTCCCCCCGGGAGACTCCCCCAGGCTGACAGCCCCTTAGCTGGCCAAACAGAGGAAGGGGTCCGGACGGGGTAGGGGGCAGGCCAGGCTTCCTGGAGGCCCGGGCCCTCTTGTGCTCTCTGGCAACTTTGGAGGTGGCCTCCTCCACAAGAGAGGTTGGGAGATGTGGATGCTGGTGCCATGGCAACAGATGCTTTAAGTAGATGCCCTGGAAGAGGAAGGAGGAGGAAGGACGGACGCCACCGAATCAGGCGAGCAAAACTGGGGGCCGACCTGGCAGTCTGGGGGGCAGGGAAATGAAAGGGGTGCCAAGGAGGGAGGGGGGCAGGAGGCGGGGGCTCTCTCCTTCAGTCTCCCTTAGAAAGGCGGCCTTTAAGCCCAGCCAGCTTCTGCTCCAAGGACTCTCCGAGGCCCTCCTGCCTGCCACCCAAGAGCCAAGGGGCTACTGGGGGTCGTGGGGGGGGGGGGGGGTAGAAACGGCGGGCTGCCAAGGGGGATTCCGGGGCGACTAGCGACAGGCCGGGCCCAACGTCTCTCGCCCAGGACCGGCGGGGGAGTCCCGGCCACGCTCCAGCAGCAGGACCCGCAGCTGGGGAGGGAGGGGGCCGGGGGGTGGCTGGGCGGGGCTGCTTGGGGGGGGGCGCTGAGAGCCAGGCCGAGGGGCCGGACGGCGGGGGGGCGGCGGCGCCCGGGGCCGCGCTCGCATTGGCGGAGGCGCAGGGAGGGGAGGGGGCAGGAAGCGAGGAGGGGGCCCCGCTCGGGCGGCAGGGGAGGCGGCGGCGGCGCGGGGGGAGCGCTTCTCGGGGGGGGGCTTTACACGGGGGGGGCGGGGGCGGCGAGGGGCGGCCCGGCGGAGACCCCGGAGCGGCGGCCGGCCTACTTTTGCGGCGGGGGGGTGGGGGACGGCCCCCCCTCCCCTTCCTCCCCCCCAGGGGTGAAAGTGCAAGAGGAAGTGCAGCCGCTGCCATCTTTCCTCCGCTGCAAACACACACACACACACACACACTCGCACGCACGCACACCCAGGGAGGGAGGGAGCCCCCCCCGCGCCGCGCCCGCCGAGCCGACGGCCGACAAGAGACACCAACCGAGCCTGCCGCCGCCGCCCGCGCCCCGCCGCCCGGGCCCGCGGAGAAGCCGTCCGGCGAGGCCTGCTGGCGCCCCCCCCCCTCGCGGCCGCTGCTCTGCTGCCGGTGTCGGCCGGGCCTTTGTTCCTCCTCGCGGCCGTCGCTGCTGCCGCCGCCGCCGGACTCGCGGGCGGGCGGGAACGCGCACGCGCGCTCCCCGACGGGCCCGGACCTGCTGGAGGGCGCGGGCGGCGCGCAGGCGGCCTTCTTGACGGGCGCGCGCGCCGGCCCCTCGACGGGGGAGCGGGCGCGCGCCTCCTGCCGGCCGCCGCCGGGCACAGCAGGCAGGTAAGCGCGGCGCCGCGGCCGCCCCGATGGAGCGGGTGAGCGAGGCGGCCGCCGCCGCCGCCAGCAACAACCCGTGCGGCGCGACCCCGCCGAGCTGCTACACCTACCAGGTGAGCCGGCACAGCGCCGACCTGCTGCACAGCCTGAACCAGCAGCGCAAGAACGGCGGGCGCTTCTGCGACGTGCTGCTGCGCGTGGGCGACGAGAGCTTCCCGGCGCACCGGGCCGTGCTGGCCGCCTGCAGCGAGTACTTCGAGTCGGTCTTCAGCGCGCAGGGGCTGGGCGGCGAGGGCGGCGGGGCGCCGGAGGGGGGCGCCGGCGAGGCGGGGGGCGGCCCCGGAGGAGGGCCCGGCGGCGGCGGCGGGGCGCGCGAGCTGGAGATGCACACCATCAGCTCCAAGGTCTTCGGGGACATCCTGGACTTCGCCTACACGTCGCGCATCGTGGTGCGGCTGGAGAGCTTCCCGGAGCTGATGACGGCCGCCAAGTTCCTGCTGATGCGCTCCGTGATCGACATCTGCCAGGAGGTCATCAAGCAGTCCAACGTGCAGATCCTGGTGCCGCCCGCCGCCCGCCCCGACGTCATGCTCTTCCGCCCCGGCGCCGCCTCCGCCGAGCTGGGCTTCCCGCTGGACATGACCAACGGCGCCGGCCTGGCGCCCAACGGCAACGGCATCGCCGGCATGCCAGAGGACGAGGCCACGCGGGCCGTGCTCTCGGCCGCCGCCCAGGCCTCGCTGCCCGTGCTGCAGGGCGTAGACCGGCTGCCCATGGTGGCCGGGCCCCTCTCGCCGCCGCTGCTGGCCTCGCCCTTCCAGGGCGTGGGGGGCGGCGCCGGCCCCTCGCTGGGCAGCAAGCGCGGCCGGGGCCGACCCCGCAAGGCCAACCTCCTGGACTCGGTGATGTTCAGCGCCCCAGGCGGGCTGCGCGACGCCGGCATCCTGCCCTGTGGCCTCTGCGGGAAGGTCTTCACCGACGCCAACCGGCTCCGGCAGCACGAAGCCCAGCACGGCGTGACCAGCCTGCAGCTGGGCTACATCGACCTGCCCCCGCCGCGCCTGAGCGAGAACGGCCTGGCCGGCCTGGAGGACCCCGAGGCGCCCCGCAAGCGGAGCCGGACCAGGAAGCAGGTGGCCTGCGAGATCTGCGGCAAGATCTTCCGCGACGTTTACCACCTGAACCGGCACAAGCTGTCGCACTCCGGCGAGAAGCCCTACTCGTGCCCGGTGTGCGGGCTGCGCTTCAAGAGGAAAGACCGCATGTCCTACCACGTCCGCTCCCACGACGGTTCGGTGGGGAAGCCTTACATTTGCCAGAGCTGTGGAAAAGGTTTCTCTAGGTAAGAGAGAGGCGCTGCTGGGTTCAGAGATGCTGAGCTCCGTCCCCCCCCCCCACCTGGCCCCCTCTGGGCGCCCCAAGCCAGCAGGTTCAGGCAGTTGGGGCCAGGGGTCTCCAACCTTGGCGACTTTAAGACTTGTGGACTTCAACTCCCAGCTGGCTGAGGAACTCTGGGAGTTGAAGTCCACAAGTCTTAAAGTTGCCACAGTTGGACACCCCTGGTTCCAACCTCTGTCCCGTCTAGGACATTCCCAGTGGGACGCCTATCTATTAAGCACCTTTTATCACACACACACACCCAGCTCTTCAAGGAGGGGTAAAGCCTGCACTGTGTGCAGGGACCTGTCCTGTTCGGTGGGCCTTGTCTCCTGGGGCCCTTTTTATGGCGTGTGGGGCTGTGTCCAGCTAGGCTTGTGGATTTAATGCTTTGGGTTCTGTTTTTGGAGGGCCCCACCTCTACAATGGCCCTTTCCAGAGCGGCACCCAAAGCTCAGCCCACTTGGGGCCCCTTGCACAAAATCCCTCTGACATCTCCGTGCTCTGCCCCTCCCCCATTCCTCCCACGGTTCCTGAGCATCAGTTAGTGGCTTCCTCGGGTTTGCCAGCCTAAAGAGGAGAGAAGCATCTTCAGGATGGCAGGTGGTCCTGAAGGGGATGTCCTCCAACCTGGGCCACTTTTAAGGCTTCTGGACTTCAATTGCCAAGCCAGTTTTGGAATTCTGGGAGGTTTGGAATTTTAAGTTTATAAGTCTTAAAGTGGCCAAGATTGGACAGCCCTGGTTTACCGGGGGAAAAAAGAGGGGGGCTTGATCGTCATTGCCATTGCCCCTAGAAAAGGGCCCTGTCCTTCCTGTTTCTTTTTTTCCCCCCATATTGGCTCGAAGGTCCCATTTCCTTCCCAATGGTTTCTCCTGAGTAAAAATTTAAAACCAGATTACCCTGCTTGGGGGAATCATATTTTTACAGAGGAGATCCTGTTCGATACAGCAAAGCTGGCTGGAGAGTTCTGGGAGTTGAAGTCCACAAGTCTAAAAGTTGCCAAGTTTGGGGACTACTGGTCTAAAGGGAGAAAATGACACTGGCCAAAGAAATTCACATTACAGACAGAGCCATATCGGATTTGGGGCTTGGTGTCAGGCAGTCAGCCAATCGTAATGTGATTCTCTTCCACTTCAGGGTGAGGGGTGGGCAGCAGGTCAATGCAGACCCCTCTCCCTCTCCCCAGAGAGCCCCAAGTCAGGACTGCTGACAAGTTAAAGGGTGGCAACTCTAGGCAGCTGTGAATCTGAAAGAAAACCTAGTGGATCTTGGAGACCCCCTTGAATTAATGTCCTCCTTTCCGGCTCGATCCGAGTATCTCACTTTGGTTCAGTTCTTTTGAGTGCCACCTGTCCAGACAGGGCAACAAAGCCCCCCATTCAGGACCCTCCCCTTTAGGGACAAAAGAGCCTCGTTGAGCCTGGCAAGAGTCTTGTGTGCATCTGCCTAGGAGCGGGCATAGCCCTGCTTGGCAGCCGGCGGCCTTAGGAACCTTTTCCAGGTGGCCCAGCCGCTATTTTTCCTTCTGGCGTGCCTGGTTTGCCTTGGCACAGAGGAGCTTGAGGAAAGATGGCAACTGGGGCACCCTGTGACGCGCACAATGCAAGGCTCCCCTTTCTGAAGAGTCCTCCGTGTCTCAGAAAGGCCCTGGCGCCCCTCCGGCCTGAGTAGCATCTCTTCCCAGACCTGCCCTTCACGACACAGCAGTCACAGAGATGGACGCCTTCTTCCTTTCCTGGCAGCCCCTTTGCCTCTGCGGAGCGAAGGGTCCCTTCTCCTTCCTTTGGCTGCCCCGGTGAGCCTGGATTTGGCCTGCTTTCCTCAGATGTGGCAGGGGCCTTCCCAAGAGCTTGGTGGCAAGGGGCACTACTCTTGAGTCACCCACTGAGGTGGGAGCAGCTCTGTGGCCTCGAGGCCTGGCCTCTTTGCAGCTCTCTGAAGAAGGCTCCTTTTAGGCTGTTTGGATGTCCACAAGAGGGCTCTTGCACCAGCCCCCTTCAGGGCAGTCCTGTAGATGAAAGTAAGTGCCACTGAGCTTAGCAAGGCTTCCATCCAGGTAAGTGGGTTGTGGGTGGCTGTCTTTAGAAGAAAGGCGTGCGATAGTTGACACCAGCCAGAGTATAGCAGCCCATTGTGGGATCGCAATGCCAGCCAGGCTGGGTTTTTCTAACCCAAAGTGGGAAGAATCTGCATGAGGTTACCGCATCTCTTGAGCTTTCCATATTCTTGCATGATAGGCAAGGTCTGGGTGATCTGGGCCAGGGGTCTCCAAATTTGGCAACTTGAAGACTTATGAACGTCAACCCTGGCTAAGCTATACTGGCTGAGGGATTCTGGGAGTTGAAGTTCATAAGTCTTCAAGTTGCCAGATTTGGAGATGCCTGAATTGGGCCTCTGTGCATGAGATTACCTGCAATCTTGAAGGTGAGATTCCTGCCTTTAATCTGAATGTTATTCTATAGAGCCCAACTGATCTTGCCTGATGGCACACAGCACCTGAAGAGCCCACTGTGGGGAACAGGGCTCTCCAACCTTGGCAACTTTAAGATTATGCTGGCTGAGGAATTCTGGGAACTGAAGCCCAATGTCCAAAAGTTGCCATGGTTGGAGATTCCTGCTCTAAAAGCGTCCTCCACAGTGAGCTCTGCAGGTGCTTGGTGCCACCAGGCAAGATCGCACATCATGGTCAAAGAATTTTGCCACAAGCATGTTTTTTTGGACAAAATCTGCCCTTTGGGGCAAGCACGAAGGGTCTCCTGGCCCAGTCTTGCAGCCCGGACTCTCAGAGCAGGATGGGGTCTTCACCAGCTTTGAAACATGGGGTGCAGTTTAAGACGGCAGCAAAACCATAACAAGCGAAATCCTTGAGGATTTCCTCAACTTGTAGAAGTCCTTTGCCACTTCCAAGTTCTCCCACAGGGATCTGCCTCCCTGCAGAAAGGGATCACTGCCAGCCAGTATCGATCCTGTTGATCCCCGCAAGATAGTATAAGCTTCCCCTGAAGAGAGGGAGATCTTCCTTTGAATCTAGTGACTAAAATTGCACCGTGTGAGAAGAATCCCAAACACTACACAGGGATGAGGGTTGTGAAATTTCGACCGAATAAGTGAAAACGTTCCCTTGGGGCTACTAGTCTTGGGCTCGCTAGTGCCCTCCGGCCACCATCCGTGGTTTTCCCAGGAACGTGGTACAGCCTGCATGTCTTCTGACCGAGAGCTCCCAGGAGCCTCTTTCTGCCTTGTGCTGGTGCATGAAAGGAGGACATGCTGGATTTGGAGGCCACTGAGTCCAGGAATGGTTACTAGGAAGTCCAAACGGGTCACAGCCCACCTGCCCTTGCCCCAGCTGAACTGCAAGCGCCGTGGGAGAATTCCACGGAGCTGCATGCGATGGCTGAGCACCGAAATGCCCAGGAGGGTCATCTCATTTCCAAGCAACTTCTGATTTCAGGATGGGCCAGGCTTTCTTTCGCCCTTGTCCCAACTCCTCGGGTGATGCGTGAAAGTTTGTCGTTGCATTGCCTGTTGAATGGGTTCTGCAAGCATTAAATGGTCTGTTCAGGTGGCCGTCCTATGCACACCTTCCTGCTGTTCAGTTGATGTTGATGGGCTGGTGTTGATGGGTGAACTCAGAGTCCAGCAGAAGGACATGGCCTGGCTAGTCCAGCCGGGCATCAGGTCCTACAGGAGCAAATCACCGTAAGAGAGTTGCTGTTTCACCAAGTGACTCTCCAAGCCACCCAACCATCCTCCATGCTGTTTATCTTAATGGAAGCGTTCCAGAGAATTCCATAATGTTCTCCTACCTTCTGGCCCAGAATTTTGTGGGTTCCAGGCACAGACACCAATGACTCTTGCTTGAAGAGTTGCATGAAGGCTCCTTCAGAGCGATGGCACTCAAGACTGTTTGGGGAAGGTTTCAGACGTTAAACCCTCAAATTATAGAGATGCATTTTAAATCACAAATGAAGGCAATTCGTAGTTTAGATATTTTAAATCCTTCGAGGCGCCAACTGATGCTTAAACATGCAAAGGAATGTCACTTACTAAATCTTATGTGCGTAACCTTGCATGTGAGCTGTTAAAAAGCAACTTTTTAAAGATCCTGAGACAGAAATTTTCTTGGGGTGAGAGAAAGGGGGAAACGCCTGCACTCCTTAGATGTAGACCTTATTTAGCATATGGCACAATGTGCATGGACTTTCAGTATGTATTAACATTTCATCTAGATTAAAAAGTAAAATATGGATGTTACAAAGACCTATATTCAGGTATTAATTTCCAAATGTGGAAATATACTGTAGATTCAGAACCCTTCCTTGAGGGAGATAGGAGGTCTAGAAACCCAAAGTATGTAGGTATAAATAAATAACATAAATAAGCATTAGAAAAGGGGGCTTAGTATGGAGTTGTTAGCTGAGAGACGGGCTGAGACCAGCTCTGCTGCAGGGATGAGAAAGAGGGCTGCCTCCCCACCGTCCACTCCCCTTCTGCCTAGAGGAGAGCAAAGGCAGGCAGAAGGCAGGTGGGCCTTGTCCATGAGGTTCTCCTGCTTGAGATTGTTCTGACCCAAGCCTCCTCGTTCAAAGCAAACGAATGCAAAACAGAGATACAAGTAAAACCTTTTCAATGCGTCTCTGTGAATTCCGTTCATTCACAGTAAAACGCTATTAAAACTAATTGTTCCAGGTAAGAGCAAGCCCTGTCAAGGTTGTGCAAGGCTGCCAAGGAGATATTCAAAGCCAAAAGTCTCCAAACACCAACCAAAATATTCCGAACGTCCACAAGGCTTGAGTGCAAAATCTTCTTTGCTTCCTGCAAAGAACTGAGGTTTCTCAGCTGGCTTTTATCCCTTAAGGGAGGGGCCATTACCTTCCAGCCTTACTCCTGAGTCGCCCGTGCTGCTGCAGCTGCTCTTTCCTTCGAGTAGCCCTGCGTGCACGTGCACTGGGCACAGGCTCCTTGGGGTCCTCTTCCTCACTGTTGCCAGCCTCCACAATCTCCGAAGGCAGCACTCCACTCCCTGATGGTCCTGGCCCCATCCCTGCCTCTCACGCAGGCCCCTCATCCGAGTCCTCGCTCTCCGAGGCCTCAGCCGTCCATACCTGCTGCCAGTGAACCACAACAGATGTCGAGGGGACTGGAGTTCTGTAAGGGACCCAGGGCTGGACCATTAGATTGCATTGTTGGTCTTTGGACAGGCAGGCAGGCCCAGCAGCTCAAGGAGGCCTCTAGAACATTTCTGGTTGCAGCCCTACCTGGAGGCCACTGCCGTCTTGGAAGCCTGTGCAGTTCATGTTCACTCGTGGCATGATGGCTTCCTGGTTCTTCAGGAGATTGGCGGGCAGGCAGGCACCGTATAAATGTGGTGCCTCCACATCTCTGGAGATGCCTGGACGAGAGAGGGGCGGTTGGACTGTGTGTCCAGGGAATTAAGCTTGCGGATTGAGTCATGCTTGTGCTTGTTTTTCTTTTCAAGGCCTGACCACCTGAATGGGCATATCAAGCAGGTGCACACATCAGAGAGACCTCACAAATGCCAGGTAGGTATTCTGGGATGGGCTGGAGGTGTTCATAAGAATGAAACAAAAAAAAAAGCCCCTGGGTGACCGTCGCTTGCAGTAGAGTCCAGAGGCGGTTGGGCCTCTTGGCCGCTTCCTGATATCATCTTTGGCTTCTCCAGCTGCCTCCTCCTTCCCTGGAAGACCCTCCCCAGCCTTGGATCCCTTTCTTTACAGCTTTGCTTTTCCCACTTAGAGACTGGGGTTCCCATTCCTTTGTTCTTCTACCTGTCCACCAAGAACTGCCATAGTTTGGGGGCAGCATTAACCAGCCCCTGAACAGCTTTTCCTGCCCCCTCCCTGCCTGAGCAGCCTTCAGAACATCACAAGGGGAATCGGTTGCTTCTTCCTTGCTTTTCTCTCGGAGGCTTCCTTGTGGCTGAAGCAGAACAAGAGCAGGCAAAGCATGTGCAGAGTTTTCCTTCCGGTGGCCTAAATTTGTTAGCAGTTAAAGTTTAAAGCGCAGAGATAATCCACCGAAAATGGAACTTCTGTTATTCTTTTGATCTAATAGGATTTGAAGAAAAAGCTCTTTCCCCTTTGCACTAAAACCAAGCAATTTAGAAACGGTGAAACTCCTGTCCAGCTGTGGCCGCAGGGGTCTTTTTTTCTCTCTTGCCCACTATTGTGCAATCCCCCCCCCCCCATTTCTTTTCCCCCATGTCAAGCATGTTGGGCCAGTCTTTCCAGCCTGGATATTCTCCGGAGGGTGGGCTTCAGCTCTCAGAATACCCCAGGATTGCTGCTGCTGCTGCAAATTTGGGAGGGGAAGGCACACATCGGCTGGGAAGGAAAGGCTGGTTGAGCCCCAGAACTCTGGTGGAAATGAAAGGGGATTAAGTGTCCTCTGAGCATGGGTTGCATTTTGGGATTTGTTGGCAGAATTAATAATACAGGTAGTCTTTGACTTACGACCGTTCGTTTAACAATGGTCTGAAGTTGCAGCAATGCTAAAAAATGTGACTTCTGGCTTGTCCTGAAAGTTATGACCATTGTAGCACACACACAACCATGGTTGCAGTGACTACAATTTGGGCGCCTGGCTTGCATTTACAAGGGTTGCAATGTCCTGCAATCACGTTATCACAATTCGTGGCCTTCCTGCTGGCTTCTGATCAGCAGAGGAAGCAGATTCACTCAATGACCATGGTAAAGAAATGGTCGTAAAATTAGTTCCAGTCACGTGATGACCTTCTTAGCAATCACATTGCTTAGCGATGGCAATTTCTGGTCCCAATTGTCATAAGTTGAGGATTAGCTGTAATAGATCCCAAACCAAGATTGGGAGGACTACAGGGTGCAGGTGTGTGGGGGTGTCTCAAAAGAGCCTGGACTGAGTAAATTTAGAAAAGGGGGGGGGTTGTTTTAAGCTGCTGTGGGGTTCGTAGCATATTCTGTTAGAAATGGGCAATAGCCACCTGATGTCGCAGCCCTCAGTCCTTCTTCTGGAATCAACCAGGAATAAGCAGAAAATAAAATCAGCCCCAGCAACCCTGCAAATGGAGGGGGGGGGGGAGTATATATATTTTAATTTGGCAAAGTTAAATGTTAGCAGGTTTCTCTTGGGAGGAAATAGTCGTGGGAATGCTTTGCATATTTTTACTTGCCGGAAATGGTGAACATTCACCAGGAAGGGAAATGGGCTTGTTCGGGGAGGGTATTTGGCCTTGAAAGATGCTGAACCTGGCATGAGTTGGGATGGGGGTTGTTGTTAGGGCTAGGCTCAGTTGTTTTCCAGGTTAGCCTGTTTGGTTGCTTCTCTTTCTAGGAATTGCTAATTGCCAATAATCACAACCAGTGCATTAGACAGAGCTATCCCTTGCCATTGTCATCGGCTGTAAATTCAGCGACAGCCAAGGGATCTCTTGATGCGGATCTGCTCTTTCAAGGAAGTACTAGAATAAGCTGAACCCCAATCCTAGCAGCATCTCCTCCATCTTGTCTGGATTTAACCATGGTTTATTTGCCTTTGTCCAGCCCTGGCAAACTTTGGCAGCGGCAAGAAAACCAGCTGCTTCCATTCAGATGTGGGGAAGCAGGAACACAGCTGGGTCTCTCGCCCCATTCAACAGGGACTCGGCCATAGGCTCCACTAGTCTCATGTAGATGTTCACGTGTGCGAGGAGCAAGTTGGTGGGGCATCACAGAGCAAACCTAGGCACCAATTTCCAGTAGGGGGTATCATAATCGAAGAGAGAGATGGGCTCATTGTAAAAGAGAGCCCCAATTTTTTAGGACTGCCAGAGGGTTGGAAAGCAGGTGCTTGGTGGGACTGAAATCTTGAGAGGTCCAAGAACAGAAGGAGCTGAAGTTTCACCTTGAAATCCCAGCACAAGGTACCCGATGGAGCAGCTGCATGATCCTTTCGATGCCCTGAAGCTATAATGCCTCTGAATTACCAGTCACTTAGCCAGAAATAGGATGTTTCTGGGAGGTTTCCTTTAACAAGGGTCTTATTGCCTGCTTTAGTCAGGGACCCTTTTGGGCTATTGTGGGTACTTCCATCACTGGAGGTTTTTAAGAAGAGATTGGGCAGCCATTTGTCCAGAACAGCATTGGATCTCCTGCTTGACCAGGGGGCTGGACTAGAAGACCTCCAAGGTCCCTTCCAACTATGTTATTCTGTATTCTGTTCACCTGTCGATGAACAAAGGGCAAGCTCTCCTTACCAGACTCCCTTTTGTCCTTTCAATATTGGGGGGCGCACACACCCCCTCCCCAAAATCCTGCCTAGCTAATCAGCCAGCCCCTGTGACGTATGTTTTTCTCCTTAGGGCCTCACACCCAGATGTGAGCAGAGCTTCTATGTTAGTTAGATAGTTAGAATTCTTTATTGGCCAAGTGTGGTTGGACACACAAAGAATTTGTCTTGGTGCAAATGCTCTCAGTATCCATAAAAGAAAAGAGACATTCATCAAGAGTCAAGAATCATCAGGTACAACACTTAACGACAGCCATAGGGTACAAGAAGTAATCAAATCATACTAGGAAACGGTCAGTTTAAAGAATAGAATTAGAATAGAACAGAACAAAATAGAATAGAATAGAATTCTTTATTGGCCAAGTATGATTGGATACACAAGGAATTTGTCTTGGTGCAAATGCTCTCAGTATACATAAAAGAAAAGAGA
This sequence comes from Bungarus multicinctus, assembly GCA_023653725.1. NCBI lineage: Eukaryota > Metazoa > Chordata > Lepidosauria > Squamata > Elapidae > Bungarus > Bungarus multicinctus. Next base: position 171,870,289 of record CM042836.1, read on the forward strand.
CATTCATCAAGAGTCAAGAATCATAGGGTACAACACTTAATGACAGCCATAGTGTCAGCTGGTACTCCATTCAAAATCCAAGAAAGAAATACTTAGATTCCATTAGTTAGAGAAAAGATATCTTTTACTGGAAATCAAGTGGTAGCAACAAAAGAATTCTGAATCTGAGAAAATGAGCGCGCAAATCACATATATAAAGTGATGGCAACATTCCCACCCCCAATAGTTCAATTGTCTCAGCCAATTAAAAGTTGTGGATAGCATTGTGTGGGCATCTTCAGGTGGTGATGAGGTCTCTGTCCGTTGACCTTGACATATTTTGATAAAGAGTTGCGGCTGCGCATAGCATAGAAGCCTAAGCAAGAATCTCCCCCCAAACTTATACAGTTCTGTTTTGTAACACCTCCAGCTCGCTTCCCATAACCATGACCCCCCTCCCCACTCCTGTTACTTATAACAGCCGAAAGATGCAAAGCAAAGGAAGAAAATCTTGAAGGCTGACACATAGGGTACAAGAAGCAATCAAATCATACTAGGAAACAGTTTAATGAATAGAATTGGAATTAGAATAGAATGGAATGGAATGGAATTATTTATTGGCCAAGTGTGATTGGACACACAAGGAATTTGTCTTGGTGCAAATGCTCTCAGTACACATAAAAGAAAAGAGACATTCATCAAGAGTCAAGAATCATCAGGTACAACACTTAATAATAGTCATAGGGTACAGCAAGCAATCAAATCATACTAGGAAACAGTCCTATGCTTAATATAGAAAGTAACCCAGCTATTTGCAGAAGAAGAAGCAAGTGTAAACAACCTTGCCATAGCTGGTAGCACCAGGTGGGATGGGTCTGGAGGTAGCTGGGTTGGAGAAGATAGCCAGGCCTGGGGAGTCTCACAATGGGGCTGAGAGTTAGGCTGAATGATTGGTTAAAAAAAAACACATTTTTCATAGTTATTTTTTTTTTGCTTCCTTACTAGAATACCTTGTTCTGGTATGTGTAACAAGGTATGCAAATGAGAAAAGAAATAATTTTAAGTTTGCTTTTCTCTTAAGAAGTGACAAGTACATTAAATTGCAAGTTATACTTTCAACATTGGAAATGCCTTCTGAATTGAAGTTTTTGGTGATTAGTAAGTGTACTTACACATAATGAATTTATTTATGTCGTATTTTTATGCCCCATTATCGGCCCCTTAGGAAAGAAACATGGAATCATTATTGGGACTCGATTTCCCTTTCCCATCCTCAGGGATTGTCTTGATTTCCGGTAGCTGAATCTGTCCCACTGCAGTTTGATCCCCTCCTGCCTAATGACTGAAAAGTACAAGCACAGTTTAGGAAAATATGCTTCCTTTAACAAGAGGAGCCGAGATCGAAACAGAGATGCTTCGTGTCTTGCTTTCAATCCGTCTGGCCGTTCCCTTGTTCAGAGGCCAAGCAGTTCCCAGAATTGGTGGCTGTTGTGACTGATGGATGAGACTAGATCAGGGGTCCCCAACCTTGGCCACTTTAAGACTTGTGGACTTCAACTCCCAGAATTCCTCAGCCAGCAAAGCTGGGAGTTGAAGTCCACAAGCAAAGCTGGCTGAGGAATTCTGGGAGTTGAAGTCCACAAGTCTTAAAGTGGCCGAGGTTGGGGACCCCTGGCCTGAATAACAATCACAACTCAATCCTTTTGTTGACTGGAGAACAGGAGCTTCTTAGGGAGAGGGGCTGGTTCAGACATTGCAGCAAAACTGCTGATTTGGGGTAAGCCTGTCCAAGAGTGGACACCCCCCCCCAAAGTGGCTAGAGAAATGGGGTCTTAGCGCAGGAGTTTGCAGTTGGATGGTCATCTTCCTCTCGCTGCCCTCCATGTGCACCTCTTCCCCTTAGCCAATGGGAAGAGTCTGGAGAAGGGCGGGTTGGGAAGATTGATAGTCTTCCCCACTGATGTTGATGTAGGAATTAGTCTTCATTTTCTAATCTTTCTTACTTCCTGCCTATTAGCAGGAAAATTCCAGCTTCCAGGGGATAAACTCAGAGACCTCTACATCCATAGAACAGTTGAAACTTCAAGAGGTATTTCTTAAACACTGTTTATTGTTTCAATATAAACTCATTTCTCTTTGCTTAATATATTTGCCATGCTTCACAGGAAACTACTGGATCTTTTGTTTATTTACCACTATTGTTAAGAACAGTGGTCTCCTGTACTGTTTTACTCTTCCTTAAAAAGGCATTTAACATTTTGTGGTTTATTTTAAATTTTCCGGGTCTTGCTTGATAGCTGACCTCTCTGCATTTTGGATCTTGTATTTTGGCTTCTCTTAAAATTATTTATATTTTACCTTCCAGTCTCTTAATTTTGACTGGGACTAAGCTGCAATTTGGCGTCAAGAGAGATGAGCAAATTAAATGTGGTCTTAAGGATGGTCACTGAGAATTTCTCTTGAAGGAGAGGGGGGAATAAGTTGGTGGGACTTATGCAGACAAATTCTGAACCCGCCCGAGATCATGTGAGGGGCGTGGAGAACTGCTTACAAGTGAAGGACAATAGTCACCCTGTTAGGGAGATAGGCAGCATATAAATTTAATACATAAATAAATAAAGTGATAGCTTTTCTTCCTTTTACAAGTAGTTCCCAATGTACTCTACTACCATCATTTGATGACGATTACAAGTTAGGACAGCTCTGAAAATAGCAATAGCTCTTAGACTTATATATCATTTCACAGTGCTTTCCAGCCCTCTCTAAGTGGTTTGCAGAGTCAGCCTCTTGCCCCCAACAATCTGGCTCCTCATTTGACCAACCTTGTAAGGACAGAAGGCTGAGTCAACCTTGAGCCAGTCAGGAATAAACTGCTGGCAATGGGCAGAGTTAGGAAGGAAGGAAGGAAGGAAGGAAGGCAATAACACTAGCAATAGCCCTTAGACATTTACAGTCTCTCTAAGCGGTTTACAGAGTCAGCCTCTTTCCTCCAACAATCTGGCTCCTCATTTGACCGATCTCGTAAGGACGGAAGGCTGAGTCAACCTTGAGCCTAATGAGATTCAAACTGCCAAATTGCAGGCAGCCAGCAGACAACAGAAGGAGCCTGCAGTACTGCACTCTCACCACTGCGCCACCGTGGCTCATGGTGACTTATGACTGCTCTTTGCGCTTACAACTGTTGCATCGTCCCCACGGTCACATGATCATATCTGTCAATCAGCTTTCATTTCCAATGGCTTCAGGATCCCAGGATCGCCATTTGAGACCTCCCGGTTGGCTTTGACAAGCACAGGCCATAGGGAAGCTGCCAGGAAAGGCCACGAATCATAATAACGTGGTGTCTCGGTTAACATAAGGACTGCAAAAAAAAGTTGTAAAACTGGATGTGGTCATTTGTTGACCGCTCCATTTAGCAATTAATTTTACCATTCCGATTGTGGTCATTCGTTGAGGATTTCCCGTATGGCCATGATGATAGCTATAATGGAGCTCTGCGATGTATAACTGATTTTTTTTAATGGCTTGGTAACTTTCCACTTCAGTCATAAAAATTGCCTTTTATTTTTCATGGGTGACATTGCTGGGCGTGGGAATCGATCCTGATGAGGAGGAACAGCTTTCACATGCAAATCAAGAGAGATGCTTTGGAGTGGGACACCTCTATGCCCACCCAAAAAACGTCTTTTCTTCTTCAGATCCAAAGGGATCCACTCCCAGTGATTACGAAATGGCCCTTTTAATGGGACTGCAGAGCCCTCGGGATTCTTCCTGAGGTCTCTGCTTTCCTGGTGTTTTCCTCCCGTGGGCTCTTGCTCAGTCTTCACTTCGCTTATCTGAAAAGGAGGCCACCTTTGGCTCTCATCGTTTGAAATTTTATTTATTTATTTATTTATTAAATTTCTATACCTCCCCCTCTCCCAAAAAAAAGGGACTCGGGGTGGTGTACAGCCAACTAAAACAGCAACAGTATATACAATTAAAAACAAATTAAAACAATTAAATTAGAGGCCGAATATACAATTAGCGAATATAAAACTAATAAAAAATTTAAAATACCAAATTTAAAAAACCCCAAAAATCATTACTGGGCCAGGCCGGCCTGTTGAAAAAACAGGGTCTTTACTGCGCGCCGGAAGGTCTGAATGTCGGTAATGGCCCTTATCTCCAGGGGCAAATCGTTCCAAAGGGAGGGAGCCCCAGAATCTTTTCCTCGTGCAACCTTAGCAATCCAGGTTGCCCCCAGTTGTGTTGCAGACACAAATGCTATTAAACACACCTCAGTTCTCCAGGAGCAGGTCAGCACCCTCAGCTGAGCATCAGAAGATCCCAAGGGATCCCTTTGATGCCCGGCTACCAGGCTTAGCTGCACAGCTCTTCCCTTTTTGTGTTCTACCATCGTGTGCCACAACTTGGGCATGGCTGGCAGTGCAGCTTCTCCAGGGGCAGAATTATTTGCCCGAAAAAGACCCCTAAAAGTTCTGGGAGATTTTTTTCCTCCAAAGGAGAGGAACTCTGGCACAGAGGCTTGTCCTGCTGCAGGCTAGCTTCCCAGCTCATCCTAGGCTCCTCCAAGAACCCCTTGGATTGTTGAGGCCACCCCAAAAGTCCTGAGTGAGTGCAAAGTGATTGCCACTGTGGCCACCCAATCTGGGACACGTTGGCATCAAGATGTTAGGTTGTCCTCTCCCTCAAGTATTGTAAAGGCACCACTGTTGTTTTCTTGGCAACTTTATGGAAGAAATCAAGAAAAAGGCCGTTGTGTGCCCGTGGGAAAATGGTTTGGTGATGTTTCCTTCACAGCCATTTGCTTCTTGGCTTCCCTAGCTGGATCTTTCCTCTCTGAAGAGAAAAAGACAAGAAAAAGCAGACCGTTGAGTGACTGTCTCTCACGCTAGGGAGGAGCCCTGTCTGATGGGGCTTCAGTTGGGTCAGCCATGATGCAGCTGGATCTCAGTGCAAGGGCTCAGACTTGTTTCTTCTGACTTAGGGCAGTCCTGGTCATCCTTTGACTCGAGCAATTGAATGGGGAGGGGAGGTCTGTGAGCTTGGACCTGCAGCCCCCTAGTGTTCTGACCAAGGCTTCCTGAGACTAATTAAGCACATGCTTAGTCCAAACAACTCTCTTTTTATTTCAATGCTGGGAATTATGTTCATTCTCAGCCAGTAATGAGCCCCAAACAGTCCCTTGAGATAAGCACCCACCTTTCTCTCCTTTGAATTGCTGCCAACAACAAAAGTGCCAAATGAACTATAAAAAATCAACCAAAGTATAAAGTCCACATAGAGCTTCAAAGTTTAATCCAAACAGAGCGAATGACTTTGCTTCCTGCCAAGGTTTCTCTACCTTTGCCTGTCCTTTATACCTGATGGGAGGGGCCAAACACCTCCCAGCCTTACTCCCGAGTCGCCCCTTTTATCTAAGCTGCTCTTGCCTTCTAGCAACTCTGCGCAGCACCCCATTCCCAAATGGTCCTGCCCCCATCTCTGCATTGGACGCAGGACCCTCGTCCGAATCCTCTCCAGACTCACGGACTGGTCCCCATTCTTCCCCGCGATCTGATTCCGTTGCTGTCTGCAGAGGCTGCTGGCGAACCACAACACCTAGGCAGATGGGGCAGAAACTGGGCTATAGTTTGGCTTTGGGCATTACACCCGTGGCATTGTGGGGCTATAACTAAGGGGGAATTACGGGCTCAGCCAACCGCCTGACTCAAAAATCTGTGGTCAGGCAACCCCACCTCGCTCCTTTCTGCCCCTGCTTGGCTAATGTCCCTTCGTTGCCGTCCACAGACCTGCAATGCTTCCTTTGCCACCCGGGACCGGCTGCGCTCCCACCTGGCTTGCCACGAAGACAAAGTTCCCTGCCAGGTCTGCGGGAAGTACCTGCGAGCCGCGTACATGGCGGATCATTTGAAGAAACACAGTGAAGGACCAAGCAACTTTTGCACCATCTGCAACAGAGGTAATGGATCTTCTGCAGCTGGTGGGCTAAGGGGGTGGGAGGGAGGCTTGATTGAAGCCGATCGATGTCTCTGGAGGAGGAGGAGGAGGAGGAAAGCAAGCCTTTCATTCAACAGAAGAATGTTCCTCTTGAGCTGGTTGTTTGTTGATTCTCGGGCACAAAAGACCCTCAGACCCTCTTCCATTGCTGCAGCCCTGGTGCTTCGGGACACTCACTCAGACCTTCCGGGCACCAACATTAAGCTCTGGGCACAGAGCAGGGGCCACCTATGCATGAACCAGCTGCCCCAGGGCCCCGCCTTGCTCTCTGAACCACCTCAAAAGAGGAGGTCCTGGGCAAGGGGCAGGAACCCGGGGCTCTGCCAGTGGCTTCTCCATTTTCCTGGGTGAAGCTGCTCCCATTCTCCCAAGCAGAAAGGCGAGGAGTCCCAGAGCGCAGCATTTCCAAGAAGGTGGATGAGGCTGGGGGTGGGGTGGGGTGGGCAGGGCAAACCAGTGTGTAGCGTCCTCCCTCTGCAATGGACGGTGGCTTCGCTCTGCAAGACGTCTCTTTCTCTCGCTCAGAACGGCCTCCCTGAGCTCGGAAGAACCTTTCCCATTGCAGCCTCAGGGCCGTGACCTACGTTTCCAAACATGTGAACCGGGGTTGGCTCTGCTCTGGGTCTCTCCTACCCTTTTTTCCCATGGGGAGTCCCTCTGTGGGCATGTGCAAGAGTGCAGCCGTAGCCCCAAAAGACATGATCAAGGGCTTAAAGCCGTTTCCTTCTTAGATGGCTCGGTTTGGATGGCTGCAAGTGATCTCAGTGGCAATTCATTATTTAGATCCCAGGAGGGGCAAAAGAATCATTCTCTGAGGAACCTGCTGCATTTGTGGGATGGTGTTGTAGGCAAGGAAAACAGGAACCTGCGGTTTAGTAGATCAGGGGATGCTCTAGGCGTAGTACCAGGAGATTAGCAAATCAGTCAGGAAGTCTCTCATAATTCTCTCCATAATAAAATGGCAGTGTGCGAGTTGGACCATACTACTATGAGATAGATCGCCATACTTAATGGATCCCCTTCAGGTGTGGGACACTTGCCGTGGACTGCCCCAGGCCCTGTGCTGCTGAACATTTATCAAAGTCCTGGATGGGAAAGTTGAAGGGAGAGTTGCAAAGTTTGCAGATAACACAGAACCGGGAAGGATGGCTAAAAGGGATTCATCTTCTTTTCTTTTAATCACCCCATAATCCCTTGTAGGGTGGAGTCTGGTCAACTGAATGGAGCTAACAGAGGGTTTTACTGGCCGGGTGCCCTTCCTGTCACCAATGCAGAGATTTTGTCCAGCAGACAAAAATATTCTAGTGTGCCCAGAGAGAGAAATCTCTACTTAGGATTGAACTCACAGCCTCCTGAGGCGAGAGCTCCACCACTAGGCCATCGTACCACTCCATGGATAAAAGGGATTAAAGAGAACAATACAAACAGATCTATCCAGGGCCTTCTAGGATCTAACATGATCCAGCAGTGCTATGCAGATTCTAAAAAAGAGCACATGGGATTCATTAATAGAAGCTTAGAGTCAAGGTTGTGGGACCTAATTGCTCTCTTCGACCCAGATCCCACTGGGCACCACGATTGAAAAAGGGCACTGGCAAATCGGATCCAGGGAGGCTGCCAAGATGAGGGAAATAACAGATAATCAAGCTGGAAGGGACCTTGTAGGTCATCTAGTCCAACCCCTCACCCAAGCAGGAGACCCTTCACCATTTCTGACAGAGGGCAGCCCAGTCTCTTCTTAAAAGCCTCCAGTGATGAAGCTCCCACAACATCTGAAGGCAACTTCTGTTCCATCAGTTGATTGCTCTCACTGTCAGAAAATTTGTCTTTATTTTCAGGTTGAATTTCTCCTTTTTTGGTTTCCATCAGTTGTTTCTTGTCCTACCCTCAGGTGCTTTGGAGAATAGCTTGACTCCTTCCTCCTCTCTGTGGCAGCCCCTCAGATACTGGAAGTGCTATCATGTCAGCCCTGGTCCTTCTCTTCCCTAGACTAGCCAGGCCCAGTTCCTGTAACCGTTCATCGTAGGTTTTCGCCTCCAGTCCCCTCATCACCCTGGTTGCTCTTCTCTGCACTCTTTCTAGAGTCTCAACCTCTTTTTTATAGTGTGGTGACCAAAACTGGGTGCAGGATTCTAGGTGTGATCTTAGATAGAAAGGAGGGCTGCTGCAGCAGGGGGAGGGACTGGCTTGGAGACAGGTGCCTTTTCTCCCCATGGGAGGGGCTTTAAAGCTTCTTCCAGCTGCCCCCCCCCTCCCGCTGTCCACTGAGCTTAATGGGCTTCCTGGGCAGAGATCCAGTTTGTGGGGGCCTGATTTTCCTGGCGATGCTGTTTTCCTCTCCTTCCCCAGCAGGGGAAATGCCCGTCTCTGACCTCACCGAAGGAGCCTTTGGGGCAGGACCAGGGGGCAGATCTATTTCAGGAGCCAGGTGGGTTTGCCCTGCGAGTCACCCCAGATGGGTGTTTAGGGGGCCATCGCACAAAATGCATTCAAAGCCCACTTGAAGCCTTTCTTTCCTTCCAAAGGAAATTGGGGGTGCATCAGGAAAATGGGGCTGCCTGGCATTGCTGAGGATAAGGTGGTCCCAGCAGGCTGTGGGGGCAAAAGGGGGTCCCTGCACACAGCAACACCTGCCCCCTCTCAGGAACTCCTCCTCTGCAACCGCCATGGCTGCCTTGGTCCCTTGTGGGTCTTTGTTCATTCCCACTTGGCAGCTGCTCTCCATTTGACCCAACTTCGGTTCTGACCTTCAGTCAGCAGCCGTTCCTTCGTTCTGGGCTGATCTTCTCTTCTTTCTCCAGAAGGCAAAGTCTTTAGAAACCCAGAATGTTCCGTTCGCTTTTTATGCATCTTCGGACAGGCCCCCTAAATCTGATCAGCCCACAACTCATTATTTTCTTCCATTTCAGGGTGGTTTTTGGGGGGCAAACTTTCATTTCTTGAAGACAATCCACCTCTGATTTTACTCCCGTTCTAGTCTTACTCCTTGCACATTTGTTGAACCATTTGCAAAGCATTGTCTTTATGCTTACACTCAAACATCTTTGCTCCTTCTACAACCTTCAGCTCCATGTCCCATAATCCAAAGCCTTTTCCACGTGATTGTATGCTATTTCAGAGTCACCCTTTACCAATAAACTTCCTCACATCCAAGCATCTTATCCTATTTATTTACTTATGAAATTTATTTTGCCACCCATCTCGTATCCAACAACTCCCATACGTTGCTGACTGAACACTCAAGAGCAGAAGCCGTACCCAGCATGGAGCCACTTGGCGTCAATTTAGGCTCCTGATGGAGAGAATGAAGGCGTTGTGCCACTTTGTGCCACGGAGTCCAGGTCTCCCCCTACAGAAATGGGAACCTGAAGTGTGTTCCTCTTGACCTTCCTTCCAGAAGGCCCTTGACGTGAGTCGGTTGGAAGACAGGCCATTCTCCCAGCCGAGAGCAAGTCTTACCTGATCCACTTAAGCAGGACAAGGCTGTGGGCCTCCCAGCCTCTGTCTTCTCTTTCTCCTGGAGCTTCGCACAATTCTCCCCTTCCCTCCCCAGCAACAGCACTTTGGCATCGTGGCTTCACCTCTTGGGGCTTGCTGGTTTGCAAGCCATGGTTAAAACTTAATCTTGTTGCTGTTGACCTTAAGGAGTGACGTGGAAGGAAACCAGGTTAGGCGATGGAACTGCAGTTCTCCGAGAGGGCAACCAAGGTTGCTTTAAAAGGAGGGGGGGCACATTATTGGTTAGGGGTCCAGTTTATATCTCTTGCCCCCTTTCAACAGCCAAAAACACTTCCCTGTCATTGGTCCATTCCATCTTGATACATACACACACACAACACAACACACACACACACACCATTCCTGCATATAGGGCAGGGATTTCCAACCTCGGGAACTTTTAAGACTTGGAGAATTCTGAGAGTTGAAAATCACAAACCTTAAAAAGTTGCCACGGTTGGAGAGCCTCGGCATAGGAGAAAGACGACCACCTCATTCCAGTTGTCAAGCCCAGACGTAGCCTTCACGGGCCCTTGAGGCAAAACACGGCTCTCTCCATAGGCCAACCTCATCTGTGTTTTAACACTTCTCCACGGATAACGTCCACGGCTGCAGATGTTCTGCTAGAAAGCCCTGCTTGCCTTTCTCCCACCTTCATTCCGAAACCATTTCACTCCTGTCTGAATTGCTCCACCTCTTTCTAAGGGTGGGCCTCCTTGTCCAGTTTCCACATTTATGGCCTTTACCTGGGACCTTATCAAACAGGCCACAGGGATAATCTGGAGTCTCCTTGGGCCCAAATCAGTGGTGATACGTTGCCGGTTCGCACCGGTTCTAGTGATCCGGTTGCGCAGGTCAGCAGTTGGCCCCGCCCTTTCCTGTCCCATATTTACTTGGTTTGTAGCTCAGCTGATAGGCACAGTTCGGAAGAGCGGATTGCCGTACTTCAGCTGTTTTTACTCAACAGCACTGAGAGTAAGAAAAGTTTTCATGCTTAAAATTCCTGTTTTAGAACGCTCCGCACGCACAAAGCATTTGCCCACAGAACCAGTAGTAAAATACTTTGAATTCCACCACTGGCCCAAATGCCTGAGGCTGTCCTTCAGCCAAATATCTAAATGAGGCCCTGTGAGCAAAACCATCAGGATGGGACACCCCTTCAGCAAAGACTCCGCCAGCTGTTGCTTCCTCAGCACAGCAGGGTCTGCAAGTCATTCTTCCCATTTCCTATCACTGAGGCATCTTCTGACGCCCCCTCCCCCATTTTCCTCGGCTGCGATCCTCTTTCAACTGGCATCTCATTTTTCTATGTTGCTTTCAAAGTCCAGCTAATCCTCAACTTGCTATGATTGGTTTAGTGACCATTCGAACTTATATGATGCCACTGAAAAAAGTCACTTGTGCCTGGATTTCACACTTACAACCGCTGCAGTGTCCCCAGGGGTCACGTGGTCAAAATTCAGTTGCTTGGCAACCAGCATTCACTTATGACAGCTGCACTGTATCTGTGATGACCCAAAGGGGCGTGGCACAAAAGCAACAAAGTCCCAAAAGTAGGTAAAGTCCCTTTAATACTTCCAATTTGGTCCCCAATGTCCAGTTATCATCGGCTGGAGAAAAAAACTCTCCCAAGAACAGTTTTTAAAGGGAAGAAATTCAGTCTGAACCCAAAGTACATATAAATTATAAATAAAACCAACACAAACCACCTGCAGCAATTAACCAGACAGGGCAAGATAAGGAATTGGCAGACTTCCAAATATGACGAAACACACACAGTTGGGAGGATGCTAGAACCCAGATAAAACTTGACAAAGATAATTCACACTTTGCTTTCAGCAAGGTGCTGTGCGCAAACGCCGTTTTTAAATCCTGTTTTCTCAGTTGCAGCTAATGAAGGAAATCAGGGCCCTTTCCTCCCCTGTAAGTCACGCAACTCATGTTGCTCCCTTCTCTGTTCCTCCCTGCATGCCCTAGGATGAAGAGGGGGTGGGCCTGGGTCTTCCTCCAAATTCCCTCTTCCTTGCTCCACCTCTCCCCTGCTCAGCCCAGCAGGACTTTGCCCTTCCCCAGATTCCTCCACAGCCACCGGAGCCACACTCCCACTCTCTGTCAGCTGCTCGATCTCCCCTCAGAATCAGATTCCAACAGGGGCATGACAGTATCCCGGCTGGCTTCCAACAAGCAAAGTCAAAGCCAGATTCACTTAACAACTGCAGTGATTCACTTAATAACTGGCAAGGATAGTCGTAAAACGACCGCTTTGCTTAGCAATGGAACTGTCTGTGCAGGTAAATTCCAAGTCAGTTTCTCAAGAGGGTCCAGCCCAGCCCAGAATTTCTGTAGTCGTCCCAGCCAAGGGGAGCCTTTTGCAGACCGATTCTGCCCTGCGCCCCTGAAACTGCAGCCATCTGGAGACCTTCTGGGCAACCCCAGCTTCTCAGAGACAGAAATCAGGGTAGAAACACTCTCTGATTTAACCCGGAAGCTCTGCGGCTGGTGTGGAGGTTTCTGGTGCCCCGAAAATTTTACAACAGTCACTCTATCCAAAGTAACATTAGGCGGTTTTTTCCCGTAAGAAAACAAGAGAAACTCTTGTTTTTCTTCTTCTTGGTCTTCTAAATGTAGGGCTCGGCCTGGTTTTCTTCCCTAATGGAAAATTTAAACATAAAGACAGGAGAATGGCATGTAAGCCTTGAGCTTCTTGGCTTAGAGAAGAGGTCCCCAAACTTGGCGACTTTAAGACTTGTGGACTTCAGCTATGCTGGCTGGAGAATTCTGGGAGTTGAAGTCCACAAGTCTCGAAGTCGCCAAGTTTGGGAACGCCTGGCTTAGGGCTTGGATTTGCTGGCTGGGGAATTTTGGGAATTGTAGCCCACCCATCTTAAAGCTCCCAAGGTTGAGGAAGTTACCAAGGTTAAGAAATAGGGCTTCAAGGGGTGGAAGAACCTGTGTTTTGTCCCTCTACTTAAGGGTCTCAGGCGCTGGCCTAGAGAAGAGACTCCCTAGAAGGGCAGGAAATGCGAGCAAGACGTCCTCAGAGGCCCTGCTGAGCTCAGGAGGATGCTGTCAGTAGGAGAGAGGGCTTCTGTTTTCAAAGGCCACCTGGCTCTTCCTGGGGGCCTGGGGGCATTTGACCAACAGCCATCTGGAGAAGGAGGGTTCGTGTCCTCTGCGGAGTCTTCCGAGTCTCATCCCTGCCAGCCTCACCTGAGACCCCTGGTGCCTCAGGAGTGGCAGCTTTGCTGGTGGGGAATTCTGGAGAGGTTCTCCTGTCCTGCCTGGTGGGGCTCAAGTTAGCAATTTTTCCCTCTTTCTACCCAAAGATTCATCTCCTTGGTCTTGATATGTTGGGACAAAGTTTCTTACTTCGGCCTGTTCCGGACGGCCAACCAGATATCTATAGGTTCTTCCCAGAGCAGAGCAGACTTGAGTGTGCAAAGGTATTCCTGGTGTGCGATTTTTCTGGAAGGGACGCGGGCCATGAATGGATTCCAGAGTCCTGGTGTGTCTCGCCACAGCATCGGCTGGGCCTGGAAGCTCCCCTCACCTCCCTGAGCTTGGATGTTCCCTTGCAGCGATTCGCTTAACAACTGGGGCAAACATGATGGTAAAATCGGGCGAAACTCACTTAACAGCTGCTTTGCTTAGCTATGGAAATTTGGGGCTCCGTTGTGGTCATAAGTCATAATGAAAGTAACACCATCAGTGCTAGTGCTAACATTGATGGTCTTACCTAGTTGGTGTCAGGATTCTGGCAGTTGCTCCAATTAAATCATGAGCCTTGAGCCATACTCCCAAAACTAAAGAAGATTTATTTGAAGGTAACCAGCATTTGCCTGGGCGTAGCCAACTCTGAGATACGTAATTCACTGTCACCCTTGATCCTATTTTCTCCCCAACCCCTCTGGGTGTATCATCCAACGAAAAACGTCCATAGCTAAGAGTCATCAATCATGTGCTCCAATTAGATTTTTGCACCGGCAGAAGCTTCAGTCATCTAATCAGTCTCTGAAGAAAATATGAATGGAATTTACTTTCGATTCCACACTGCCGCCTGCTCTCTGAAACTCCCCCCCCCCCCACTTCCTTTCTGTTGTCAACTATAAAACGTGTATAGGAAATGTTTTATGAGTTGACAGTTGGGTCATACAATGTCTGCAGGGAAACAACCAAGCCCAGAAAGCACCAAGGATCCTCATTTCAGCCCGGAGCTACGAATATTCTCCTTTGTTGGCTCCGTCCTTCCTGGGCAGTTTCCCCCCAACCGGGGGCACAAAGGAGAGGCACCCTTTGCAGGCTGCTTCCTCTTCCAAGACCCGTCGCGCCAGTCCTGGGAGCGGCCGGAGAGGTCCGAGGGGAGACAGGCAGAGGCGCGTCGGTGCTGGCGGCAGGATCTCATCTCCTTTTGTCTTGTTTAGGTTTCTCCTCTGCCTCCTACTTAAAGGTCCATGTTAAAACCCACCACGGTGTTCCCCTTCCCCAGGTCTCCAGCCACCCGGAGCCCATTCCGAATGGGGGAGCGGCGTTCCACAGCGTCAGGACCTATGGCATCAAAGGCAAGCGACCCCTCCCCCGATTTCGGCGTAGGACTCTGGTGGGGGCGGCGGCAAGTGGGCGGCCAGGGGCCCGTCCCGTGACCGAGCGGAGGACTTAGGGAGCCAGGGAAGGCCGTGCCCAGGCTGCTGGGATTCGGCTGTCTCGGGGGAGGGGGCAGGGGGGAGGGGGCCTGCCTCCCTGTTATGCTGAAGAGACACAGATCAGCTGTTCCCACCCTGCCCTCCACCCGGGCATCCCTGGCCCCTCGAGAATTGTGCTCCGCGGGTTCGCTGTTCGTTGCCTGGGAGAGCGGTTTCTGAGGCAGGTGTTCTGGTGGGTCCTCCTGACCCGCAAGCGAGACTTTTCCTCACAATTTTCCCGACAAGGGTGTCCACCCCACCCCACCCGCGCACCTGTCCCAGACTGGTAGCCCAGGATCTCCTGGAGAAAGTGCATTTTCTGAATAGGTACCCTGGAGCCTCTGGCTGACCTCTTGGTGTCCCTATCAGTGCTGTAGCCAAGGAAGCTCTGGCTGCCTCCTGGATGGGGGGAGGGGCTAGAGTCTCCCTCTCCTCCCTCCGTGCATGCATCCCATTAGGGCGGGGAAACGGGATCCCTGGCCTGGCCCTCCTCTGGGCAGAAGGCCGGGCTGGGCAGGCTGCTCAGGGGGAGGGAGGACTGCTTGGTGGCCCCCAGACAGGTGTTCAGCCGTGAGTGTCAGGGAAGCGGTGGGGCTCCGGATGACCTCGTGTGGATGGGCAGGGAGGCTCCCAGCTGCAGGCCCTGCTAGCAGTCGAAGGCCACCTTGCCCAGTGGGAGTGGGCCCAGGATCCTGGCTTCTGAAGCCCGAGGAGGCAGTTGCATGGTGCTTGGAGTGGCCACCAGAGTTCCCAGGCTTCTATTCCTAGGGGGAGAGTGGCTCTTCCTCACCGCCCCCCCCCCCCCTTCGTCATGCTTGAACCGAGCCCTTTCTATGGGTTTATTGGGGGGAACCTGGTTTTTGCTTGCTGAGGAAAGTAAATTAGAAGTTGTTGCTTGAGGGGCGTTCTTCTCAACTCCTTGTCCTCTTCTGTGCCTCCTCAGCTGCCTCCCCCGTGCCCCCCATGTGGAGCTGGGCTCTGAGTCATCTGTGGCCGGCATGGCATCGCCACCATCACCCCCACTGGTTTTGCGGTTGTCTTCTGGCTCAGGCCAAAAATGGGACTCGATTGATTGTGTTGCGAGCTTTTGTTCGTGTGTGATGTTTTTCCTCTGGGTGCAAAAATTGTGCTCCCGGGACAGCTCAGGCCTGCCAGCAGAATTGGGCCAGTCTTGCAGGGCCCCTGCCCCCCCCTCCCCATGTAGGGCATGGCAACGTAGGGTAGCCGCTTCCCAGTTGGGCCCTGCTCGTTCAAAGTGGCAAATCCCAAGCCACAGTTCACACAAGACAGACGCTGCGTTCCCGAAGAAATAGACTTTAGGAGGCTTCACTGCATGGCCTGATCCATCCCACCTACGAAAATGGGGGCTGGGACCCCAACCAGAGGAAAAAAACCCTGAGCCCAAACGGCTGAGTGGGAGAGCCCAGCAGTTCTAGGCAGGAAGGGCAGTTTCCTATTTTACGGGTAACAGAGATGGGGGAGTGGGTCAGGGTGGATTTGATTTAAATCAAGTTGATTTAAATCACTAGTAAAAAGGCTTGATTCAAATCCACTCGATTTAAATCATAATTTTTAAAGAGCAGCTGTCATCTCTGCCCCGCAGCAGCTCCTCCTCTGAGCTGCTGTTGACTCATTGACAGCCCCAATATTGCAGAATATACAGCCTCATGCTACCTAACTAAGCTCCACTTCATGCTGAATAAACTGAATTATTAATGTATCTTAAACAGAAAACTATCTCTAGATAGATTTTTACTCCAAAAGCATTTTATTAAAATAAATTTGATAAAAATAAAAAAATCAAATTTAAATAAAAAACCTTATTTTTTAAAAAAAAAAAAAAACGGTTTTTAATTCACCCTGGATAAAAGTGGGTAGAGCCTGCATCTCTCAGCGTGCCTGGCTTCCAGCCAGCAGAACGGCTGAGCCTTTGGGGTCTGCAGGCCACTTTCCTTGCAGCCAGATTCTCACAATCGGCTTCTCCTCATAGCCTGGGATGCTGCACTTCTTTGGCAGAGGCTGGCTTCTCTATTGTGAAGTGGGGCTGTGTGGGGGATGTTTCTTGTTTTCCATTGCACTTGCACACCGTGGACCCATCCTCCTTGCCCATAAAGGTGCCAGCAGCTGCGGTAGATAAGTCCAAGGGGCGAGGCTTTTACAAACCGGTTGGAACCTGGGCATTTTGTTGCACGTTGAAGACGTTGCCATCTCGAAGGAAGATTAGCCCAGGTTTGGAATCTGCCCCGCACCTGAATCGGGCCAACTTAGCTAGGAGCCCCTTGGGGGCATTACGGCCTGTCTCCCTCTTTGAGATGGTCAACTTATGGATTTCAGCTGCCGGAATTCCCCAGCTGCCCTTGCCGTCTGGGCAATTCTGAGCGTTGAAGCCCACGAGACTTAAGAGTTTCCAAGGTTGGCCGTACCTGGCCTCATGCTTTGGGGTACTTAAAGTAGAGCTGTGCAGCTGCACTTCTCAGCTAGACTACCCAGTGCCTGGGATAGAAGAAACAGGAGGGGCGTCCCTGGGAGACGGGTGGGCCCCGTCGGATTTGAAAACCGCCATTTTTTTTCTCTTCCTAGAAGGCCAGAAATGCTCACATTCGGAGCAGATTGAGAGCTCAGATTCCTACGGAGACCTCTCGGACGCCAGCGACCTCAAGACGCCTGAGAAACAGAACGCCAACGGTTCCTTCTCCTGTGACATGGTGGTCACCAAAAACAAATTGGAGTCAGAGGGGGACAAGAAGTACCCCTGCCCCGAATGTGGCAGCTTTTTCAGATCCAAGTCCTATCTCAACAAACACATACAGAAAGTTCACGTCCGCTCCTTGGGGGCCCCCTTAGGGGACTTGGCCTCCGCCTTGGGCTCCCCTTTCTCCCCCCAACAGAACATGTCTCTCCTGGAATCCTTTGGGTTTCAGATCGTGCAGTCCGCATTTGCCTCGTCTCTGGTGGATCCAGAAGCCGACCAGCAAGCGATGGGGCCAGACGCAAAGTGAGGCGGCCTCGGCTTTCAAGAAGCAGCAGTCAGTTTTTTATTTTCTAGAGAAGATGGCTGTGAGGTGCCAGGTGCAGTTTTAGAGTGGGGAGAGGTTGACTTAAATTCCCCTTGAGGTGCCCACCCTTCCTCCTCTTTCTTTTCTTTCCAAAACCTTCCCTGGATGGAGACAAGCTTCCCGCTAACGCTCTGCAGAGTCCCCTTCAAGAGGTTGGACGTGTAGGGGGCTGGGACCTTGAGCAGAAGGCTGGCAGAGACCCCCGTGAACAAGAGAGAGGCCCCCAAAGCTGGATCCGGAATTTGGAGATGTCCCGCTTCAGCTGGCAAAGAGCCCAGCGCTCCTCTGCCCTTCGGCCTTGCTCTCTGCTCAGGATTCCCAAGTTGGCCATCTCGCCTGCTCAGCCACGCATCCCCCGTGGCGCCCGGTAGGGAACGTGGCTGTTTCCTTGGAAAGGAAAATCCACGGGAGGCCCAGATTCTCAAAGCCTGCCACGGTTTTCCTTTCAAAGAAGACAGGGCAGTTGTCAAGAAGCAGAGAGATACCACCAAGAGGAGATGCCACCAGATTCCCGAGCTGACCAGAAGGCTGCCCGAGATCCCCCCGAGGGCATAGCAGTGGCTTCCCGGAGGACCTTGTGCAGGGACACCTCATTTGTGTGGTTGGCTTGTTTTTCTGATCCTCATCACATGGCCATTGGTTCCCCCCTTCGCTCTCTCTCTCTCTCTCTCTCTCTTTCTCTCTCTCTCTCTCTTATAATTATGGTTATTATTATTATTACATTTATGATTTTAGGACCTGTTGTAGTGATTTGCTACTGAGATGCCTTCCAAGGCAATTATACAGAGAGCTCTTAAAGCAGCAGTCATTTAGGATAGGATTAATTTTTTTTAGATGTATCATAATTAAAACCTTGCCTAGTTGATTGTTTTTAAGTCTACGGGATAATATAGTTATGCAAAGTGAAAGAAAGTTGGGGGTGGGAGAAATAAGTTTAAATTTAAAAGAAGGTAAGAGAGCACTCTTGGTTGGTTGATACATAAAGACCTCCAGAAGTTTTAACAGTTTCAATTAGAGGATAATGTTTTTTTGTACCACCAACCTCCCGTGCAAATAAATAGAGATTTCACCGAGTGATTTCAAAGCAGAAAATAATTATTGGATTGGACTGCATTAAAGAAGTTAGAATGTTACTTTATAAACTTCCTTTTGTCTTTTTTAAATTTTTAAATTTATTTTTATTTGTTTGGCGCAGGGATTGAAAAGTGTTTCTGTGCTTTGATGGCAGAAGAGAGATTGTTCTGGTGGGAAGATGCCATTTCTGACTGCTACCTTGGGGGGGGTGCACCCTCCCTCTATGGCAGTGGTCACCAAACTCACAGCCCTCACTGGTGGTCCGTACGAAAATTTTTATGGTCCGCAGAGAAATGTCACCCCCAAAGCAATTAATCCAGGCTGCATGGGAACACAAGGCTTGCATCGCTTGCATTGCGAACAACATGAGGTAGTGAGGGGAGGTGGGGAAAGGGCAGAGTGGGGGAACTTGCCCCACACGCTTCGCCTGGCCATCCGGCTGCTTCTTTCCGCTTCTTCTGCTTTTGGCTGCACGCAAGGAAAGTAGCAAAAGTCTTCCTTTCTCTCCCCCAGACTCCGCCAGAAATTAGTCTTTGGGCCTCCTGCTCCAAGAGGCTGTGCCGGCAGGACAAGTCTCACAAAGACTCCTTTCTGGCGGAGTTTGGGGGAGAGAAAGAAAGACTTCTGCTGCTTTCCTTGCATGAAGCTAAAAGTATCTCTCTCTCTCCTCCCGGAGCTGGAGATGGTATCCTATGATCCCAAATAAAGAATGATGGATCGGTAGGAAAACGAGGTGGGGAATTTTCCTGTGGACTTTTTTGAGGATTTTCCCAGGGTCTCTGGTCCTCGGGATTTAAAATGATGAGATTGGCCACCCGCTGCTCTATGCTTAGCTTTGTCTCTGGGAACTTAAGCCTTCTTAGATCAGACTAAAGGCCCAGTTGCCCCCTTCCCCCATTGCTTCATGCCATTGGTCTGTGATTCCACAGGGATATAGGCAGCCCTCAAGACTGGTTGCCCCAAAGAGCCCAGCCACCAATGGGGCCACCTTCTTTTTAAAATAACTTCGTTGTCCTCTCTGCAGTTCCATTGCCTAACTTCCACGTCATTCATTGAGGTCAACAGCAGCAGGATTAAGCTTTAATTGCGGCTTGCAAACTTCCTTCCAATCACACCTAGGGGCGACACCACAATGCAACTGTACTATTGCCGGGAAGGAGAGGCTGCCTCTGGTGAGCAAGATAAGATTTGCTCTGGGCTGGGAGCCAAGGGCCCTCTGGTGGGAAGGAGCCGAGTGAGACTCAGGATCTCGTTCACCCCCTCCTGGCTGAGGAACTCTGGGAATTGAACTCCACAAGTCTTAAAGTTGCCAAGGTTGGAGACCTCTGTTCCAGGTGACGGTCATGGAGTCCACGTTCTGGTGGCCCAGGTTACTGCTGGTTTTCCCTCACTGCGTGTGAAATGAGAGGTGTGGGAGCAACCCCGCCTTTCGTTTGGTGTGTGGCACTGCCACCTTGGCTCGGGCGACTCTCAGGGGAGAGCCAGGCTGCCCAAATCCAGGAAAGAGTTTGGAGTCCAGGCAGAGCGCAGGAGGCTGGGGGAACGACAATGGCAGCTGCACCGTCTCTGGAGGGCTGCAGTGGCATCTGTAACACTCTGAATGCCAATGGGGTTGCCCAGCCCGTTTGCTGCGCCATCTTTGGCACGTCTCCCAGAAAGGTAAATCCTGCAAAATTAAAAGAGTCCCTTTTTATACCAAGCCATAAACTAGCTAGCCACCTTTGACTATGTTATGGGAAACCATAGTTAAGCTGACCTTGGGCGAGTCTGCTGTGCGAATGGAGCTTCTGTGATTTACTCCAAGATAAACTGCATTGTATTTACAGCCACGAATGAGCAGTTTGGCTGAGAAAGGATTGAGGGGGTGTGTGTCCGTGTGTCCGTCCCACAACTCTGCAGGGCATCGCCTGGAGAAGGCTGCCCAGGGAGGCTGAAATGCAAGTTTTCTGGGACCAACAGCAATTTAGCCACTGGATTTCCAAGTTAGTGGAGATCCTCATTTGGATCCTAGATTAAACAAGGCGCAGCAGTTGGGTGCATACGAGGCCAAAGGTTATATGATGCTTGAGCATGTTTGTGAGCTCCTCCAGAAGTCTCCTTTTGGATGACTTGTGGGCTGCCACAGGTTGTGGGCAGCCACAGGTTGAGGAACAGCACCAGGGGATGAGGTGAGGCAGGGGGTGTTTGAGGACGTCCTTCGGAGGTGGCATGTCAAGCATGGAGCTCTGAAGGAAACTTGGAGCCTGGGGCAGGGAAGCGAAGCCCAGAAAATGCACAACGAGCGAGTGTGCAGATGTGATGCTTCTCCTTTTCATGAGTTTGCAGAACTTTCTGAAAACAGCAAAGCCACAACTTGAGAGACCATCTGTCTTTGGCCTCTGGATGGTCTCACATTCGCTGCTGCTTAGCGTAGTTGCCAACAAATTCATTTCTACAGATGCAAAAATATAAAGAGAGGGAATACAGACACACCCACATATTTATTGTGCATCCCCTTGTATGCTGCCTCAAAGGATTCCAGGCAGCTTGCAGGGCACCAAGACACCGCTGCATAGACCCACAACTCATCCTGTTGCCATCGTTCACAAGAGCTGCCTCCTGTTATGCTCCCATCCCACCTCTGGAAGAACAGACTCCCACCCAGCCAGCATTATCTGAGTGGGTGGGGTCTTTGAGTAGATGGTCCGAAGGTAGCAAGCAGTTGATCCATCAGTTCCCTGAATTGAGTCCAGGAGCCAACCAGCAACCGGAGCATTTCCCACAGGGTGGTGCCCTTCCGCTGTGCCAACTTCCATCTGTTGACAAGCAGATTGAACGTTTTATACACACACACACACACACACACACACACACGTTTCTGAACCTTCTTCCAGAGCAGCCCTGTGAAGAGCAAATTGTGGTAGTCCTACTCAACAGCTTGTGCAACTGTTTCTTCTTGGGTAGCATCATCTCACCCAGAGCTATAGATTAGGGGAGTGGGCACTTGATCCTGATAGGGTGTATTGCAAGCCCATCCATTCCCATGACCTTCAGGCCCAGGGCTTGTTCAGGTGAATAAAATTTGATGAGCAACTGAAGTGCTTTCCATTTTAACTTCAGAATTTAATAGCCCAAGGAAGCTTCCACTAAACAATGTACATTTATCACAAGTTACAGCCAAATGAAGCAGAATATGCAGAATTCATTCTGTGATACTTTGACAGAAGCAGTCCCAGCCCAGATGAGTCAATTTTAGAACTCTGTCTGCGTGTGTGTGTGTGAGAGAGGGGGGGGGGAGGGGGGAGAGAGAGAGAGAGAGAGGAAAAGATTAGCAAGATTGAAATCAGAAGAGGCAGGCGTTCAGTGCTTCCTTTAGGCCCCAAAGTTACACAATCCTGGCATAGCAATATTACTTATTATTACTCATCTCCCATTTTAGAAGAAAATAATGCTTTGCTGACAATGAGTCTCTTCCCCTGCTCCCCTACCTGGGAGAAGGGGAAGAGACTCATTGAAGATGGGGAGCAGGGCAGACTAGGCTATTCTTCTATTAGCCCTTCCTTAACCAGGTTAAAGAATCTGGTCAGAAAAGGCCTCTGCGGAAGCTACAGCTGCTGTTGGAAGCAAGAGCCGCCCCCGGCCCCCTATTTCTTTGTGGAAATTGATGAAACCGGTTGCAAGAGAGGATTTTAAGGGGGGGGGAGCCCTTCCACCCTCCACAGCTGGCATTGTGTCCCCAAGGCCTCCTTGATGGGCTCAGGGGGGTCAACAGCCCCCAAATCCAGCTTGATCCCTCCGCAGGAAAAGCACAAGCGATGCCACCAACATTCCCATTTGGGAAATTCTTTCCAGAGTTCATTCTCCCCACAACCTGATCTTTGCACTTGGGGCTGGGGATGCGCAACCTCCGAAATCCCAGGGAGAGGGAATTGGGAGCACAAGCCAGGTGTTTTAAACGCAGGGGTCTCCAATCTTGGTCACTTTTAGACTTGGGGACTTCAACTCCCAGAATTCTCCAGCGGCTGGAGAATTCTGGAAGTTGAAGTCACCAAGTCTTAAAGTGGCCAAGGTTGGAGACCCCTGCTTTAAAGGGTTCCCCACCTCAAAGGACAGAGGTTGCTAACAGGATGGACAATGTGAGTTTCCCCGGATTGCTGAGATGCGGGAGGTGCCTTGTGTTGGGTAAGAAAAGGAAGGCAACTTTCAGAGTCTCCGTCTGCGGCCTGCAAAATGGAGACCCCCGCAGAAGCCCCGGCTGGGCGGATTCCCCATCCATGGCAGAAGCTGCTGCCCCTTTTGGCGGCAAAGAAGACCCCGGCTTGGGCCCGCTGGGAGGCAGCAGCTGGAGCGTCCCCGAGTAGCCCGGCTTCTGAGGGCCATGTCTGCAAAAGGCGGCGGTCCCGGAGCCACGCGGGCGGGGCCTCCCGAGGATGCGGATCGATCCGGTCCCCGGGGGGGGGGTCTTGATGGGCAACAACGCGAAAGGGGGATGCGTGTGACGGGGGGCTTCGAAGTATGAGCAGCGCCCGTCGGTCAGGCGTCCCCGTCCGGCTTGTGAGGCTTCCCCTCCCCGTAACACGGAGGTCGCCCGCCGAGACTCGAACCCGGGTCCCAGGATCGAGGCAGGGGAGACGGGAAGCGGCGCTGCCCCTCGCAGGCCGCCCGGCTCAGCTCCGGCCTCCTTCGGTTCTGGGCAGCCCCGCCGGGAGCTCCTCCGCCGAGTCCGCCTTCCTTCCTCCGCGGAGCCTCCCTCACCCCCCCGCTTCGTGCTGCCGGGTTGCAAAGGCCGAGCCGCTTCTCTCCCTCGGCAGCCCCGCAAGCTGACAGGGCGCCTCAGGCAGGGCCGGGGTGGGGTCGCCTTGCTCGGGGGAGCCGGGCCCTGCGGCGCTTCAACTCCCCGCCCGGCCTGCGCCGGATGGCGGGTAACCGAAGCCGTCTCTCCGGGGCACAGGGGCGGGCGACGCCCGGGGTGGGTCGGGGGCGTCCCAGGTAGGGAGGGCGGCGGGGGGAGGGGGAGCCCCCGCTTTCCTCCCTGTGGGGGAGAAGGAACCGCGCTTTCCTCAATCCGACCCCCCCGCCTCCCCTCCCTCTTGACTGCCGCCCTGGAAGCGGATCCGGCCGGCCGCCCCCCACCCCGGAGCCCCCGCCCCGAAGGAGCCGAGAGCCGGCCAACGGGAGCCTTCTCGCCCTTCTCCTGCCGTCCGTTTTGGGGGGGGGGTCGGGAGGGGCTCCTGCAGGCATTGGATTTGCTCGTCCAGACCCTGAGAGCCCCTTCAAGAGTGTCGTCGTGCCCGCAGCTTTCCCTCCGTGGGTGGGCAGCTGTACCCCAGGGGCTTCTCGGGGGGACGGACGGACCCAGCCAGAGCAGCCCGAGGCACATGCTGACACTGCCCCCTCCCTCCTTCCCCCACTTTGGAGCTGCAGTGCTTCAAGGGGAGGCCCATCTCTAGCTTGTCTGTCGTGTCCCCCCCCCCCCAGGAAATCGGCCTCAATTTTACCACTCGGGCGGGACAAAGAAACATTCCCACCCCGATGCGCTTTCCCCTTGAAGGGGGGGAGGCTTTTCAGCCACTCCGTGGGAAAGTGGCATCCCAAAGAATCATTTCCCCCCCTCCCTCTGCACCCCCAGATACGTGGCAGAAGCAAGAGGGCGGGCTTTCTGGCATGGGGGAGGCCCCTCCACTTCCTGCCCTGGAAGACAAATGGGCCTGAACCCACAGACTAAGTGTTGGGGGGGGGAGGGGGCTCTGCGGTGCGGTGCAAGGAACAGGGCAGCTTCGGGGGGTGGGGAGGGGGGAGAGAAGAGGCAGCCAAGCCCAGGAGACAGAAAGGGAACATTTCAGAGTTGCTGCCTGGATTAACTCCCTGTAAGTGTATCTGGAAATCTGCTTGCAGCTTCAATATTTTTATCCTGACTGGAATTGAAAGGCACTTTTCGAAGCACCCGTGGTTCCGGCTGCTTGGATTTGCCAACAATCTGGGATTTCAGGGAGAGCCCCACCCCTAAATGCACTTTTGCACAAGTTGTGCAGGTAGAAGTGAAAAACCCCTAAAGGAGGAAGGACAGCAGCCACTTTGCAGGGGTGAAGAGTGACAGGCAGCTGTCTTGCCCTCAGCAGCAGTTGGGTGGGTGGGTGGGGGCTGCTGCCAGGCCAAGCAGGTCCTGTTGAAGAGTCCTAAGGCAGGCAACCGGCTGCCAGTCCATGAGAGAGCTGCCCTGGGTGCCTTCTTGTAAATATGCCCCATTCTGTTGTGCCCTTAAGGTGTGGGACATCTTGGGAAACTCCGAAAAGTTGGTTGGGACGTCAGTTAAGCTAGGAAGGGGGAATGGTTTGGGGGGGTGATCAGTGAAGGACAACAGGAAAGGCTCAGGGAAGAGAGCCTGAAAGGACTCACCAGGTCATCATCTACCAAACCCAGTTAGTCCTTGCCCTGCAGCCGAGATCTTGGCAACCCCAGAAAGGTTGCAGAAGTTCTGCTTGGCGTTCAGTAATACTGCAGATTCTGTCCCTAAGTAGGGCGGGGAGGGAGTCCTGTGGCCACTCTCAGCTGAAAGGCTAAAAGCTTGCTTGGCACAGGAAAAGTAGTTCTGTTTAGAGTGACAGCATGGCAAAAGGCCCAAGGCTGAAACTTGGCTTCCAGGAGGAGCTGTCTGAGCAGTTGTGGCGGAAGCAAGGAGCCAAGAGGGGGCAGATTATTCAGGCATCTGTCTTCAGCTTCCAAAAAATAGCTCTGTGGGGAGGGTTGAGCTTTTAATGTGGTGAGCCAAGGCCTCGCTCCTCCAGGGCATCCAAACAAGCACTGGGAGTGCACACAGCTGGTGCTTGGCGCAAAGTCTGGTCACCGGGCACTTTTTCCTTGACCCACTCCTGCTTTCCCCCGCGTTTCTCCTGCCACCTCCACGGGCTGCTCAAAAGAGCATCTGATAACCTCCTTTATGGAACTTACGGGCAGAGAAGTGAAATCTTTTTTTTAATAAATATTTTATTACACAAAAAAGAGTTAAAAACAATGAACGTAGTGAAGTCAGCTTGACATAACTTTTGGTCAGTATTGCACAAATATATATTTCCCTATATACAATTGTTCAAATATATATATTTGTTATAAATATATAATATATATTTGTTCGCTCATGTATTACATTTTCCAGAATCACTGGTCCTATTTTCCTCATGCCCTCAATACCCTCTCAGCAATTCTTTTCCCAATTTAAGATCTTCCTTTCTGCCCCCACCAGTGATAGAATCTATTTCAAATTACATACTATGCCGATTTGTCTTTATTTTTCATCTCTAAGGTTAGCTTATCCATTTCAGTGCATAATAACATTTTGTTTATTACTTCGTCTTCACTTGGTATGTCTGTCTCCTTCCAGTTCTAGGCAAATGCTAGCTATCCTTGGCGCAGTAATATGTATAATCAAATGTAGCTCATCCTTATTGTATTTTTTTGACATGATTCCTAATAGAAAGCATATTGGTACATGATCTAATTTAAAACCCATTTCCTCCAACTACTTCCCTATCCTGAGCCAAAACTCTTGCGCTTTTTTGCAGCTCCACCACGCATGATAACACGTTCCCCGTTCCATTGAGCATTTCCAACAATTTGGGGACTGGCTAGTATACATCTTAGCCAATCTGGCTGGTGGATGATGCCATCAATAAAACATTTTAAGTAAATTTTCCTTACACGCAGTGGCCACGGTAATCTTTTTATTCCTTTCCCACACCGTTTGAGAAGTGAAATCTTAGCTACACTCAGTCAGTTCAGACCATGCCAGACTCTGAGCTGCACTGCAGAACTTCTCAAGCACTAAAGGAGGAACATCTGGATCAGATGTGAGCAAGAATGCTGCTGGGTTGGTGTCCTGGCATCTTCACCCAGCAAAATATGGGTGCTGATGCCCTCCTGGGATTTGTCCTGCACTGATGTGTAGGTAGAAAGTTAGCTACCAGATTAATTAGTAGCTGTCTTGATTTTATCCACCACCCATTTCCTAAAAACATCCAACTTTGTGATGAAGATTTGAGCCCAATGCACCAAGCACGATCCTGCTTGCCTGCAGAACAGGCTCAGCACCCAGAAATATTATCTCACGCTCCTGGAAGGCCCACACCAAAGGCCTTGTGCTGGTAGAAGGAAACATTTCCACACTGCCACTTGGGCTACCTCAGCAGGCTGGAGAGGAGGTGGAGGCCAGGCCTTGAAGCTGCTTAAATCTTTGTGCCCAGGAAGGAGGAGGACATATGCAAATCAACACAGAGATGAAATGGTAGCATCTCTAGGCCGGTAATGAGGTCCCCAAATGAAGTTTGTGCTGAGCTCGTTCTTAGGATCCTGCCACATCCTGGGGCGTCCTCAGCCGCTCATTCTGCTTCCCCCTTCCTGGCTTGAGCATTGGCCACAGCAGCACAGAAACGGGTCTTGTCAATTCTCACATTCGGATCACACTCTTCTCCCCACAAGCCTTCGTCTCTTGGTGCACCAATGTGCAGAAACAGGAATAACTCTGGGCTTTCCAAACCAGTCATCCTGGGACAGGAAAATCCTGGCCAGATTTTCTTAAAACCAAGTTTGGAACACTTTCCACTTACTGAAGGGACAGTCTTGTCACCCCACGCACCCTCGAGTGCTAGAAACTGTAGTTCACAAACCCCCGGGAGCAGCTTAAGGCAAAAAAAGCAAGAGCTGAATTGCACAAAAGGAACCTTTATGCGTGAACTCAATGCAACTTTGCAACCTTCCAGGGCATTTCAAAGGGCTCCTAATTCTGCCATCAACTCCTCGCCTTCGCGAGGGGAAAGGGCCGAGGAGGAGCAGGAAGCCTTCGCTTGGGCTCTGCGGGCGCAAGGGACCCGGCCCAGGGAGTGCCGCCCGTTTGCCGTCCCCGCAGCCGAGCTCGGCGGAGGAGCCGGGACAGCCGCTTTCTTCGCGGGATCGAGCCCGGCGCAGCCGCCCACCCGCAGGTCAGGAGAGGAGACCGCGCAGCGCGACCCTCCCGAGCCCGGCGGCGTAGCGTCGGACCCAGCCCGCCCGAGCTCCCCGCCCCGCGCGAGGCGGAGCCGCTCCGGAGCGTCTCCCCGCGCCCCGCCCGCCCGCGGCGCCCTTCCAGATGGGCCGGCCCTGGCCGGCTGCGGAGGATGGGAGCCCCGGTCCGCCCCGCCAGACGGTCGCCTGCTGCGCGCAGGGAGGGCGGCCTGCGGGGCTGGAGGCTGCGCGGCGGCTGCGCGCTCCCGAGCACGAGCAGGAGCCGCGGGGCGGACTGGCCGGGCAGCCTCGGACGCAGCTCGCCTGGCCTTGCCGCCCGATGGAGGCTGCCCGGCTGCTGGCGCTGCTGCTGCTGCTGAGCCGCTGCTCCGGCGCCGAAGGTGCGTGGCTTGCGCGGAGCGGGGCCCGGAGGGGGAGCGCGGGGCCGGCGCTTTGGCCCCCGCTGGGCGTCCCGCGTTCGCACGTGCACTTTACACGGGTCTGCCTGGCAGCTGCCGGCGAGGCGTTTCCCGGGGGGCTTCCCAGGTGGGGCGCTGCGCTGCGCTGCGCTGCCCGGCCCGGGACGACTGACTTGTGGGTAGCGCTTGGTGGGGGGAGGGCGGCGGAGAAAGCAGTGCAGGGAGGGACAGGCGCGCTCTTCACGTGCTCAGAGGCCACGGCAGCACACGACGAAGCCCCCCGCCGCGATGATTGCTCCCGAGTACGCATGCTCGGTTCTCTGTGCGGGGCGGGGTGGAAAGGGTGACGTCGTGTTTTTCTCCCGAGTCCCCGCCCTCCGCGGCTCGGGATTGGCTGGACTTCGGTGTAGCGACGGGCCCCCTCCGGGGTGATGTCATCCCAGCCGCATTGCTCCGCGGAGTAAACAACCTGGCCCCGCCCCCGGCACGTGGCCTGTCCCCCGCCCTTTGTCGGGAGGGGGCACTGGTGCCTTGAACTCCAGGTCCCATAACTCCCAGCCCTGGGACGGTTGTCCGGGTGCCTTGGACTACAGCTCCTATGACTCTCAGCCCTGCGGACCAGATGGCCTCCGCCCCCCCTTTGGCTGCCTGAAATGAGTCAGGCCTCTCCGGGGGTGGCGGGCCTTTGTCGTTCGGGCAGCCCGAGGGGGAAGCGCCGCCGGGGCTGGAGGGGTCCGGGGCCCTTCTGGCCCGACTGGACTGCCGCCCCCGTCCTTCCCCGCCCGGCTGAGCTGCCTCTGCCCTCCCGGGACCTGATGGACGGTCTCCCTCCATGAGCAGGGGGTTCGACTAGACGACCTCCAGGGTCCCTTGCAATTCTTGTTCTCCTACGCTTCCTCGGCAGATGCCACCTCCGCTCCGCCGGGCTCGCCGGCCCTTCCCGCCCGGACGCCCGCCGCTCAGGAGCCGCCCGAAGCCTTCCCCGCCGGGGGCGAGTCGGGCGCGGTGCAGCCGGTGGTGGGCATCAGCCAGAGGGTGAAGACGAGGCCGAGCGAGAAGAAGGACCTGGGCACGCTGGGTGAGCGGGCCGTGCGGGGCCTCCCGGGGGGGTCTGCCGCACTGCTGCTGCTGCTCCGGGAAAACTCTCCGAGCTCCTGGATTTGCAGTGCGTGCAAAGGGGAGGGGGAACACACACACACACGCACACACACACACACACCCCTACTTACCTACCTACCCCTGCAAAGTGGGGAAGAGCCCCTGGGTCCTGCGGAGCCCTTTTGCAAAGACTGGCAAATAACCCAGTCGGGTTAGTTGGGAGGGAACATCCTGGAACAGGGTCTCCAACCTTGGCAACTTTAAGCCTGGAGGACTTCAACTCCCAGAATTTCTGGCTGTTGAAGCCCCCCAGGCTTAAAATTGCCAAGGTTGGAGAGCCAAGGTGTACAGGCTCAGATTGGGTGGGTGGGTTATCACTAACCTCCTCGCTGCTCTCTTTTCCCCCCATTACAGGCTACGTGTTGGGCATTATCATGGTGGTAGTCCTCATTGGCATCGGAGTGGGGATTGTGCTGGGCTACCTGTACAAGAGGCAAGTAGTGGGGAACAGCAGCCCTTGATGCCCAGGAGGGTTGGGGATGGGGGGGATTAATAAATGGACCCCTCAGTCAGCCTCCCTTTGGGTTCCTGCAAACCCCCAGCCTCCATCTTGTCTGGAAAGGAAGTACGTAAGGGTTGCAGGGTGTGGATCTCTGTGTGTTTTATTGTTTCCTGCCTTAAGGTCTCTTGTGCCTGTGTGCATCTCTCTCTCCCTCCCCCTCCCTCCCTCCTTCCCTCTCCCTCTCCCTCCTTGCCTCTCTGCAATACTCGTCTTTGGTTAAATAGTTTCCTTGCGTTTTCCAAGGTTTTGCATGTGGGACTCAGACCCACTTTGCCTGTATCCTTAGTGCTCCTCCAGGCTTTGGAGCCTGGTTTTAGGCAGGTTCTTAGTGGGACTCTTCTGTTCTCTCTTGAGGCAGAACTTTTGGGGGATTGGTCAGAAAGCTGCTGCTCCTGCAGCCATTAACAGAATAACAGAGTTGGGAGAGACCTTCTAGTCCAGCCCTATACTCAAGCAGGGGGCCCTGTGCCTATCCTTATACCTGGGCATTTGGTTTTTCTTGTCCAAGTGCAGGACTTAAACTTTCCTTGCCACTGAACTATATATACTTCATTGGATAGGGCCCAGTGCTCAAGTCTGACAAGAGCCTTTTGAATCTTGAGTTCCAAAGTGTTGGCAATTCCCCCACCACCACCCCAGCTTTGTGTTATCCTGTTGGGCCCAAAACCAAGAACGACAGACAGTGATTCTTCCAAGCTGAGTTCTTTATTGTTTCACACCTATAGACACACTCTAGCCAGACTAAAGGACTAATCTGCATCTACCATACACTGTGGGAACTCTTAGGGAGGGGCCGCGTTCTCCCTCTTCCTCTCACACAGGATACGTGGGCTGAGTTGCCTCTTATTTCTCTGGAATGCACCTTCTCCCTCTTAGGAATCCATCTCCTTACTTCACCCCATCACCCACCTGCAGATTTAGAGTTTAGAATAGAATAGAGCTGAAGGTTTTCTAGTCCAGGGGTCGCCAACCTTTTGGACCTCAGGGACCACCAAACTCATCATTTTAAATCCTAGGGACCACTAACTGGTTCTGTGGGTATGGCCTAATTTGTGGGTGTGGCTTGGCCATGTGACTGGCTGGGCATGCCTTGTAAATATTATAAATATTTATATAAATATTGAATTTTTTATTAAAAAAAGAGCATCTTTTACCCAAAATCAGGCAAAGCAGGCAGGCAGACTGAGTTGCTCACAGAATCATTCAGTGATCTATCTATCTGCCATCGGCTACCTGAGTCTGTCACCTAAAATTTGCTTGCCTTGAATCTGCACTGAATAATAGAACCTTCAGTCCTAAGGGAAGGGCTAAAGACTAGCTAGAAAGCAAGAAATCCAACCATTTCTTGCTTCCTAGCTAATCTAAATCTCCCAGCACAGCAGAACAGCTGATGGTCGGAAAAAGAGCAATTTAGCAGGCAAGTTTGCAGGGTAAAGAGTGAGTGGGTGGGGAGGGTTCCCGCGGGTCATGTGGGCTGAGCAGCCTTGTGTTTCTCTGCAACCTGGATTACTTGCTTTGGGGAGTTGCTCTGGGGTTGAGATTTCTCTGCGACCCACCAAAATTTTCTCGCGGCCCACCGGTTGGCGACTGCTGTTCTAGTCCAGCCCCCTGCTCAAGGAGATCTTATACCTATTCCAGATAAGCAGCTGTCAGTCTCTTCTTAAAACTCTCCAGTGATGCAGCTCCCACGATTTCTAGAGGCCAGCCGTTCCACTGGTAAATTGCCCTCATTGTCAGAAATTTCTCCTTAGTTCTAGGTTGCTTTTCTCTTTGGTTAGTTTTGCGAGTGCAACTAAAACCTGCACTCAGAATCTGAAATGTGTCCAGACAGTCTGTCCTGGGGGCGGGAGGAACCTTTTTAACTGGGTGGGGGGGGGGGAGACATTCTGCCCACTGCTCCACAACTGTTATAGCTGGGAGCAAATGAAAATTCATTTTCCATTAAATTGGGCGGATTGTGTGGGTGCGCACTCCATTTACTATGTAGGAATGGATTTAGGGCAGCTGTCCCTGGCTTATTCCTGCCAAGATTGGGCGTCTCTCATTCCTCAACTAGCTAGGAGAGTTGTCTGAAGCATTTTGGGGTTCATAAGTGGTGATGGAAAGGTTTCTAGAACGCCATTTGGGGAGCAGAGGAAAACTTCCCCAACCCAGCCTGGGGTTTCCATAGCAGCCTTTCCTGTTTCTCGGGCGCCATCGAAGGCCAGATGCACCCCCTGCCCTCGCTCTGTGTGTCACTTGCCAGAGACGCCGAAGGCGATTGGATCGGCTGCGGTGGCTCTGCACCCAGAACAAACTTCTTGGGGCACCAGTGCCCCGGGAATAGTTCAGGTTTCCTACCCTGGCTTGGGAAAAACAACACCGGAAATGTATTTACAAAGTCTGTTGCTATTAATCTTCTCATCACTCCCTGTCATCCATCCCCTCCCACTTATGACTGTAACTGTCGCTTGTATCCTTATTTCTATTTGTTTCCTAGCATGATTTGATTGCTTATTGTACCCGATGACTATTATTGTTGTACCTGATGATTCTTGACTCTTGACGAATGTCTCTTTTCTTTTATGTGCACTGAAAGCATTTGCACCAAGACAAATTGTATTCTAAATTTATATTTACCAACAAAGAAATAAAGGTAAATGTAAATTTAACACACAAACAGTTTGTGGCAAAAGCGATTGCCTGTGAAGGCTCCTGGACTGGGGCTGAAAGCCGAAAGCAGGGTGCTGCTGCATCCCATATCTGGGTAGACCAGGTTGCCCTGATAAAGAAACACTTAACACCTGCTGAAGTTGCAGGTACACACACACAGTCACCCCTCGCCTCTTCGGTCTCTTCCAGGGGCAAAGACCTGAAGGCGCGGCAGGAGCAGAAGGCCAACGAGCGTGAAATGCAGCGCATCACTTTGCCCCTCTCGGCTTTCAGCAACCCGGCCTGCGAGGTGGTGGAGGAGAACGTCATTGTGGTGCACAGCAACCCCACTCCGGTGGAGGAGATTCAGGGGGGGAACACTCCGCTCATGGGCCAGGCCGGCACTCCGGGGGCTTGAGGAAGAGGCGTGTCCGTCCGTCCCGCTGGACCTCTGAGGCGGATGCCTCTCTGTTTACCCCGAGGATCCATTTGTATTTTGCTTTTCCATTTGAAATGCAGGCCACCCGGAGAGAAAGGCGCCCAGCGCTGGCTCAGCCGAGCAGAAAGGGGACAGCCTGGCTCCCCCTCCAGCCAGCAGCCGCTCTGCAGGTGGCCTGTTTGATGCCAGGGGCCAGGTGGGACTTTGGGGTTTTTTTGCTGTCTCTGGTTCTCTCGTGGTGGTGCCTGCATTTTCTCCGAGCAGTGCCATTATTTGGGGAGGGGAGGGGAGGGGGGGCCTTTACCGAAAGAAAAGAGAGCGTTTGTGCCAGGATCCCATCCTGCGCACATTGAAGCTGCTGAAAAGGTTGCACATAATACACGGCGTTTCCCTTAAAAGCAGCCACAGCACTGCCAGCCTTCCAAGCTGGAGCCAGGCGGGAAATCCCCCTCCCTGCTCCCCGGGGGTGGAAGCGGCCAGGCCTGTCTGAGCAAAGTAGGACTGAGGCCTCTGGTGCCAGCAAGGAAGCAACTCCAGTTGTGCTTTTTTAAAAAAATAAAACCTTTTACCACTCGAGGGAGGGAACTGGGTCTTGGGGGGCCAAAAGCTGAGAGATTTCTTAAAGAGTTTTGTTTATGCAGGCTTAGTGGTTTTTAAAAATCTTTTAAATGCTTTTGGATACCATTTATTTCTAAGTGTTTTGAATACCTCAAACCTAAAAATAAAACTATTCAGGTTGTAAGTGTCTTGTTTCGTGGGATTCAACTCCTGCCCCAGGGGGCACAGCTATCCCCTCCCTTTTCTTTCCAGCTGCCTCCTGTCCCTGGCCAGGCTGCTCTCAGGTGCTCATTCCAGCCCAGACATCCCCCCCCCCCGCATCAAAAGGTTTAGGATTTGCCCCACCAACTGCCCAGTCCCCCAAGAGTCTTTTCATCAGACTCTTTATGTAGTCACCAAAGGAAACCTCCGCCCCAGCTTTCCTGTCCAAGAGCAGGTCTGTTTTCTCCCCTTTTAATGCCCCTATTACAAGCAGCTTCCCTCACTGGGCATTACAAAGAAAAGCAAGTGCATTTGTGGAACACTACCAGCCATGGCAGCACAAACTCAACAGTTGCCTTGCAGGAGTTGGACTCTTGTTCTTTGCCATGCAAGTACTTGTCAACTCGGGAATAGGAAATGAAGCAGACCCACAAAATGCCAAACCAGGCTTTAAGAAATGTCAGCTGCGTTCATCTTTGTAGAACAAAGTTTATTGCTTTTAATTTAGACAAAAATTGGTGTGCTTAGAACAGTCCTGTGATCCAGGTTTCCTGTAGCTGGCCCGTTTATAGCACATGTGCTTGTGCACACCTTTTAAGAATGAAATGAAATGAAATTTGGTCTAAGATGCACCAGATCTGGCACAATTGTGCCCTAGACCAGTGTACAATTTTGAGTTTTTGTAGCATGAAAGGGGGTGGGGGGTAGAAAACCCTCCAGATACCAGTGGACTATAACCCACAGCATTCCACAACCTTGGGACGTGTGGCCAGACCTGCTGGGAGATGTTCAACGTCCAGGGGTCTAAATATTAAGTAGCCCTTAATGTATTTTGCAGAGAGGGAAGGGATGCAACCAGCGCAACTTCCTCTCCACCTGGAAGAGGGAGGGGAAAGGTGACCCCAGCCAAGTGTTTCTCTGAGGGGCCTGAAATGGAAGACAGAGGTAGTGACTCTATAACATGCCAGTCTTTCAGATCTGTGGCCCAAGTTGATCACTCCACCCCTGGCCAGTTTGGGAATAGAAGTCCTTCCTTTCCAGGGATCCACTTCCATCAACCCCATCCCTCAAATGGAGAAGAGGCCCCCAACCCATGCCTGTGTCTCTACAGTGCCTGGGCCACAGGGCAGACATGAAATACCACACGGTGCATAAGGAGTTCTTTGGCCAGACAGAAGAAGGTTCGGAGCTGTTCCTGGGAGACAAACTGCAAGATTCAGCCATCTCCTCTGTAGAGGGGTGTGCAAGCAATCGGGTGGCCCTCCTATTGCCTGGTCTGGCAGGACAGGGCGTCACAGTCAAAGGCAACCCCAAGGTGTGCATCCTGGTGGGCCTCTGCTTTGTGAGCCCAACCAGGAGGCTTCACAACCTGTAGTGTATCGTGTTGGAAGGCAGGTCCACTCCTGGGAACTCTGTCCCCAAAGGCAGAGCATCTGTTCTGAGAAGTGAGTGGCGTGAAGAAGACAACGATGCCTTTCAGGAAGTGCCCTTGGGGGCTGAGGGTGGTGGAGAGGAGTAACAGGAAGAAGGCCATAGAGCCCTTCTTCCTGTTGTCCCCACCCCCCCACCCCCCGGCTGGGATGGAGGCTTTTTCTGCTGCCTCCAGGGCAATCCGTGCAAAGAAGCCGCAGAGCGAAGGCCGAGCGGTGGGATTTATGTCAGGTCGTCGGAGTGCTTGCCCCGAATCAGGCCAAACTGCACGCTCACGCTGTGGTCCAGTTCCTCCAGTTCTGAAGGGAGAGGAATGCCCAGTTCTCCCAGGTACAAAGAAAGGGCTTCGAAGGAATCCTCCAGTTTGGAAAACGGGGGTCTAGGAGACAGCGTGGGAGAAGGAAAGGTAGCCGTGCTTCCTGCTTCCAGGCAGCAGCAGCCATTAGCAGACCTCCCAGCAAGCCTTTCTCCCCAAAGGGAGCTGGCCCTGAACTTCCATTCTGTGCCGAGGTAGGGAGTCGCTTCTGCCCCAGCCTCTTAAGCGGCTGGGAAACCCAGCAGAGGATCAGCCATGGGGCTGCCTTGCCTACCTCTCCCTCGCCTGAACGGCTTTCTCTCAGCCCCCAAAGGGAGTGGGGCAGAGGAGGCACACGCACACACCCCACAGACTGACCTGCTCTCTGGCTCCAGCCTGCAGCAAATGGCTGCCAGAGGGAAGAAGGCTGGAGGACAATCCACGGGAACAAACTTCTCCCAGAACAGCTTCACATTGAGGCCAAAATCCAGGGTGCGAGGGAGGCAGTCCGGGTCAGCATACACTTGTCCTATGATCTGGAGGCAGAGCAATTGCCTGTCATTCCCTCTCCAGGCTCAGCCCCCTGCTGCTGCTGCTGCTGCTGCCTCAATGGATCCTTCCAGAGAAAGGAGCCCCAGGCCTAAGCAGGAGGTCACTGCAAGCACCCAGGCAGCCCAAGGCTGGGGACAGCAGCCTCCCTTCTCACAGCCCCTCTTGGCAACCTTCCCTGGGTGCCACAGTATCCATGCCTGCTAGCCTGGCTTTTGTGAAGCAGATCAGCTGCCCGCCGATAGGCAGGGCTCAGGGCCCTACAGTGGAAGACTCTTGCTGCAGAATGAGGTGGATTAGACTTAAGTTTGAGAAAACAACCTCGAAGCTATGGCAAGATTTGAATTTCCAGTCCTGTTCTTGTCCCTGCCTTTCCCCGCAAATAGCAGAAAATTATATGGATGCTTTGCTGGAATCACTACCAGAAAAGCAGGAAAAAGTTTTCACGTATGGTGGATGTGCTCAAATCTTAGAGACTGCAGGGAAGGAACGGTCAATATTTACAAAAATTGTTAAGCAGGAATTCAGAACGGATCTACTGCTGGTTTTGTTTGAAATAAAGCCACTGTAGAAAAATTGGAAGTCCACAATGAGTATTGCAATATATGGTATGCTGCCCAGACCTTCTCTGAGGGAGATGGGTGGTTAAAAAATACAATCAATCAATCAATTTTTGATACATGGTAGACTTTTAGTGATAAAAAATAAATTGCGGTCAAAAGCTGTCGGTTTGTTATCCCTGGGTTCGTTATCTCTGATGTGGGGAAATATGTGCTATTTATTTTAAAAAATTACAGAGTTGCTAGGCAGTGGCTCAGATGATAAACATTCCTATTTCTTATATAATCTCTTTCTAAGAAAAATATTGAAATGGGAGAACTGCTGCTTAGGGTTCCACGTTATCTTTCAGAGAATTCACAACCAATCAGCCAAAGGAGAACTGCCCTCAGCTCCCAGATGGGCTTCCCCTCTGAAGTCTTCACCCGCTTCAGTCCAGAGACCGAGTCCACTGACCAAGAGGGTCTGAACTGGCCAGCCCATTTGGGAAATACTGATGGTCAACCAGGTGTGACCATCAAAAGACCCCAATTGTGCAATCATTGGCCAACTGGGGTGGCTGCAGTCCTTGGCCGGGAAAGGGGAGCAACGAGCAGCCCAAAGCAGAGACAAACCCACTTCTGTAGTTGACCACTGCATCTTCCTCTGGGTCGTTCAAAAGGCGATTTCCAAGCCCACCCTCACTTTTTGTCCCCAGCCCTGGCAGCCTTTAGAGGGG
The DNA here is from genome assembly GCA_023653725.1 of Bungarus multicinctus. NCBI lineage: Eukaryota > Metazoa > Chordata > Lepidosauria > Squamata > Elapidae > Bungarus > Bungarus multicinctus. Next base: position 171,906,989 of record CM042836.1, read on the forward strand.
GCTGGCTGGTGAAACCCCAAGGGGGCACAAAGCCTGAAGTCCCCAGGTGCGGTTCCTGGCATTTGCCAGGATAGGATCGATCCTCAAGCCCCCCCTTCCCCTCCCAATCCCCTCAATGGGCTAGGCTTACCTCGCACAGCACGATCCCGAAGGAGAAGATATCGACCGTCTCATCGTAGCTCTGTCCTGCAAGAATCGGAAACAGCCAGGAGGGGAAGGTGCAGTCATTAAAAGGGAGACAATAGGGATGAAAACCAGCGCAGAAGGGAGCAGGGAAGAAGAGGGGTGGCCTGCCCTGCAGGGTGGGGGTGAGTATCCTGTTTGTGTCCAGCTGCCAAGGAGCCCTGGGAGCCCCCATGGGACACCCTCCCCCTCAGCCTGCCAGGGGAGGAAGCAGAGAGAGAGAGAGCTTCCCCGTTAGTGTCAGGGCAGCCCTTCCAGAACTCCCCCTCCCCAAAAGAACATCAGGCCCAAAGCCAGCAGGTGGATGTCTTTCTCCCACCAAATGGGGAGGGGTAGGGAATGAGGGGAAGGGAGGCCGGTCCCCCTTTGAGGTGATCCGGAGAAGAAGAAGGACCCACCGGGAGCACTAACACTACAGTAACACAACCTCACAAGTTTGACAGCACGTCCCCCTCCCTGACTTTCCCCTTCCAGAGGGCTAGGGAGGGCCCCCTCCAAGAAAGAGGCTTGCTCTGGCCCCAGGCCTTCCCGGGGCTGAGATAACGCTTGTCGGACCGCTCTCCTGGCTGCGGCTCCCAAGGTCCTGGCTGCATACCACTAGGTAGTCCTTGACCTGCGAGAGATTCCTTAGCAACCGTTTCATGGTAGGACGGGCCTATCTTGGGGCTACATATGACCTGGAATTGAAGTTCCAACAGTCTCACGGAAACACCCCGGTCATGTGAGTGAACTTTGGGCACTCAGGTTACATTTACAGTAGTTTGCAGCATCCCCCCTTCCCGGGACTGTGTTTTACAAACGGTTTTGTCAAAACTGCATCCATAGCAAACCAGAGGTTCGCGTAAGGACCACCACAAAAAAGACCGTAGACTTTCCGCCGTTCCAGTCTTAAGGCACCTGTGCAGAGCCCATGAGCAGACAGGAGCCTACGCCCTGTGACCGGGCGCTGCAATGGGGAGTTTTGCCGGCTCCTCCAGTGGAATCCAGGAGTCCCCAGGGAGGGGGGGGGAGGGGGGGGGCGGGAGGCGGGCTCCTACCATTCAGCATCTCGGGGGCCATCCAGTACGGGTTCCCGACCACAGTGTAGCGCTTCCTCCGGTCGCTCTTGCGCAGCGTCCGCTTCTTGGCCAGTGGCTTCTCCAGGGAGGGCCTCTTCCGCTCCTCCACAATCAGCCGAGAGAGGCCAAAGTCTGCGACTACCACCGTGTTGTCCTGGGCCAAAGACGAAGAATTAGCAAGCCCTCTGGGGAAGACCCGGACCGTTTGGCGTAGAGGAAGCCCTGATGCTGAGGGCAGGGAGCCATTTCATCAGCACCGCTCAGGGGCACAAGAACCAAAGCTTCCCCTGGCCCTTCCGGCCTTCATCAACGGCCAGCAGTTCTGGGGTTCTCAAGCGTGAAGTTTTTCAACTGTATTGAAATTAGATTTGTTTTATCCAAATGCACACAAAACAATGAAAAGCCTCCAGTTCAGGCCTTTTCTCCAATTCTTTGGCCCTCAAAGAGGTTTGGCTTGCCTTAAAAAGAGCAAAACAAAAGGAGGATATAAGTCTGGGGCCCTGAAATAGCAAACGAGGACCTCTGAGGTTCATCGTTTTTCAGGGATCTCCAAATTTGGCAGCGTTAAGTCTTGTGGACTTCAACTCCCAGAGTTCATCAACCAGCTATGCTGAGCTATACTGGCTGAGGAATTTTGGGAGTTGAAGTCCACAAGTCTTAAAAGTTGCCAAATTTGGAGATCTCTGATTTATATCTTCCTTGACTTGTTAAGATCAATGAAAGGGCTTTGATTCATAAACTGTATGTTCCACAAGCCACAATGTTCTCAAGGAAAGTGATTGTGGGTGTGTTTGCAATTCTCCCATTCAAAGTGGGATCGATGGCCAAACCATCGGACTGACTGGCATTCATGCTTCTCAAAAACACTATTACAGAGTATTTTCTTCCTGTCTGGAGACAGGGGTCCCCAAATTCCTTATCAGGTGTCAAAAAATTCTTCCTCGGTGGTCAAACGCTTGTTTTGGGCTCAGCCCCATGCAAGATCTCGGCTGAGCAGTCTTTGGTGCTCTTTGCTATTAACAACAAGAGAGGAGCTGATCTGCTGCAACCTGCCAACATTGATCATAGTGTCCCTGACTCTAATGGCTGTTGCATTGTTAGGTGAGTTTTCCTAATTGTGAGACTTTTGTGCCAGTCCAAACTGAGGCCGGGGCTTCCCAGGGAAAGAAGCCAAAGAACCAGAAGAACCAGTATGACTTCAGCAGGTGAGCAGGAAGCCGACCTGGCCAAGTGCACCCCAAGCAATGCAAGCACTCACCAGTTTGATCAGGCAGTTGTGGGAGTTCAGATCTCGGTGAATGATGCGCATGGAGTGCAGGTAAGCCTGCAAGAGGGAGAAGCCAGAGGTGAAGGCGAGGAGCCATCAGTCCCAATGCTCAGCCTCAGCTGCTGTCCTGGGAGCCACTGGCGCTTCCCGCTGCTGGCAGCTGAGCAGCCCAAGGGACGTGGGGGACAGCCCAGCCCAAGGGCTACTTTGGCTCCTGGGAGGAGCCGATGCCTGGAGCAAGGCTGCTGGAGAGTCAGAGGAGGGACCCCCAAGAGCTGGGGTGGGGCAATGGACTGAGACTGAGGACTCAGCTTCTAGTCTTCATTGAACCCAACCCTCCTCATCAGATTCCAGTAGGGCTAAAAGGCAGGCAGATTGCATTCTTTGTGCTTTGACCTTCCAAGAAAGGTACCTTCCATAAAGCAACCAGCTCTTGCGTCACCCTCGCTGCTTTGGAAAACACATGACTAGCTAAACCTCAGGTGCTCCCAAGGACAGTCTGTGACTCTACCCCAGTTTCAGCAAACCTTCTGACCCGCGGCTGAATGAACTGGCAATCCGCCCGCTCTCCTCTAGGCAATTCACCCTTTGCCCTCAGACCCCCCCCTTCGCAAGGCCAGGAGGGGTCCAGGAAGGGGGCTCACCATTCCAGAGGCAATTCCTTTGGCAAAGCTGACCTTCTGTTCCCAAGGAAATGGATCCTGCAAGGAAGAAAGGCTCCCTTCATTAAATTGTCCTCAAGACAGGGAAGAAGGCCAAGGGTTTTGCCATCACAGCAGTGGTGGGCATGTAAAAACTGACAATTCTTTACTAACATGCAGAGCAGAATGCAGATAGGACATGAAACAGGATTTTCTGCAGGTGATTCCTTCAGGGCATGCTGGGAATTTCCTCCTCTTAAATATCTTTTGAGGAGGAGGAGGAAATTCCTGCTGTGCACTGAAGGAATTTCATAATTATAACCCAGCAAATTGCAAAGCAAAAATGTACGTCCAGAATATTTTTTTTCCCAGGAACGTTTCTGGGCTCCAAACGAACCCTCAAATGAGTGTTTTAGAAAGATGATCTTTAGGGAAAACCCAGGAACCATTATGTAGGTAAAAAAAGCCGGAACACTTTTTTAAGTGGAAAAGAGCAAAATAACATTTGAAAGCAGGTCAGGCAGGTGTCTCCTTAATTCACTGGATTTTAAGGAGGTGGCGAAGGTCCAATCTGATTTGCAAGACTGATGGTAATCCCACTAGACCGACCAGCCAGGAAATCAACTCCTTGGAGGGTTAAAACTATTTTTATTGCAATGGGTTACAATAACAGAATCTTCCCAGTGAATTAGAGGGGGGGGGGTCTACCTGAGCCACTTCTGCATGTTATGTTATTGTTGTTGTTCTGGACTTCCAACGTGCTTCAGCCCCTTTTGCCCAGGCAGTGGGCCCTGCCCAGCTCCACCAAGGCCATCTTCCCCTGGTCTCCGTAAGGACACACAGAAGGCCCCCCCTTCACTGCAAGTGACTCCATTTACCTTTAGTAAGTGGGCATTTTGTGACTGTCAAAGTTGACTATGTGTTGTGGTTAGCGAGGACTCAGATGAGGAGCCAGGACCATCAGGGAGTGGACTGCTGCATTCAGAGATTGTGGGGGCTGGCAGCAGCAATGAGGAGGTTCCTGAGGAGCCTGTGCCAAGTGCGCACAGGATTGCTCGCAGGAAAGAGCAGCTGCAACAGCACGGGCAACTCAGGAGAAAGGCTGCAAGGTAATGGCCCCTCCTTCAAGAAGATAAAAGCCAGCTGTGAATCGGACGTTCTTAGTAGGAAGCAAAGACATTTTGAAACTCCAGCCTCATGGACATCGCAGTATCTTAGCTGGTATTTGAAGACTTTTGTGTTGTGAAATATTTCTTATCTATGATTCTTGGCAGTCTTGCAGAGTTTTGACAAGGTTTGGGTTTATCAAAGTTAATTAGTTTGCAGCAGCCTTTTAACCGGGGATTCGTAAGACTTATTAAAAGGTTTCTGTTCCCTTTGGTTATTGTTTGTCTTATGGGAAAAGGGTTTGGGTCAGAACACTATGTGACCCATCTTGTAAAAGGTCCAGGATTTGCCATCAAATTTCACATGGCCTAGAAGGGCTTCCCTTGTTCTAAAATGAGCAACCTGAAAGGGAGCAAAGCGATATCAGGGGCTGGTGGGCTCCATACACTCTGCTAAGCCCAGGTTTGTTGCAAAAGTCACCACTGCCATGTTTAAGCCAGAAACCAAACTCTTTTTTTCTTCCCCATTCATGATTCGTGAGCCAGCCAGGGAGTGGAGTTGCACTTCTGGATGTTTTAGCTGCTGCTTCCACAAGGCCCTTCCTTCCCTGCCAGCCCAGCCCACTGATGCTGTGAGAGACGGCACCCACCGCGTTCCGGAGGAAGTCCTTCAGGGTCCCCCCTTCAATGTACTCGGTGAGAAGATTCAGCTTCTTGTCCTTGTACAAGACCCCGATGAACTTCAGGACATTGGGATGCTCCAGGCTGCGCATCACCTTCACCTGCAAGACAGGGAACACCCCAAATCTTGGAACAACAATTGCTACCCTCCTGCCTTCCATCGAGGACCTGTATCCTGCACGACTCAAAAAGGGGGCTGTGAAAATATTTACAGACCCCTCACATCCTGGACATAAACTGTTTCAACTCCTTCCCTCAAAACGACGCTATAGAGCACTGCACACCAGAACAACTAGACACAAGAACAGTTTTTTCCCGAAAGCCATCACTCTGCTAAACAAATAATTCCCTCAACACTGTTCAACTGTTTACAAAGTGTACACTACTATTACTGTTAATCTTCTCATCACTCCTTATCACCCATCCCCTCCTACTTGTGATTATAGGACTGTAACTTTGTCGCTTGTATCCTTATGATTTGTATTGACTGTTTCCTAGTATGATTTGATTGCTTATTGTACCCTATAACTATCATTAAGTGTTGGACCTGATGATTCTTGACTCTTGACGAATGTCTCTTTTCTTTTATGTACACTGAGAGCATTTGCACCAAGACAAATTCCTTGTGTGTCCAATCACACTCGGCCAATTAAAAAAGAAGTATTCTATTCTATAAACCGAGGCCAAAGTAACTAATTCTGGTGCACCAAGAGATCAGCTAATGTGCAAGAGCTCGGTCGCTTTCCTCTGGTGTGGCCTTAAGCCACCAGGCTGCTGAAAGGAAGTTCTGAAAGGAAGTGCCTGGACATCTTCAGGGCAGCTCTTCCCTGAAAGGAGACTCACCTCGGTTAGGAAGGTCTTCTGGGTTTCTTCATCACAGCGAATCAGTTCTTTCATCACCATCACCTTTCCTGTGGCTTTATGAGTCACCTGGTGAACAGAAGAGCCTTTTAAGAGGAGAGCAGGGGTTCTTCTGTCTTGGCCCTGTTGCATCACTTTTAATTCCCTGCAATTCTGCCTGGGCCCTGGGATAAAAGCCCAACCACAGGTTGATGAGGGAAAGGAACAAAGCCAAACTTGGAAGGTGAAGAAGTTCTTCCCTCCCAGTGATGGCTAAACACATTATTTCCTGCTGTGCCCGGGGTTTCCTTCTGCTCCACCAAGATTTGAAAGTGTTGCTCCATGGAGAAGTCAAGATCTTTGCTACGGCTGCAGGCAAAACAACAAGCACGGGAGAGGTTCGACATGAATGCGGTCAGGAAAATCCAGGGTGGGCTGGCACTCGGGAGAGCTTTTTCCTTTCTGCTCTTGAACCACAGGTTGCCCTGTGCAAATTTGCATCTGCAAATTTGGTAAGTTCCCCTTCTATTCCCTCATCTAAGTCGTTAATATTGAAGATTCCTGCGCCTAAGATGGAACCTTGTGTCATCCCACTGCTTACATGGAGGGGAGTAAGCAGTGGGGTGCCACAAGGTTCCGTCGTAGGCCCAGGACTCTTCAATATCTTCATAAATGATTTAGATGAGTGAATAGAAGAGGAACTTACCAAATTTGCAGATGATACTAAGCTGGCAGGAATAGCTAACACCCAAGAAGATAGGCTCAAGATCCAGATGGATCTTGACAGACTAGAACACTGGGCCATATCTAACAAAATGAAATTCAAAGTAGAGAAAAGTAAAGTCCTACATTTAGGCAAGAAAAGCCAAAAGGACACATACAGGCTGGGAGAAACCAGGCTCAACAGCAGTAACTGTGAGAGGGATACTGGAGTTTTAGTGGACAACCAGCTAAATAGGAGCCACCTGTGTGCAGCAGCAGCCAAAAAAGCTAATGCAATCCTAAGTTGCATTAACAGAGGGATACAATCAAGATCAAGGGAAGAACTAATACCACTCTATAAAGCCTTAGTAAGACCACACCTAGAGTACTGCATCCCATTTTAGTCACCACACTGTAAAAAAGATGTTGAGGCTCTCAAAAAATGCAGAAAAGAGCAACCAGGATGATTAGGGGACTGGAGACTAAAACATACAATGAACGGTTGCAGGAACTGGGCCTGGCTAGTCTAGTGAAGAGAAGGAGCAGGAGAGAGAGGAGAGCATCTTCCAATATTTGAGGGACTGCCTCAGAGAGGAAGGGGGTCAAGCTATTTTCTAAAGCACCGGAAGGCCAGACAAGGAATAATGGATGGAAACTGCACAAGGAGAGATTCAACCTGGAAATAAGGAGAAACTTTCTGACAGGGAGGACAATCAAACAATGGAACAGCTTGCCCTCAGAAGTTGTTGGAGCGCCATCACTTGAGACTTTCACGAAGAGATTGGACTGCCATTTGTCAGAAATGATGTAGGGTCTCCTGCTTGGGTGGGGGGTTGGACTAGATGACCTATAAGGTCCTTTCCAACTCCGATTATCTGTAATCTGAGAGTAAAGACAACTTTACACTTTTCAACCTGAAAATGAAACAGGTCCTGTGCTTCCTTCCAAGGAGCCTTTACCAGCAAGCACCGTTATCCAGGTTTCACTGGAACTTTTTCCCACCGATGCTGGGCACAGGGAGGCCTATGCTGCTCCGTGGCTCGTGTGTTGCCCCGGAAGGCTTTTAAATGCCTTCATAGCCACAAAGGAAGAATTGTTTGCTTTCTGCTTAAAAACTCCCCCTTCTACCAATTACACATGGGGATACTTTTCATACTAGGATCCCAGGACTGGTGGCACTCATAACAGGAGCATGGGGAATTGTTTATACCTGGAGCATTATTATTTTTTTTCTGTTGGATTGGCTGGTTCTGCTCAGCCAGGAGGCCAAACCGGCCCGAAAGCTCCAGCTAGTTAGAGCTCTGCAGAAGATCAGGAGCCCCAGAGGTGGCATTTGTCTTTTGAAAACAGCCTTTGTAACATGCCCTGAGGATCTACGGAAGGGAAACCTGGTGACTTGAGTCCCAGAAGTGCTTTTTCAAGAGGCAACTGGACTTGTTTTTCTTTGAAGCTCCTCTAAGAAGCTAAAGGATGAGAAGCGAAACGTCTTCAAAGAAAAACAAAGCAAGTCCAGTTGCCTCTTGAAAAAGCTACTTGCGTTTTCTGCACCTGCTTTCCTGCCCCCAGAATCCTGTGCAAGCCAAGCGCTTCCCAAAGGAGGCGGAGCCTTGTGCAGAAGTCGTTATGTGAAAGGAAGCCTTTGGTTCCAGCAGCTTGACGCACCAAGGTGTCCCGTACATTTCATGAGCCAGAAGGATTGTCCAAGCACTTGGAGAGAAATCTGTAACCTTTTATCCAGTAGCTTCTTGCTAGCGTTCTTTGCATTCACAGGGCTATGCACTTTTTCTTCTAAAAAAAATAAACAAATTCCCTGTAACGCAAGCTGGGAAAGTTTGTAGGAGAGTCAAGGCAGATCTTCCTCGTGCTCTGCTCTTAATCACTGAGCTGCAACAACAGCAGAGATTTTTATGGCTAGGAGAGGTGAAGCTGGCGGAGACCAGAAGTTGGACTGCTTCAGAAACCTGTCAAAACTGACAAGGTCGAAGACTTTGCTCAAACCACAAAGGCATTTAGCAAACAGCAGAGCCTGGTGCAGTTCAGCTGTGCTTCCCTATCCCAAATCTTGCAAGCCAGCTCCTTCCCGCCCCTCCCAGCGGCCTTGGAGTCAACAAGGCAGACAGAGAGGGGAGGGGACCTATGAACAGGCTGCACCTTTTATTGGGCTCTGTTTTCACGGCTGCAGCCTTACCGACAATGGCCTACACAAACAAGACGTGGGTTGCCTGGAGGCCTTTCAAATCAGGATATGAACACCTAAGGGGGGGCGGCAGAGACCCTGTCAGACTGCAGAGTCCAGGGCTAAGCAGGAGGGCTAGCACGAAACGGGCTTCCAACCTTGCTGTTCTGACCAAGGCTTCCTGAGACCACAATTAGGCTCATGCTCAGTTAAAACAACTCTTGTTTTATTTCAACGCTGGGAATTATGTTCATTCCCAGCTTATAATGAGTCCCAAACAGTCCCTTGAGATGAGCACCCACCTTTCTCTCCTTTGAATTGCTGCCAATAACTAGAGTGCCAAATGAATTATAAAAAACAACAACTGAAGTACAAAATCCACACAGAGCTTCAAGGATTAATCCGAACAGAGCGAACGACTTTGCTTCCTGCTAAGGTTTCTCTACCTTTGTCTGTCCTTTAAACCTTATGGGAGGGGCAATCACTTCCCAGCCTTACTCCTGAGTCGCCCCTTTTGTTTCAGCTGCTCTCGCCTTCTAGCAGCTCTGTGCACATGTGCACTGGAAACAGGCTCCCCCTGTTCCTTTGCCTCACTGCTGCCAGACTCCGGAGACTCCGGAGTCAGCACCCCCCTCCCAGATGGTCCTGGCTCCCTCTCTGCATCGGATGCAGGACCCTCGTCCAAGTCCTCTCCAGACCCCCGGACTGGTCCCCGCTATCTGATTTTGCTGCCATCTGTACAGGCTGCCGGCAAACCACAACACTTGGCAACTTTTAAGCCTTGTGGACTTCAACACCCAGATTTCCTCAGAATTCCTCAGCCAGCTATGCTCCCAGGAATTCCAGGAGCTGAAGTCCACAAGGCTTAAGTCACCAAGTTTGGAGAGCCCTGATTTAGTGCAAACTGTCACCCACATACGGGATGCTTAAGAAGCTAAGAACAGCCTTGCTGGATCAGCCAAGGACTCTGCTAGTCCAGCATCCTGTTTTTCACCATGGCTGACCAGATGTCTCTGGGGTGTCCACTAGCAGGAGATGGCCAACCCCACTCCTTTCCCAGAGCTCTGTGCCAACAATAGGCACCTGGGGACAGGCCAGTAACAGGGAGGCTTCCAGGTCAATAGCCCAGGGATGCATCCAGTCCCTCCAGGCAGGGAAGACCAGGGAAGGCTAAAGCTGCTTGGAGAGTAGGATTGCAACAAAAAACAGTCCTTTCCATCAACCCAAAGCAAAACGTCTTCAAAATAAAAAACCAGGAAGTCCAATTGCCTCCGGAAAAAGCTCCTTTGGGACAACCAAGACCTGGAGGACTGAGAACCTCCACAAATCTTTAGCTATACAATTTGCGGTGAACACCCTTTGAATGGTGTGGGAGGAGGAATGGATTTCCAGAGGAAAAAATTGCAGACTACAAGACCCAGGAGCACCACTCAAGTGACCCTGACCCTGAGGACACAAATAAACCTCCAGGTGGTCTCAACAACCCTCTAAAAGGATGCAAATGACTAGCTGTCTACAAGGAATATAATAAATCCTTCCGTTCCCCATCATCCAGTCAGAGCTGAAGAAGCTTCTTGGATGAGAGGTGAAATGTCTTCAAAGAAAAAAATGAGAAAGTCCAGTTGCCTCCTTTGGGACCACCATGAGCTGGAGGACTGGAGGAGAATCGCTTTCCATCAACCCGTGTGTTCAACAGATCATTCTCCCAAGTCCTGTTGGGTCGCCAATTCTAAAACATCCTCCTTGTTAGCACACAATATGTCAATTCACACCATTCAAAAAGAACTCCCAACCACCACCACCACTGCTACTACTGCTACTGCTACTACTAATACTACTACTACCTCCACTTCTTCCTCTGCCCTCTTAAATGTTCATAGCTTAAAAGCAGGTGCTTTGATTAGGCACAGACCTTTCCAGTGTCAAGCTTGAAACCTCAAGGTCAGTGCATCATGCCTAGTCCATTAGGACAGGTTACTCGGCCTCACAACTACACATTTAACTCCCTTTCAGGGAATTAATATAGTCCAGGCATGAACTTGGTGATCCAGGGCCTGGAATTACATAGGAATGTAGCTCGTCTCCAAGAGGTGGAAAAAGAATGATAGATGTCATAACCTCCACAAAGCCTAGAAATAAAGAATTAGGCTTTACTTGAATCTCTCCACGTGCAAAGGCTCCCATTAAGGCAGAGGTGGGGAACCATGTGGCCCTTTTATGACATGTGGACTTCAACTCCCAGAATTCCTGAGCCAGCATGGCCCTTTTATTTTTTAGATTAGTCCTTAATCTGGCTAGAGTGTGTCTATAGGTGTGAAACAATAAAGAACTCAGCTTGGAAGAATCACTGTCTGTCGTTCTTGGTTTTGGGCCCAACAGGATAACACAAAGCTGGGGTGGTGGGGGGGGAATTGCCAACACTTTGGAACTCAAGATTCAAAAGGCTCTTGTCAGACTTGAGCACTGGGCCCTATCCAATGAAGTATATATAGTTCAGTGGCAAGGAAAGTTTAAGTCCTGCACTTGGGCAAGAAAAACCAAATGCCCAGGTATAAGACCAGGCAGCCCCTGGCTGAACAGTAGGAACTGTAAGAGAGGCCTGGCTGTCCTAGTGGACCACCCCTTAGGTCTGAGCCAGCAATATGTTGCAACTGCCAAAAAGCCAAGGCCGTCCTAGGCTGCATCAACAGAGGGAGAGCGTCAAGCTCACGAGAAGTGAGAAGACCACTTTCTCCTGCACTGGTGAGGCCACACTTGAAATACTACGTCCAATTCTGGTCACCACAATACAAAAAAGATGCCGAGACTCTAGAAAGAGTGCAGAAAAGAGCAACAAGGGTGATAAGAAGTCTAAATCCTATGAAGAATGGCTAAAAGAAGACTGAAGGGAGACCTGATAACCACCGTCCAATCCTTGAAGGGGTTTTCACAGAGAACAAAAGGTCAATTTATTCTCCATAGTCCTTGAGGGCAGAACAAGAAGCAAAGGATGGAAGCTCATTAGAGGTCTAACTTGGAAATAAGAAGGAATTGGACAGTGAGGTCAGCTTGTCTCCCTGAGTTGTTGGCCCCATTCCCTCTTGAACCACAAGTTGTCTAGCAGTCAATAAGCTTTTAGATGTCATGCAGCAGGCAAATGCATGCAAACACACAAAGCACAATATCACTGCAGTTTTCATGTGTTGATGTGGTTTTCAAACAGCACCCCTGCTGTTTTAGAGCAGGGGTCTCCAACCTTGGCCACTCTAAGGCTTATGGACTTCAAGTCCCAGAATTCCTCAGCCAGCATGGGAGTTGAAGTCCACAAGTTTTAAAGTGGCCAAGTCTTAAACTTTGCAGGCCCCTGCTCTTAGAGCAAGGGTCTTCAAACTTGACTAGTTTAAGACTTATGGATTTCAACTCCCAGAATTCCTGAGCTAACATTACTGGAGGAGGAATTCTGGGAGTTGAAGTCCTCAAGTCTTGAAGACCCCTGATCTATCACCTATCAATCTATCATCTCTCTCTCTCTCTCCCTCCCTCCCTACTATCTATTAATCATCTATAACAAGGGTCTTCAACCATGGCAAGTTTAAGACTTTGTGGACTTCAACTCCCAGAATTCCTGAGCTAACATGACTGGAGGAGGAATTCTGGGAGTTGAAGTCCACAAGTCTTAAAGCTGTCAACTTTGGAGACCCCTGTCTTAGAGCTTTAAAGAAGGGAATGGAGCAGTCTTTGATGAAGGGCATTCTGCCATGCCCAGCCTTCTTTGCTCTGACTGAAGACACTGCAGCCCAGACAGCTCACCTTCTTTCTCCCCAGCAATGAGCCTCCTCGATATTTACGATCCCATCCCATCAATCGTTTTCCTTGTAGGTTTCCCTCCACACTGAAAAGCTCCTGCCTCGACCACCATACAAGCCAACCAACTTGCAGGAAGTCCTCGACTTACAAACACAAGCACTTTCAGTAGCTAAGCAATGCGGCCATTCAAGGGCCAGACCCAATTTTGCAGGGTTTTTTTTTTTTACCAGTCATTAAGCAAATCACTGGGACATTAAATGAATTGCGTAGTTGTTAAAAAAAATCTGACTATTCTCCCCCCCAATTGAATTTGCTTGTCAGAAACTGGCTGTGTGTGTGTGTGTGTGTGTGTGTTACAAATTGTGGTCATGTGACTCCACAATACTGCAACCGCCATAAAATGTGAGGGGCTGAATTGCAATCATACGATGGTGCATAGAATGGGTGTCAATCTGAGAATGGGTGGCAGGTCTCTTTTCAAGGCCACTGAACTTTGTAACTCTGAATCATTGTTAAACAAAGGGTCACAGGTCAAAGACTACCTGTACTGCCATCCAGGTGCAATGGCAGAACTCTGACGATGCACAGGAAGCAGGGTGGAACCAGCAAGCTTTACATTAGAAGTCCCCAAACTTGGCAACTTTAAGACTAGTGCTAGCTATGCTGGCTGAGGAATTCTGGGAGTTGAAGTCCACTAGTCTTAAAGCTGCCAAGTTTGAGGACCCCTGCTCTACATGCACAGTTCTCTATTGAATTCTACAATTCATCAAGTTCAAGGATCATCTCCAAGGCTCCTTGGGGGGTGGGGGGGGGAATGAAATTAACCGGTGATGCCTGGGTGTTGGGAAAGAGGTCGGGGGTCCCTCACCTTGATTGCTTGGCCGAAGAAACCTTTGCCCAGCACCTCCCCGTGGGTGAGGTCGCAGGGGCGGAAGATCTGCTGAGAACCGCTGTTAGAGGAGCGAAGGGATTCCGATCGGCTGATGTCGCGGTTCAGGAGGAGCGGTTCCTTAGGGGAGCTGGGCCCGGGGGACTTGGAGATGCTGTTGCTTCGCCTAGAACACAACACACATTTCAGTCTATTCTACCCGAAGAAATTTGAGCTTAAAATGTTTAAAGATAAACCAATTAAATGTTGGAAATGTCATCAAATACCAGGAACATATTACTATATGTGGTGGACTTGCACAGAAGCTAAAAGGTATTGGACTAAAATATACACCTGGTTGGAGAAAATGATTAAACAACAAAAAGATTTCAAGCCCTGAAATATTTTTACTAGGAATGGTACCAGAAGGCTATAGTAAAGAAAAGACTTATGTAATTATACATGTTTTAACAGCAGCTAGAATTGTATTTGCCCAAAACTGGAAGAGTGATAAGATACCAATGGACGGAAAAATAATTGAAAAAATATTTGAATGTGCAGAAATGAATACACTGACACTAAAAATTAAAGAAAAAGAAGAATCTGAATATTATATGGTATGGAACTTCTTTTACCAATGGATAGAAAATAGAATAAACTAAAAGGGATTAGATGTATTCATAGAGCAATAAGAGAAATTAATGTAATAGGTATATTGAATTTCATTTATACTATATATATATATATATATATGGATCTTTGGTTCTTCGGGTTTTCTCCCGCGTAGAGTTGGAAATATCTAGGCGACGTTTCGATGAAGTCTCATTCATCATCTTCAGGCTTGTGTCTTCGGCCTTGTGCTTCACATCACTCTGAGAAGCACAAGGCCGAAGACACAAGCCTGAAGATGATGAATGAGACTTCATTGAAACGTCGCCTAGATATTTCCAATTCTACGCGGGAGAAAACCCGAAGAACCAAAGATCCACATACAAATACCCGCGAAAATCTCCGAAAACAAATATATATATATATATATATATATATATAATTTTTTTTTTTTTTTCGGAGGTTTTCGTGGGTATTTGTATGTGGATCTTTGGTTCTTCGGGTTTTCTCCCGCGTAGAATTGGAAATAACTAGGCGACGTTTCGATGAGTAGATTTATCACATATTATAACCTTCTCCAAGTTTATAAGGAATCCTTTAAAAGTCAGGTTTGGGATTCAAACAGCATTTTTAAATTTCTTCTACCACCAATTGTTTTTACAGATAACCAGATATACAAATAAAGTAACCATTATACATTTTTTTCTTTCTCAATATTGACTTTGATTATACCGATCAAGTACAGAGGGGCGATTCTCCTGGTCAACCCCACCCCCCAAAGGATGATGCTAGATCCCCTTGTTCCCAGCTGTTTCCCTTCCATTTGCCAGGAAGGTGCCTAGGTTGCAGGATATCTACGCTGACCTACTCTGATCAGGATCAGAGGGGAAAACCCCAGGAAGAAGTAGATGGTGGCAGCAGAACCAAGCAGGTGTTCCCAGGTTGGGGAGCAGGGCAAGGTTTCAGGGGCAAAATGGTTGAGCTTATCTTACCCCTTGCAGCTCAGTTACTACAGGGACAACCGGGATAAAGCTGCTATGTCAGGGAACGTGTGATTCAAGGGAACTTTTAGAATAGAATGGAGCTGGAAGGGACCTTGGAGGTCTTCTAGTCCAGCCCCCTGTTCAAGCACAAGAACCTATACAATCTCAGACAAGCGACTATCCAGTCTCGTCTTAGAAGCCTCCATTGAGGGAACACCCACAACTTCTGAAGGCAAGCTGTTTATTTCAATTATTTCACCTATTTCACTTACTTCTTACTGTTTATTTCACCTTTTTCACTTACACTTTATACAGGGAGTCCTCAACTTAGAACCATTTATTTAGCCATCATTTGGAGTTACAAAGGCATTGACTTATGACCGAGCCATTGCGGCACCCCCCAAAGTCATGTGATCAAACTTTGGGAGTTTGGCAACAGGCAGGTGTTTACGATGGGATCCTGGGATCACGTGATCGTCCTTTGCCGCCTTCCCAGCCAGCTTTCCAACAAGCAGCCAAGGGCAGAAACCAGATTCCCTTAACAGCCACTGGTTTAACTGCAGTGACTTGTTTAACAACCATGGCAAAAAAAAAAAAGATTGTAAAATTGCGCACAACTCACTCAATAATCACTTTGCTTAGCAACGGAAATCCTGGTCCCAACTGTGGCCGTTAAGTCGAAGACTACCTGTCTATCGCTGACTGGTGGTTTACAATGGAGGTGAGGAGCTATAGGACCAAATCAACAGCAGGCTGGGCAATGACTGGTAGAGACAGATAGGAAAAGCGCCTAGGCTCTAGTCCAGGGATCTCCAACCTTGGTAACTTTAAGCCTGGCGGACTTCAATTCCTAGAATTCTCGGAGTTGGTCCCCCAGGCTTAAGTTGGAGACCCCTGCTCTAGAGAGCCAGAAATACAGCTTTGCAGAAACTACCCAGTGGACACAATTCCAACGTGTTCAGCAATGTGATTAAAGCTTGGGAAATAGAATATAATAGAATAACAGAATTGGAAGGGACCTTGGAGGTCTTCTAGTCCAACCCCTTGCTTAGGCAGGAAACCCTACACCACTTCAGACAAAACGGTTATCCAATCTCTTCTTTAAAATTTCCAGTGTTGGAACATTCACAACTTCTAGAGGCAAGTCGTTCCACTGGTTAATTGTCCTCATTGTCAGGAAATTTCTCCTTAGTTCTAAGTTGCGTCTATCCCTGATCTGTTTCCATTTGTTGCTTCTTGTCCTGCCGTCATGTGCTTTGGAGAATAGTTTGACTCCCTCTTCTCTGAGGCAGCCCCTGAAATATTGGATCACTGCTATCATGTCTCCCCTGGTCCTTCTTTTTTTATCAAACTGGACATACCCAATTCCAGCAACTGTTCGTCATATGTTTTAGCCTCCAGTCCCCTGAACACCCGGAAGCAACTCAGACTGAGTCCACCTTGAGCTGTAGGAGGGAGGGGCGGGGGAAGGGCAAACCTGATCAGGCTTTTGAGTTTCTGTTACTAGACCTCAGGTCAATTAAGTAGCTGTGATGACCCAGGGCATGGCATGAAGGCAATACAGTCAGATAATCAGTAGGTATCCCTTTATTAACTCCAACTTTGCCCCCAATGTCCAGGTTACTTTCTAGCTGGAGAAAAACTCTCCCAGGAACAGCCTTTGGCTGCAGGGAATCAAGTCCAAAACATGAGCAACACAAACTGTAACTTAAAGTCAAACAAGCCAAACTGAAGTAATTAGTTTGGCAGGACAGGAGCAAGAATTCCAGACGTGAAGGCACAGCAATACTCAGACAGTTGGGAAGATGCCAGGAACACAGATAAGCCACGACAATGCTAGATAAAATCACGTTTGCTCCCAGCAGCCTGCCACACACAGCCTGCCCTTCTTACCAACTGTCTTCCCAGCTGTGGCTAATGAAGGGAATCAGGGCCCTTTCCTCCCCTGTAAGTCATGCAACCCACATTGCTCCCTTCTCCGTTCCTCTCTGCGTGCCCTAGGATGAAGAGGGGGTGGGCCTGGTCCATCCTCTGAACTCCCTCTCCCTTGTTCTACCTCTTCCCTGCTCTGCTCAGCCTGACTTTGCCCTTCCCCAGTTTCCTCCACAGCCATCGGAGCCACACCCCCACTCCCTGTCAGCTATTCGTCTTCCTTCTCAGATTCAGACTCTGACAGGGGCATGATAGCAGCATTCCAGCCAAACTGACAGGGTCAGTTCCCTGCCTTTGGCCACCTCCAAGGACGGTTATGGCCAGAGGGCAGCACTTGCTTGTACTTCCACTTCCCAGCTGGAGATTAGCAGGCCATTCTGGAGTCCGGGGAAGTTTACCTGAGGGAACGCCGCCGCAGGGTCCCTTCCAGGTTCTCCTTGAGCTCCAAGGCAGAAATAGAAGGGGTGGAGGGCTTCTTATTACCCCCGGACAGCCGGGAGTCCAGGCGCAACCGGTCCAAGCGCTGAGAGACTGGGTCGTGTTCGATTAACAGCTGAAGGGTTTGATTTGTCTTGTGAATCAGTTCTTTGACCTGAGAGGGAAAAGAGTTCAGGGAATTGGGCCATGCTGTGGGAAAAGGTTTCCAAAACAACAGATTCACGACCTTCCTCCGTCAACCTGGGTTGGATGAAGGAGGCGTTTCTTTGGCTGCTCATTTTCTTAAGAAGCAACTCAATTAAAAGCATGTCTTTGTGAAACAACCCTTAAGAAAGTAAAATAAAATTTTGTAAATTATATAAAGATATAATAGTAATTATATCTAAAGATATTATTTAGTAGTAGACAAATGCAATATAATGTATTATATTTAAACCAAAATCCTGTATAGATGCCAAGAACGTTGTTGATACCATGATGTTTTATGATGTAAAAAAAAGAAAATGAATAAAAATATATTTTAAAAAAAATAAAAACATGTCTTTGGCTGTTTAAGCCACTTTTCCTGATCAGGGCTCCTTTATTTATATGTCGTATAAATCTGCGATGGAAATCAAAATAGCATATGCAAGTTTTTTGACGGGTGCTCAGGAAGAGAGGCAAAAAAATTACGAAAATCCTATTTTTGTTTTAGAAAATAGGAAAACATGGGAAGAAGTGCTCTGAAACAGGGATCTCCAACCTTGGCCATTTTAAGACTTGTGGACTTCAACTCCCAGAGTTCCTCAGCCAGCTTTGCTAGCTGGAGAATTCTGGGAGCTGAGGTCCACAAGTCTTAAAGTGGCCAAGGTTGGAGACCCCTGTTCTGAAGCATAAGGCAATTCCCCCAAGGCCCTTCAGCCAGCCAGCCTGCTCGTCTCTTCGCTCTCAGCACCTCTTCATGTTTTCAGAGGAAAGAAGGTCTTTCACAATTACTTAGAGAGGTTGAGAAGTTGGCGGGAGTTCCCAAATCCAGCTCCTGCCCCCAAGAGGCCCTGCGTTCCCTCCAGTGCTGGGCTGCTGCCAGTTTGGGCAAACCGGTAGTTCCAACAATCAGCTGGTCCCGCCCAACTGACCTATCCTGTCCTTTACTTCCTGCTTTCTAGCTCATCTCAATTGTGTGGCACAGCTGATTTCTCCCCCCCTCGCTATTCTACTTACCGTTGCTGACTTGGAATGTAAGAAGCTGAGCTTCTAGATCAGGAGTCTTCAAACTTGACAGCTTTAAGACTTGTGGACTCCAACTCCCAGAATTCCTCCTCCAGTCATGTTAGCTGGGGAATTCTGGGAGTTGAAGTCCACAAGTCTTAAACTTGCCACGTTTGAAGACCCTTGATCTAGATGCTCCATTTTCAGCACTGCGTGCAAGAGCCTTAGGCACGCACACGTGCAAAACACACACTCACCAAACCGGTTGTTAAACCGGTTGCAGTCCACCCCTGGTTCCCTCTCCGTTACGAGACAGCAGGAAACAAGAAGGGCTGTTCAGAACCCACCTCTTCAGTTTGTAGTGTGCGGACTGGGTTTCCGTTGATCTCTAGGATTTTGTCCCCAGGGTGAATGGCATTTTGGACATCGGGGCTGATGTGCCTTCGGTTGACTCTGAATCCAGAGGAAAAAACATGGCTTGAGATCAGAAGAATTTGCCTCCTGAGGGACCAGATAGCAAAGGGGAGAGGAAAAAAGGACAAGCAATGCCACAAGCCACCTCTGGAGGAAGACACCCCAGGAAGCATTCCCTCCTAGGAAGAAGCATAGGCAGTCCTCACTTAATGACCTTTTTCTTCACTCACTCACTGCATGACGGTGTGGTACACTGGCTTGACAGCCGCTGATAGAAAGGCAATACAGAGGGTGATGTGCCCAGCATAGGACATCGTGGGCTGTTCCCTGATACCACTATATGACCTTACTAGGGCTCGCTGCCTTAGAAGGTTGTTGAGAGTGTGGTGGCAGGTCAGCTTCCCCAGTACCTGGATGAAGATACGTACCTGGATCCCTTCCAATCGGGCTTCAGGCCCGGACATAGTACTGAAACGGCATTGGTCGCGTTGGTTGATGATCTCTGGAGGGCCCGTGACAGGAGTTATTCCTCTGTCCTGGTCCTATTAGACCTATCAGCGGCTTTTGATACTATCGACTATAGTATCCTATTGCGACGGTTGGGGGGGTTGGGGGCACCGTGTTGCGGTGGTTCGCTTTCTTCTTCTCCGACCGTCTGTAATTTGTGTTGGCGGGGGGGGAGAGGTCCACCTCTAGGCCCCTCGATTGCGGGGTGCCTCAGGAGTCGGTCCTCTCTCCTCTCCTGTTCAACATTTATGTAAAGCCGCTGGGGCAGATCATCCGTGGCTTTGGGGTGAAGTGTCATCTGTACGCTGATGATACTCAGCTGTACATCTCCACCCCAAGCCACCCCAACGATGCCATGGAGGTCATGTCCCATTGTCTGGAGGCCGTGCGGAACTGGATGGGCGGGAACAGGCTCCGACTCAACCCTTCCAAGACTGAGTGGCTGTGGTTTCCGGCGTCCCGATATAGCCAGATAGTTCCTTCGCTGGCTATTGGGGGTGAGATTTTGCCTGCTTCAGAGAGGGCTCGCAATCTGGGTGTCCTCCTGGATGTACAGCTGTCCTTGGAAGATCACATTACGGCCGTCTCCAGGGGGGCATTTTATCAGGTTCGCCTGATCCACCAGATGCGGCCCTTTCTGGATCGGGATGCCTTACGCACAGTCACTCATGCCCTGGTCACCTCCCGACTGGACTACTGTAACGCCCTCTAAATGGGGCTCCCGAATGGGAGCATCTGGAGGCTTCAACTGGTGCAGAATGCGGCCGCGTGGGTGGTTATGGGGGCGTCAAGGTTCTCTCATGTGATGCCCCTCCTGCGCGAGCTGCATTGGTTGCCAGTGGCCTCTCGGGTGCGCTTTAAGATTTTAGTGTTAACTTTCAAAGCGCTCCATGGCATCGGACCAGGATATTTACAAGATCGCATTCTGCCATTTTCCTCTCACCATCTGGTGCACTCCCACAGGGAGGGTCTCTTGCGGGTCCTGTCGGCATCTATGTGCCGGCTGGTGACCCCGAGGAATAGGGACTTCTCTGTGGGGGCATCTGCCCTCTGGAATGGGTTGCCTCCGGAGTTACGTACAGCCACGGACCTGGGGACCTTCAGGCATGCCTTGAAAACCTGGCTCTTTGACCAGGCCGGCTTGGGCTGATTTTAGATTTGGGTGTTTTACTTTTTTATTAAATTTTAGGGAAGGATTTTAACTGATTACAGCCAGGGTCTTAGTTTAATTTAGTTTTAATTTTTCACAGATTTATTATTTTAATTGTACGGCTGTGCACCGCTCCGAGTCCTTCGGGAGAGGAGCGGTATATAAATAAATATTTATTATTATTATTAAGAGCGAGGAAAATGCTCAGGGATGACTCAAATCCCAGTCACCACTTCTGTACCCTCCTGCCATCAGGTAGGATCTATAAGAAGCTCAGCTGGACTGCATAATAGATCTGTAGTTATAAACCCCAGGTCCTTCTGGAACCTATCTGGGTTCATTAGTCGATGGGGGCAGACCAATCTAATAGGTCCTGCCTCCCTGCAGGAGGATGCAGCTTTTGAGAGACTCACTGCCACCAGACTGTGATCTGACCAGGACAAGGGGACCAAGGAGAGGTCTACCAATCCCAGGTCACATAGACACTGCTCTGACAAGATCACACAGACACTGCTCTGACAAGAACACCAAATCGGGAGTATGAGCACTACTACTAGTCGGGCTCTGGATAATCTGGGAGAGGCCCATGGAAGGCATGGTTTATTATGACCGCAGGGTAGGCTTCCAAGGCCCCCCGCTACTTGCCTACCTCTCTCCCTATCTTTGGGGACCACCCCACACTCCATCCCCACCTACCCCTGCCACCCCCAGCTGACCTTATCTTCTCCCTCCCTCCCACCCACCCACCGCTGCTGCTGGGAGGGCCAGCAGTTGCTTCAGCTGGAGCTGTTGTTTCTTCATGTCATATAGGTGGGTATATGCATAATTTTGTATTTATTTATTTAGTCATAATTATATAGTGTATATTGGAGGTGGAGACCCTTTGAGAGCCGCATGCAACGAAATTTCATTTTCCTCTCTGCCAATTAGTGTCCATTCAAAGTGACAATAAAGTTAGTCTAGGAGGAAGAGAGCAGCAAAGCGGGTGGCAGGGTGGGCGGTGATGGAAGTGCCAGGCAGCCAAAAGGGCAGGGGTGGGAGGAGAGATGGGGTAGGGGGAAGAGGAGGGCATCCTCTGGCCTTAAATTGTTGTAAGCTGCCCAGAGCAGTTCCACAGTGAGACGGGCAGCAAATGAATTGTAGTAGGTTTTGCAATCCCTTGATCATCGTTGTTACCTCTCACTGAAACTGTTCAACCTTGAAAGTCTTTTGTGAGGAAGAGTCTGGCATCACTTCTTCCAACTAAGATTTCCCCCCCCTCAAAGATAGATGCAAGATTGCATTGCATCTGCTGATGTGATGACCCAGGGTGGGATACAAAAGCAACTAAGTCACATCAATAGGTGAAGTCCCTTTAATTCCTTCAACTTGGCCTCCAAAGTCCAATTATCATTGACTGGAGAAAAAACTCCCCAACAAACAGTTGTGAAAAGGAAGAAATTCCATTCAAACTCAAAATACATATAAATTATAAATAGAAAAAACAACATAAACCACACTGAAGTAATTAAGGAGACCAGGCAGGATAAGGGCTTGAAGACATCCACAGATATCAAAACACACACACTGGGAAGGACACCAGAACTCAGATAAGAACTGACAGACTAGAAATATTTTCATGCTTTGTTTCCAGTACTGGCTCATGAACAGTTTGTCCTTTTAAACAGTCCCCACAGCTGCAGCCCATGAAGGGGATCAGGGCCCTTTCCTCCCCCATAGACCATGCCATTCACGTTTCTCCCTTATCTGTTCTCCCTGCGTGCCCTAGGATGAAGAGGGGATGGGCCTGGGTCTTTCTCTGAATGCCCAGCCGGCCTGTGCCCTTCCCCAGTTTCCTCCACAATCTCCAGAGCCACACTCCCACTTCCTGTTGGCTGTTCTTCCTCTCCCTCGGAGTCAGATTCTAATAGGGGCATGACAGCTGGTATGAAACTGATGCAAGACTGAAACTGGGGCGAGGCAAAGATTGTGCAAATGCATGTTACATGTGAGGCAAGTCACAGGCGCCTTATCCATTAACGATGGCGACGTATTGCAAATGCATTGTATTTGAGTCCTTTTGAGGAATCCTTTTGGAAGAATTCATGATTAGAATGATTTCAACACAATGCCTCCGATTTCCAAGGTTACACAGGAAATGAATGGCATTAGTGCCACTGAGGGGATCAAAAGGGCAATGAAGGCCATCGCTCAAGGCAACAGGAGCCACAGGCATCATGCCAGAAGCTTAAATGAAAATGCAAAGCCACACAATACTATGAATTTCGGTCTCTCAGTACCTGGACCAGAGCAAAACCCCAGGTGTTTCACAGCTGTGAGAGCGTCATACTCACTCCTTCACTTCCACGGTAGCAGCATAGGGGGAGCAGCCCCCTTCCACAGCCACAGCGAACCCCCTTTTGCCATCGGTGGCTGCAGGCATGGAGAGAAGCGTCAACGTATACGGCAGCTGCTCACACAGAGGCTCTGCTGACAGTCTTTCGAGCATTGGCGTCAGCACAAACTGGTTATGGCATTTGCCACTGAAAAAGGAGAAGGTGATTCGGGCTATTAGTTTAGACAGAAAAGGCTGCGTGAGCTTTCCATGCCCAGGCTGCCAGCTAGGAAGCTGCCCATCTACCTTCCCTACGATGCTGCTGGTTGTAAAGACAAGGCCTACATTCAGACAGCTTGGCTTCCAACATTCCCTCTTTGCCCTCAGGGTTATCTTCTGATGTAGAACCACGGTGGTCGAGAAGAGGGAAAGCATCGAGATTCCTAGGCTATGGGTCCAAGGGGCAGCTTGGCTGACCATGTTCCACTTTCTTTCACTAAGGGATCTGGGTGGCAGGGCCACTTAAAGGCAGCTGGCCAAGGGATCAACCACTGTCTCTTACAATCTCCAGAGTCCTGATCCCAAATCCCAGGCCCTGGCACATGGATATGAAGAGCAGGAAAGCAGAACCGTCTAGTGCAGCCTTTCCTTACTTGGTGCCCTGAAGACCCACTGACTCTCCATTCTGCTGATGCCCAACCAGAGTGGTTGAGGGCCTGAATGCACTCTCGAGTTCCCTGCCCCCCCTCCCCCCGCAGGGAATGCAAGCGGGGAAGCACACAAACATTCCCTGCCATTCTCCCAAGTGCAGAGCAGACAACTTTCCTGGTCCCAGAGAGCCACCCAAACCCACAGCTGAGCGTTGCTGCTTCTCCTTACCAGTAGAGAGCCGAGTGCTGCACCAAAGCGTAGGAGTCACCATCTTCAATGATCACTTTACATCGCATGCACGCAAAGCACTCCGGGTGGTACTTGTACTCCCCAGCCACCTGCCAAGAAATGGGACGTGCAGGAGGGTTAGGAGGAAAAGTGAGGATACTGTAGACCTGTGGACTTCAGCTCCCAGAATTCCTTTGGCCAGCTTTGCTTGTGGACTTCAACGCCCAGCTTTGCTGGCCGAGGAACTCTGAGAGTTGAATTCCACAAAGTGGCCACAGTTGGAGAGCCCTGTTGTAGACCAAGGATGTCAAACTGGATTTCTTCAAGGGCCGGATCAGCATTGTAGTTCTCCTCCCTGGGCTGGCAAGGGTGGGGAATTGGGGGGAGACAGGATGGATGCCTCCTGCAGCACTTTTACCATCCAAAACGAGGTGCAGGGGGCCACATGCAGCCCCCCCTGTGCCTCGTTTTTGCCCTCCCCAGATTACAACAGCACTCTGCCGGCCAAAAATGGGCTGCGTGGAGGCCTCCGTTTTTGGCTGGCTGCGTACTGTTGGGAGGCTGAGGAGGCTAAAAACAGGCCACCGAGGGAGTGGGGGGGAGGGGGCTGCACGCAGCCTGTTCTGGCCAGCAGAGGCACCGTGGGCTGGTCCTTTGGTATTGCCAGGCTGGCCCCAGGGGCTGGATTTAAGCACCTGGCCCGCGGGCCTTGAGTTTAACCCCCCTGCTCTAGAAAGACTAGCATCCAAACCCAATGGTGGTTTTGATCTTTTCCTCAATTGCAACCGGCAGTTGCGGCCGAGCCAGAATTTTGTCATGCTCTGAAATCCCAGAGATGTCTCAGCGTCAGTGACTCCATGCGCACTTCTTGCACAGAGCACACGACAGACGGCTCCAGGGGAGAAGAGAGCAAGGGGCCAGTTGGCGACCCCTCGGTAAAACTCTGGTTCTTCATGGTGGGGCTGGAAGGCAGCTGGCAAGGAGAGGCTGAGCTAAGGCGGAGGGGCCATCCCGACGGAGAGCAGGAAACGAGGAGCTAGACCTCAGGGCGGCGGCTGTTTGGGAAAAGAGGCAGGATTGACAAGCCAGCACAAGAACCATGGACGGAGGGGTGTGGGTGTGTGATTCCAGGAAGGGAAATCTCAGCAACCGTCTGGGGGAAAATACCTTGCAAGGCCTGGTTGTTGTTTTTTTTAATAAACGTTATTAATCTTTTACATCTTTAAAAACCAAACCAAAAAATATACCTATTATGACATTAACAGTATGTGTCATCTATCTCATAAACTTTTATTTTGTGCTTATTTACAAATATATACAATTTATGCGAATGTAAACCTTTAATCTCTAGGTTGTTTATCATTAATTCTTTCATCACCCATTTGTCTTAATTCGATCCAATCATACAATTTTTTCCCAAATTCTATAATATTCAGAAGGGCCTGCTTGGTTTTAATGAGACTTCTTGCTCACTAAATAACCTCCTACGGATTGCTAGGATCTGGGAGGGAGGCTGTAAACTCAGCTGATTTACAGGTCTGTCTTCGGCAGCATCTCTTGTTTGCCTTACTGTGTCTCCAGGATGTGTCCTCCTGAAGGCAGCAGAGAAATTGCCCTCGCTCCCAGGACCAAGCAAAGCTAGAAAGCCTGGGGAGGCCAGAACCCCACCCTATCTCTCAACTGCCTAAAATTGCTGCATAGCTCCCAGCCACTTTGAAAAAAGAAACGATAAAACCCCGGCTCAAGCCTCTATCTGCTATACATAGAGCGAGGAGGGCTTCCTCCATATTGCAATTCGCCCCCAAACACGAGGCCCCCAAGGCCAGCATGGAAGCGAACTCTGGCTCCCCCCCCCACAGGCCCAGGAGGTCACCCTGGTGGCCACAACCAGGTTTCAGCCCTCAGCAGTGTCCTCCGCGAATCCAGGCTCCTGGGTCCCCTAAGCCCGAAATGGGCTGTTTCTCACCGCTTTTGAGACAGGAGACAATAGCTAAAGCCCCCAGGTGAGATTAGCAGTGGTGAGAGTGCGGTACTGCAGGCTCCTTCTGCTGACTGCTGGCTGCCTGCAATTTGACAGTTCGAATCCCGCCAGGTTCAAGACTGACTCAACCTTCCATCTTTCTGAGGTGGGTCAAATGAGGACCCAGATTGCTGGGGGCCATAGGCTGACTCTGTAAACTGCTTAGAGAGGGCTGCAAAAGCACTGTGAAGTGGTGTGTAAGTCTAGGTGCTATTGCTATTAAAAGGAAAACATAAGAAAACATGCCACATACCCCCACCATGCAGGTGACTCCACTTTGCCATGTTCCCTGACTTCATGTCCTCCACCCCCAGCCAAATAGGAAACCTGATTCCAGGACACTAAAAAACCAATATTCCAGCCCAGTAACCCTTCTGGCTTTTAATGGGTGGGGTTAAGGCTGAGGAATTTTGGGAGTTGAAGTCCACACATCTTAACATTGCCAGGGTTGAGAAACAGTAGCTTAAGGGATGAAATGAAGTTTCAAGTGTCCCTTCATCCAATATGGCATCCAGCCCATTAAAAGGGCCAAGCATTTTAAGCTGTAACTCATAAAATGAAGCAATCGGGGTTTTATAATTCAGTGTTGAGAAGGTTAGGGTTCAGTGATTCAGGTGCCCCAAGCCCCCAAGTGGCCTCAACGGCTCGGAGGGAGAGAAGGAGGGAGGGAGAGAAAGAGGGAGGGAGAGAAAGAGGGAGGGAGAGAGGGAGACAGAGGGAGAGAGGGAGGGAAGGAGGGGGGGGGGAAGAGAGAGAGAGAAACAGGGAGGGAGGGGGAGGGAGGGGGAGAGAGAGAGGGAGGAAGGGAAGGAGAGAGGGAGGAAGAGGGAGAGAGAAGGAGGGAGGGAGAGGGAGGGAGGGAGAGCGCTAACAACCAGATGACTGCAAAGAAATCCAATCCTTCCACACACCCATCCTGCCAGAATCTATCTATCCTTGCATCCCTGCCCCATCCAGTCACAACTGATGATGCTTCTTGGAAGAAAAGCGGAACGTTGAAACAACCTTCCAGCTGCCTTTTGAAAAAGCACCTTTGAGACAGCTACCACAACTGGATGACTGAGACTCTCCATAGGCCTGTTGAGAGGAGGCCTCCTCGTGCTGCTATTTCCTGGAAGAGAGCACCCTGCTTGCTGGAAGATGTGTGTTTATATACCCTTCATGGAGAAAAGCCCACCGTTCCCATCTCTGTGGCTAGGGAAGGCAATTCGCCTCTCCCGAAGGGAAACCCTGGGGTGCTAGCTGGCCATGGCAAGGGAGAGCACAGGGTAAGACTTACCATGACGGGCCCCGTCATCAGCAACGAGCAGCCGTGGCAAGACTCTCCAAACTTCCGCCAGTAGTCCTTGGGGCAGTACAGCTTGGCCTCCTTCTCGTAGTACCAGTTGGTGAGGAGGTCCTGGCACTCGGAACAGCTGGCAGGGGGGAAAAGAAAGAGGGCCGGAGGTTTTATTTGCTGGCTACCTGAGGGGCACTGTTCTTGCCCTATTTCAATTCTTTTTACATACAGCTTTTATGTTTTTAACATTTTATTTCCACATACAACCCATAATCCCTCAGTGAAGGAGAAGGGCAGTGAATATGATGGATAGGATGGATGGATGTAGATTAGATGGAAAGACAAATAGACAGATGGATATAGATAGATGATAGATGTTAGATGATATAGATGATTGATAGATAATATAGAGATACCGTAGACAGATAAATAGATGGATATAAATAGCTATAGATGATATAGACAGACAGACAGACTGACAAACCCTTTGAATCCCCATTTAATGCTGCTTGATTTTAATAGAGAAAGCCTGCAACTATTCCCATCTCTTCAACCTGGGAAAGAGACAATGAAGGAGAATCCAACAAGAAAACCCAAGTTAGAGTTGACTTCTTCCAACCAGAGGCAAAGCGAGGCTTTATAGAAACAACCAAGATTTCTTTCCATCTGCTGTGGACCAAGAAGTATCTTTTGGAAGATGGACCATGAGGAAAATAGCTTGGAGCCTGTGCTGTATTAAAAGCCACCCTGGAGCAGCTGCAGTTACACCTGAGCAGGAAAACTTTACAGTTACTACTGAGCAAGAAAATACCAAAGAACTCCAGAATGGAAACAAAAATTAAACTCTTGCAGTCACTCTGAACACTTTGCGACAAACACTCCTGGCACCGGATCCTTGGCAAGATTTCAAAACTGTCTTTCTCCTGCCCCAAAATTCACTACCTTTGCAGCAAAGGCCAATGTGTTGCATGGAGGCTGGGGGGGGAGGGGGGGAATACTTTGGCTTGCAGCTACAGACTCTTGAAACCTTCCCAAGAGGAAACTGGCCAATGCTGGCCAGATCACACTGTCTTCCCTCACTAGGTATGCTTTTTCACAGAGAGCTCCACTCATCCAACTCGTTCATAGAGCAGCTGAACATGAAATCTGATCCCCTGTCATTCTGAAACACTTTGCCTTTGTTTTTGGCTCTGACTGGTCAAAGAACTGGGACGGAGATCCAGGTTTGACGGGAAACAGGGCCTTTAAAGTGATCTTTTGACTACCAAAGCATTTTGATGTAGGAGTTCACCGGCAGAGTTTCCCATGTAGTATATGCACCTACTGAGTGAGTTTTGGAATTTCCACTGAGGAAAAAAAATCATTATCCTGTCCCACACTGTCTAAGGGACAAAAAGAGCTCCCACCAACCTCTTCCTTTCTGTTCCTCCTGGAATATATAGCAAATTCACTCAAGGAGGCATCACATTGCTCTGGTCTTCCTAAGTTTACCTGAGGTTTCCAAGGAAGGTGCTTTGGAAATGGGTCTCAGGTATCACTTTTCCTTATGCTCAATGACAATTTTTATTTATTTTAAAACAAGGTTCTATTGTTGCATGCAAGAGAAAATCACTTCCGTCTAGATAGAAGATGTCATGAAGTGATTGAAATCTTTACATATTTTGCAATCTACACCGAACTGACAAAACAGCATGTTAAGTTCCAAACCAGATTCGAAGTACACCTAAAGAAAACCAGTGGATATTTTTGTGGTTGCTGTCAAGCCTGAATTTAATTTGGTGGTGGAATCGTATGAATTCAGTTTGACAGTTGCTTAATAATTGATTGACAGCTTCTGACCATCAGCACCTCTTTATAAGCTCTTTATATTCTTCCCTTCACTAGAGAAAGGCCACATTTTGAGACAGGCAGGAACAAATAGAATTTGGAGAATAAGACACAGCTGCCTTCACTGAAAGGCTGCCATGATGGGAACATCGACAACAAATGAATGGTTACTGCAAAATTAACTAGTAAAATTGCTCACTGCCACCCCCTCCAGTACCAAAAATGCTCTTCACCATCTCAACACACCTCTACCCTTTTTCCAGATGGTTAGAAACACTTCGAAAGAAAAAGAGTTTCCCTCCGATTTTCCCTTCTAACAATCTGAGGCTCGTGGGGAACACAAGCATTTATTATTATAATAAATAATAATAAACACTAATATTAATAGATGCTACATACCACCAATTGGAGGTGGCAACTGGAATAACTGCCAGAATCCTGGCACAACCTCTAATGTCCAGGCCAGGAATAATGGATCAGTATTATATTCCAAAAACATACTGAGTTCAAGTACGGAGTCCATGTATAAACTTGCAACCGCCTCTTCAGTAATAAATTATTACTTTCCACTTTACAGATTAACAGAGTTGGAAGGGACCTTGGAGGTCATCTAGTCCAACTCCCCTGCCCAAGCAGGAGACCTTAAACCATTTCTGACAAAGGACAGTCCAGTCTCTTCTTGAAAGCTTCCAGGGATGAAGCTCCCATAACTTCTGAAGGCAACTTTTGTTCCATGGGTTGATTGCTCTCACTGTCAGGAAATTCCTCCTTATTTCCAGGTTGAATTTCTCCTTGTTCAGTTTCCATCCATTATTCCTTGTCTGGCCTTCAGGTGCCTTGGAAAATAGCTTGACCCCTTTCTCCTCTCTGCGGCAGCCCCTCAAATACTGGAAGACTGCTCTCCTGACTCCCTTGGTCCTTCTCTTCCCTAGACTAGCCAGGCCCAGTTCCTGCAACTATTCTTCACATTTTAGTCTCCAGGCCTTTGATCATCTTAGATAGATTCACCTTAACAGAGTTGGAAGGGATCTTGGAGGCCATCTAGTCCAACCCCCTGCCCAAGCAGGAGACCCTACACCATTTCTGACAGATGGCAGTCCAGTCTCTTCTTGAAAGCTTCCAGGGATGAAGCTCCCACAACTTCCAAAGGCAACTTCTATTCTATAGGTTATTTGTTTGCATTTTCAGAAAATTCCTCCTTATTTCCAGGTTGAATCTCTCCTTGTTCAGTTTCCATCCATTATTCCTTGTCTGGCATTATTCAGGTGCCTTGGAAAATAGCTTGACCCTCTTCCTCCTCTCTGTGGCAGCCCCTCAAATATTGGAAGACTGCTCTCCTGTCTCCCCTGGTCCTCCTCTTCACATCTTTTCATCTGCCCTATGGACAGAAAATCCTACCACAGAGCGAAACAGGAAGAAGACCCCTGCAGTTACCCACCCTTCACCCAGCTTCCAAGCTAAGCAGAACAGCTGATGGAGGGCAGGGCTTCCAGGCACTGACATCGTTGGGCTCCCAAATGGTTGCCTCTCTTTGCAAGTTAGGTCTGCTAGGCAGACAAGAAAAGCGGAAAGGCAGACTTACCAAAAGGGTTTCCTTGGAGTGACATAAGCCCAGGCAGACAAGTAGCTTCCCATCTCCAGAGCACTGGCCAAACCAGCTCAGCAGCAAACCTGTCCAACTGCGTCTACTCAGCCCTCACAAAGGTGCACTTCAGCTCCTGAAGTGTCTCAGGTGTTCGCACGGGAATGCCAGATGCTGGGCCAGCAGGGGGTCCTGGGCAGACTTGCCCCAGCTCCCATGGTCTCCTTCCCCAAAGGGCAGCTCAACTTGGAAGTGTGCGGGAGGGCCAACGTACTTGCGGAGGGGCCACCCAAGGAAGTCCAGACCAAGTTCCCTCCCTTTACAATTCTCCCGCGAGGGTGGAAGAGAAGGAGGAGCTTTCTTCACAAGAGAGGTGGATACCTGAACGGAGGTAACAACTGATCTGAAAAGGGTTGCAGCCACGGAAACCCTGGAGGGCACGAAGCTCTTGCAAAAGAGAAAGCTGCCTCCAAGACAAAAGACGCCAAATCAAGTTTGCTATGACACTTAGCATTATTTTCTTTTTTACCTTTTTAATGTTGTTGAAAGTCTTTAAGAAAACAATAAAAGACGATACAAATTAAACTCAGAAGGCAAGAAAAATAAAGAGAGAATGCCAGAGAAAAGAGGAAATAAAAAATATGAAAAAAGAGAAAGCAGTGACTTTCAATCTTCACAATAAGTATCTCTCTCCTTTCTATATCCTATCCCTACTCCTACGCAAACCCATAAATCATTATCATTTCAGTACTCATATCAGCAAAACGTCCATAAAGATTCTCAGAAATTTTACAGAAATATGTCTTGGTATAAGTTTAGTCAAACAAACCAAATTTCTACTCCTTTCTTTTGCTTCTAGCAATCTTGATCTTTATCCAGATGCTGTCACAGAATTCAACCTCTTTTCCGTTTTTCTTTTTCCCATCTTAAAACCTTCTGGGATTTATCAATCCTCTTTCATAAATCCGGAATACAATCATTTTCCAGGTCATTCTCTTGGCTTATCATCTGTATTTCCACTATCTGTTATCCCTAGTTTATAATTTCCTCCCCATTTTTTATTTTTTCAGCATTTCAACATTATTCCTTTACATTCTCAACAGTTATTTCTTTGTTATTTCAGCATCAGATGATATTTCTTTCAACTCTTTAGATCTTTCAACTTATTCTCTTTCACGTTATTTTTTCTTTGGGCAAGAGGTTGGTGGCACCCTTAGCTCGTATTGGCTTTGCAAATGCAGCTTTTCTGAATGTTTTTGTCTCAAGGGTGAAACGGTTGCTAGGAGGCAGAGAGGAAACCTAATCCTGCTAGCTCTCCCTGGGCTTCTCGGTAGCTTTTGATGCTATCAACCATGATGCCCTTCTGGAAAGTTAAGTAATGGGTCTTTGGAGCTCACTAGTTTGGTTAACCAGAGCTCAGGGAGCATCAAGGAGCCCACATGTCAACCCTGGGCTACAAATATTCTCCTTTAAATTTAAGTAAGTTGGAACCGTAGGAACTACTTTTGGATGGTTTCAATATTTTTTGAATGGTTAATTTCAGAAAGGTGGATTAACTTGTGTAGAAAGTAGAAAGTATTTAGTAGACAGTTTATTTGCCAAATAACTGATGATAGTCTATAGAAGACTGCAGACTCCACTTCTTGAAAAATAATCTTCTTCAAGCACATAATCTAGAAAACACTCATGATTTGTCCTCATCTGTAGGAGCCTGATGGACGTGAGAATCCTTTACTAGAATAAGTGGAAATTCCAGCTACAGCACTTTTGGGAGAGGGATAGTGTATTATTGCTTCGGTGCTCCTTGTGTTGGAAATTCCCTATCTTGAATACTGTAAGGCGTCATATTTGGAACCAGTTTTCAAAATCATTCCCAAATTGTACTGAGGTCAGAGTAGGGCTGGGACAGCTAACTTGGAATGGATGTCATGCCCCCGGTGGAGACTGACTCTGAGGGAGAGGAGGAACAGCCAACAGGGAGTAGAAGTGTGACTCCAGAGGGGGTGGAGGAGGCTGGGGAAGGGCAGAGGCCGTCTGAGCAGTCAGAGGAGGATCCAGGCCCATCCCCTATCCATCCTAGGGCACGCAGGGAGGAGAGGATCAGGGGAAAGCAAAGTCTACTTGGGAGATTACCATGATCCTCCTCGTGGTTTGCAGCTGGGAGCTATGTATATAAGTGTGTAATTGCGTAGTCAGAATTGCTGAAGTCAAATTTAGTGTTCCTTTGAAAGAGGTTTATCTTTGTTGGCATTCTTCCCATGGACTCTCCCCAGTTATCTTTCTGGAATGTATGATTAATTATTTTGGCTTGCTTCGGACTCTCGTCAATGTGGTTTGTTTTTGGTTTCCTTTTGCCTCATTATTTACTTTTGTGACTTTAAACTGTGCCTAATAAAACAGTGAAGTTAAGTTGAAGGCATTACCGAACTTTAACGTATGTTTTGGGTTTGGGGTTATTTTGAGAGACTACAGGTCATCACAATGGGAGATCAATAGGGCTCCCCCAACTGCATGGAATCCAAGAACATCTTTTCCATGAGAATTGGATTGTTAAGGTTCTTCATTGCACAGAACCCCCCCCCCCCAGCTTGCATTCACCCAAACTGGCTGGGAGCTTTTCAGGGGTCTTCTTAAGGGCCAGAGGAGATGCAGGAGCACCTGGCTATTGGTAAGGGTCTTTTCAGTTCATGATGCCCCAGTATTTTGCAGTATCTTCCCCGAATACCATTAGCATTGAGATTGATCCTGTCTACAGTATGTTTGCTTTGCAGGTTTCTGACTCTGCCTTAACCTTAGGCTATTTTTGTGCCATAAGACTTTGTTTTTCTGTGGTGACTGCTTGTTTAAAAAATTCTTATTGAAATTAGACTTGATTTATAGCACAGAATAGAATTCTTTATTGGCCAAGCATGATTGGACACACAAGGAATTTGTCTTTGGTGCATAAGCTCTCAGTGTACATAAAAGATATTAGTGATAAATCATGATCAT
The DNA here is from genome assembly GCA_023653725.1 of Bungarus multicinctus. NCBI lineage: Eukaryota > Metazoa > Chordata > Lepidosauria > Squamata > Elapidae > Bungarus > Bungarus multicinctus. The sequence continues at coordinate 171,940,410 of CM042836.1, forward strand.
AGCCATCATAAATACATTATGCATGAATCACAAGGTAAGAATAAGATAAAATAGAGTTGTTGTGAGCAACTCTCAGAGGATTTTACTATAGGAACAGGGTGTCAGGATCCATGCCCTACATCTCCATTACCTCTGTTAAATGGTATCTCAGGGACAACAGAATTGGAAACTCTCCTAATATTGGATGTCTGTTTGAATTCTATGTAAAAACGTTTTATTCGTCCTCTCCGTCATGCATCATGGACCAATTCCTCCTAGTGCTAAACAAAGGCTGAGGGCAGCTACTTTATTTATTTAGCGTGTGACATCTACAGAGGTCATGCAATCACGGATATGCAAATGTTGAAATCTAATTGCTGCCTTTATAGTTTTTGGCCTTGAGAGATGCAATATCCGGTGTGTATAGACTTTTAGCCGCTCTATTAAGACAGAACATTGCCAGGCAGGGATAGACCATTGTGGAGGTAGTCTATATTTCACACCCCAGGGCATCAGTCCAAATTCATGCATGGCCCAGTCACAGAGGCCAATCAGATGCCCTCCAGGAAATACCAACACAAATACACTTTGGCCCTTCTTAACACCAGCTTCTCAACTGCCACCTCCAATTCTGGACGAAAAACATAACCATCAGTGGCCATAAACAGTCTCATCTTCCAGAAAATAGGCCTTCCTTTGTTTGAAAGACATCCATGCCCATCACATCTGCTAGTAATGGATTTCGGAGATTATCTACAGCAGGGGTCTCCAACCTTGGCAACGTTAAGACTTGTGGACTTCAACTCCCAGATCTGGGATTTGAAGTCCACAAGTCTTAACGTTGCCAAGGTTGGAGACCCTTGATCTACAAGTATGTGGATATATGGATCAGGACTTATTGCTGCCCGGAATCTTCTGTTTTCCAGTATAATTAGGCAATTGTTACATAGAGAATTCAATCCTGGGATATAAATAAATGCTGCATTTTTTTACTCTGGAACCATGTTGATTGTGCCATTCCAGAAAATAATGGATCAGGCTGGCCTGGTTGGGATGTTCTGCTGAGTTTGCATCTCCTCCCTGGATTTGGGCCCTGCTTCTCTTCTCATTCCACACTGGAGATGGGAAGGAGCTTCTTTGCTGTACAGCACCAACACACACACACACTTCCAACACACACACACACACACACACCTGCAGTGTAGGCTGGATCAGACTTTTCTGTATGAATTGTCGCTGAGAGCTTCCTCAAAAGGCAACACACAACTGTGAAAAGTAAACAGAGGTAGTCCGTGACTTGCAACTGTCTAGTGACCGTACAGCAGCTCTGAAAAAGTGCTTATGACAATTGTTCACATTTAGGACCATTGCAAGCATCCTCGTGGTCATGTGACCAAAATCCAGGCAGTTCACAACAGCCACATTTGTTCTGGGCTCAGGTGATCTCCATTTGTAACCTTCCCATCTAGCTTCCAACAAGCAAAGGCAATGGGGGAAGCTGGGTTTACTTAACAACTATATGATTTTCCTTAACAATGTCAGTGTGTCAACCCTGAAGCTGATCTGACCGGAGCCATCTTGGAGCTTCAGTGTTGCCACAATGGAGTTGAGGGATAGGGAGGGGGGAAATAGAGATAGCTGGGGTTTGTAGCCAGAATGAAATACTTTCTCTTGGGAACCAAGAACATTCTCACACCTGGTCAGAGAGAGGAGGGGAGATGTTACCAGGCAACCAGACAGCACCTTGATTGGACCATGGGACTGACTGATTGGAGTTATGGGAAAACGTTCTTTTAATTACGGTAGGTGAAAACCGCAGGAATCTTCAGAGTCGGTTTCCACCAGATTTGTGCCAATATGGTATCTCCAATAAAGCTATTTTTTGAGGAATTTGTCTGCCTGGGAGTTTTGCTTTCTGTGGGTCTATTACTTGGAACCCTGACATAGTGATGTACTTCACAACGGTGGCAAAAAAATGGGTCATAAAATGGGGCAAAACGATTGCCTTGCTTAGCAAAGGAAATTTTGGGCTCCATTATGCTTTTAAGTCAAGGACTCTCTGTAAAGAGGACTGCCAGCATATCCCTGAAGGGCAGCAGGAATAGGCTGTGGCCTTCAGGTTCTCCCAGCTGGGAACCAGCCATTTTCTTTGACCCTCAATCTGCACCATCTATCACCAACCACAACAGGGATGGCTAACCTTTTTGTTGTGGTGTGCCAAAAGAGGCACGCGCACGACGGCACCCACAATGCAATGCCTCCCGCTCCCCCTGTGTATGCGCACGCAACACCCCTGCCCCGCCCCCTTACCTGCAGTGCACATGCACACGACTTCCAGCTGATATTTGGCCCATTTGAAGCCATTTTTACCCTCCTGGAGGCTAGAGGGAAGCCTCTGCAGCCTGAAAAATGGGCCTTCTGGAAATACCAGAAGTGCCTATTTTCAGCCTCCAGAGGGCCTCTGGAGCCCGTTTGAGGCTGTTTTCACCCTCCCAAGGGCTCCAGGGAAGCCTCTGCAGCCTTTGGAGGGTGAAAAACAGGCCCGTTTCAGCACTTCTGGTATTTCCAGAAGGCCAGTTTTTCGGCCTCCAAAGGTTGCAGAGGCTTCCCTGAAATGGGCCGAAAATCAGCTGGGAGGTCCGTGCATGCGCAGTACAGATAAGTTTGGCTGGGGCTCACGTGCCCGCACAAATGGCTCTGCGTGTCAACTGTGGCATGCGTGCCATAGGTTTGCCATCACGGAACTACAACATCCAGTCTACGGTTTTCAGTTTGAGACAGATTTTGAACTGCAGTTTACAGTTGAAACATCTGGTCAAATGTTGGCATTTCCAGTTCTTCCCTGTCCCCAGTTTCCACATTATTGAATGATGAAGAATTCTGGAGAAGTCAAACATGGCATGTTAACGATCTATGAACCAACCCAACCATGACAACAAGATGGTGATCCCTACCTCTTGCATGGGAAAAATTTAAAAACGTCAAGCAGCAAACAATAATCATCCTTGCTTTAAAATACACATAAGTTTTCAAAGTGTAGAAATCCATCACAAGGCAAGCCACCCCTCCTCCCAGCAAGGACGCAAAAGGTACATTTTGTAGTATTCTAAAAGGAAATGGAAGTTTCAGCTCTGCCCGGAGTTCACAAGATGGCTTGGTCTGAGGTGCAACACAAAAATTAAAGGAATGTCTGCTTTGGCAGCAACCCTCCAATAGCGGGGAGAGACAAAGCAGACACGAAATGGTGTGTTGACCAACTGGGTGTTACATGCTACTCCCGAGCTCAAGAGTTGCACCAAAACTATTGTCCTTTTGGCATTGATTCTGCTGTTTGGACAGCTGCCCAACACAAGTGATTTCATTGTGCAAGTTTGCTATGGGAACTGGTCTTGCTGAGCTCCACAAAGCCTCACGGAGGAACAGCAGAGCGGCTGCCAACATTTGGGTCTTTTCTTAAGAAACCTACCCCGGTTTCCTCAGTGAAGAAAAATTATAGGCCAGTCTTCAACTTGTCTTAGTTGGGAGAGATGACGGAGGAGTTGGTGGCAAGCAGCTCCAAGTGTTTTGGAGGGAACAGATCACCCATTTTAAGCAGGCTCCGAAGTCAGCTATGGGGTTGAAATGGCCTTAGTCAACCTGACAGATGACCTTGGCTAATCCAGAGAGTATCACTGTTGAGCTTTTCTGAATCTTTCCATAACTTTTGATACCAGTTGGTACCTTTCTGGATTTGGAAGATATCTTCTAGATCTACGGATTCTAAGGGATCTGGGAATTGAGATACTGGACTGCACTTGTTCCTTCCTATCCTTTGCAGTACTTCAACAGATGCTTGGTGATATAGTCACTCCTCAAAATTTACATGAAGCCCCTCTGGGTGCCACTTAGTCATTGATATGAAACTGATGAGTGAGATCATCCTGGTGTTATCAAGATGCCAATGACGCTAACTTATTTCTCCATGCTATTACCTTCAAGTAATCTTTAACACCTCCAGCAGAAGGGCTGTGCTTCAAATTCAAAAAGGTGTTTCAGTGTATATGGGTACACCGTAATATTACCTGTATTTTCCCAATATTTTGTAGTAGCTGCACAGGACAGCCACATGATCTGAAATTAGTTAGCTTAGTTTATTGATTAGCCCATCGGCCATCTCAAAATACAGAGTTCCAAACACAAATTATTAATAAAACCATTTAAAATGAAACTGGAATAAAACACAATAATTTAATATATAGATAAGTAAAATAAGATAAAATTATATTTCAGTATCACCCCTACAATCTGCCCCAATCAGTCCCACATATGCCGATCTCAACCGAACCATTTTACTCAAGAACTGTGCCGTATTAAATGTTTTCATACTCTGGCCTCACCTAAAGTATGTTGGTTTAATATGGGGTTCCCAATGGGTCATTTGTTTAATATATGAACCAAGGCACCTGCCTCTCACCCTCTGATACAAACAACAATCAAAAGAGAATGTGAGCTAAGTCTTCTACCTCTGCCCTTCCACAAGTGCCGATATGTCCAATGTATGGCATAGCCTGGGAACCTCCTATATCTGACCATTGTATCAAGCTGTTTGAATCTCGCTGGTGTAAATATCTCTCTAAGATGTTTTGGCAGTTGTAACTTTAAATAGCTGTTTATTTGGTTTATATTATGTTTATATTCACACAGGCATTTCAAGTTACCAGCTTTACTGAGAGTAGTTGTATCATTTTGTGCTTCTCTGTCCACAATTCTTTGAGCAAATCTTTTTTTAAACTTGTTCTCCTGTTACGTAAGAGACAGGAAGGCCACAGCTTCTTACAAAATTTGTCAGGCTAGTGATGCAGGAGGTTTGTAGTTGTGATTTTATCTGCTCTAATAAACATAACTTGGGGAGGGCTGATTCTGCTATCACCCTCAATTGCAGGGTCAGGAAGTGGTGTTATGAATTAATTTCATTTGTTTCATTATTTTGTTTTCGATTCATCAGAAAAGCTACATTAATATCAACAGAAACATTATTTTTAAACCCTATTTTTATACCTTCAAAGGATTTTCAGGGCAGGGGAACACACAAAGGGGAGGATAAAACTTTTCAGTCAGCCCCCCAACAACTAGGGATTTTTTTAAAAAAAACTCCACCCATCCTCAGTGGGACACATCCGTTGGCAAACTGGGTTTCTCCTTTATCCCGTAAAGCAGACCATCCACAATTGAGCTTCGGTGGTACGGTGGTTAAAATCCTGTACTGCAGGCTAATTCTGCTGACTGCCGGCTGCCAGCAGTTTGATCCTCACTAGGCTCAAGATTGACTCAGCCTTCCGTCCTTCTGAGGTGGGTAAAATGAGGAGCCAGATTGTTGGGGGCAAATAGGTTGACTCTGTAAACTGCTTAGAGAGGGCTGTAAAGCACTGTGAAGCAGTATATAAGTCTAAGGGCTATTGCTATTGCTCTTCCATTTCTCCTTCCTTCCTTCCTTCCTTCCTTCCTTCCTTCCTTCCTTCCTTCCTTCCTCTGCCCATTGCCAGCAGTTCAATCCTGACTGGCTCAAGGTTGACTCAGCCTTCCCTCCTTCCGAGGTGGGTAAAATGAGGAGCCAGATTGTTGGGGGCAAGAGGCTGACTCTGTAAGCTGCTTAGAGAGGGCTAGGAAGCACTGTGAAGCGGTTTATAAAGGGCTATGGCTATTGCTGACTCAGCCCTGACCTTCTGGGCTGCCCTTCCTTTCCCATCATGCTGTTATGCAACTTTGAAGCATAAAGTTCAAAGGGCCCAACCGAGACAACCAATGTTAAGGCATTCCATCTGGACACTCCTTTAAAGCCAAACTAGAGATCCAGGATACTCCTTTACACAGGAAATGTCTTATGAAACCCAGGTCTGCTTCTGAATAAGAGTCTGGCAAGGGATCAACAGAAGAAATTTCACAGCTCTGAAGGGAAAGAGTTCAGGCAGGCAGGCAGGTAGGCAGAGGGACTTCCTAATCACAATCCCAAAGGTGCTATTCAAAAGGCTTCTTGGATGAGAACTGGACTTCCTTGATTTTTTTTTCTTAAAAATGTTTTGGTTCTCATCCAGGAAGCTACTTTAGTCCTGGCTTGAAGCTTCTTGAGTAAGATGCAAAACATTTTTAAGGGGGAAAAAACCCCAAGAAAATCCAATTGCCTTTTGAACAGCACCTTTGGAACAACCATGACCTGGATGATTGACCATCTCCACAGACATTTGCCTAACCGCTCTTTTTCTTTTCCAGTGAAATGTTTGAATCACTCTTCCACAATGTGGATCCCTCCCAGGGACGTGCAATTCCATGGCAACTGTGGCTGAGCATTTATTTAGTGTATCTACACACATATTTACCAACCCATTCAGATAATGGAAGATAAAGCTATGCTGGAATTAAGGAGAAGCTTCCTAACAGTGAGGACAATTAAACCAGTGGAAGAGAAGTGGCCTCCAGAACTCATGGGTGCTCCATCACTGGAGGATTTTAAGAAGAGACTGGACAGTCACTTCTTTGAGATTGTATAGGTTCTCCTGATTGAGCAGGGGGCTGGACTAGAAGACCTCCAAGGTCCCTTCCAGCTTCTTATTCTATTCTATTTCTCCTTTTAAAGGCAACTTCCCCATTACAAAGGACCATGGATCTCTTCTAAAGACTTCTGGGCACTGCAGTCCAATGACAGCAGGAAATAATGCCCATCCCTGGTACCCCCATCTCTGGGGGAACTGGGCTCCTTCTCCAACCGGGCAACCAGAAGTGTAGACTTCAGCTGTTAGAGCCAGCAGGCAGCTTGGCCATTCCTGAGAAATCTAGAAGGCCATGGATTTGAAGACCATTCAGCCTGACAAGGGCTGGGCTCCAAATCTGAACACAAAAGGAATCCAGCGTGAGCATTTAATGCAGTGGAAAAGTAGCAGGGCATAATCGTTTAAACACAAATTAGTGCAATGAAATCCGATCTGGTATTTGCGAGGCAGCTCCAGGGTGTCCTGCTCAGCACAGAAACGGTTGCACCCCACTGTGCTAGGCCAGGGCCTCCAAACTCGGCATTTCAAGACTTCAGGACTTCAACTCCCAGAATCCCCCAGCCAGCATGCGCTCAGCCACTTCAGAAGCAGCCAATTTCGTGAATCATGACATCCTCCCCAAGACAGGACCAACCTGGAGCTTGGCTGGGCTTGGCCACAGCGCTGATGAGCAAGGTGTCTTCCTTTCCATGCCCTTCCTGCCCTCTGCGCTCGGCCAAGGAGAGGAGAGGAAGGCGACGTGCCTCTCCAGGGGATTGTGCTGAGATTAGGCAAGTTGCGTCACTCCTGGGAGAGAGCTGGCCCCGGACAAAGCCTGACACGGAGACCCGATCACATTCCTGGCAGGCCGTTGGTGAGACATTAACTGCTCAGAAGGGGCCGCATGGGAGGGAGCCTGCTGCCGGCAGCAGCCGTGCGGGAGGACTGGGTGGGAAGGAAACCATCAAGAGGGCTCCGATGTTTGTTTCCACAGAGCTGGAGGTCCGCCCCATGTCCAGAACAAAAACAACAAAAGCAAGGCTGCACTCGGGAGTCGGAGCACAAACCAATTCTGTTCCCCCCAACCATCATGTATTACAAACAAAACACAACCCTTCTACTTCACTCGACAGCCAGAAGAAAGAGAGATGTCTCTAGGAAACACTTCCAATTTTTAAGGGACAAGTCTCGGTTTAAAGCCAATCATAGGGATGAAAGGAAAAAAGAAGCCTTGCCCTTTTCTGATAGGCAAAGTTCTTCCCTTTGTGGATTCAAATTTCCTGGCTGGGAGAAATGCAAAATAATTTGGTCAGCTGCATTGAAAGTCAGAATCAGTTTATTAATAGGAAGGCAGGTAAGAAATCTCACAGCGTTCCTAGGATTAATCTAATAAGTAAGAAACCCTCTCTTTTATACATTTCAGATCCTTTGATTTTGTAAGTATGAACTCTTGAAGTCTTTGATTTGTGTGTGTGTGAGATGAGTTCCTGTCTCTTGATATTGGGATTTCTTCCTGGGATCTTGATAAGAGTAATTGTTTTATAGTAGCTGTTTGTTCCTGAGTTTCCTGTTATGCCTTTTGGTCACAAGTTTTATAGCTTGCTATCTATTTGATTTCTATGGGAAAGGATCTGAGCTAGTTTGTGGGGGTTTTCCTCTGTATCTCATGTCCGTAATTTTCTCCTTCCTTTTGTTGGGAAAAGTAAGCTGGCACCAGCTATTTTAATAGCCCTACTTGACAAAGGTGGGGGCTGTTTTCCTAGGAGAGCAGGGGGAAATTGAAACTTCCAACAATAGAAACACAGAAAGTTGATGGCAGAAAAAGATCTAGTGGTCCAGCAAATCTGCCCTTGGAATTTACTTCTCTTTTCTTTTTAATTCTTTTTTTTATTTTTTTATTTTTAGTTTTGGTCAAATTAACATATTAACAGAGTTGGAAGGGACCTAGTCCAACCTCTTGCCCAAGCAGGAAACCCTACACCATTTCTGACAGATAGCAGTCCAGTCTCTTCTTGAAAGCCTCCAGGGATGAAACTCCCACAACTTCCGAAGGCAACTTCTGTTCCATCGGTTGATTGTTCTTACTGCCAGGAAATTTCTCCTAATTTCCAGGTTGAATTTCTCCTTGTTCAGTTTCCATCCATTATTCCTTGTCTGGCCTTCAGGTGCTTTGGAAAATAGCTTGACTTCTTCCTCCTCTCTTTGGAAGCCCCTCAAATATTGGAAGGCTGCTCTCCTGCCTCCCCTGGTCCTTCTCTTCCCTAGACTAGCCAGGCCCAGTTCCTGCAACCGTTCTTTAGATGTTCTTCAAATGATGGACATACGTTTATCCCACTCAATTACTGATGACTGATGATGAACCACCACTTCCCCTGGAAGTTGGTTCCAAGCTTCCACGACTCTTTTGAGTGAAATAAGACCATCTCATATTATCCTTGAACTTCCTTCCTGTCAGTTTGGGGTTATGGTGCCATGTTCTTGAGTTTTGGCTTAATGGCCTGAGAGGCAGCAACGAGGCACTAAGATTTTCTTGAGGGGAGGGACGCTGTGTTTTCTTTGTGTGTGGGGAGGCTTGAGAGGCAAAGAACAGGACTGACCAAAGCCCGGGGTCTCTGCTATGCAGCCCTCCTTCCTCGAGAGAGAAATACCATCAGCGCATTCTTGGTCAGGGTACAGCAAGTGCTCTCAGAGTGAGAGAAGGGAGGGGAGGCAAGCAGAGGGCAATCCACCCCGAAGAACAAGTCCTGGGGCATTACTGGGCCTTTGGCATGTTTGTAACCCAAGAGAAAAATGATGCTTTAGAAGATATGGAAGATGGCCAACTAGGCATCTCTGACCCTCCTCCTCAGGGACGGTCACCAAGTCATTGCTGGTTTCAACTGCAGGCCATGTTAATGGCCCTCCCACCAGCCCTCAGTCCCCTGGCAACTGTCCTGCTACTGGCTCCAGGCCAGTTCCTGTCCCAGCCGGGTCCCACCTGGTATGGAGGGATGGTGAGCCACAGCTCAGTGGGAAAGGCCCTTCCTAGCAACGTCCCTTGTCAGGCGCCTCCACCCCAAGCTTGAGCATAATGGGGGCTCGGGGCTGCATGCTGCGGTTGCTGAAGAGGCTCCAGGACTTGTGGAGCTGCACAGAAGGACAGAGCCGCAGCCTCGCACAAGGGCTGTGAGATTCTCCTAGGTCGGGTTCAGTGACAGGAGCCAAAGTGAGAAATCCCTGGCCAAAAGGAGAGGCCGGGAGGTTCCGCCCCCTTGTCCGAGGGCTCCACCTCTTCGGCCGAGCACAACGGCAGACCGAGGAGTTGGGCTGTCAACAGCCTTCCCTCTGCTGGAACACCTGGCCAAGGGCTTTTCACCCACAGCTGCCTCTCAAACATTTGGCCCAGGAGCACAGCCCCTCAGCCGCAGAAGCAATTGGGGTATTTTGTTTTATTTTAAAAAAAGAGGACTTCTGCTGGAAGAAGAGTGTTCTGCTCCTGGGAATGCAGGTAGAGAGGGACACAACTGCGCCACTGCGGATCTCAAAAGTGAAATGTTGGGTGTCCTGGCTTGGACCGCTGGCCGGAGAGCAAGCGCTGACAGGCCCAACTTCAGGGCGACCAGCTGAGCAGGCAAGCCCTTGGCTCCAAGGTTGTCTTCCTTCCTTCCTTCCTTCCTTCCTTCCTTCCTTCCTTTTAAATGGAGCTCAGGCTGGATGCTGACCAGGTAGTCCTTGAGTTACGACCACAACGAAGCCCAGAATTTATGTTGCTCAGTGAAAAAAATGTGTAAAGTGAGTTTTATTTTGTTTTACAACTTTTCTTGCCACCTTTGTTAAAGTGAATCACTTGCAAGTTGTTAAATTAGGAACACGGTCATTAAGTGAATCTGGCTCCCCCATTGACTTGGCTTGACAGAAGGTTGCAAAAGGGACACTGCAATGGTCATAAATACGAACCAGCTGCTAACTGCCTGAATGTTTTGGGGGTTTTTTATAATAAATTTTTATTGATAATTAGGTTTTAAAAACATTGAATGTGGTGATCTTTTTGACACATATCAGTCTTTACATTGTTATAATAACAAAATTTCATCAAACAGTATCAACATTTATATATATATATATACATATACATATATATATATGTTTTTGGAGGTGTATGTATATATATATATATATACATACATACATATGTACATTGTAAATCTTTCTATTGGTTTCTATCTTAGACATGCGGTATAAACTCTTCTTAAATTCTATTTCACATTTTTTGGCTTCCTTTCATATCCCTCCAATTATAAATTTTGTTCCATATTTCATAGAAATCCGAAGTGTCTTGCTCCTTCAGTTCTAACGTCAAGACCATCTAACTTGGCGCACTGAATTTTTGTTTCTATTATTGCTTCATTGTTCAGTATTCCTTTTAACTTCCATGTTTGGGCAATTGATAATCTTGCAGCTGTGATAACATGAAAGATTAGATATCTATCTGCTTTTTTGAAATTCTCATTTATTATTCCTAATACAGTGGTACCTCTACTTACGAAATTAATTTGTTCCGGAAGGCGTTTCGTAACCTGAAAATTTCGTAAGTAGAGGCACACTTTACCTTTAAATATCCTAATCCGTTCCAAGCCCCCGAACTGTACTGCTTCGTTCTTCCTGCTTTGCTGGCGCGAGACTGAGAACGCGGCGCGGTGCATGCGCACAGAGCCCTCCTAGCCAGGAAGACATGCCAGGAAGTTAACCAATGGCAGCGCAGCTCGGACGCGCCATTTTCCAACAGAGGCTTTCGTATCCTGAAACATATTCGTAAGTAGAGCCGATATTTTCCCGAAGACGCGTTTCGTAACCTGAAAATTTCGTAGGTAGAGGCTTTCGTAAGTAGAGGTACCACTGTAGGAACATTTCTGGTGTATAGTTTATTTTTAGGTTTAACGTTTATTCTAACCATTGCTAAATTTTGTGCCAGAATTTTTGTATTTTCTCACATTCCCACCACATATGAGAATAAATGCCCCGTTCTTTCAGACATTTCCAGCATATTGATGATTGAGAACTACACATTAGCTAATCTGGTAAGTGGGAGGTGCCATCTGTAGAACATCTTAAACAAGTTTTCTTTATAAGATGTGGCTGAAGTAATCTTTTTATTCTTATCCCAGATTTGCTGCCATTGATCCTGATTTATATTATAGCTGAAATTTCTAGCCCAAGTTAACACTGGTTCTTTCACTTGCTCCTCATAGGCGTCTGAATGTTAATCACGTGACCATGGGGAATGCTGCAATGGTCGTAAGTGTGAAAAATGGTCATAAGTTGCTTTTTTCAGTGATGTTGTAACTTTGAATGAAGTTACATGAACTGTTGTAAGTCGAGGACTTTACCTGTAAAGCTTGGGCAGAATAAAACTCAAGCCATTTCCACAAAGGAGCTCAACTTTCCTCCCTCCCTCCAAGTAAGAGAGTAGAACCAGCCTTAACCCTGGGAAGCAGTCCTGGTTGGGGCAGAGGGTCCTGCCCTCTTTCACTCAATCGGCTCCTGGCAAACAGGCCACCCCAGAGAGCTGGGAAGCATCCCGAGAGCCCCCTGCTCCAATTTTCCCCCTAGCCCTGTCAGGTCGGCCGAGCTAAGGATGATGGGCCCAAAGTCACCCAGCCAGCTCCCGTGAATGGATCTGGCCCACCCTGCACGACACCTGGGCCACCTCCTCCTTCCTCCTTCTGCCTATTAATCTATGCCAGCTGTGAGAGGCGACACACGTCCTATTTAAAACAGCAACAGACAAAACCAGCAAAACACAACCGGATCCAAGTATCTTTCCTGAGGAAAAAAAAAGGAAGCCTCACTGTCAGACTTTCCCAGAGCAGCAAGAGGAGCCTCCCTCTGAAAAAGTCCCCCAAAGCACCCCAACCTTTCACCTGGGAATCCCTTCCAAGCTCTCCTGGGCAGGCTGAGCACTAAATCTCTGGCAAGGTCACCACCAGTGCCCTTTGAACTGACCCTTCAGAGCTGTGACATAAAACACAGGAGCGAAGATCATTTGTAGCTGCTTTCTTAAGAGTTCTTGGGGGGGAGCTGTGCCCTGCAGATACTCTCATTTATCCCCATTCCAAACTCTTGAAAGCCAAAACAGGTTTCAGAGACATCACTCGGGGCACAATGAAGGAACCCAGCTGAAACTCCCAGATTAACAGAGTTGGAAGGGACCTTGGAGGTCATCTAGTCCAACCCCCCTGCCCAAGCAGACCCTACAACATTTCTGATAGATGGCAGTCCAGTCTCTTCTTGAAAGCCTCCAGTGATGAAGCTCCCACAATTTCTGAAGGCAACTTCTGTTCCATCGGTTGATTAGTCTAACTGTCTGAAAATTTCTCCTTATTTCCCGGTTAAATCTCTCCTTGTTCAGTTTCCATCCATTGTTCCTTGTCTGGCCTTTGGGTGCCTTGGAAAATAGCCTGACCCCCTCCTCCTCTCTGGCAGCCCTGCAAATATTGGAAGTCCGCTCTCCTGCCTCCCCTGGTCCTTCTCTTTCCTAGACTAGCCAGGCCCAGTTCCTGCAACTGTTCATTGTATGTTTTAGCCTCCAGGTCTTTAATCATCTTAGATAGATTCACATTAACAGAGTTGGAAGGGACCTTGGAGGTCATCTAGTCCAACCCTCCTACCCAAGCAGAAGACCTTACACCATTTCTGACAGATGGCAGTCCAGTCTCTTCTTGAAAGCTTCACTTCTGAAGACAACTTCTGTTCCATTGGCTGACTTGCTGGGTCAAGCATGCAACAAGGAAGGCTACAACACGGCCATTCCTTGCTTAACCCTTCTCTGTCCTGGCCATTTGTCCTGCTTTGTAATTCACAGACTCAGAAGAGGCCAGTGAGGTCCCAGGTCAGGGCGGGAGCCCAGATGCAGGCATCCCAACAACACCTGCCGTCTTCCGCTCAAAAGCATCCAGAGAAGGGAGCTCATTAAACTCTCTGGCTCAGAGGCTCCAGTACTTACATGCCTGGGATTTTTTTCCCCTCGGTATTTAATCAGGCTATTTTGCATCTAACTTCAACATGTTTTCCAGATCGTGGATCTTTGCCTGATAGAGAAGAGAGCTTGATCTTCAGATCTTCACCCTCACCAAGTGCCACTCAGTGGTCTTTCTTCAAGGCCAGACATATATGCCTCTTCAGTCAATCTTTCTTCACCGGGCTTTGCGTCTATTTCCCCATTATCCTTACTTCCCTTGTTTAAACTCATTCCAGTTGATCTGAATTCTTCTTACAGAGCGATACCCAGAAGAAAACATGGCACCCAAGATGGGATATGCCAACTTTTAGTAATAAATAAATAATAAATTCTGTGATTTTTCTCACTATGCAACAAAAAATTATCAAAACAGCGGACATTAAATTTTCTCCAAATAGAACCAGTACTGAATCATTACAATTCAGCTATATTGAATCAGTACAATAATACAGCATAAGGACAAGGTAAGGAACAGAAAAGTAAAACCAAAATCTCCATAAATGTTTACCGTAGATTGCCTTTCCTTTTTCACGAAGCATAAAGAGAGAGAAAATAAAAATCCATTCTCCAGACTTCAGATGCCACAGACGTAATTTGCTCCAGGCTTCACCACCAAACAATAGCTCTTTTGTCTCCAAAGCTATCCTTACAATGATGTCATTCGCTATAGTTATATAATTGACTTTGCCTCTATTTGTAATTACGCAATCAGCATTTTTACATCATTTGCGCCACTGAAAATTAAGTGATGACATAAAGAGCAAAGTATGCAACTCCGCAAATTATCCAGATTTATGAAGGTGACCTCAATGACTTAACTTCAGATGTTCCAGATACCTTTCTCCTCTTTCAAGTGAGGTTTTATTTTACTGGGGGAGGAGCCCAGTCTATATTGGGAGGCGGGGTCTCAAGGGAATGATAATCTGATGAGCAGGCTCCCCTGTTTGTAATTTGACCTCCCTCTTAGCCCTTTCAGGATATTATTAATTTTTGTGCTTTTTACAGGTTTTCCAAATAAGTCTTTTATGATCTGTCACATGAGACAGGTAGACAGATAGACAGATATCGATAGATGCTGTAACACACCTAATGAGCTGCATGTTTTGAATTTCTACAGTCCGGCATAGGATTCCCAGCCTTCCTAGGCTACAGCAGAAGCAACAAAAGGAACCCTTTGACCTACCGGAAACAGGAAATATGCCAAGTTTCATTTACAGTCTTGAAGAGACGTTGACCGGTTGCAATGCTATTGCCACATCCCAGGCACTTCCAATCTTCTTCACCTATATGGAACACAAAGAACAGATACTTCAGCAGATGCTCTTTCACCAGGTATATAGAAACAGGATCAGAGGTGGGATTCAGCCGGTTCTAACCGGTTCTGGAGATCCGGCAGTGGAAATTTTGAGGAGTTCAGAGAACCGGCCAATCCCACCTCTGACTGGCCCCGCCAACCCCACCTCTTCTCTGCCTCCCATTGAGTCCCAGCTGATCGGCTGGGTCCCCTTTGGTTGCTCTGCCCAGGAGAACGGAGCTGGGAAGCAGGTCAGTGGGGTGGGGAGGGAAGGGGGATTTTGCAGGATCCTTCCCCTGCCATACCCACCAAGCCACACCCATAGAACCAGTAGCCAATCTTTTTGAATCCCACCACGGATATTCAGACCCAAACCTGGTTCCAAGAGAGTAAACACGAGACAAAGGTAACAGCACAACCTTTTACTGGTTCACTTACGAATCCTGTTTTTTCACAAATAAAAGGCTGCTTCCAACTAATTAGCTCTGACAAGAAAGAGCTTGCCAAGTTTTTGCAAGGCTGCCATGAACAACAGATAAAGTTCCTAAACAATAAATCAAAGAGTCTCCAAACACCATTCTAATGTCAACCAGGCTCCAGTATCAAACTTCTTCAAAGAACTGCAGTTTCTCAGCTGGCTTTTATCTCTTAAGGGAGGGACCATCACCTTGCAGCCTTACTCCTGAGTCGCTTGTGCTGCTGCAGCTGCTCTTTCCTTCGAGCAGCCCTGCGTGCACGCGCACTGGGCACAGGCTCCTCGGGAACCTCTTCCTCACTGCTGCCAGCCTCCACAAGCTCCGAAGGCAGCCCTCCACTCCCTGATGGTCCTGGCCCCATCCCTGCATCACACGCAGGACCCTCGTCCGAGTCCTCGTTCTCTGAGGCCTCAGCCATCCACACCTGCTGCCGGCGAACAGCAACAACTGAACAGGATATCAAGAAAATCCAGTTATAGGAAAAGACCAATACTGTATGGGGGACTCTTCTATAACCTCTTTCCTATACAGTCGGCCAGATGCTCCTAGGAAGACCGAAAGGAGGAGATGAAGGCAAGAAGTCCGTTTCTAACAACTAATATTTACCCCAACTGAGTCTCCAAGGAGCACAACTGCATAGGCTAAATTATAGGCTAACGGTTGAATGTGAGAAACCCGACCGAAATCTATCCATACCACTGGCTGCGTCACAAGGCAGCCCAACAAAGGGGTGTTAAACAGTTGCTTAAACAATCACGCAGCTAAGAGAGACTTTCTCCGTCAATGAGTTGCTTCACAGGTTCTTCAAGAAGCAAATAGCTTCACTCATAATAATGACTTGGATTGATTGTCTCCTCCCCACACAACCTCTTGGCAATCCCCAACTTCAGTTGAAATGCCTGTAGATTTTTATGCCTGGTCAACTCTACTCTCAAGGCGGGGGAGGGGGGGGAAAGGTGTGTGTTAGGGAATCACCTTTGGCCACAGTCTTGAATTACTGTAGCCCATGGTTACCAGTTGGAACTAAAAACTCCCTACTGGATACAAGACTACCAAAAGAAAATGATTGCTGTCAAAACTGCTCATATCAAAGTTGTGATTCTCAAAGTTTCACATTGATGTACTGGCTGCATTCCTAGCCTACTCAGTTTTTATGGAAACTATACTGGTGTGGGTTTTCATGGCTGTTGGGCAGTGTTGGGCCTCAGGTATAGTGACTCTGATCAAGATCAGGGGTCTCCAACCTTGGCCCCTTTAAGACTTGTGGACTTCAACTCCCAGAATTCCTCAGCCAGCTTTGCTTTGCTGGCTGAGGAATTCTGGGAGTTGAAGTCCACAAGTCTTAAAGGGACCAAGGTTGAAGACCCCTGACCTAGAGATTTCCTTCCTCTGAAGATGCCAGCCATGGTTACCAGTGAAGCATTAAGATTTTTTTTTTTAAACCATGGTCATTAAACCCTGAAACCCAACACAGGGAACTCAGTAACACTGAGTAACACTGTCAAGAACGTTGATGTGAGAGGAGGAAAAAAGATTTTGAAAACAGAGTTCGCTGCAGATGGCTCTCACTTGCTTGCAGCTGATAAATGCATCCTGGCTAATCTGTGGATGAACCCGCAGGGGAACATCAGTTCCACAAATTCCTAAAATATCTGTGCCTACCCATTATTTCTCATCATGCCAGCTTGCTTTGCTGATTCCGACAAAAGCCTTCTGCTGTGGGCTCCCTCCAGGCCCTCTCCTGCCATGCATGAGCATGAATGGGAGTAAGAGCTGTGAAGCAGGAAGCCCCATGAAATCCTTTGTTGTGCCGTACATTCATCAGAAGACCCCTAGCTGGGCCAGACAGAGGCATGAGAATTCAGGCTATACAGAGTTTCAGAGAAGAAAAGTATTTTCTGCAATACAATATTAAAAGCTCCTTACCCATTTGGGCTGGATTCAACTAGAGGTGTTCCCTCGAGTTGGAATACTAGTAGACCATTTTCTCAGAAAAGGAAATGCAAGCTTCCTTTAAGCTATAGACCAATTCATCACGGATACTACAGCGCTGAACAACTGTTATATAACACTGAAAAGCTGACCTTGTGAAACAGAATATTCTGACTGAAAACCAAATTGAATTCAGTGAATGAAACTCCCACATTAGGCCTCTTTTTAATATTGCGTAATTGGGCTCATAAATGTGCAAGTTCATCTCTCTTCATGCGACTTATTTTTGTGCAGCCTTTTATTTAATCAACAGGAACTGTCTGGAGAAAATTACCAGCTACAGAGGCAGCCTCTCTGATTTTGTTCTAATTTGCAAGTGAAAAATCAAGTATCCCAATGTGGCTTTTCTTCTGCAGGATTTAGATTTGATAACATCTGGGTGGCTTTGCAATCAAGATAATGATGCCCGAAAGTTGGTACTTGGTTGCAAATCCAAGAATATAGTTGGTATAACAAAAGCCTTATTGAGGCACAGATGATCCTGAAGCCACAGTTAAGACAGAGAAGGGCTCACTGGGGAAGAGACTCCTCTTCATAGCAAGGAGGGTATCAATCTAATACAGTCGAAGATAAATTCCTCTGTGGAATTGCTCAAGATGGCAATAGCCAGACTTAAATTCGATCTTGGGAGATGCTATTGAATGTCCAGTGAAAATGCTGAAAGGGATCCTGAGATGGTAAAGATTGGGGAGGTGTACAATAAAATACTGCTTCTTATATGCTGAAAATATATGGAAGAAGGTTGAATTGGAAGATGAATAGCTTTTAAAGCTGGATATATGGAAGGAGGTTGAATTGAAAAATAGTAGCTTTTAAAGTTGGAGGAAGAAACATTAAAAAGGCTAAACAATCTACAGAATATAGTAATGATCCTTGAGGAGCATAGTGAAAAAGGCGGGACTAAGATCAAATAAACAGAAAACCCATCTAACAACTGGTACAACAATCAGCCTTAATGCTAACAATGAAAATACTGAAACAGCAGATAGCTTTGTCTGTTAGGATCGACTATCAACAGCAAAGGAATCAGCAGTCAAAAAATACTTCATAATCTAGTAGAGAGGTCCCCAAACTTGGCCACTTTAAGACTTGTGGACTTCAACTCCCAGAATTCTCCAGCTAGCTATGTCTTAAAGTTGCCAAGTTTGGGGACTCCTGGTCTAGTACTTAGTACAATGAAGACCTCACCAAAAATATTCAGATCTCAGGATGTGTCTACACTTACAAAGATTGGAATAGTGCAGCCAGTGATATTCTTTGTGAGATTTCATGGATGTGAAAGGGTTTCTGAAGAAACAGCACAGATCCTCTTGAATTTTGGCTTTGGACAAGACTTCTGAGAATGCCATTGGACAACCAAGAAAACAACAATGGAGCACAGAACAAATCAATTTAGAGATCTTACTCAGGGCACACGTGAATAGGGACAAGAGTGCTAGGACTTGTAATTCTTGCAGAAGCAGCAGTTGGGGGCTTCAGTTATGTTACTGCCTTACAAGGCAGCCTCTGGCAGCCCCCTCCCCCAAAAGTGAGAAAGCTAACTTGCAACCACTGAACCTTCAGTAGCTGGATTTCCCTCCTTGGGACACCCAGTTCCAAGGACTTAACATCTGTGAGCTGCAATGAAAACTCAGGAGAATGCAAGCATGGGGGTGAGCATTGGAGTGATGAGGTGACTGTGTGCCTTGACCAAGAGGAGAGTAGCAGGATAGGGGAGATCTGAGGGAGGCAGGATGAACATCAAGACGTGGGAGGGATGGTGGGATCCCATGAATGGGTCAGAGCACTGGGCAGGCCGTTTAAGCACAATCTGAATGCCCAGCCCAAAGGGCAGTCTTCATGATAGCAGTGTTCCCATATTTGAGGGGCTGCCATAGAGAGGAGCAGGACCACCTATTCTCCAAAGCATCTGAAGGCAGGACATAAAGCAATGGATGGAAATTAACCAAGGAGAGATTCAACCTGGAAATAAGGAGGAATTTCCTGACAGTGAGAACAATCAAGAAATGGAACAGAAGTTGCCTTTGGAAGGTGTAGGAGCTTCATCCCTGTAGGCTTTCAACAAGAGACTGGACTGCCTTCTGTCAGAAATGGTGTAGGGTCTCCTGCTTAGGTGGGAGATGACCGATAAGATCCCTTCCTCTTAAATCTTTGCTTAAAAATTGTTGTTTTTTTTCCTTACTATACTTATTCTCTACTTTCTGTTCTCTATTCCTCAAGAATAAGTCCAATGCTATGTGATACAACACAAATATTATAAATGTGTATGAATACCTGAAGGTACTTTGGGCTTACATTTTGACAGACCTCCATAAAAGAAAATGTACTTTTCAGAATGAGGTAGTCATATATTCCTTCTGGCTTGCCTGGAAAAAAAAATCTGACATTTGAAAGAGAAGGAATTCAAATGGATGCATCTGCAAGAGATGCCTGTCATGGAGTTGAAAACAGTCAGAAAAGAGAAGCGCATCCTCTCCTCAGAGGCGGGCGTCAGCTGCTGACCTCTCAAAGCCCTCCCAACATTCAGTCAGAAATCTGCCTTCCCTAAGTTAAACCCGCTACCCGATGTCCTGCCCAAAGAGGTTGGCCATCTTGGCAATGTCATTCTAGATCAGAGGTCTCCAAGCTTGGCAACTTTAAGACTTGTGGACTTCAACTCCCAGCTGGCTGGAGAATCTTGGAGGTGAAGTCCACAAGTCTTAAAATTGCCAAGTTTGGGGACCCTTGTCCTAGATGCTCCAAGAAAGCATTTGCCGATCAATTGAGAGCAATAATAAGGGTTTCATGGCAGGAAAAGGAACTCAAAATGAGCAGCCATTCCCAAAACAGGAAATGTTAAAAGCACAATTGCAAACAATTCCTGTAAGCAGAAAATGGGAGAGAGGAGTAGATAGTGGGCTGTGCAAACAAATTTAGCAGAGATAAAAATTCCCAAAGGATGGAAAAGAAAGGTATCCAGTGGTGAACAGCCTGGAACTGCAGAATCTCTCATGCTGTGCAACTGGAATATCACTGTAGCTGCTCTGGTAACATCCCATGTTCTGATGGATTAGCAGACCTGGAGAATTGTTGATGGACTAGCTACATCTTGGACATTATCTGTCTAACACCCCTAATCCATAATCATGAATAAATTCATGAGTCAACTGTATGATTGGCTCATGAATTAGTTTGTGTACCTTGGAGTAGCCAATTGTTAATATCACAACTCTCTCTGGGCACAGATCAGTAATATGCCCTGTGCTCTGTAGACAGCAACTGCCATTCAGGGTTTTTCTTTCCCTACAGACCCAAGCTGGTCTTTCATTTATGAACCTTTCCGTATGAACTCTTTCTAGGTCCCACCAGTACAGAAATCTCTTCGTTCCTCGGTGGAAGTTACTAAGAGTTGTTTCCTCCTTCGGCTATCATTTACTCTATAACCATATAGACTCTTTGTTCTTTGTCCCAATCCAGGCATTATTTTTGCTCCCAAACTACTATAAAGTTGCATTTGCTGCAAGACACATACCAGACTGTGTTCAGGAAGGAAAAGAAACATGCCATAAGCATTAGAGATCATGGCTGCCGTGTCATGTTCCGTTATTTCAATTTCTTAAGGTATACCAGGAGACCGATATTTATTTTTTCTTGCTTCTTTCTCAGCTTTGCAAGTTAGCTAAACTCATCCTTCTGAACCTGTCCTGCTCAAACACTTTTAAGCTTTTCTACTCACTCACTCGGTGAGCTCATTTCTTGGAAACGGCTACTTTATATTCCCCCTGCAGTCTTTCCAGCAGTCTCTGTAATCGCCCACAGTGGGCAATCAAAGGGGCTCTAAGCCTAGGCATCCCCTTCCCAATCATATCCAGATGAGGGCTTACTCCGAGTAGGACATGCAGTTCCTCACTCTTCTGCACTTGTTCTATTGAGCTACCCAAGTCTGTCAGTGCTCCCCCTTTGGCTGGCTCAGTCACATCCCTGGAGGAGTCACATGAACCCTCAAAGAGAACAAAATACCAAGGCATTACAAAGCGTCTAGAATAATTCGACTTCCAGCCTCTAAATTCTCTAAATAAATCCGAGGCCAAAGCCCACACTGTACAGCTGTAAAAATGATCACCCAGGTTCAGCATCTCCCAACTGTACAGAACAGAGGTCTCCAAACTTGGCAACTTTAAGACTTGTGGACTTCAACTCCCAGAATTCTGGGAGTTGAAGTCCACAAGTCTTAAAGTTGCCAAGTTGAGGGACCTCTGCTATAGAACCTGAATATGGTGAAATGCAATTACGGAGCATGAGAACATTTCAGACTTTCAATCCACCCTGGGCTATTTTCCAAAGAACTCTGAACAATCATGTACAATACATGCGCCACACAATTTTGTTTGTTATCTAAGATCTACATCGGGGTCTCCAACCTTGGCCACTTTAAGGCTGGTGGACTTCAACTCCCAGAGTTCCTCAGCCAGTGGTCCGCAGAAAAATGTCACCCCCAAAGCAATTAATCCAGGCTGTACGAGAACACAAGGCTGTGCCTTCCACATGGCCGGTGGGAACACATGGCTTGCGTCGCTTGCATTGTGAACACCATGAGGCAGTGAGGGGAGGGGGGAGAAGGGTGGAGGGGAGGGACTTGCCCCATTCGCCCCAAACACCTTGCCTGGCCACCGGACTGCTTTTTTCCGCTTCTTTCTTCTTCTACTTTTGGCTGCACGCAAGGAAAGCAGCTAAGTCTTTGAGTCTTTGGGACCCTCGTGCTCCAAGAGGCTGTGCCGGCAAAGACTCATTTCTGGCGGAGTTTGGGGGAAAGAAAGAAAGAAAGACTTCTGCTGCTCCTGCTGCTTTCTTTGCATGAAGACAAAAGTCTCTCTCCCCCTGAGAATGGAGCTGGGGACCGTATCCCAGAGGGTGGGGGATTTTCCTGCAGAGGTTTTGGGGGATTTCCCAGGGTCTCTGGTCTGCAGGATTTAAAATTATGAGTTTGGAGGTCCCTGAGGTCCAAAGGGTTAGCAAACCCCCGATGTTGGCCTATTGTTTAGGAACCCGACCATTCCGCTTGAGCTGCCCGTGCATTTTCCTCAGGAAGAGTCTCTCTGTCATGGCCATATCTCAACTCCCAGAATCCTCCAGCCGCGGTTGAGAAGAGTAGCCAGGAGGGAAGCCCCGCAGGGGCTCCGGGCAGAAGGCATTCCCGTGAACGGCAGGGCACAATCTCTCCTCCTTCCCCGCTGCTCAGACTCCCCGCCTTGGTCTCCATGAAGCCCCCGAAGACCCCCGAGATGCCCCCCCTCCGACAGGATACCGGAAAGAACACGCTCTCTGTCGGGGGGGGGGGAACTTCCGCGACTCTCACCCCCCCCCGGGCTGCCCCCTCCCCTCTCGGAGCCGAGAGCCCCAACAGAGCGAGGAGCGTCCCAGCGGCGGGAGGGCCCCTCAGAAAGCCGGGGGCCCCTCAGCCCACCGCCGCACCAGAGCCCGGGATCCCCACCCACGAGGGCGCGGAGCCGGACTCAGCCACGCCGGACACCTGGTGCCGGGCCAGCCGGCTCCCCACCCCTCCATTCGCCGCCGCCGCCGCCTCCTTACCCGCCGGCGTGGCCAACCCGCCGTCCATGGCCTCCGAGCGTCGCCTCGGCCACCCGGCGCGCGCGTGAGTGACGTAACCACCGGGCCGACGGCGGGAGCCTCACACACACACGCGCCGCCCCCTCCCACCCCACCTCGCCAGCACAGCGGACACCGCGAGCGACGCCGCACCTGGACCTCCGGCCGCGCCCGGCCCCGCCCCCACCCGCGCTGGCGCGGCCAATGACCGGTCCCACACCGGCCCCGCCCATCTTCCCCGCCCCACCGCCTCCGGACCAATGGGGCCTCGGAACGAGACTCGGCCGCCCCGCCTCCTCCTTTTCAACTTCACTCTCTGCACCGCTCTATCCCCGCCCCTCGTTCAGCCGGGCAGCCAATCGGCCTGCCGCTCCACCCGCCCCCCCCCTTCGCCGCACGTGGCTGCGGATGCGAGCGACTCCGATTTCGGAAATGGACGAGTCGGCTCCCGGTTTGCGTTCCCACGACGCTGGACCTGGAATCCCCTCCCGGCTGCAGGACTTGGCCAGCCTCGCCTGGGTTTCCCCGGACGGCGGGTGTAGAGGTCCAGCCCGGGGGCCCACTTCAGTCCCGGAGATTCTTCCCGCAGAACGCCGGGTCAAGTTTAGCCTTTGCGGATTTCACCCACCTCGTGGGAACGGATGCCCGGAGTTCGTCAGAGTCGCAAGGAGGCTGCAGCCCTCGCCGGCCTGCTCAGCAGCTCGCGCGCCTTCAAACGGCCGTGGCTCCTTTCGCCTCTGCCACCCAAGAGTGAAAAGCAATGCGGAAGCGGGCAACGGTGGCTTGGAGGGCCCTGCTTGGCTGGTGGAGGGGTGAACAGAGCCGGACGCCTCCGCTCTAATGGCGAGGCAGCGCCGCGGAAGCTGTGCCATTCGCGGGGAGCATTCCTGGTTCTGTGCTCCAGCCCCCTCCCCCCCCCGGGCTGGTGGTGTTAGGGCAGAGGTCTCCACATTTGGCCACTTGTGGACTTCAACTCCCAAATTCTGCAGCCAGCGAGTTGAAACTTTAAGAAGTCTTAAAAGTTGCCAAGTTTGGGGACCTCTGGTCTAGAGTCTCCTGCTTGCGCAGGGGGTTAGACTAGAAGACCTCCAAGGTCCCTTCCATTTATATTCTTATTGAAAGGGTCTAGGGCAGAGGTCTCAAAATTTGGCAACTTTTAAGTCTTGTGGACTTCAACTCCCAGAATTCCCTTCCCCTTCCTTGTCTTTTCCCTTCCTTCTCTTTCCTTTTCCCTTTCTGGGAGTTGAAGTCCACAAATCTTAAAAGTTGTCAAGTTTGGGGATCTTGTGTCCTAGGACAGGGGTAGAGAAACTTGGCTCTTCTATCACTTATGGACTTCAACTCCCAGAATTCCTGAGTGAGCCATAAAGGTTTCCCCATCCCTGGCCTACTGGTTTTTCAGTTGTGGGGGAAATCAACTTGTCCTACATTTGTATATTAAACAGTCCCATTCAAGTCAAAAATTGATTTCCCCCACAACTGAAAAACCAGTAGGCCAGGGATACTTTTATGGCTCACTCAGGAATTCTGGGAGTTGAAGTCCATAAGTGATAAAAGAGCCAAGTTTCTCTACCCCTGCCCTAGAGGGAAGGAAGGCTCCAGAGAGAATCCTAGCAGGGAGCCAAGCCTTGGGATGCGGTTCCCCTTCCAAGCCATTTGCCAGGAAATGAACTCCACACAGCAGTAGGATAATGTAAAAAGGTGTTTATTATTCTGACTTTCACAACTGTGAAAATTAGTGAACAGCAGTGTTGCACAGTGGTACCATACTTCGCTAACCACAAGCCAAGAGGAATCTGAATAGATGGTGCAGAGAAAGAAAAAAAAAAGGGGGGGGGGAGCATATGAAGTGTGTGGGGCAGAGGGGGACCTTTTAAGAGCAGAAGTCCAGGGGTGGGGCTGCTTATCAAAGAAACATGGCCGGTGGCTCCCTGAAGCAGAGGAAGCCCGGAATCTGCCCCAATCTGCTGCCAGAAAAATTTTTCAGATGCCACGCAATTCCGTGTCCCACCTCCCCCCTGAAAGCCACAAGACAGAAATAACCACCAAGGACAACGGACCTTGCCAATCCAACGGTCAACATCTGACAATTCAACGCTATCCCACTATCACAGCCCTTTGACCGTTTGTATAAGATTTATTTTAGAAATCCAGCTTTTTCAGTATGATAAAATTTCTAGGAAAGGGAGAAATAAAATATATTTGCCTGCTTTAAAATGCAACTGGATGTGTTTTTTTCCCTTGACAGTAGGTGGCAATCATTTTCAAGGGATGGAGCCTTGTTACCAAGTCTGATTTTGTGGAAGATTGCTGTGTCAGGCTAGGTCTGCCTCCTCCTGCACTGAAAGACCAAGAGCCAGGATGGAATTTGGGCCACAAGAAAATTCACATTTGGTATCTTTCTTCTGTGAAAGGAAATGGTGGTGACATGCATCTTGCTCTTGAGATTTCCAACCTCATGCCCCCCCCCCCGCCCCCCCCAACATCCCACCTACAGAAAAATAAGCCTCGACGTCATTGGGGTCTGACAGCAAGGTTCTGTTTAACCTCCAGAAGACCAAAAATATCGCGAAATAATCAGTTCTTGAGAGGCCCTCCTACAAGAGTATTGGCAGTCATTCAAGTGAGAGTGATGCATCCCGTGGGCCCAAAAAGATTCAACTGCACTTGTTTTAAAGCAGGAGTCCTCCTCCGCCCCTTCCGTAAAGAATTCTCCAAATGCACCTGGGTACCATCATGTGAGATGCTCTGTGGCTAAAGCACAGTTCAAACCCCTGCTGTGTTGGGCCCATGATTACCCTTCCAAAAAAAAAAAAAAAATCATGTCTTTGGTAATTTGAAAAAGCTCACACACCAATAGCCTCTTGGCCACATGCAAACTCTTTAAGCAGAATTCCTTGTTCTTGTCAAAAATGTACAGATTCCCATTTGCATAATAATCATAATTGTGAGATGGGGAGGCATAAAATACTCAGCAAATTACCCCTGTAAGAGATTGTCCTACACTCCTCCCAATTAACCTATTGCAAGGATGGAAAAAAATGTACATTTCAGGAAGGAGAGATGTATATAAATAAGAACAGCAGCTGGAATTACGTCTACCTAAATTAGCTGCTACAAACCCTTTAAAACACTGCTTTTATCAGCGAGGAAGTTTGCTGCATGACAGCTAACAGGCCCTCCAAAACCCTGAGATGAGATTCTGTCCCCTCCCCGATTCCAGTAAATTTAGATATGCTACCGTGGTTAGGTTAAAGAGTCTTTTATCCTTTCATTTTTGTGATTGCTGGAAAAACAAAGATGGGTGGTCTTTTATCACTTGGTTATGTAACAGCAGGAATGGGGCACAATCCTCTTCAGCCAGGTGTGTCTTATCTATAGAAGATATTACCTGGAGTCAGCTGGCTTCTGAGCAAGGTGTACAGCTGGGTTCTGAAATCCACTGATCTCCTTCCTGCCATTGCTCTTGAGAGGCAAGATCATGGGGGGGGGGGTGCCTAGAGGTTCCGTTGCTGGCCACCACGCCCGATTCCCTTTGGGGCAGCATCTCTTCCAGATGTTTGGCACTAAGATTCAAACACTCCTCGTTGAGATATGGAGCTCAGAGCTAGGGTCCTTGCTGTGTGAGTTCCGGCTGAGCTTCCGAAAACTTTTAAAAAGTTAACTCCGGAGCTCTGGAAAAAACAAGAGAGACTCGTCCTCACACAAAGACCCCAGTGGCTTTTAGGAGCCCCTCATCAGCTGAAGAATTGGACACCAAGAGGCAGGCAGGGAAGACAAGCGGAAGTCTGTGGCCGGTTCACAGCTCCAGAAGGTACGGAGCCAGGTTAAGCAATCAAGAGCCAGAACATGATGACGAGGGCCACGAACAGGAAGAGGCGAGAAAGAAACTGTTCATCCACATACTGAGGAGTCCCTGGAACAGCTAAGAGAAAACAAAGGCCCAGAGTTAGAATGGACAAACTTTGTTTTTCCAGAGTTGGAGCTCGAGGTATGGAACCAAGACTCAAGCTGTTTCCTTAGAAGGCTTCCCAGAGGCTTTAAAAGGGACAGTCCTTACAAGTATCTGGTCTTCTTAGAAACAAATGCCCTTTGGAAGGAGGAACTTAGGGATGTAGGGGCTCACTTCTCATTTAGTCGTTGCAGTTGTTATGTTAGTAACACAGCTGCTAAGGGAATCAATGGCTTCCCCACTGACTCCTTGTCGGAAGGTTACAAAAGGTGGTCACATGACCCAAAGGCAATGCAACTGTCATCAATGAGACACTTGCCCGGCATCTGAATTTTGATCATGTGACCATGGGGGATGCTGCAATGGTTGTGTGGAAAGCAGTCACAAGTCATTTTTTTCAATGCCGTTGTAACTTCAAATTTATTTATTTTTATTTATTTTATTTTGTCAATTGCTTACAAGAAAATAGGTATAATAAGTATAAACATGAGTAAGAATACAGGAAATAGGTGCAAATAAATGGGGACAATAGGACAGAGACAGTAGGCACGATGCACGCCCCCTTACAGATCTCTTAGGAATGCATATTCTTTCCTTCCTCCTGCTCCCTCCCTTCTTTTCTCTCCTCCATCTATTCTTTTCTCTCCTTCCTTCCTTCCCCCTTCCTTCCTTCCACTCCCTTTTCTCTCCTCCCTCCATTCTTTCCCTCCCTCCCTCCATTCTTTCCCTCCCTCCTTCCTTCTTTACCTTTCCCTGTTCTTCCTTCCCCTTTCCTTCCTTCTTTTATTTTTTATTTTATTTATTTATTCAATTTGTCAATCGCTCACAAGATAATAGGTATAAGCATAAACATGAGTAAGAATACAGGAAATAGGTATGAATAAATGGGGACAATAGGACAGGGACGGTAGGCACTATTGTGCACTTATGCACGCCCCTTACAGATCTCTTAGGAAGAGGGTGAGGTCAATAGTGGACTAAACTGTTGAGGACCCCTTAAATCACTGGAAGTAGATTTCAGTTAAATGTCAGAAAATACCTTCTGCCCATTGAAGAGTTTAGCCAATGACCCAGAGAGATAATGAGCATCCCTTCTCTGGATCCAACGGGCCTGGGGAACCCAGAGAGGGATGGAACCCATCACGTGGCTAGTGTGACACGCTGTGGTCGGGGTGGGGGGGTGGGAGTTGGTTTTTGGGGGTTTTTTTTGTTTTGTTTTTTGTTTTCCCAAATTTTGTTCTATTCTACTTTACTATTTATTCGATTCTTTTTGTGAGTTATTTATTTTTATTTTTTGTTTTAAATATGATTTTACATTGTATAAGCCACCTTGAGTCGCCATGGGTGAATAGGCAGCATTATAAAGCGAATGAATAAATGAATGAATGAATGAATGAAGCTCAACAGAGCAACACCAGCCAGTCACAATTAGTCAGGCTAATTTTATTTCATTCCTTACCTGGAGGGGGCCGGCCATCGTTTATATTGAAGGCTGTAGCAAATATGCCAAATGGAAATGCTCCGATTCCAAATGACATTTGGAAGCCTCCATCGCCAAACCCAAAACCTTGGAAACCCTACAAACAAACAAACGATCATCATGTATGTATGTCTTAGTTTACAAACTAAAACCTGACTACTTGCAATCTCTTTCAGTAGATGAGAGGGACTTCCAAGTGGGCACTGTGAGAACATGATGAGCTGAAAGTAGCACTCCAGACCAAACTACTTTATGAACCTGGCACCATTTCCCTTCCAACAATACCCTCTTGTTCGACAAACATTTGATTACATTTTATTTCATTAAATGGGTCCGTTTGAAAAAGTGCTGCAGGCTCCTGATGCTTGAGCTACAGATCATGAAAGCCTTTAACGGATTTTGTTAGCTGTGAAAGGCGCTTCCAGAGCTCTGATTTTCAGGGCTTTGTTGTGTGTATTCTCAGGTGATTGTTTTGGGTGCAAGAGTTTGTTTTGGGTGCAAACGTGTTTCCAATTTAAATTTAACAAGTTGATAGCATTGCTAGCTCCCCCAAGACTTTAAGAGAGAAGCACGATGGTCTTTGCTGGTCGGAGGTTGCAAAACCTGCCTGAGCAACCTGAGCTTATTTATCCCCATAGCAAAAAGAGGATCGGAGATCACCTCCAGGCTGGGCAAGGCAGCCTGTGCACTTTGCCAGGCAGAAGGCATGCCAAAAAGGTGCCCTCCACCTTCAGGACCTGATTCAATAAAGCTTTGGCTCTCTGGGGAGTAGAAGAACGAAGTGCTCCTTAATCACCCCCAGCAGAGCTGTTTGTTTGATGAAAAGAAAGTCGAGAGCAGCCTCTGGAGGCTCCGGCCGACTTGCACAGAAACTGGCAATTCTTTCGTCAGGCCAGGCACGCTCCCCAACTCAGGGCTACGAAAGATTGAAGCGGCCCATTTTCTCCAGAGCCTGCTATTTATAAAATCAGCATCCACAATCTCTTCGGATACAACTTGCTGCACCTCATGTAATGCAGGCTAACTTGATTTTAAAGCTGGGTTTCCAACCTTGGCAACTTTAAAAGCTGTGGGCTTCAACTCCCAGAATTCTGAACTTGCTGTCTAAAAGTCGCTGCCTAAATGGGAGGTGTCCAACCTTAGCAACTTTAAGACTTACGGAATTCAACTCCCAGAATTGCTTTGCTAGCTGGGGAATTCCAGCAGTTGGAGTCCATAAGCCTTAAGGTTGCCAAGGTTGGACACTCCTGTTTTAGGGGTAGTCACGCTGCATGTGGAAGTTGGCAAAATCAACACTGGACTATTATTTCTATCAGCAATTTAACTCTCTCTACACCAGGGGTGTCAAAACTCAGGCGGCCTGCAGCTCAGGTGCATCATGCCACGGCCACGCCTGGTTTAGCAAAGTTGTGATCTTGACGATGCGAGTTTAACACCCCTGCTCTACACAAATGGTCATGCAAGATTTAATTTGGCTTACAAAGGCCTGAAGTAAATAAGCCTGAAAGCCTCCCACCCACCACTGGTGTATCCTGGCTGCATTTTCACTCTGCCCTTCTGGGAAGCACAAGCACATGTTCTCCATACTCACCCCTCGGTTTTCTGGCTCGGGTCTCTGGCCTTGAGGTCGAGGTGGCGTTTTCTCCCTGCAAGACACAATCCATTATGGGGCTTAATTAGGATATTTAGCAGTTGGCTGGAAGCCCCAATGAGGGAGGATCACACTGGAGGTGGCTGATCGACTAATAGCAGATCCCAGCTCTCCCCTGTATGTTCTCTTCCAAAGAGAGAGAGAGAGAGTGCACTTCATTTTGATGTTGCAAGCTGCCCAGAATCTCCTTGTAGCGAAATGGGCGGCAAATAAATTTAATTAATAAATACTGCTGAGGCCCAGAGCCTCTCTCCCCCTCCCTCTGGGCCCCAGCCCCTCCTTTTCATCTTAAGAGCCACCCTGGTGCAGCATTTCTACCCCTGTGGTGAGAAAGCATCAGAGATCTCCACCCCAAATGTCACCTGTCTTCTTGGTTTTAGATTCTTATTTAATATTAATTTCAATTGTTTTGTATTCTTTACCTTTTTATCAGTTCATAAGCCACCCAGAGTCACTGCTGCAACAGTGAGGACACAGATAAACCTCCAAGTGGCCTCAACGACTCTCTAAAAAGGACACAAATGACCAGCTGTCTGCAAGGAGTATAAATCCTCCCATTCCCCACCATCCAGTCAGAGCTGAAGAAGCTTCTTGCATGAGAAGCAAAATGTCTTTAAAGAAAGTTGCTTCTTGAAAAAGCCCTTTTGGACATGCAAGAGAGCTGCAGGCTTGGCTGCCACAGAGCCAACCACAGGGCGGACACCCACAACCTGAAAACAGCCTTATTGGAGGTGCACAGAAACCTAGCAAGGTTCACTCCAGGCAGGGGTGGGATTCTACCAGTTCGCACCTATTCGCTAGAACTGGTTGTTAACATTCTAAGCAGTTCGGAGAATCGGTTGTTAGAAGAAATTACTGAGCTAATCCTGTAAGGAAGGCAGGAAGGAAACATTCTGGTGTTGCTTACAGAAACTGCCTCTCCGTTAACCCTTATTACATTCCTGGCAGGACTAGACTTCCTGTCTGTGGAACATCTCTGGAGTTTTTTTCCCCTCCTTTGCTGGTACTTTGCTTGTGTGGAGTGACCATTCAAAGTTACAATGGCATTGAAAAGAGTGACTTATGACTGTGTTGCAGCATCCCCACAGTCATGAGGAGGCAGACGAGGAGATGCGTGCCTCGATGTGAGTGATATTGAGTTGGCCACGCCCAGCCAATAACATGACCACCAAGCCACGCCCACCAACTAAGCCACGCCCACAGAACCGGTTGTTAAAAAATTTGAATCCCACCCCTGACTCCAGGGATGCAGAAGCAGCTTCCAAGCCTACGGGAGCATCCTCCAGGAGACCCCCTCCATGGTTCAGCAGACCCTGGTCATGAGAACCCCACAGAGGCTGGTATGAGCCATGTTTGGATCGTGGTTAGCCAACAGCCATTCAAGAAAACGCCTCTACCATTACTGATTGTCTTCTGAAAGAATCCTGATGAAGTCCCAAAGAAGGCAAAATCCTCCTGGATATCTTTTTTTTTTTTTAAATTAGTATTTCTAAGTTCCAAAGAAGGCTTCTGCTGTTCAGTCATGCAGCTGCCTAAGGCAGACCCGAACTGTGACCTGTGAAACTTAAATCTGTCCATCCTTAAGATTCTTTCTTGTCTCTCCTACTAAGGTAGGGAGAGGATGGGAGGAGAAATCCCCAGATTTGAGCTTTGATAATTTTTGCTTGTTGATTCTTGGCCTGTGAGCCTTCTGGGTTGACACACCAAAGTGAAGGTGTGGAACGCTATGTTTCCCATCTCCAGCCGCATCATGTGAAGCTACACAGCACCCCACCCAGAATGCTGCGGCCAGGGACAAGCAGCACATGCAGCAACCTACTACCAGTAACAAACATTTGAACGGTGAGATTCTTACAGGCAAGAAAAGGTTGCTGAAACCTGAAGATTAAATCTGAGTCAAGAGTAGCCCAACAGGTTTTCCTCCATGAATTCCCCTTGAGTAGAATTTGAAAGCAAAAGGCTGTTCCCAGGGGAGGCCGTCTTACCTGGGGTCCTGTTGTCCAGTGCTGCCCCTTCCATAAAGGGGTATGACTTTATCACGGCTGATTCCTGCTTTACATACAGGACACACCTGTCTGTTTGGTCTGGTCTCCAGCCACTGAAAGGCAGAAAAGAGGAACGGCACCTGGTGAAAACCTGGACAGAACATGCCCCGCATCTCCCAGGCCTCGGGGAAGGGAGTCTTTGCAACACTGGGGTGGCTGCTAGTTGTGTGGCTTGTCTCGACACCGGAATTCTTTTTTCTGATTTTTCTATTTTAAGCATAATCACATAGGGGCCACCCAGAATCATTTTTAAATTGAGGACCTCCTAAATCTACTAATAAACCCATGGAGTGCTGCAAAGATGCTACATGTTGGCTTTACAGGTAATCCTTGTTTAGTGAGCACAATTCGGACTGGCAACGTGGTCCCTAAGCAAAGTGGTCATTAAGTGAAAAAAAAAGGTGACTGACAATTTTACTTCAGGTTTCCTCTGCTTTACAGCATCAAGACACCATCTCAAAAGCTGGTTGAGCCCAAACAGCTGAGAAAAGGGGAAATCTTACGGCCCCTTTTTCTCACTCCCCAACCCTTTGGAAGGCTCATCCCGATGATGGTGGGATAAGTAGCAAGAAGAGAACAGATGCTTGTATTTACCTTCATTGGAGAGAAAGGGATTACAAGGGACTAAGCCAGCGCACAATAGGAATACACATGGAAAGGAATGCACCAGAGGCAGACAAAAGCCTTCAGTGTGAAACTGACTAGGGTCTTGACCAGTTCAGGCTGCAGCTGCAAGGCCCATTCTAATCAAGGTCACAGAGGTGAGCTTGTTAACTCGCTGCACTGCAGACGAAACCAGCGGCTTAGGAAGAGTTTCTTTAGGCAACCTCTCGGGGTTGGGGAAAAGAAAAAAAATGGGTCAGGCATAGGACAATAGGTACCATCTGACTGTAATGGTGAACAGGGACTGAGGGAGGCTGCCAAGATAATAAATGTGGGCTTTGGTCACAAAGTTACTTTTACATTGTAACTGAATGGTCACAATCCGAGGCAGTCATTTGATGAGGACTACCGGTACTTTTTGCAGGGCCCCAAGTGTCCAGTTGCTTCCCCTCCCACAGAGCTCCCAACACTATAAAATAATCCTGCTCGGGACAGAGGCACTTCCATCATTTTACACGGTTGCGATTATGGAGAGGAGGAAAGCAACCAGGCCTTTCACCCAGTCAGTGGGAGGTGGGTCAGCCTCTTTTCAGACATTACAAACTAAGCATCAAGAGACGCCAACAGGCCCAGCCCAGGAACGACATAGAACAATCCAGCCAAAGTTCAGTTCTTTATTTGTTCACACCAAATAGACAGAATCTTGCCAGACTAAACTCTTGCTTCTCTCACCTGAACGGATGTATCCTGGGAGCTTCCTAGGAGCAGCTATTCTGACTCTTCCTCTGTCTTCTATCCATCTCTTTTCTCCCCTACCTCCTTGAAATGTGCTCCCTCCCTCCTGTGAAACTGCTGCTTCCATAGTCCGTCACACCACCTCCCCCTCGGTAGGCACAATCCATCACAATATCTCACCTTTCTAATCTGAAAGTTCACACAAGATCCTTAGGTGAGAGCATCAAAATCTCACTAAAGATCCAACGTCTTTTCAAACATTGTGTTATCTGCTGCTTGTGTGGTTAGGGAATGTGATTTAAGCCCACCCTAAGTTCTAAAAGGGCTCTCCTAAAACCATCTAATCTGCCATCTGAGGTATCAATCAAACAGAATGACAGAAAAGGATAGCCAGAATATACCCTGGATGCTCATTGTTACTAAACAGTGGCATCTCATTGCCACTCATCCCTCTTCTCATAAAAGCCCCCAAACAGGAAATTGCCAACAATTGCATGGTTAATGCTAATTACCAAACGGAGTTGCCTTGGGGAGGACGCACAATCCATTTACAAATGGAAAGGCATATTGCACTTTCCCAGAGTCCCTTGGGAAACCAAGGAGGTGGATTGGGTAACCAAAGCTGATGAAAGACAAAGCAAAGCAGAACCAGCCTTACCTGGTGTAAACAAGGCCAACTGCAGGGATTCCCAAAGTGATTGGTTCATAAAGTCCGTCCGCAGAGGTGGCAGTGGAGAGAAAGACCAACACACACATAGGTTAGACGTGGACAAGCAGAAACCAGAGATCCAGCTCTGCAAATTCGACTCTCGGATAATACAATCGCAGTATTTTAAAAGGCAGCAGCAAAAGCAGGACTTTCCTGCTTTTGGTCTTCCCTCATTTACAAACCAGCATAGAGATTTCTTGAATTAAGGGACTCTAAAGTGTAACTTCCCTTACTAAGAAAGCATGAATTAAATTCTGCATGAATTAACAGAATTCTGCAGAATAAGGAAAAGGACATCCCACCCCCAGAAAATGCAGTGTGATACACAGCCTGAATGACTACATTACACAGAAAAAGAGGACAGGACTTCTTGCTCTGCCAAGTATTTAGAAGAGAGGTGGTCTCAAATCTCAGATCATCAGCTGGGCAGATTATTGGATGCCTTCTCACATTACCCACAGCTGTTGGACTAGTGTCACTAAGATATTTCCACCCCTGTTAACTGCAGTTACTACTTTTGGGAGCCCAGGATTAGTTAAGATTGGATGTTTTTTATACTTAGGTGAAATGTTATACTCTGGCAGAACCTGTATATATTTAAAATGCCCTCCAGGAACTCCTGTTTTGTAACGCACAGTTTGGCTCCTTGTCTTCTCCACACTTTCATAACTATGGCTGAATTTCCTCATGGCCATTATACCGAGAGAAAACCAGGAAGTCTACATCATGTGGCTGGATTTGGAGCTTGGGTACAAAACAAGATGGTTCATTCTGTCTGCTTTAAATTCAACGAGTTTTGTTTTAGAAAAGGCAAGAGACAAATTTAAACTGAAATATTAATTCATGGTGAATAAGTACAATCACAATTGTAGGCATGCTGTTAAAAGCTTCTTGGCTGCCAACGAAGCAACATCTGAAATGCAGGTTCCCAACAAAGCTATTTGTGAGGATGCAACAAAAAAGAAATGCCAAGAATGAGACAGGCAGCATCTAAATGTGATAAATAAAAATAAATAATGCAGGAAGCCCTCTTTTTGTAATTTCAGCTATTGGCTGACCACTTACCACTACTGTCAATGCTGCTACAATTTCATAGTTCATTTACTCAGTTTAAACTTAGCTGCATGAATAGTCATTAGCTGTGCTTATATATAAGTTTAACAAACCATGTGTAACAACAGCTAGATTTGCACAATATGCTGAATCAAACCCAATCAAGCCACGTTATGCTTTGGCACAGTGTCCAAATCAAGACACTAATTAAAGCAGCCAATAAAATAGGAGCACAGGATGGCAGCTCACTGATGAAACACAGGCTTTCATCAAGAGCCTGAAGAACTAGATTATGCTGAATGAGAGTGAGTTGAGGGGCTCCTAGAAGCAAAGCAGCACCTCTAGCCGTGGACAGGAAGGTCCATCACCTGCACATGTCTGTGCCTGCCCCACCCCTAAATCCTCACATCTCAACCTAAGTTCTCTTTGCAACAACTGACTCCCAGCCATCAAGCAGCAAAAGTTGCTGCTGAGCTGCATTCAAGGGTTCTTGAGCCAGGATGATTTCCTAAAGATTGGAACTCTGCAGCATCCAATCCCTTAAAACAATCCCAAGACCAACAGGTGGACTAGGATGGAGGCACAATTCCATTGGCCCCATGGACACCAAAAATGGGCTACATACAGCTGGGATTGATCCCAGAAACCGTTCCTCTTCCCTTAGCCCATTCCTTTCACAGCTCCACCTCTGGATGCATTCTCAAGGATTGAATGGTGTCATCCAACCCTATGGGGAGCAAGTGGACTACTCCGTATAGCGCAGGGATGTCCAACCTTGCCCACTGTAAGGCTTGTGGACTTCAACTCCCAGAATTCCCCATGCTAGCTGTGGAATTCTAGGAGATGAAATCCACCAGTCTTAAAGTGGGCAAGGTTAGACACCCCTGACGTAGAATCAATCATGAGTTTAGGCCTTGAGCTTTACAAGTCTTACCTGCCTGGTGATATGGGGAAAGAAGAAGCAAGGGGGAGTTAGAGCCGTTAAGAGCCCTGATTTTAAGTATTTGCCTGCTGAAAACTGGGAGTGATACTGACCAGAAGAGGTGGCCACACAGACTGATCACAGCATCCTTGGCAGTGTCCAAACAGATGTTGCATTCAAATGTGCTGTCCTGACCCGTACTGTCCCCGTTGCTGCTGTTCCCACTGGTTCCACCCGCACTGGAACTTTCTGTAGAAGCTGAAGCTGCAGCTCCTTTGCTGGCCATTTTTGGCTAGAAACTCTGTGGGAAACTGAATCCTGGCAGAGCAAATAATAATAATAATAAGAATTAGAGCCAGAACTGAAAAAAAAATCATCAGATGATTCAAAGTACAGATTGTATGCAAAGAAACAGTAGATTGTGTACTTGGCTTATGAAAGAAAATTGCACAAACTGATTATAAGCAACAACATAACACAGTCGCCAAAACGATTTGCTGGAGCACCAGTAAAAATTATCATTTGCCAGTAATGAAAAAATGGTGGGAACTACTAAGTTGAAACGTAGTCAAAAATGATCAGAATAAAATATGTGAGATTCTGAATTCAAGCTGATAAAAGCCTTGGCTCATAACACCCTAGAGTTAACTATGTGTGAGGAAAAAATACAATTGGATAGTTGATGCGGCAATACCAGAGGAAAGTAGAATAGAAAACAAAGGACTGGAGAAGATCACAAAATATTAAGATCTGAAAACAGAAACTGAAAGATTGTGGCACAAACCAGCTGTGGTGATTTCAATGATTATTGGCACTCTGGGTACCATTCCAAAAACTCTTGGACAGCATTCAGAAAACCTGTGCATTAACAAAATTTCCATCTGTCAATTGCAAAAGGCCACACTGCTTGGATCTACACATGTACTATGCCAATTCATTATGATATCTTGTGAACAGACTATATAATAAAATTATTATTATTAATGGACATGGCAGTAACTTGGAGACAGCAGAATAGAGAACTGGAAAAAAAAAATCACAAAATAGAAAGGCCTGTAAACGGAAGAATGAATGTGGCAAAAGAAAAGTACCCACTAGTGATAAGTGCAATCTTGGGTGCAAGCCCAAAACATCTGGAACATCGCTTGAACGACATAAGCATTAACAAAACCACTGCTAATCAATTGCAAAAGGAAGTTTTACATGGGGCAGTTTATGTCCTGTGAGGATACCACTAACACCATCAGAAAGCAATATTTGCCTAATCCCAGCTCTCTGGAAGGACTCAATAGGAATAAAAATGCAAATCCAGTCTGAACGTCTGACTGACCATGAAACCAACCATAATAATAATTCAAAAACCACCATTATTTTGCTGATTATGCTCACGAGGAGACGATACCCCAGAGGTTAGCTGTGCAAGAAGAGCACTGATGACAGATCTTAAGAGTTTAGAACAGGCAAGAGAAAACCTGACAGATTAAGAAACAATCAAGTCTTAATATGAGAATAAGAATCCCGTGTATGCTTTTTATTCACGGTAATTTCTGCCACAACACTGAACACAACTGTTTCTGAACGCTTATTAAAATTCATTGTGTGCATCAAGAATCTTTGCATTACATAAATATATAATAATTAAAATTACATATACATATGCTGCCCTTTCCAAAGAACCCAGCAGAGCTTATCTGTGATGGAACAAAGCTGAAATATAGATTTAACAAAGTAACATGACAAACAGATAAATCCTCTAAATTGTGTAGCATTCAATAAGATATGTACAAATCTTTAGAGCAGAGGTTTCCAAACTTGGCAACTTTAAGATGTATGGACTTCCCAGAATTCTCCAGCTTTAGAGAAACTGTCTAGTAAATAACTTGTTAGACAGAGAGACCCGTCAGCAGCTGAAAGAAGGAAAGAGCTGTTGATCATCATCAGAGGCAGAAAGAAAGCTTAGGGGCGGCTCCTTGGATTGCTGGAGGAACAGCCCAAATTCCATCATTCAGAACAGTTCACACAGGAAGGAGCCAACTCCAGCTAAACTCTTGTTCTTCTTGTTCTTCTTCTTCCATATCTGTCATCAGACGTTGGCGATCATGTTGGTGATCCTATTTTGATCAACAGCCGCTCAAAAAAATGCTGCTGAGTTTTGTCCAAACTGGTCCCTTAGATTTTGAAGCCCTGATGTTCTTCTTCTGCCTGGACCTTCCTTTGCCTTCAATTCTTCCCTGAAGGATGAAGTGAAGGATGCTGTATTTTTCCAGGTGTCGCATCACAGGTCCAAAATATTCTAACTTTCTCTTTTTAATGGTTTTGATGATTTCCTTTGGCTTTCTCAGGCGACTGATCACCTCCTCATTTCTGATTTTGTCAACCCAATATACGTAACAGCCGTCTATAAATCCAATTCCCCAAAATCTGTTTCCTAACAGACTGGGAAAGCTACGGTGGTTCTCCCTTCTGTATTCCCTGCTTTCACTGAGGGTGGATAGACTGAAACCCCGAGATGTCTCCTACCTTCTAAACTGGTCTGGATTTGACTCTCACTGGGAATGTCATGAAGCAAGTCTTCATTTTGAAGTGGTCTGGCCTGAAGGAGTTTCAGGATGCTAAACCTGAGCGGCCAGAACACAGAGTTCTTGGCTCCAGGGATGGAACAGAATTGCAAGGGGGACTAGCTGTAGCTCAGAAAAGAAAATCTTTTGATAACTACCACTAGACAAACACCTGCATCGCGGGATTTTTCTCACCTTTTCTGTTTTAATTCAGCAAATGGAAAAAGCAGAGATAGAATATCAGTTGTACAAAAGGGAGCCGCGGTCTCTTGACACAAGATGAATGTTATGTTTAAATTATTTTAAATTCACAGAGTTGTACTGCAACACAGGTCATTTTTCCAGCAGGGAACAGATCTTTAACTAGGAGAAAATGGACTAAATTGAGAAGAACGTGGCACTAAATTATAGGCTACCCTTTATTGTATTTTTCTGGCTTGAGGAAATTCCTCAGGGATTTCTACAGTGACAGATGCACCTGAGAAATCTTGAGTTGCAGCTAGAACTGAAAAAACCTGAAAGCCAAGAATTTCCTAATAACTATTTCTGAAGTAATTGCATTTACAAACATTGCACTCTTCAGAATGCACTTGATAGAGATTTAACATCGCTTTAAGGACCCCTCACTACCTGTATTAACATCAGTTAATAAATAGCTTTTTTCCCTTTTTTAGGCCAATATCAGTGAATCTTACTCTGGAAAGTCCCCCCACTCCCCAATTTGTTATAAGCAATCAGGCCTAAAGGCTTTGAAACACAACAATCCTGGGACAGGAGCTTAAGATAAAGGTAATTACAGGTAGTTCTCAATTTACAACAACTGAATTTTGATATCACATGGCCATGGGGATGCTGCCAAGGACGTTAACAATGAAAAACAGTCGTAAGACACTTTTTTCAATGCTGCTGTAGCTTTGAACAGTCACTAAATGAACTGTTGTAAGTTGAGGGCGCCCTGTATCAAGAAATCAGGAGAGGCTTCAGAGCCCCTTTCCCAAGCAGCCCATCTTATTAAAAAGCAAAAGCTTTGGTAAGCTGCAGCTCCCTTCATCATTTTCAAAGGGCAGCCGACGGATAACCGAATATTGTCTTCCACACTCAATGCCTCTAACAAAGGCAGCTGCAGCTCACCAAACTTCTGCCTTTCAACAGGTGGATAATAGATTATTTTTTATCGGATTTTTTTGATTTTTATTGAATTTATTTTAATAAAATGCTTCTGGAGTAAAAATCTATCTAAAGATAGTTTTCTATCTGTGATATATTAATAGCTTAGTTATTCAGCATGAAATGGAGCTTAGTTAGGTAGCACTAGGCTATATATTCTGCAATATTTACATTTTTAGTAAACTCATTCAATGAATCCAAGCTCTGCAAGCTAAATAGAAACCTTCATTTGGTTTGTAAAGGATAATATTAAAGATTCTAACTGCCAGCAAGAATGAGTCTTTACATTTAAAGAACCCCTGTCATTTCAGATCCATCATGGTAGCGCCTGTTAGTGGGCATCCACTCACCTGCTGCCTGCCACGTCCCTCATCTTGTTGTGTCAGTGCCACATCACCAGCTGTCCCATTAAAGGCAATGGGACTGTCGGTGAGTCAACAGTGGGTCAGAGGACAGCTGCTCTTTAAAAATTATGATTTAAATCAAGTGGATTTAAATCAAGTCTTTTTACTAGTGATTTAAATCAAAACCACCCTGATAAGAAGAATTGCAAGATATATTATTTTTAGTTTTCACACAGAAAAAAACAAGTCTACTCCCAGTTCTCCCGTATGGCAATACACCAAAATTTCATTAAAGAAGGGTGCTATCAGATGTTGCTACATCACTGAAACAAGGCTGCTGCTCAAAAATACTGATCAAATCTTAGGTAACATCCAAACCTACAGCCTTTGAAAGTCATAAAATACTTGGGGATATGGACTGCTTCCTTCATCTTAGCAAATACATTCAAATAAATACAGTAATAACAATAACCTCTAGCCTGACTCACCTGAAGCAATCTCTGCTCGCCTCCTATGCAAATATTTCCAAGAAAAGCAAAAGAAGCAAAGAGGACACCTGTATCTTCTCTCAGCTCTGTTGAAAATGTCCACACGCAACCAGCCACAAGGAATCCAAGGAGACTTCATGCCCACAGTAGCCAAACACACAAGTGGGGAAAGAGAAGATTTCTATTTCAACAGATTTTTTTTCATTCAATTACATCATGCAGGATGCCCCCAAAGGACAACATCACAATCTGCTAGCAAGCATTTAACAGGCCAGCTTTGCCAGATCCGAGCTCTTTGGTGACGTCAAAGTGTGCAATTTGATTGAAAAAAAGGCAATACTATAGGCAAACGATAGTGCCGACTTCCATGACATCTAGTAATTCCTCCCCACAGAAAAAATATTCTCTAAACTTAGATATAGGAGATGTTTTTTTTTTAAAAAAAATATTTAAATGCCTTGTCTCTGCTATTGAAGCTCCCAATGTGAAATCTCTACATCCATACTACTATTATTTGACTCTTTGGTGCATTAATTATTGCAAGCCACTTATACTCCCTCAGTTGAGATGGGCAAGTATAGAAACTGAATAAATAAATTATAGCCCTTCAGTCAAAGCCATTTCTATGCAAGCCTATGATATGTATTTGTAAATAAATTCAAGTTGTTCATTAGAGCTTAGTTTTTAAAAACAAACAAGGAAGAGGAGGTAAGTGGCATTATCCTTTAAATGTAATCTTTACATTAGCAATAATTAATGTATAGTAATGTGATTACTTATATACCAGCAGCAAAACACTGTATTAAGTGAACCCTAGAAGCAAACCAACTAACTTTTAGAATAAGACTGGAAAAATCTGAGATAGCACACACAAAGGCCTAAAATTCTTATTCTGAAAGTATATTGTGCTGAAATATTTAAGCAC
Organism: Bungarus multicinctus; assembly: GCA_023653725.1. NCBI lineage: Eukaryota > Metazoa > Chordata > Lepidosauria > Squamata > Elapidae > Bungarus > Bungarus multicinctus. Next base: position 171,981,869 of record CM042836.1, read on the forward strand.
CACCTGACTCTCGGTAGTTTACAATAAAAGGGGGGGACCCAATGATTTACATAAACAGCAGCTGGATTTTTAAAGTGATTCTTAGAAATTTAAATATCCTTCTACTCTGTCATAAATTGTATTATATTCTAAAAAAAACCTAATATGTTTATTTGCAAATATTTCTAAATGTTAACCTGGAAAATTAAGCAGAAAGGAGAGAATGCCCATAAACTGCTTCCCACATATGGAACTAAAACAAAGAAAGGGCTATCCTGGATCAAGTCCGAGAACCGAAGCCCATGCACAACCATTCGTCAAGACAAATAGTCACAGTTTCAAACTCAAAGCTGAGTCTCGAGACAATGAGCTCCGGGCAGTGACAAGTCCATCATCCCCTGTGAGACAACCCAGAGTCCTAAGAAGCTTAGAAAAGTGATTTTTACCTGCTCTCCAGGCACGAAGTGGTCAATATTTAGGCTTGTGGATAATGGAATGAAATGTTTGCTTGTTTGAAGAGTAAGATATAGATCAAGACTACAAGCCTTATAGTCTCAATCTATATATATCAGGAGTCTCCAACCTTGGCCACTTTTAAGACTTGTAGACTTCAACTCCCAAAATCCCTCAGCCAGCTTCGCTTATGGACTTCAACTCCCAGTTTTACTCTTCAAACAAGCAAACATTTCATTCCATCAGTATAAGGTATTTTACCACGATATATTATATTATTACCTTCTGCCTAGCATTTCCATTCCCTCCCCCCACATCCCGAGGTCAACAATCGGTCTGAAGCCCAGATCAAATTTACAGATTAGCAGAGCTTGGAAAGGACCTTGTAGGTCATATAGTCCAGCGGTCACCAACTGGTGGGTCGCAGAGAAATCTCACCCCCAGAGCACCCCACAAAGCAATTTGTGCTGTGCAGAAACACAAGGCTGCACCACCCACATGGTCCGAGGGGGGACCCGGCAAACTTGCCTGCTAAATTTCTATTTTTCCTTTTTCCGACCATCAGGTGTTCTGCTGTGGAGATTTAGATTAAGCTAGGAAGCAGGAAATGATTGGATTTCTTGCTCTCTAGATCTTTAGATATGAATGATTCTGTGAGCAACTCAATCTGCTTGCCTGCTTTGCCTGATTTTGGGTAAAAGTTGCTCTTTTTTATTAAAAAAATCAATATTTTTATAAATATACAAGGAATGCCAGCCAATCACATGACCATCAAGCCACACCCACCAATTAGGCCACGCCCACAGAACCAGTTAGTGGTCCCTGGGATCTAAAATGATGAGTTTGGTGGTCCCTGAGGTCCAAAAGGTTGGCGACCCCTGGACTAGTCCAACCTACCCCCCCGCCCAAGCAGGAGACCCAGCACCTTTGCTGACGAATGCGACCCCCAACCTTTCCCTGCCCCTCCCCTCCCAGACGCCCTTTCCCACGGCGGCCTTACCCCAGGAGAGCCGCCTCGCGCCCCACGGGCCCTTCCCGGCGGAGGACCCACCACAACCCCCGCTCAGGGCCAGTGGGCGGCTTCTTTCTTCCCGGAGGCTCCAGGCCGATCGACGCCGGCCTCCAAACGCCCCGCTCCACCGCCCGCGGGCTCCTCCCGGTCTCGACTCTGGATTCCGCGCCTCGACTCTGGATTCCCACCCCGCCCGGTCAGTCGGTCGGTCCCCCCGCTCACCGGAAGGGGCCACAGCCACCGCTCTTCTTCCCGGACGGCGTACGTTTCTTTCCCCTCCCAGCCGGAAGTAAGTGAGGCCTGCACACCGGAAGCGCCTTTCGCCCCTCTTGCGCCGCCACGAAGGTTCCGGCGGCGAAAAGATCCGGCGCGAGGGATCCGTCCGCGCGGCCTGGAGGCGGTCCGCGAGGCAACGGCCTTTCCTGATTCGGATCCCGCGGGAGGCCGCGCGTCTCGCGCCCCGGACTACGGCTCCCAGAGTTCTCCGCGGCGAGCACGGCTCGGCGATGGCGGCGCCCGGCCCTGAGGCGAGCGACGGTGACAGCGAGGAAGAAGCGGCGGCCTGGCAGCGCCTACGGGAGGCAGCCTGGGATCCGGCGCTCGGTCAAGCAGCCGCCCTGGGTCCAGTCGGTAGGGCTTCCTAGCCTGCGAGGGTCCAGTCGGCCGGGCCTGCTCTGGGGCCTCCGGGAAGGCGCCCCGCTTGCCAAGGGAGCTCTGTGGCCACGCCGGCCCTGGGCGTCCCCGATAGGCAGCCCGAGCCTTTGCGGCGTCTTGGGACCTGCGGGATGAGCCTCCGCGGCGGCGGGGCTTGCTCTCAGGCGGGCGCCGGGGAGGCGAAGCGCTTCGGTTGCTGCCAGGATGGATGTAGGGCAGGGGTCCCCAACCTTGGCCCCCTTTAAGACTGGTGGACTTCAGCTCCCAGGATTCCTCAGTCAGCTTTGCTCTAACTCCACCGGCTTTGCTGGCTGAGGAATCCTGGGAGTTGAAGTCTACAAGTTGGGGACCCCTGATCTAGGGAGGGGGTTTTTTGGGTGGGGGTGTACGTGTCTCACAAAATATACCTATGTTTTTATATACATACACAACACACATATACAGACAACCCTTGACTTACAACAGTTCATTTAGTGACAATTTGATGTTAAAACGCCACTGAAAAAGAATCAAGAGATTCAACCTGGAAATAAGGAGACATTTTCTGATAGTGAGAACAATCAATGGATGGAACAGAAGCTGCCTTCAGAAGTTGTGGGAGCTTCATCCCTGGATGACAGACTACCATCTGTCAGAAATGATGTAGGGTCTCCCGCTTGGGAAGTGGAGGATGGACTAGATGACCTCCTAGGTCTCTTCCAACTCTGACCATTTTTCACATTTATGACCGTTGTGGCATCCTTATGCTCAGGATTCACGTCCTTGACAACTGGTTTGTATTTATGACTGTTGCCGCATCCTGGGTTAATGGAATCCACCTTTTGCGACCTTCTGACAAGCAAAGTCAATGGGGAAGCCAGATTCACTTAATGACCATGCTACTAACTGAACAACTGTTGTGATTCACTTAACTATGACAAGAAAAGACACAAAGTGGGGCACAACTCATTTTAATGGTCTTGCTGTCAAATTTTGGGAAATTTTGGGCTCTGTCATCATAAATCACATTATATGTAATATAATACAGGGGTCGCCAACCTTTTGGACCTCAGGGAACACCAAACTCATAATTTTAGATCCCAGGGACCACTAACTGGTTCTGTGGGCGTGGCCTAATTTGTGGGTGTGGCTTGATGGTCATGTGACTGGCTGGGCATGGCTTGTATGTAAATATTATAAATATTTATATAAATATTGAATTTTTTACAAAAAAGAGCAACTTACCCAAAATCAGGCAAAGTAGGCAGGCAGATTGAGTTGCTCACAGAATCACAGATTCATTCAGATATCTATCTATCTGCCATTGGCTAGCTCAGTGTGCCACATAAAATTTGCTTGCAAACAAACTCATAAAATTTGCTAGCAAGCAAACTCACAAAATTAACTCACAACACACCATGCATGTAAATATTGAATTTTTTATTTAAAAAAGCAACTTTTATCCAAAATCAGGCAAAGCAGGCAGATTGAGTTGCTCACAGAATCATTCAGTGATCTATCTATCTACCATCGGCTAGCTCAATCTCTCAAATTTGCTTGCCGTGTGTTTGCACTAAATTTGCTTGCAAATAAGCCTTCCATCCTAAGGGAGGTTTTGCTGTGTTTAGCTAGAAAGCAAGAAATCCAACCATTTTCTGCTTCGTAGCTAATCTAAATCTCCCGGCACAGCAGAACAGATGATGGTCGGAAAAAGGAAAAATAGCAACTTAGCAGACTAGTTTGCTGGGTAAGGAGTGAGTGGGCAGGAAGGGTTCCCTTGGGCCATGTGGGCTGAGCAGCCTTGTGTTTCTGTGCAGCCTGGATTAATTGCTTTGGGGGTGCTCTGGGGGTGAGATTTCTCTGCAACCCACCAAAATTTTGCCACAGCCCATCAGTGGGCCACGGCCCACCAGTTGGCGACCGCTGATATAATACATAATATATGCATATGCATAATATGTATGTGCTACAAACTCAGTCACGTAAGAAGGAGGACTCAACACCCATCACCTCCCTGTGACAGAGTTTGTGCAAGAGACTTGTCTGGGCTCTCTGGGAGGTACTTCCCATCACTCAGCTCAATTTGCCCTTGGAGGTTAGTACTGCTTTATAAGGCCTTGGAATTTTTGGTCACCACAATATAAAAAAGATGTTGAGACTCTGGAAAGAGTGTAGAAAAGGGCAACAAAGATGATTAGGGGACTGGAGGCTAACAAATATGAAGAATGGTTGCAGTCTAGTGAAAAGGACTAGCAATATCCCTTAGACTTATATACCACTCCACAGTCCTTTACAGCCCTCTCTAAGTGGTTTATAGAGTCAGCATATTGCCCCCAGCAATCTGTGTCCTCATTTTACCGACCTCAGAAGGATGGAAGGCTGGGTCAATCTTGAGCCGGTGAGAAGCGAATTGCCAAACTGCAGTCAGCTGGCAGTCAGCAGAAATAGGGATGACATGATAGCAGTGCTCCAATATTTGAGGGGCTGCCACAAAGAAGTGGGGGGGGGGTGTCAATCTACTTTCAAAAGCACCTGAAGGCAGGACAAGAAGCAATGGATGGAAACTAATCAAGAAGAAAAGCAACCCGGAACTAAGGAGAAATTTCCTAACAGAACAATTAACCAGTGGAACAGAAGTTGCCTTCAGACGTAGGTGCTCCATCACTGGAGGTGCTTTAAAAGGAAGGATCCTTGCTTTGGTGCTTCTGATCATCTGGTTATATTGAAGCACAACAGGGGAGTTAACCAGCTTTGCCTCTTCTGAAGACTTTGCCTTAGAGATGACCCGTGTCTATGGAATGGTCTGAGGTTGTCATCTCTATTCCTGTTCTGATAGCCAGACACCACCACCCTGACAAGTGGGGGAGCATTGGAGAACGGGCAGGTATTGGTGATGCATATCCCTCTGTGACCGGGACCTGTTTTGCTGTAATTCTGATCCTTCATAGATAGATTAACAGAGTTGGACTTATGTGTGTTGCTGCTGTTTTTAGATATTTATGCTCTATCTGGTTAAAAGAAAAACCTGGGGCAGAAAGCAATACTTTTCCTTATGCTGACTGGGAGAACTGAGAAAATGGCTGGCATGCAAAAAAACATCCAGCCGTCCCTTATTATGTGCGACACTTCATAAAAGTAGATCAACTGACGGCGTGCGGAGAGCTGGGTCACATGAGCAGATCTTTGTGCAACAAGTCTAATGCAAGCAAACGTAGCTTCAGAGGGATTAAAGAAACAGGAGTGGTGGGGTTGCCTCCCAAATGGGGGAAAAATTCCTTTGCAGAGCTTGTTTCGACATCACTGTCAAGGAAGCCTCACCCAGCACCCCCACGTTTCACCTGTCTTCATGTTGTATCACCTGAGATTTAAGGCTTCAAGAAAAGACCTTAAGGAAAAAGAATTCAGCATTAAATTGTGGAGAGAAATTGGGGTCAGAGGTCTCTTCTCCCGACTAAACGTGTTAAAAGCCACCAACCTGCAGTCTTCCTCAGGCACCTGATCTCTAATCGTGTCCCTCCCACTAGGCAGATATCTCTCCTAAAATGCAGTGCAAAGAGCCCTCACTTGCTGGCTGCAATTGGGACAGTCCGTTGCTAAATGATGTGGTTGTAAAGCAACATCAAATGACTGCGCCAACATACAACATCAGTTCCAGCTGTGGTTGTTAAGTGAATTGTCTGCAGTCATTATGCAAGACACTTTGTGACTTCCGGCCAGCTTTCCATGGTCTTTGCTTGTCCAAAGCGACAGCAGAAGTTGCAGTTGTGGTTGTATGACTGCATGGATGCTGTGAGAACCTCAATTGCAAGAACCAATTGTAACTCATCTTTTTCAGGGCTATCGTAATTTCAGATGGTTGCTAAATGGGTAGTCAGTAAGTGAGGACTACCTGTACAGCATCCAGGATTGGAATCCATATACCAGGTGCTATCTGATCAACGTACAACAGAAAGAAGTAATTGCTTGTGTTTATCTTCCATTGATGCTGCTTAAAATTGTACAGGTAGACCTCAACTGATAACCACACTTGAGCCCAAAATTTATGGCATTAGGTGAGAAATTTGTGAAGTGAGTTTTGCCCCATTTTACGAATTTTCTGGCCACAAGAAAGTGGCAAGAAGTGAATCGCTGTAGTTGTGAAATTAGCAATGCAGTTGTGAAGTTACGCATCCGCTTTCCTTGTCGGAAGGTCACAAAAGGGGATCATAATTCGGTAGTGAAGCACCTGGGGATGCAGTGGTCATAGTTGTGAAAGGTGGTCATAAGTCACTTTCTTCAGTGCCGTTGTAATTGCAAATGGTCACTGAATGAACTGTTGTATATATATGCAGGTCTTGGCGTGTTTAGGACAGTAGCTCAGATCACGCTTTGTGCGCACAAGCATGAAGCTGAAAGCACCAGCCTGAAGATGGCGAGTGAGACCTCATCAAAACGTTGCCAAGATAGTCTCAATCTTACATGGGAAAAGACCCGAACACACCAAGACCTGCATACCTGTACCCGTGAAAATCTACGAAAATATATATATATATTTGTTTTCTGAGGTTTAAATTTTGATCTCGGCAGTTGCTTAAGAACTTCATCGAAACATCGCCTAGATATTTCCAATTTTACGCGGGAGAAAACCCAAATTACCAAAGAACCACACACACACACACACACATATACACATACATACACACACTTTTTCCTTCCTTAGATGTAGGAGCTTACTTTTGTCTCTGTTTATATCCATGCTGCTGGGTTTTGCTCACGGTAGCCCTGCTGTCTGCTATCCGTACACTGATAACTATTTCCCTAGTTCCTTGTCAAAGCCATTTATCAAACAGAGCCTGCCATCCCCCCCACCCCTTGATGCTCCCCTCCAGCTCAGCACAGAGCCATTGAGCATTCTCTGCTTACAGTGGTTCAACCAACTGCATCTACTCAGGGGTAGCATTGTTTGACCTCTGTTTCACTGACTTCTTCTCTACTTGGTTCGTGAGAGAGGCTTTACCAAGTGCTTTGATGAATAGCAATAGCACTTATATGCCTCTTCACAATCCTTTCCAGCCTCCTCTAAGCGGTTTACAGAGTCAACCTCTTGTCCCCAACAACAACCTGGGTCCTCATTTTACCCACCTTGGAAGGATGGAAGGCTGAGTCAACCTGGAGCCAGTGAGAATCGAACTGCTGGCAGCCAGCAGTCAGCAAAAATAGCCACTGTGCCACCACAGCTCTTAAGACTTCGATACCAGCCCACCAGAATTTAAAGCCCTCTCTAAGCAGTTTACAGAGTCAGCATATGGCCACCAACAACCTGTGTCCTCACTTTACCGACCTTGGATGGAAGGCTGAGTCAACTTTGAGCCTGGTGAGAATCGAACTGCCAAACTGCTGGCAGCTGGCAGTTAGTAGACGTAGCCTGCAGTACTGCACTCTAACCACTGTGCCACTGAAGCTCAAACAGGGTGTGTGTGCTGCATTCCCGTGGTCAGTTAAACTGGTCTTTCTGTCGAATTCTCTATGGATCACTAGGGCTCTTTCTGCCATCACTTTTCTATATTTCTAGATTCCTTAGTCGCAACTGTTGTGAATTCATGTTGGACGTCTTTTTTTTAATTTGGATTTTTGTTTTCAGAGAATTCGAGGAAAAGGAGCCAGCAAGCAGGTGGATCCAGCATCAGGTAATTAAGTTGTCCCCAACTGCATCTACTAGACAAAATTCTGACTCTTAAACAGGGGTACCTCTTCCCTCCATTGCAGGTCACAGCTTCCCTCCACAAGCAAAAGAAACAAATGTTTGTGGGTGAGAAACACTGAAGAGTGTAGGCTGGAATTCTTGACTCCCGACATGCTAGCTTTCCAAAGGCAAGAGTCAAAATGTTCAGGCAGTACTCGGGAGGAGGCGGTTTCTTCACTGAACTGGGGATTGTTTCCTGCAAGTCACATCTAGACTTTAGAGATCTACTACAGTGAAAGCAGATGAATCCCAAATCAGATAGGATAGGGTAGTGGCGGCTAACCTTTTGGGGCTCCTGTGGCAAAAATTGTGTGCGTGCTTGCATGCCAGCACCTAGAAGGCAGTGCACGCTCCCCCATGCCCCCTACACATGCACGTGCAATTCCCACCCCACCTCGCCGCCGCCCCCTTACCTGCACTACTCACAGCTGATTTTCGGCCGGTTTGAGGCCTTTTTCCACCTCCCAGAGGCTTGAAGAAGGCTTCTGCAGGCTTTGCAGGCCAAAAACAAGGCCCATTTCGTTACTTCCGGAAAAACAGGAAGTGACAAAATGGGCCTAGCTTTCGGCCTGCAGAAGCCTTCCTGAAGCCTCTGGGAGGGCGAAAAAGGCTTCAAACCGGCCGGAAATCAGCTGTGAGGCGCATGCGCAGTGAGGTAAGTTTGCCTGCAGCTCTCATGCCGGCACAAATGGCTCTGCATGCCACCTTTGGCACGCCTGCCATAGGTTCGCCATCACGGGGGTAGGGTGTTTCTTCTCCCACAGCTTTCCAGGGACATCCACGGAAGAGCATGGACTTCAGCTCCCAGCATCCCAGCCCTCGAAATCATTTCAGAGAGTGCTGGAAACTGTAGTTCATATGAATTATCTGTCCTGGATGACATGAACTGCAATTGCCAGTCTCTCAGGGATCCCCAAATCCATCCCAGTGATTCTGTTCAAGGTGAATTACCCAAATGGCAAGTGCTCGATCGAAGTCTTCCAGAGATTAATCCTACGATGAAGGGAATCCCAGAAAATAACTGAATGTTCATTCTGCTGAAACAGAGAGAAGATCCACAATCATGAGCAGGATGGAAATGAACTGCAAACCACACCAGAATTTCGAGCACACGTTGCAAAGAAACTGCACACGATCTTGGACAAGTAGGCACAAGCATTTTATTAACATTTTCCTCTTAGGTATGGCCTGATGAGAGCTTTTCCTAGAGAATTCTGAATAGCAGTTGCAATACATTTAGACATTTACTGCTTCACAGGGCTTTGCAACCCTCTCTGAGCAGTTTACAGCCTCTTGCTCCCAACAATGTGGTTCAAATTTACTGACCTTGGACAGATGGAAGGCTGACTCAACCTTGAGTTGGTCAGGATCGAACTCCAGATGGTAGGCAGAGTCAGCCTGCAATCCTGCATTCTAACCACTGCACTGTCACGGCTTCTGAATAGTACATTTTACATTCCCACCCCATTTGGATTCCCACGCCAATCGGGCTTCAGACCCGGGCACACCACGGAGACGGCATTGGTCGCATTGGTGGATGATCTCTGGAGGGCCCGTGACAGAGGTTATTCCTCTGTCCTGGTCCTATTAGATATCTCGGTGGCTTTTGATACTGTCGACCACAGTATCCTATTGCGGCGGCTGGGGGGGTTGGGAGTGGGAGGCACTGTTATGCGGTGGTTCTCCTTCCTCACTGACAGTTCGCAATTTGTGTTGGCAGGGGGGCAGAGGTCGGCCCCGAGGGTTTGCGGGGTGCCTCAGGGGTCGGTGCTCTCGCCTCTTCTGTTCAACATTTATATGAAGCCGCTGGGTGAGATCATCCGTGGCTTTGGGGTAGAGTTCCATCAGTACGCTGATGACACTCAGCTGTACATTTCTACCCTGGACCACCCCGATGAAGCCGTCGAAGTGATGATCCGGTGCCTGGAGGCCGTGCGGTGTTGGATGGGGCGGAACAGGCTTCAGCTCAACCTATCTAAGACTGAGTGGCTGTGCTTCCCGGCACCCCGGTACAGCCAGCTGGTTCCATCGCTGGCTGTGGGGGGGGGGGGGAATTCTTGCCCCCACAGAGAGGGCCCGCAATCTGGGTGTCCTCCTGGATGTGCAGCTGTCATTGGAGGACTATGTGGTGGCCGTCGCCAGGGGGGCTTTTGGCCAGGTCCGTAGGATCTACCAGTTGCGGCCCTTTCTGGATCGGGATGCGCTTCGCATGGTCACTTCCGCCCTGGTGACCTCCCGCCTAGACTATGCCAATGCTCTCTACATGGGGCTGCCTTTGAAGAGCATCCGGAGGCTCCAGCTGGTGCAGAATGCGGCCGCGCGGGTGGTGTTGGGGGCTCCTTGGGGCTCCCATGTTACGCCGCTCCTGCGCGAGCTGCATTGGCTCCTGGTGGCCCTCCGGTTGCGCTTCAAGGTCTTAGTTATCATCTTTAAAGCACTCCATGGCTTGGGACCAGGATATTTGCAAGACCGCCTCTTGCCATTATCGGTCTCCCACCGACCAATACGCTCCCATAGAGTCGGCCTCCTCAGGGTACCACCGGCTGGACGGCTGGCGACCCCGAGGATGCGGGCCTTCTCATTGGGGGCACCCCCTCTCTGGAACGAATTACCCCCGGAGATGAGGACCATCCCTGATCTCCTGACCTTCTGGCGCACATTGAAAACCTATTTATTTCAGCAAGCCAGTCTGGCCTAGGGGTTTTTAAATTTTTTAATCTGGTTTTAACTTTCTTAATTCCCTATTTTTAATCTTTATAAGAGCCAATGTATTTAATTCTTTTAATTTTTAAATATTGTATATGTGTTTTATATGTGTATTTTATTCTGGCTGTTCACCGCCCGAGTCCCTTTGGGAGGGGGCGGTATATAAATTTAAATAAATAAATAAATACTGCAGATACCTCTTAGTTGGCAATATGCAGGTATCAGTATTGTTGGCTTGCAAAGCAGTTTCTAGAGTAGAGATCCCGATTTGCACAGAATTGTGTGAACATCCTTGGCGTAAAACTCCATGATGTGCTCCTAACCCAAATGTGCCAACTTGCGTGGTTTGGCCCTTGGCAGGGAATGCTTCATGTTGCATGGACACAACCAAGGCTGGTAGTCCGACTTATACATTCACTTCTTTCCAATCAACGTGCTCCTTGAAAATCTCGATGGGCAGCAGAAGTCAATATATAAACACTATATATATAAAATGTACAATTATATGAATGTTTAAAATAAATAACTAAACATTTGTGGACAGTGGCCTTTGGAGGATGATGACTTGGCACATGAGAGAGAGAGAATGGCAGAGTCTTTGAAGTAACAACTGAAAGAAAAGAAATACAAGTAATCCTCATTTTAGTACCTGCCTTGTTTAGTGACTGTTCACAGTGATGACAGTGATGAAACAGTAACTTTCCATCCAATCCTTGCATCTATGCCTTTGGAGGTCACAGGAAAGCTGAAGTGAAATTATCAGTGGCAGTTCCTCTTAGTGGCCATTTTGTTTAAAGGCTGAGTTGTGGGTCCCCATTGTGGTCACTATATGATGACTCCCTCTAGATATAACAGAGGTCTATGAAGCCAAGAGAAAATAACAAGATAGGATCAATCTGAAAGGAAGTGATGGCCTCATGGACTGGAGGGGATGACATGAAGGTAGAAATGTAACAGGAGGGCTAAAAATACAGGTCAGAAAGCAGGCATGAGTGTTATCTAGCTTTGCTGGCTGAGGAATTCCGGGAGTTGACGTCCACAAGTCTTAAAGTGGCCAAGGTTAGAGAGCCCTGATCTAGTTGTGATGGTTGCAGGTGAAAGGACCCAAAGGCTGGAGGTATTTGCATGTTACACACCTCAGTTGATGGGATAACGGAAGAACCAGAGATGAATCTCTGGGCAAAATGTGCAACATTCTGAAGAAATGTCATCAAGGGGAAAGTTTTTTTATATGCCATCCATTTCCCTGTCCAGCGATGCTGGGCAGTTGAAACATTCCATTAAGTGGCCTGAATGGATGTGTCGAAACAAGAGGAGAGATGATTAACTTTCCTTCTTTGAAGCTAACCAAATAACAGCTGATTTCAAAATAACCGTCTTGTCTTGGTGAAAAGGTCCATTACTTCCCACATCAGCCGAGCTAAAGTCCTAGATTCTTCCATGCCTTTCTCTAGGAGTGGGAGGAGGGGAAAGCCCTCCCTGACTTTGCTCTTTTCCTCTTTCCACCTGCATTCCTGCTGTGCAAAAAATGGGACTTGGCCAGGCCCCCCTGAAGTCATTTGGACAGAATCGGTTCTGCTGGTCTGGCTCCATCTCTCTGGTTTATGGGCCCCAGGTTTTGGGCCTGTGCCCTTCTGGGAACTGAGGCCAGCTAGGAGTCTTAATGATCTGCAAGCCCTCGGTTGCAGATTTAGCCTATGTGTTTTTTTTCCAGGCAGAAAGCTCAGTGCTGGCCTCCTTTGGCGCCACGCTCAGTGGCAGCCCTGGCTTCCTCTCTTCCTCCATTGCGCTGATCCTGCTTTTCCTTTCAGTGTGATAACCCTCTCGACGTGCCCATTGCGACTCCCGCGACGTGAGAACAGCGCCTCCCTGGAAGAAGACAATGGTGAGCCGCTTTTTGCCTGGGGGAAATCCCTCCCTGTGTCCCGTTTGTTTAGCCTGCTGTGTTCCAGAGCAGGGAAGCTGTGCTGGCTGGGGAATTCTGGGAGTTGAAGTCCCCCAGGTCTTACAGGTGCCAAGGTTGGACACCCCTGCTCTAGGTGGATGCTTGAGCTGCATGGGATTGACAGGGGGGAGGGGGTGGGGCTTACTTCTTTCGAAGGGTCTGTCTTTTGGCACTGGACATTGATGCCTGCAGTGGGGGCTGTAGGAAGCTCAGCTCCCACAAGCCTTTTTTTCCTTCTTTCAGGCAGCAGCTTTTAATTCTAGAAACTGGCCCAGGGTTGCTGGCCCGGCCTGAGCAACTAACTCACACAGCACCTTCCCTCTTGTTTCCTCCTGAAACGGTGCAGGCTTTCGCCTCTTTTCCTCCTCTGTCCCGGGAGACTGTGGGGAGCCAGAAGCTGCCCCTCGGAAACGGTTGGCGTTGCAGCATTCCAGCTCCAGGTGAGGAATGGGAATGGGAGGGAGGGGGTCTCTGCCATGAAAGGGGGCAACAGACGAAGCCTTCTTGCTTGCAAACGGGCCTCGGTCAGACTCCAGCGGCCTGCCAGCTGAAGAGTGCCTTGCCCTCCCGAGTTCATTTTATTTGTTTACTTATATCTCATCCAACTCAAGGTGGCAAATATACGAAGGCTCCTCTTGCTCCTGTTGTCCCACCACCCACCACCCTGTGAGGTGGGTTGGCCCAAAGATACCCAGGCGGCTTTCCTGTCTTCTGGGTGATTGTCCCAAAGTCTTCCAGGGGTCTTTCATGCCTAAGGAGGGATTAAAACTCTGGTCTCCTGGTCATTGGCCCAAGATCGCCCAGCCAGTTTTCATGCCTAAGGGAGAACTAGAACTCGAACTCGCTGTCTCCTGGTTTCTAGCCCGGTGTCTTAACCACTAAGCCAAACTGATTCGTATTCTGTGTCAAGCAACAATCTTTAACTGAATGGAGAGAGCCTTGGTCCTCTTTAAGCCGTGGCTTAGAGAGAGGTCTCCAAACTTGGCCACTTTAAGACTTGTAGACTCCAACTCCCAGAATTCTCCAGCCAGAAGTTCACAAGTCTTAAAGTGGCCAAGTTTGGGGTCCCCTGGCTTAGAGGGTGGTGTGGACCAAGACAGTAGATTTAACTTGATGCCAATCTAATTTCTTAGCACAGCATGATAGGATTCACACAGCATACAGCATCGTAAACAGACTCAGTTTGCATAACATGGTGATTGTGTCCACACAGAATAACAAGTGCATTTTAGCCAAGCATATTGTGCAAACTCAGCATGTGAAGTTAGGTGTTGTACAAAGAATATTGGTTGCATAACTTGATTAAAGGTAAATCAGCATGACTCACTCATAAAGGAACGAAACAGCTGGTCTTCCAGTTAATATGGCTTCATTACTATATTCCCCCCCACCCCTCCGCTCAACCCCATGTGTATCTGGATTTTTTGCCCTGTTTCAGTCTCAGAATTGTAAGTCATATATATATATATATATATATATATATATATATATATATATATATATATATAAGCCAAGTATGGGCAAAAACGTAATTCTGCTTTCCTCCCTGCTTGTGGTTCTTCCAGCGGCCTGGAAAGTGACTCAGAGTGGCAGAGATGCCAAGAGGTTGCAGTGACGGCAGCAGACATTCTGAAACAAAGCGGTCTGCCCCCATCAGCGGCCCAGGACTCCGGCCAAACGATAGAGGCTGCATGGAAAAAAGTCAAAAAGAAGAAGAAGAGGAAGAAAGGGAAGAGAGAGGAGAATGGCCAGCCAGGGGCCATCGAAGCAGTGGGTAACAGCCAGAAGAAGGAGCTGTCATGTCCCAGCAGTCCAGAGGCCGTCAGTTGGACAGAGACAAGGCAGAGGAAGAGAAAGAGGAAAAGGAGGAAAACAGAAGCAGGAACGGAATGACCCTTCCTCCAATACTCATTGGCCAGGGGGAGTTACTTACAGGGGGCTCCTGAGTTGGGCCTGGTTTGGCTGGGAGAATGAAAGCGCTCGTTCAGTGATGGAAAAGAGCTGCTCCAACTACTGTGGTGGGGCTGGGATAGATCAGGAGGGCTGCTGTGGCTTCTGGGTAGCATAACAAATTGGGAGGAAGAGCAGACTGGCACCCCTTGCATCCCATCAAAGTGGACACCCCAACTGCTGCTTTCTCGGGCGAGCCTTGGTGGCCCCTGGAGCTGTGGGACATGGGGGGGCGGGCAGTGAAGAGTGTGGGTGGGCAGGGATGACCAGCTTTGTGGGTCACCTGAAGGAGCAGCCAGAGCAGCTTCTCTGTTTTCTCACCTCCTCCATCTGAAAAATGACGTGACTCCGCCTTTACAGATATGGTTCCAGATCCTATGAGATGGGTCACTTTGTGAATAGCCAATATACATAACAATATTTTAAGATACAGCATCTCCCCTGTTTTATTGACCAAAAGTTAAATATATGTACAAAACAGAGCTGATGAGGCCTGTGATTCTGCCTGTGAAATCTCCAGAGTGCTCTGGGGCTTAAGAGCAACACCTGGAGCTTGAAATACCGAAATGAGTAAATTTGGCTCCTGATTTACAAGATTCAAAAGCTCAGTGAATAATATTCTGAGCCTCAAATAAGTACAGGGTGATGCATAGACTAGACTTTATGCCTAGTTAATTTTTTATTTTATTTTCCACTCTGGCTTATTTCTTCTGGTTTCTTCCATGTGAACAATTCGTGGTTCTTCTAGCAACAGAAAGATCTTGGCTTTGCCTGTTGTGTGTGGAGACACTGATCTCCAGTGAGGCCAAGAGTAAGCTAGCATATCCCCAAACATTCAGACGAAGGAAGTTTGGATTGTGCATTTGGAGAAGTGGCCTAATTGGCTGAGTTGTTGCCGGTGATAGCAGACACACGTCAGCTTCAGGTCTGTCCCCGCACGGCACAGGGGTCTCCGGAGCCTGATTCCAAGATGAGCAACCGCTAAGGAAAAAGCACAGCTACCATTTTGTGCTTCAAAAATAAGCCCCCTGTGAAAAGAAATGCCTGTTTCTGCAACTGGTCCAAATTACGCCCAGCCAGAGGCTGTTACATATCTAATCTAGCACTTGGCAGGCAGGGGTGCCGGACTCCAGGAAGGGAATGTTGAGGCAGATCAGATGCAGCTGGAGGGAAGCTGATGGAATGCAGGGGGTCTCAAATTCTTTGACTTTGGGTGGCAACAACAGAGTTCCTTTGTTTTTAAGCAATTTATAGAAACGATGCTCATCCTCTTTGGGGATTTATTGCTATTTTTACAAACATCATGAGGACAAGCTATTTGGTTTGCTTAGTTCTAAAATGGGAGATGAGACTTACATGTTTCCATGTTTTACTGAGGCTCTTAACTCTATTATGAGTGTGTCTTTTCATTTAAATTTGAAACCGCATTCTGTTGATGATGTAGGGTGCATCTGTCACACTCGACTGCTGCCAGAGCAGATTCCTGGTGCCTTGCACAATTGCACAAGCGTGTAGAAGGTCCAGGAAGTATCAACTGCCTGGTTCAGACCTTTGGCATTGCTCTCCTTGCAGTTTCCAGTTCGGGCTCAGCCTGTGGGGCTGCTTGTGGGCTGAGAACCTGCCAGGAGCATCTCTGCAACCAGAGCCAACTTGAGTCTGGTTGGAGAGCGAGTTCTCCCAAGGCCCAGTGCCCCAGGTGTGTGCCTGTTCAAGAGGATGAGTGGTCCCTTTCTGTGTTCCCTGTTCCAACTCTGCTTTGTCCTTCCTCCAAGACTTGCTCTGGGGTCCCATCTGAAGAGCAGGAGGCGCCTCGCTGTTCAACATCCCTCTGGCAGCCAGGCAGCCCCAGATCAAAGAACGCTGTCCACTACAAACCCTCCCTGTCTCCTCAGCAGTGCAAAAGCTCCGTCTCTGCCCCCTGCTTGCTTGGTGCATCTTTCTCCTTGGAGTTTTGAAATTACAGCATGTGGGCGAAGGGGGAAAAGCCACACAAAGGGGCACCGCCTTCCCTCAGGCGCAGGAGAAGGTCCCACGGGCTGCAGGCAAGGGCTGCCGAATGTCCAGTGGCCGGCCAGGTTATTGCGTGGAGGAAGCCATGTGGGTGGAGATGAAGGTCTCTATCACGCCGTGGGCGGAGGGCAGCAAGTGGCCGTTGGAGGAGTCGGAGCTCTGGTAAAGGACCAAACTGCCGGAGGAGACTGTTTGGGGAGGGGGGAACAGAAACCACAGGTGAGCACATCGCACAAGGAGCTTTTCGCTCTTTCCTTCACAATCCAGAGGGGCTGATATTCCTTACACCCCCCAAAGTATCCCAAGTCCTATTTAATCAGCTCATTTGAAAAACACAGAAGGGATTATTTTTAAAGCCACCTGGGACCGACAGCATGTTTCATTCCTAGAGCAGGGGTCTCCAACCATAGCCACTTTAAGCCTGGAGGACCAACTCCCAGAATTCCCCAGCTAGCTTTGCTGGCTGGGGGATTCTGGGAGTTGAAGTGCACCAGGCATAAAGTGGTTGGAGAGCCCTGCCCTAGAGAGTTTGTGGCTGTCTGTTTGGGGGCATCCCATTCTGGCAGGTGACAGTGACTCTTCTGAGACGACGCCCCCTTGCTAAGTGGATCCCCAAGGAACAGCGGAGGGTCCCTGTCTTCCTCCTCCGTCCCAGGCCGCTGAAGGCCAAGCTTGCCCGTTGGCCTTTCTCTCAGGGCTGTGGGGAGCATTTTGAAGGGAGGGGCCTGCCAGCCTCTCAAAGCCTCTACACCCCAGGGGTGGAGGTGCCTTATGTCTGCAGACCTTGTCCAGCCGCCTGCAGATGGCTGTGCACCCTCAGAGAAGATGAGGTGGCTGTGTGTACACCCACAGGTGGCCGGGTTTGTGCACAGTTGGCCCCAACTGATTTGCCAAGATTAAAGACAACCAAATGCAGCATTTCTCTGCCCAACGACCAGACTTTAAGGGGTTATGTTCAACTGAGATTAAAAGCACAGAGCTTCTAAAAAATAAATTTTAGTACTGGGGGACCCTTTCATCACCTCTGGAATATAAATTTTATTGGCTCCATTATGGAGGCATAAACAAGTAGTCCTCGGGTTATGACCATAATGGAGGCTGCCTATTACAGCCATAAGTCATAATGGTCGTAAAATGTTTCAGTCACACAACCGACCCAATTTTATAACCTTTTTGCAGGGGTCATTAAGCAAACCTGGGGGTCATAAGTGCAAATGGCAGCTTTGAATAAAATGTTCAAGGATCTAACGGAACATCTAGGGCAGAGGTCTCCAAACTTGGCCACTTTAAGACTTGTGGACGTCCACAAGTCTTAAGTGGCCAAGTTTGGGGACCCCAGTCCTAGGAGAAAGTTGCCACTTACCGGCGGGGCTGGAGGTCAGGCGGGGTCCCGACTGAAGGTGCGACTGGATGGAGCCTTCCTGGCCCTGCAAGTGGACCGAAGGCTGGCTGGTTGGCGTTGGGATCCCGGATTCCGTGGGAGTCTCTGTGTCTGACGTGAAGATCTGGGGGGAAATCGCAGGACAACACGAAGGCTGTTACATACACAGCTTGCCTGTGGCTACTTGCGAGACGCAGCACAGTAGAAGACGGACAATTTCACCCAACAGCAGTATTGCTTTAGCCAGGCTTAGAAAGTAAAACCGATCCAAAACGTTCAGAAGAAATGCTTTGAATCTGGCAGAGTGACGGCCCCTCTGATGTTTGGTATCCAGGGATGCAGTGTCTTTGGGCCTAGAGGGTTTTATGATGGGCTTCCTCCTGCCCCTCAGATTTCCACACAGCTGTTGGTCAAAGAAGAGTGAACCAAAGCTTTTCACTATTCACCAGCACTTGGAGCAGCTGTCAAATTTATTCTTGCCCAGTTCCCTTTATTTTCAGCATACCCAAAGAAGCCTTTTTTGACCTTCACATCCTTCATAAAGCTCCTCTTATTTGGAGTGTTTATTTTCCTCTCTCCAAAGTCTGAGGCTTCCCCGCTCTGCTCTTCCGTGAGAATTGCCTGCCTCTCCATTTCCTGAAAGTGTCTTTTTTCCTCTCTCTTCAGATCTTCCCTCGGCTTTTGCGTGTGACTCTCTGCTCGTTTCCTTTTTCCTTCAT
This sequence comes from Bungarus multicinctus, assembly GCA_023653725.1. Taxonomy (NCBI): domain Eukaryota; kingdom Metazoa; phylum Chordata; class Lepidosauria; order Squamata; family Elapidae; genus Bungarus; species Bungarus multicinctus. Next base: position 172,000,379 of record CM042836.1, read on the forward strand.
TTGATTTAGTGGTTAACAGCACTTTTAAAATCCCCTCCTTTCGGAGCAGCTATCCATCCTGAAGCCCTCTTCCCATTTCTCTCTCCTGCTACATGTCCAATTTATCCCTCTTCTATTTTGAACAAAGTTCAAATTCATTAAAGTCCAAGGCAAAATGTTCCTATGCTCAGACTTATTATTTGTTAAAATCAGGAATCAGCATTAAATGGTCCATTCCCATTAATTTTTCTGCTGTTTCCATTTCCTCAGCTAAGATTCCTATGGCTTTAGCATGTAGTCCAGGACAGCTGAACCTCTTCTGCCTTCCTGGACTCTTCCCCTGGAGTGAAGGGTCAGCAAGAGAAGCTTGGAATGTATTGAAAGGGGCAAGAGAGGTTGGAGCTTCCATCCATAGTCTTTGGTGCCTCTGCAACTGGCAAGGCATGAAGAGAATTAATTAGAATAGAATATCAGAGTTGGAAGGGACCTTGGAGGTCTTCTAGTCCAACCCCCTGCTTAGGCAGGAAACCCTCTACTATTCCAGACAAATGGCTATCCAATCTCTTCTTTAAAACTTCCAGTGTTGGAACATTCACAACTTCTGGAGGCAAGTTGTTCCACTAATGAATTGTTCTAACTGTCAGAAAATTTCTCCTTAGTTCTAGGTTGCTTCTCCCCTTGATGAGTTTCCACTCATAGCTTGGCTCCCTCTTTTTTCTTAGCACCTACAAGTTGCTGGCCCCATACTTTGCAGGCAAGCTCCCCTGAACTTTTCCTGCTTCTTCATTCAGTTCCTTCATCTTCTTTAAAGCAGCTGGGTCCTCCCACCCCAGCTTCTGTGCTGAGGAAGAGAGTAGCACCTGCTTTAAAGAATTACATTAACATGAACAAGTTGACTACAGCCTGAAAAAGACGGGCTGCTTGAATGAATAATCAGGACGAGTTTCGCTTCTACTTGCCGGAGGTCCAAAGGCCTTCTGAATCCTTTTCAAATCGTGCAGGGACCTTAAAATAACAGTCCTAAACAAGCAAATTAAACTTCACAATACCATAAAATCAGTAAAACAGGCAATCTTGCCAGCCTTGGCCTTTGATCTTCTAATCTTAAAAACTTCGGAGGAGAAGATCAAAGGCACAAAGCTGGCCATAAAGCTAGGAAAGAAAGAGAGAGAGTTCTGAAAGCTTTCAAAGACAGGAAGTAACCAAGGTAGCATTACAGAGGAGGCCCCTCTTGTCTTCCCTCTAGCAAATATCTCAACTTTTTATGGCCAAGGAAAACTTGCCCTGGGCAAATTTCCTGTGCTCACACAACCCTTTTAAGCAAGAGTGGGCCACCTTTTGTTAACTGAAGAGAGCAGAGTGGCTTGACAAGGAGACAGGCAGCATATACATTTAATTTAATAAATGCATAAAATGCAACCAGATCTCCTTGCCAACCAACTGGAGGATACCTTGCAGGAACAAAGCAACCTTGCCAGATAAAGCAAGGCCAATATTAGGGTGTGGTGCAGAATGTTTAACTTTAAAGCAGAGGTCTCCAAACTTGGCAACTTTAAGACTTGTGGACTTCAACTCCCAGGGGAGTTGAAGTCCACAACTCTTAAAGTTGCCAAGTTTGGGGACCCCTGACTTAAAGGGTGGGAAGGAGAGCAGGACTTCTGTGGAGGGGGAAATGCTTCCATTCCTGCCTTCATCCCCTAAGAACACCCTCCAGGAATGACCCAAAATCTTATTTGAAACTTGGGGTGTAAAATTTAGCAGGAACAAAGAGATTCAATTTCAGACTGTGAAACTCGCACTTGTGTTTGGCTAGCAGTGCCATCGAATTGTTTTTGCAAACCACTCCTTTCTTATAAGAGAGAGTATTTGCAGCTCAAGGTTGAACTGTTGGGTCTTTGGTGCTCTCTGAGCTTGCCTGCTTTCTTGCAGACGTTTTGTTACCCAACTAGTTCATATCATCAGTGCTAGAAGAGAGTGGGGTTTGCTCTCGGCTGACATGCTTGTTTCTTGTCGTGCAGAAGAAACTGTAGGGTTAGTTCCTCCTGAGAGACTTGCCTCTTGGGCCAGGGTTTGGTCTGCTGTGGATGCAGAAGCAGATCCCCCTCAGCTTGTTCTCTGTTTCTGCTTGGACCAGATGGGTGTTGGCCCTTTCAGCCCCCCAGCCCCCCCTCACCTGTTTGGTTGGCGTCAGGCTGGCCAAGGTACTGAGGTTCGCCGTGTCTGTGATCACCATGGTCTGGGGGAGAAGGCTGGTGTGTGCATATTGGGTCACCTCTGGCTTGTGGCTATAGAGAGCTGGGGACAATGGAGATCAAGAAGGCACCATGAGCAGCGGAGGGCTTGAGGGACAGAGGCTGGAAGGCCCCTCCTTTCCATCAGCTCCCAGGTGCAGGAAGGGTGCCTGGCGTGGAGCCTTCCCGGGATGGCTGCCCTCCCACCAAAACCTACCGTGAGGAGCCTGGATCTGGGCCATGGTGGCCATGAAGGGGCTCTGGTTGAGGTGGCCCTGGACCTGCTGCATGATGGGCTGCTGGTAGGACGGGTGCAGCTGCTGGGAGAACTGGACCGGCTGGAGGGTGGTGAGGCTGCTGCCCATGTTGTTGATCATAGGGACGCTCTGAGCTTGGGTGGAAGCCAGACCTGGAGACCACAGACCCTTTGTCAGGCTGGGCAGCAGCACCCAGAGCTTGTCAACATGAACCCGCAGCCCTCATGCACACCACCACACAATTGGACGGGTTCATCATCACGCTAAGCCCTAAGGTAGCCAATTTGCTCGGTTTTGTCCTAGCAGATTCTTTGGGGCAAAATGGGATGACTGGCTTACTGGCCGCTTGATGGCTTGTTCAATCGAGTTGGCTTAGTGTAGTTTAAGACTCTGGCCCAGGGGTGTCAAACTCAAGGCCAATGGGCCGGATCCAGCCTGCAGGGTGCTTAGATCTGGCCCATGGGGCCCATCTGGAAACAGCAAAGGATTGGCCCACGGTGCCTCTGCCAGCAAAAATGGAGCTCAGGGGGGGGACGTGCGCAGCTCTCCGGACTCCGTTTTCACTGGCCAAGGGGCTAGCAAAACAAACTGAAAACAAAACAGAAATGCTTCCCCTTTTGCATTTGAGCATGGAAGAAGGGACAGGAAAAGAGAAAGGGAAAGAGGAAAGGCAAAGAAGAAGAAGGGAAGATGGGAAGAGAGCAAGGAAGGAAAAAGAAGGAAAGAGGGAAGGAAAAAGGAGAAGAAGGAAGGAAGGAAGGAAGGAAGGAAGGAAGGAAGGAAGGAAGGAAGGTTATAATGAGAATGAGGGAGGGTCTCAGGGAAGTCCTGCCTTAGCACTTGGCCACCACAGGTGCCCCCGAACCAAGTGACTGAACTGGCCACACCCACCATGGCCACACCCCCAGCCCTCCGAGGTCAAACACAACCCTGATTGGGCCCTTAATGAAATGGAGTTGACACCCCTGGTCTAGCCATTGAGCTGAAATATACGACTTTTGATAGTGTGCCATGCTTTTGATTGGTAAACTATGGTTTATAGGATTCTGTTATTCACATGGACTTAAACGCTGGTTAAGATGAATGGTGGCTGCTTCATGGAATGTAGGAAGCCACCCACATAGGCAAACCTATTAACCTGGAGCACAAATCTCAGTGCGGCACCTTTGGCTACTTCACCGGGTCCTTTGCATGAAGGCTGAGCTCAGTGGTCCTCCGGCCATAATATTTTCCACCCCAAAATATCATCTTGGCTGGAAGGCCTCAAGCTACGGGCAGCCTCTGCCAGTAAGGAAGGAATGTCCAGCTGGGCAGCAGAGGGCATGGCCCCTGAAGAGGAAGCTGCCCTGCACGCCCCCGGGTGCCAGCTCCTTTCACGAGGCCCCCTCTTCGCACTCAATGCCTCCTCACTTACCAATGACTAAGGTAGAGGCCCCCGTGTTGGTGAACGTTGGTGCAAGCGAAGGTGTATCTCCAGGGCCAATGGCCATGACCCCCGGGAGGGAGGCCATGATGAGGTTCTGTGTTTGATGGCTCAGGGCGTGGGAGTTGGGATCCAGGCTGTGCAGCGCCGTCAGGGTACTGACGGGGGGCAGCGAACCCCCTGGAGCAGAGATCTGTGGGACAGGAAGGAAGCCGGAAGGTCTAAGGACCCTTTGGAACCCAGCATGTGACCACAGTAGTGCCCAGAGCTCTTGAAGTCAAAAGTCTCTGCCATCCTTCACCCCAGCTGGTCCTTCTCCTCTCCTGCTGGAGTCAACATAAATGTGCTGCGTGATCCGAGTGTACAGGCAACATCTGCCATCTGTAGATGGCATATACCAGGAGGGGGAAGCCCTCAAGATAGGCCCACAAAGGATGGCAGAAACTGCAAGGGGTCCTTCTCCTTGGCTTAGGATGCTCCCCTTGGCTTCTTGTCAAACTAAGCCCAAGAATGATGTGGAAAAAGAATAATGGAAGGAAGGTCTTCTAGTCCAATCTCCTACTCACGGAGGAGACCTGAGAAAGATAGAGATAGAGACCTTCTATCTTTGATAAGTTTCCATCCATTGAACAATTCAGTCAGAGTTCAGTTTTTTAATTTGCTCATACTAAATAGACAGAATCTTGCCAGACTAAACCTTTACGACGGTACTACCAGATATACTCTGGCAAAGTGGCTATCCTAAATCTCTACGTTTTCAGCTCCAGTTTGGGCTGCCTCTTGTCTCCCCCCCCTCTCTGGAGTATGTGCCCTCCTTCCTTGGAACTGCTGCTTCACTGCAGTCCATCATCCCAGCTCCCCCCCATCCTCCAGTGAGCAGCATCTCTCCCACTGGCAGGCTCCAAGAATCCAGCCAGAGCCTCTCCCGGCCCCCACCAGGGTCTCGGGCACCTTTCACTCACCAGCTTGGTGTCTGGTCCTGAGCTGGTGGAGCAGAGGCTCGGAGAGGAAGCTTGGTGCAGGATGGTCTGGGTGGTTGTGATGGAATTGTGCTGGCTGTTGTTGGAGGTATCGGTCTCACTGACGGGCTGCTGGCCGTACCTCATGCCCGGGTCCGAGAAGGAGAGACCTTGCTGCTGCTGCTGATGGAGAGGAGAGGGCTCTGAAACGGCAATGGCAATAAGAAAGCCTCATCAAGCAGATGCCTTAGTGAGCATGGCCAGGGACAAAAGCCCCGTGCCACAAACTGGGGAGAGGGTTTCCATGTCACAAGCTTTTGCCCCCAGGATAACTCTTTGTTATGCTGCCAGATCTGTGTCCTCTTGCTCAGCTTGGGGCAAACGGTAGTATTTGGAGCATGGCAGGGATGGGATCCTACTGGTTCAGACCGGTTCAGGTGAACTGGTCGTTCTGGTGATCATTTGGCTCCGCCCACCTGCCCCTGCTCTTTTCCTGTGCTTTCTTTCCTTGTTTTTGAGCACAGCTGGTTCACACAGCAGAGCATCAGCTGTTTTACTCACCGGGGCTGCAGCAGAAGGAAAATATTATAGCTAAAAATTATCTTTTATAAATGCTGTGCGCGCACACAAAGCACACGCTCACCGAACCGGTTGTTACACCCGTTGAATCACACCACTGGAGCAAGTGTTTCAGTTCCCTGAGGACAGCGGTCCCCAACTTTTCTGGCTCCACAGACTGGCAGGGGAGGAGGTGGTTTCAGGTGCACAACCAAATCCTGTGCATGTGCAAATGGAGCTTTGCACACTTGCCTGCAGTTTGTGCGGACTAGTTCCCAACAGGCCACGGACCGGTAGTGGGCCATGGACTAGGGGTTGGGGACCCCTGCCATAGGAGACCTTAACCTCCTTCTGCCCTCCCTCTCTCCAGAGCTTGGCAGAACTCGAGGCTACAAAGCAGCAACTTGAGTTAGCAAAGCTCCTCCATCTTCCCATCTCGCTTAGAAACAGAACTCTACATAAAAATATACAGGCAGCCCTCGGCTTACAGCCATTCATTTTGTTACCATGGAAAATTACAGCGGCATTGAAAAAAGTGGCTTACTCTCATTTATAACCATCCCGGCATCCCAGGGGTCACATGGCTGATAAAAATTCAGGCACTTATATTTATCAATACTCGACTAGGGAGACAATATAGTGCATTATTTTAGGTCACTTTTTTTATCTTGTTTAGTTTTTGCTTTGTTGTTATTTTCTTTTTTGTTGTTGAAGTTTGTGTTTTAACTTTGGAAATAAAATTAAAAATTGATCAAAAAACTTTCAGACACTTAGTAACCAGCATGTAGTATTTAGGACAGTTTTAGTGTCCCAGGGTCAGGAGAGAGCAGCTGAAGCAGCAGGGGCGACTCGGGAGAAAGGCTGAAAGGTGATGGCCCTCCCATAAGGGATAAAAACCAGCCCTTGGGGATGTGCTCTTTGCAGGAAGCAAAGAAGTTCTTTAGACTCTGAGCCCTCGTTGAAGCCCTGCAATCTCTGGTTTGTTTTTGAAACTTCTGTCGGTGGATATTTATCAGCAATTAGACTTCTGTTCTTGGCAGCCTTTCACAACCTTGAAAGGGCCTGCTTTTATCTCGGACAATTAGGTTTAAATGACCGTTGGCTGGGAATGCACAAAAATTCCCAGCGCCACATTAAAAAAAGGTTTGCTTTTATACACAGTTTGTGTTTAATTTGAACAAGACTTTGGTCAGAATACAGTTTCCGACAAGCAAAGTCAATGGGGGAAGCCGAATTGGCTTAACAACATCAAGATTCATTTAATCATTAAAGTGATTTAAATGGGGGGCGGGTGTTTGTCCCTGGCCAACCGTGGCAAACAGAAGACTGCAAAGTCAAGTACGATTCATTTAACAACCACTTTGCTTAGCCATCGGAATTTTGGTCCCAGTTGTGGTCATAAGGCAAAACCTTCACATTGATATAGATACATACCCACATATGTATGTTTACACACTTCTTAGTAACAGAATAAGAGAATTGGAAGAGATCTTAGAGATTAGTCCAATCCTGTTCAGGCATTCCAGACAACCCTCTGTACCATTCTAGAGAAGTGGCTGCCTTTTCTTAAAAATCTCCAGCGTTGGCGAGCATTCACAACTTCTGGAGGCAAGTTGTCCCATAATTAATTGTTCTGTCAGGAAATTTCTCCTTATTTCTAGGTTGGATCTCTCCTTGGTTAGTTTCTATCCATTGCTTCTTGTCTTACCCTCAGGTGCTCTGGAGAATAGCTTGACCCCCTCTTCTTTGGGGCAGCCCCTTAAATAGTGGAACACTGCTATCATGTCACCCCAGGTCCTTCTCTTGATTAAACTAGACATAGCCATTTTCTGCAACCGTTCTTCATATGTTCTTCATATGTCCCTGCCCCTGGGGGTCTCCCTCTCCCCTGCCACCCTCTGCCTGGCACTCACCATGGACTTTGCCTGGGGACAAAGGAGTTGCTGGTTGGAGAGAGGAGGAGCCATGAGAGGCCAAGGTGGGCACGGAGCTGGACTGGGAGCCGTTGTAGCTGTCCATGGCAAGCTTGTGCCTGAAGGCTTCCTCTTTACGGCGGTTGGCGAACCAGTTGTAAACCCTCACCTCGGTCACCAGGTTGGAGCCCAGCCCCTGGGCCTGGGATGGAGAGACGCCACGCTGAAGGCACTCTGCCCTGCCAAGGAAGGGCATAGTTGAGTCAGGTCTGGGGCAATCACAGGGCCTCCCAACCAAATACCTTCCCAATATGGCACAACACAACTCCTGGAAGTTCTCAGCAACCAACTTCTCAACCTTGGTCACTTATAGATTGTGGTTGTAGAATTCTGAGAATTGAAATCCACACATCTTCAAGTGGCCAAGATTGAGAAATAATGATGAAGTTTAGGAAAACCTAGGTGACCTCCAAGAATATGCGGTGGTTGTCTGTGAGGAAGGAAAGTTGATAACTCGGTTTGTATCTCATGCAATCCTGGTGTGCTCAAGGCAGGATGATCACAGTTCATAACACGCTAAGCACACCCAAGGCTATGACAATTGACTTCCTTCAACAGAGTTGGGCACACCAACATACATACCGTCCCTGTCCTATTGTTTCTTTTATATTTTATTTTTCTTATATGTATCCATGTATTCATAACTATGTTTTACTTATACCTATTATCTTGCAAGCAATTGACAAATAAATAAATAAATAAACAAATAAACAAATAAATAAATAAATAAATAAATAAATAAATAAAACAGTTCCCCCACTTCTGCCAAACCATAAATTACGAGTCATCAGCTGCCATTGCTGGATTTACATAGCACATTAAACCAAACCCAGCAGACCATTTTATCACTCATTTGATAAGTGAACCAGGTTCAAGAGATATGGTGCATCACTTTGGCAAACTATTCAAACCAGTCCTCAAAAACAATATATATACATCATGGTGACCACCATCCCAAAAGATGGCTTATTCAGCCCAACATGCAATTGCAGAGCTGGTGCTGATGAACCTCTAAATGCTTAGGTAGGAGCCCAGCATGTTTCACAAGATTCAGGTCTTCGGAACAGACAAACGGTTGTTGAAATGCTTCTTCAGAGTTAGGAAGAGAGCCAGTTTGGTCTAGTCATTAAGGCACCAAACTAGAAAGCAGGAGGTGGTGAATTCAAATCCTTCTTTAACCATGAAAGCTGGCTGAGTGACTTTGGCCATTCACCAGGCAACTGGGAGTTCTAGTCTGGGTGACTTTGGGCCAGTCCCTCTCTCTCAGTCCAATCCACAGGGTTGTTCTAATGGGGAAAATAGGAAGAGGAAGGTGTGTTGGATATGTTCGCCACCTTGAGTTATTTGTAAAAATAATAAAAGTAGGATATAAACAAGCAAATAAAAATAGATGAGTTTGAAGATTTTTGTCATGAATAGCCTAGGGAAGCTCTCATTTATTTATTATGCACTGTGCTAATTGTAATCAAAAATGTGATTGTGCTGAATCTCTCGATGTTCTTCCCCTCCTTTTTTTTTTGCATCAAGCTCAGATTAATGGTTAGTTGTTTAAGATTAATTTAAAACAAAATAGAGATGGGAAGGTGAAGGAGCTTTTCAAGGGGCAGATTGTCTTGCCTGACTGAGAGAAATTGATGAAATCTCAACCCTCCCTCCCAATGGGTGTCTGAAGGCGACCGGATCTGGCATAGGAGGAGGAATTCACTTCCCATTTTGTGGGGCTGGATCAAGGGGCCATTGGCCTGGTGGCCTGTGGGAGGCTCTGAGAGGCCCAGAGGATGGACTTTGTAATACTTGAAACATGGTTTTGTAATACTGTTGCAGCGGGTAATTGACAGGGGTTTTCTTGTATTTTAAATTTGCTTCTTCAATTGCGTTGCTAATAATTTCCCATAAAACTTAACCTTCAAGGAAATTCCTCTCTTTCAGAAACCAGGACTGGCAGGAAAGCATTCCACACCTTGTAGGTAACAGTTTTGTTTTTAGCTGCTCTCAAATCTCATGAACAAAGAAAATAGTCAGGCCACACCTTGAGAAGTGCTGAGGATGTATCTTACCCAAACTTATTTGAATTATTTTTCGTTTGCAAATGCTTCTTTTACCTTTATTGAGAATACAGTGCCCTTTCCTACGGCTATGCTGTAATTCTTGTGATGTAACTGAACAGATGCCTGTTTCTAAACCAATCCACTTTTGCTTTGAAGTTCTTTGTTGTTCTAACTTTAAAAGTAAATGTAATCCATTCTCATAGAGAGACCTCACTTTATCAGAGGACTCTAATAAATTGCTTTTATATGACCTTCTGACTTGGTTGTTTATTGGAAAAGGAAAACCGAGGCAGAACCTAGGGCCAGATTTGGCCATCAGCTCTCAAGAGGGACCCAAAGGTCTTCTTCTCCCAAGAGGCCCATCCTGGGACGGACGCAAGGTGGTGTCCGTCTCCCCGGTACCTGTTGCATTCCTCCACCAGAGCCTCCCTCTCTTCCTTGCTCGGGTTCTTCTGCCTCTCGTAGGCTTGGAAGAGGATCTGCTGTGACGCCGGGCCCCACTTGAACCGGTTCCTCCGGCCCTTCTTGACCGGGATCTCCTCCCCCATCGGGTCCTCCACCATGAGGCCCTGGCCGGCGTGGGTGAATTCTGGAAGGGCAAAAAGAGAGTTGGGCTCCTCAGAGACGCTGGGAAGGGATCAATGAGGCAGGGCTGGAAAGCAAAGAGTTGCTGAGCTCTGGAGAAGACAGAGAGCAGAAGCCGCTCCTTTGCTGGTTTTCTTGGGAGAGTTGAGGTCTTGGTGGCTTCTCTTTTCAGCTCCCTCCAAGACCAAAGGCTATCGATGGTTGGGAATAATTTATTCATTATCATTTATTTATTAAGCACATTTAATTTAAGAGAGACTCTAGTGTACAACATTAAATATTCACAATTAAAAATTCACAATTTCACCCCATCCCAAGTAATAAATTGGGAATAATGGGAGCTGATGGAGCCCCGATTTAGATCCCACCTCTAAAGTCCGTCATCTTGCAGGGCCTGAGCGATGCTTGGCAATTTTACGTATGTGGCAGAGAAGACATAGTTAATTACATGCATATGTACCATTAAATTAAATAAAGTGAAACCTAGTTGTGGTGGGCTTGCTGCCTATTCCTCTTGTCGTGACCCCATCATCTTTTGGGGGCTACAGGTTTCCGGAGTGACATTTGCAGATCCCCGCCCCCCAAAAAGTTGGCAAGGATCAGGATTTCAGATCCAGAGGATGACATGTTACTGCATTTCCACAGGAAACATTTTCTGCTCGGCTTGCAACCCAGGAAGGGGCAATAATAATACACTCCCCGCCTTTTGGCAGGTGTGGCGAACATCTGGCCATTTCCTGATGAAAACCATCAATGAGAAACTAAGACATAAGAGCCTCAGAACTGGCTCAGAGCCTCTCATGAACTGAAGAAGTAGCCTTCCCCAGGCCCACCAGCCCTTCCGCCTCACCCTCTGATCACAGCAGCCCTCAGCCCCAGAAGGAGGAAGACCTGCCCAGATCTCGGGTGGGGTTCTGCCTAGATTTCTCACCTCTGCACTGGGAAAGCTTCCTCAGAGGAGCAACGCCTCCAACCTGGGCGATTTGGAGCAGAGATACCTCCCAGAATCCGAGCCAGCACCCCTGGTCTACCCACAGGGGTCTTGGGAAGGGGACACGCTGCCGGTTGCTGTACTTACGCTGGGCCACCTCTCGCTGCTTGCGAACGTACCAGGTGTACAGGGCGGCCCTCTTCTGGGTCTTCATGGGGGTGCCCTTGTTCAGGTGCTGAGAGAGGTGGGACTGGTTCAAGCCCGTTGTGTCCACCACTTCCCGTTGAGGGATGTTGTGCTGCTGGAGGTAGGACTTCACCATCTTTGCCACCCTCCAGGGATCTTCCCTGGAAGAGACGGAAAGCAGGGCTGTCTCAGAGGGGTCCTTGTCCACCTCTGAATCTTGAGGTACAATTTATTCATTTAAGAAAATGGATATGGTCACCCAACTCCCTCTTGGTGACTCTGAGCAGCTTACAAGGTTAAACAATGCAGAATTGCTGGGTTCACGCAACATGTTGCCTCCAAATGAGTAAGTCTTAGAGGTAACATTTGGTTCTCTGATTCCTGGAACATGTGAAGACACCGGCTGCGTGCCCAGTGCCCACAACTCTGTTTTAGCCCAGTGATATTAAATGAGACCATACTAGGAAGCCAGCATCATGCATGCTAAGATAGACTGAAGCTAATCTGAAGCCCCCTCCTTCCGTCCTCCCTCTCATTATCTTCAAGAGAACCAAGGAGGATCTTGTCTGAGATGCTGCCTGGCCCAGACTAGATTTCTTCTCTCTCTGACCATTGTCTTGCTGACAACTCTTCCTCCTGTTCCACAAGGACTGGAGTCTCCAAGCTTGGCAACTTTAAGGCTTGTGGACTTCAACTGGCCATGCTTGCCCAGGAATTCTGGGAGCTGAAGTCCACAGACCATAAGGTTGCTCTACTTGCCCAACCTTGGCTAGCAGTCAAGGATGCAGCTAGGAGAGGTGAGTTCTAGTCCTGGCTTAGCCAGCTGGGTGATTCTGTCCCAGACCCTCTCCCTTAGCTCATGACCTCAGGCTCAGATGGAAGCCAGTCAATCCTCTTCCTAACTCAACCAATTGATCAGCACTTGGTTGACCAAAAGCAAAACAAACAAACAAGAAAAGAAAAGAAAACCCAGCACTTGTGGGAAATACATGAAGAAGAAAACAACAACTTTAGAGAAACACTTGGCAGAATCTCGCAGACAAAATTTATCAGATAAAGGGAGCGCAAGAGAACTTCTCAGAACTAAGAGGCCCTCCATTGAGGGGGGAAAGCAGCTCACGAAACCACCCAAGATACCCAAGGAGCTTTTGAACAAAGGGAGAAGGAGAAGGGTGTCAATCCCAACAAGGAAGCCTGTCAGACAGATAAAGCAGGAAGTGGGAACCCCTGAAGAAACAGAGCTCACAAGGGAAGCCGAAAGCAATAAAAGCCCCGTTTGGCTCTAGGGGTGGTAAAACCAGGAGGAGGAAGGGTGGGCGGCTGCCAAGAGGGGAAGGCAAGGTGGGGAGTGGGCCCAATTCCTACTTGGTTTCCGGCTTCTCCTGTGGGGGGAATTGCATTCAAAGGGCTCTAAGTAGGATGGGAGACAAAAGGAGGGAGTGGTAAAACAAAAACCAGAATAACATAATGGGACCTCGGAGATCTTCTAGTCCAACCCCCTGCACAAGCAAGAGACTCTATACATTCAGGACAAATGGTTGCCCAGCCTCTTAAAAACCTCCATTGGTGAAGCACCCACAAGTTCTGGAGGCAAGCCATTCTACTCATTAATTGTTCTGACTGTCAGGAAATTTCTCCTTAGTTTTAAGTTGCTTCTCTCCTTGATTAGTTTCTATCCGTTGCTTTTTGGTCAGCCTTCAAGTACTTTGGAGAATAGACTGACTTCCCTCTTCTTGTGGTAACCCCTCAAGTATAGGAACACTGCTATCATGTCGCTTCTTTTCACTAGAATAGACATTCCTACAACTGTTCTTCATATTATATTTTAGCCTCCGATGATCTTCTCTGCTCTTCTCTGCGCTCTTTCTAAAATCTCAAAGTCTTTTTTTTATATCGTGGCAGTCAAAACTGGATGCAACATTCCAAGTCTGGTCTTATATCAAGGCATTATAAAGTGGTACTAACATTTCATGTGATTTTGAAAGAAAGGGGAGTAAAGCAAGGTTGAGTAGTCCTAACTGCTGCAAATGGGTTTAGGGCTCCAAAATCAGGTCAGTTCCAGCCAAGGGGCACAAAGGAACCTGTGGATGTTGTCTTGGAGGACTTTTAGGTGCATCTGAGGAACCATGGAAGGTAGAATGTCAGAAGTGGTGAATGACTGGAATACTCTACCTGACTCTGTGGTTTCTTCCCCAAACCCCAAAAACTTTAACCTTAAGCTGTCTACTATTGACCTCACCCCTTTCCTAAGAGATCTATAGGGGGCGTGCATAAGTGCACCAACATGCCTACCATCCCTGTCCTATTGTTTCTTTTATATTTTATTTTTCTTATATGTATCCATGTATTCATAATTATGTTTTACTTATACCTATTTTCTTGTAAGCAATTGACAAATAAATAAATAAATAAATAAATAAATAAATAAATAAATAAAAAATAAAAAAATAAGTTCAGAGAAGGACTGCCTCATTTTCAAAAAAAGGGGGTGGGTGTAAGAAAGGAGAACAAAACACCATCCAGCTTGATGCTATTCCTGGGGAAAACACCCTGAAACAGATGACTAAGCAATTGGGTTTGAGTCAGGAGTAAAGCAGGGAGGGACAGGAATCCTTTTAGGCTGTCTACTACTCAAAATATTTATAAGTGACTTGGAGGAAAAATTAGAAAATATGGTTGTCGCATCCACAAACAACACAACAAAGAGGTGGAAAAATTGAAGTGTTTAGATCAGCATTTCTCAACCTCAGTAACTGTAAAATGGGCGGACTTCAACCCCCAGAATCTCCTGAGCCAGCAAAGATGAAGTCCACCCATTATACAGTTGGTAAGGTTGAGAAACGCTGGTTTAGATGACAATATCAAGCTTCAAGAGGATTTTGGATTTTGACAAAGACACTCATCTCCCCAGTAGCAATTAAAAGGCCCTCAAAGTTTTCTTATGTACTAGAAAATATTGTCAGATATAAAGATATTTTGAATGAGATGGGGGAACTCAAAAATAAACGAGAATTGAGCGATTAAGGGGTTGATATGACACGGTATTCACAAGTGCAGATACATTCTAGATATGAGAAAGATGAAAAACTATATGGTTTTATAACTAGACAAGATACAAACGGGGGCAGAAGAAGAAATGATTAAAAAAAATGTACAGCTACCTATCATACATTAAACTGGAAGATGAACAAGTAAAGGAAACAATGATAGTATGGGCAAAAAATGGTTATACAATTGAATTAGATAAATGGCAAAAATTGTGGGACAGGAACTATAAATTAACAATGTCAACTGCATATAATTTTTTTTTGTATAAGATGTTTTATAGATGGCATTTAGCACCAGTGCGGTTGGCAAAGATGTTTAAAGATAAGTTGGCTAAATGTTGGAAGTGCCACCAGATACCTGGGTCATTTTATCATATATAGTGGACTTGTCCAAAAGCAAAAAAATACTGGACAAAAATACATATGTGGTTGGAAGAAATGATAAAACAACATATTTCTATTGGGGATTCTACCCAAAAATACAGTGCGGAAAATGCATATTTAATTATTCATATATTAACCGCAGCTAGAATTGTATTTGCACAAAGCTGGAAGAATGAAGAGATGCCTACCAATGAGAATATGATTAGGATAATATTAGAATGTGAAGAAATGAACAGACTAACGCTTGCAATTAAGGAAAAAGAGCAAACTGAATATTATATGACATGGGATTTATTTTATCAATGGTTAAGCAATAAAAATGGAAATTAGAAAGAGGGAAACAAAATAAAGAAGATATGTTAAAAGAGATAAGCAAATATTATGATTAGCATGTTGAATATTACTATTTTAATACTGTAGAATTAGTATGTGGAATATTACTATTTTAATATTGTAGAATTAATATCAATGTAATGAATGATGCTGCAAATTTTGATTATTGTTCAACAAAGATACTTGTACCCAGATAACACACTGCAACTGAAGATGGAAGTATGTTAAAAATAAAAAAAATAATTTAAAAAATGTTTTCTTATGTATGATTTACACTGAAGATGGCATTTAATTTTGTTGTACGAGGTGCAATGACAATAAAATCTTTAAGGCATCACATGTGGGGAATTTATAATCTCTTTATATTGTCTTGTGTTTATTCAGGCACAGAGCTGTACAACCTGTTTTTAAAAGAATTAGATGCACAAAGATGGGTGAGAGTGGGGACTGGGGGAAAAAGCCACAACAGAGTCAAGAAACAATGAACATTGCAGAATTTGGGAAATAGTTAAATTGACCTCTTCGATCAGAGATAAGGCAACTAGAACTTTGGTAAAAGATTGGATATCTCTGATGGATGTTTTGTTGAAAATGGAAAAAATAAATTGGCAATTTATAGATTTGTTATTTAAAACGGCATGAGCCATGTCGTAACTTTAAAGAGAGAAGAGATGTAATCAATTTGTTTGTAAAGAATATTGGAAGTTTTTTTCTTTCCTTTCCTTCACTGTTTTTTCTACTTACTCTTTTATCTTTTTTCTTAATTTGACACTACATAATTTCAAGTTTATATGGATATATACATATGCATATAGAAGATAGAATTCTTTATTGGCCAAGTGAGATTGGACACAAAGGGAATTTGTCTTGGTGCATATGCTCTCAGTGCATATACTCTCATATATACATATACTGTACATATATATATGTATGAGAAATAAAAAGATAAGTGAATTTAAGGTGGCCACAATAGCTTATTTTACTCTGGGAAAAATGTCCAATATTTCATTGCCCCACAATGCAATTAAAGAAAATGGAAATAAATTTGAATGAAGGAAAGGGAACACATAAAATATGCCCATCTGTCCCCCAGAATGATCTCAGTTACTTTGGTAGAATCAGAAATGTGGGATTCTGGGGGGGGGGGGGGGGGTAACCATTTCCTGGAGCAACCACTTCCTCTCTAATGCCTTAAAGGGAGGCCGAAAGGAGCACTCAGACCATGTCCTGCCTGGGCCTTCTGGTGTGGGTCAGAGATGGGGAGCCAAGGTGGTCCTTAGAAAAGTATGAAGAAACCTAGACATTCAGAAGGTCACCTTAATGGGGGAATCTAGGTCTAGGTTCTTCATACTCCCCAGGGGCAGGAGGGGCAGGCTTTGGGGGCCTCTCTCTGCAGGAGGGCTTCTGGGTGTGGGACGGCTGAGGACGGGTCCCTGGCCCCCTCCTGCCCATGGGCTTCCTGACCTCCAGAGGCTTTGGCCTCCCCCTGGGGTTCAAGTTCCTCTCTTGCCCGGTCCTCAGGTTATTCCTGAAGGGCTTCCTCACCTCCCTTTTGTTACCTGAACAATAAGTAACCCAGGTAGTTAGTTATCAACTCAAAGGGAACAAGAGCCTGGTTGATAATTTATAGCAGCATCTCAAATTTAAATGGAAAGTAAATATCAAGTTGTTAGCATTAAAAGAAAGCCCAATCCTCAGAACAGGGAATTCAACTTTCGGGGTGGGGGACGACTCCATGTTCCTCCCATCAGCACCCTTCCTGCTGAAATCTCCTTCTCTCCTTTCCATTCTCCTTCACGTCCAGATGTCCCCCCTGTCCTGCCTCCCTCAGTGCTGAGCCAAGCCAGTCTGGGGCGGCCCCAGTTTAGCCTAGGTCAACCAGGACCTTGGATTCCCGGAGACTCCTTGCTGAGGACCAAGCGGGAAGCCAGATCGCCACGCGTGCCAAGGATGCGGCCATCCCTGCTGTCCTTTGACCTCTCCCCAGCTTTTCTGGAATGCGGTAGACTTGGAGATGGACAGAAAGAAAGGTAAGATGTGTGTGTGCAGTGATGTGTCTTATTCTCCTTGATGGATTTGGCCCTGGCTGGCTGAGGCTGGATTCTGCGCTGTCTGAGGCAACACCAGATGTGTTGCAATTTTCAAACACAGGCCCCAAGGTCCGCAAGGAAACCGTGAGGAAGGGTCCCTGGGCCTACTTCTCTTTCACAGAACGTGATGCCAGTTGCCCAAATGGGTTTTCGTGTTTTTGGAATGGAATTCCATTTCCCATTCACCCTTCCCAATTTCCTCTCTATTTAAGAGAAATCTTGCCTGGGATTTTCCTTCAGGAAGTAGCAGCCTCCACAATGAAGGGCTTGAGGCTCAACCCACGCTCTAGCCCCCTCCTGCCCATCAGTGGAAGTTTTGTGGCCCTTTTCAAACTCTGGGAACCCTCTCAGCCTTGGCTACTGCCCCCCCCCCAGTTTAGCAATTTGGCGGGGGTCCCTCCTAGGTGCTCCGTGCCCCCAACCCTTTGGTGTTATTGAATCTGAGGGTAACGGCAGGCAAGCTGTCAGTGAAAGTTCTGGAGGAGCCCAGATCTTATCCAAGAACCAAACTCATGAGAAGGAGACATGCCAGCACATCAGCACCCATAAACCTGGGAGTGTCTATGGAGATTCGCAATCATCTTCTAGGTCATGGTTTCCCCAAAAGTGCTTTTCCAAAACACAAGTGGACTTTCTTTCCCCTTGAAAGAGTTTCAGTTCTCATCCAAATATCTAGATGAGAACTGAAGAAGCTTCTTGAGGATGAGGAGCGAAGCGTTTTCAAGGAAATGAACCCCAAGAAAGTCCAGCTTCCTTTTGGAATAACACCTTTGGGATTTTCATTCAGGACTGGCTTTCAGTTGGTTCTCTCGGGGAGGGGCTGAAAGAGTTTCAGTTTGGCTTTGCAAGGGCCAGCTCACCTTCTGCACCTTTGCAGTCATCAGTATTTTTCCTAAGGCCAAAGTCCAAAGTGCTTCCACAAGCTGGATAAATTAACAGGAGTCCATGTTTACTTTCTCCTCCCTTGCAAGATAAAGAGCACAATGTGTTCCCAGAAGGACAGTAAGAAGGCCTGGATGTGGTCCAGAAATGGCCCTGGAAGGCAGATCTGTCATGCCACCAGAGGCAAAAGGGTGGACAGACTTTTGGGGTGCAGCTTGTTGGCTGCAATGGTGTCTTTCCTGCTAGGTTGGGATGGTCTTCTTCCATCCCTCTCCATGCCAGTTATGTCAAGGTGCACCCCCCACTCCCCAAAGTGGCTGTAACCATCTTGCTAGCCAAGGAAAGTGAACAGAATTAGGACTTGTCTTGGTTCCTGGGTAGGAAAGCACCAGGGAACATAGACTCCCACTTTCCAAAGAAGTGGAAAAATCTTCCTGTAAGAAATCATTTGCAGTCATAAAAGCTGTGTTGAGATGGTCTGGGAAGAGGAGAGAAGCAAGGAAAATGTTCTTCTTTACACAGAGAACAGGCACCAAGAAAGAATATGATTACTATGGTCAGTTGCACCAACATGCAAATTAATGAAAATCGGTGCAACTAGCTGCCCTAAAACAAGGGTGCCCAACCTTTGCACCTTGAAGATTTGTGGACTTCAACTTTCCAGTGTGCTGGCTGGGGAATTCCGGGAGTTGAAGCCCAAAGTCTTCAAGTTGCCAAGGTTGGACACCTCTGCTCTAAAGAGCTTTGAAAAAGGGCTCCTAAATACACATTAAAAAGACCCCCCTTTTTAGCTCATCAGAGCCCTTATACTACATTTGCATTAGACTCCTGGTATTCCACACTTTCAATCACCTGATAAGAGAGCGGAAAAGGCCAATTTCAGCCTTGCAGTGTTGATCTTATTTTATTGTATGATTTTCTAGACATACAAATGAGTATGTTATCAATGGGGGCAGGGGTTTGACTCCAGTGATTCTGTTCTCAACCAAGGACCTAAGAGCCAGTGATGCATTGCCAAGAAATAGAACAATGTTTTGCAAAATGAGGAATGTCAAGTCTATTAATGCTTTGGGTGTTGCACCAGGGCCCTGTTGTTGTTGTTGCTGTTATTTCTAGGAGGGGTGGATGCAAAATACTGGCTAGACTAGAGCATGAGCCAAACGCAAAAAGGTGATGTGGGGTCAAAATAGCTGGATTTGGCAGGATACAGGGGTATCCACAGGGCGTAGTCAAACAAGCAAAGATGATGGCCAGGATAGCATGATAGAAAGTGTTTTTATGCGGTTGCCTATAAAAACCAGCAGAGCTTCAATGACTCCATTGTGGCTGCCATCTTGACTTTTCTGACTGTACCCTGTGGACCTGGTGTGTTACAGATTAGAACAGAATAGAATAACAGAGTTGGAAGGGACCTTGGAGGTCTTCTAGTCCAACCCTCTGCTTAGGCAGGAAACCCTCTACCATTTCAGACAAATGGTTATCCAATCTCTTCTTAAAAACTTCCACTGTTGGAGCATTTACAATTTCTGGAGGCAAGTCATTCCACGGATTAATCAAGCAGTTAATCAGTGGAGATCCTCATCATGAGTCTTGGAGCTGGTTCATATTGTGGGCTCCTTTGATCTTGCCCTGGAAGCTACATTCACACATTTAAAGGGTCTGCAAAAGAGCAGTCTTCGAATTTGTGTTATTCTCTGTTGCCCAGAGGTCTGAAACTTTGGAAAAATAGATTCAGGTTAAATGTGAAAAACTATTTCCTAACAGTGGGCTTCTCTCTTGATGGAGCACTGAAGAAGTCTTGTTCAGTGGAGGTTTTCAAGCCCGATGAGGGTTGGACTAAATTCAATCTTGGGAACTTTTAAGACTTGTGGATTTCAATTCCCAAAATTCCTCAATTCTGAGAACTGAAGTCCACAAGTGCTATGTCTGGGGAATTCTGGGAATTGAAGTCCATAAGTCTTAAAGTTGCCACGCTTGGGAACTCCTGGACTAAATGACTACTAATGTCCCTTCCAGCTCTAGGATCTTTTGAAAACAGATTGTTTGGTTAATGCTGTTTGGTTGATGCCTGGTCTTAAGGGCTCTGGGGGATGAAGAACTTAACTGAAGGGCTCACATGACCCTCAAGTCACTAGCTCTCTATCCCTCATTTAATATGAGGAATAATCCTGGTAATTGTGATTCTTTAAACAAACCTGGATGTAGTTTATGGTTTATGGTTTAGTGTCACATGTGAATTCAGTTACAGTTTCATGTTCTTGGCTAATTCCTCCCAAATCCTCTACCCGAGACTAAAACATAGGATTTGGACTGTCGGAAAATTATAATAGATATCTCAGAGAGGAAAAAATGTAAAGAAAAAGGTGGGGTTTTTTTCTTGTAACTAAATGACCAGATTGGTTTATGATAAGGAAATGCTTTCCCTAGGGAAGAAGTCGAAGAACCACAGTCTGGTGGGGAGTTTCCCAGAAGGACAGAGGGCATCCATGCTCCCTTGAAGAGGTTGTAGGAAAAGAGCCCTCCTAGCCTCTGGTAGCCCCAACTAATGCCTTTTAAGGCTCATCGGATTTATAACGAGGCATATTGTGCCTCCTAATAAAAGACGTTACTCCAAAATAATAGTTCTCAACCATGGCATAGCTGACTGGGGAATTCTGTGAGTTGAAGCCCACACACTTAAGGTTGCCATGGTGGAGAAACACTATATTCTAGGGGGGGCATGGTGGAGAAAGACCTATATTTTAGGGGGGCCGTCCAGAACTTCTCAGGTGTCATAATTCTGGAGCTTCTTCTGAAAGTTCTTTAAGAAAGCAAGAAAAGGAGGGAGACAGGAGGTTGCTGTGGCCTGGAGGGGGCTATGAAGGACCTCATGTTCTCTGCAGTTGGAGAGGATGGTCCCCACCTTTGAAGGTAGGTCCCTGAGGTTGGCTGCTGCACTCCGTGCCCCCAAGTTACCATGGATCTGACTTGATGATGGGGAAACCCGATGAGGTCAATCACTGGGGTTTGTCTCATTAATCCAGAGAACCATCTGGTAAGGCTTTATGATAACTCAGCTAAATCCTAAATGAGCTAATTCCGTAAATTTATGTGAGATGTTTTGAATTTTGAAATAGTGCCAGATCAGAGGGCTTGTCATTGTCGTTGGGGCATATTCCTGCAAAACTGGCCAGAATGCTTTCCTTGAGCCCTGGGCACCCACCCAGTTCAGGTGAACCACCACTTAATGCTATCTGTCTGTCTGTCTGTCTGTCTGTCTATCTATCTTCTGTCTCTCTCTCTCCCTATCATATCTATCTTCTATGTATCTACTATCTCTCTCTCTATCTTCTACCTACCTACCTATCATCTCTCTATATATACTTATCATATTTATCTATCTATCATGTATCTATCTATCTATCTATCTATCTATCTATCTATCTATCTATCTATCTATCTATCTATCTATCTATCTATCCATCCATCCATCGAATTATCTATTGAATTATCTATCTATCTATCATCTATCTATCTTTTTATTTAGTATATGGCATAAAGTACTTGGATAACAGTAGTAAAAATATATAAACGAAGCATATAATACTATGGTACATGTGTGAAGGGAATATGTACATAAGTACTTAAGTGCGACCACAATGGAACCCAAAATTTT
Organism: Bungarus multicinctus; assembly: GCA_023653725.1. Taxonomy (NCBI): domain Eukaryota; kingdom Metazoa; phylum Chordata; class Lepidosauria; order Squamata; family Elapidae; genus Bungarus; species Bungarus multicinctus. The sequence goes on from CM042836.1 coordinate 172,021,900, forward strand.
TGTTGCTGAGACAGTTGCTAAGTGAGTTTTGCCCCCTTTTACAACCTTTCTTGCCATGGCTGTTAAGTGAATCACTGCAGTTGTTAAGTTAGCACTGTGGTTGTTAAGTGAACCTGACTTCGCTTGTCAGAAGGTTGCAAAAGGGGAATACGTGACCCAGGGACTCTGCAACCGTCGTAAATCTGAGTCGGTTGCCAAGCGGCCGAATTTTGATGATGTGAATTTTGATCACAGATGCTGCAATGGTCGTAAGTGTGAAAAATGATCATAAGTCACTTTTTTCAGTGCCGTTGTTAACTTTGAACAAATGGTTGTAAGTCAAGGACTACCTGTAATCAATTTTGTAAGGTATGAGGAATTCAACAGTTAGTTACAGGTCATGTTTTAAAATACGTCAGCTCCTGAGAATGGAATAAGTATTCTATATATTAACACCTGGCCTAGTGCTGACCCGGCCAGAGAAACGCCCCCACTCCCCTCCTTCTCCCCTTCTGCCCTGCTGCTTTCCCAGGACCCTTTGCAGGACAGGTGTTCTCTGGCTTCAGCGCTTTCCTCTAAGAAGAGACACCTGATAAATCATCAGAAGTTAATGATCAAAAAGCTTATCTGAGCCTTTTCGTTTATAAATATATAAGACAAAAGAGAAATAATAAAGCCACTGGATAATTAGTAACCAGTCCAGTCCTGAAACGTTGGGAACCAAGCTGACCCTAGATCTGCAGGCAGAGTCAGGGCGACTTGGGGGACGAGAAGAAGGGGTCACCTGAAGGGCAGGTAGCCTGGAAGCTGAAGCCCAGGAGGGGAATTAGCGAAGGGAGGTGACGAGTGGGGAAGGCCTCCCTAGCTGCAACAGAGGAAGAGGAGGAAGAAGCCCAGAGCTTGTCTGCTTTGCGCCACAGGTAAGGATCCCATCTAGGGCGTGCTTGTCCTTTGCTAGGGAGGGGGCCTCCCTCAATCTCTAGGGCAGAAGAGTTTCTCGACTCCCGCACTCTCTCTCTTCCCTTCCTTCTGGAAGAGGGGCGTCTGCCTTTGCACTCATCATCCCCTGCTCCGTGTGGAAAGAGATGGCTGCTCCCAACAGACCTTCAGGGCCTCATGTGGGCTTCACGTTTTCCAGGGGAGCCTTTCATAACATGCCTGGTGTGAGACTCCCCACTTTTTGTCCAGACAGACCTACGACCGACCCACTCTTTAGCAATGGCCTGAATCAGCCCTTTAGAAAAGAATAAAAAACCAGCGTAAAATAGTGTCAGGAAACAGCCCCTGCATTGATCCAGGAGAATGAAAGGAATATAAGGTGGGGACGAGGCATTGGGGGGGCGGGCGGTCTTCCATCCTGTACAGAAACTGTCAGGAGTCATGACTGGGGGTGGGGGCAGCAGTCACAGTGCTAATATCAGGCAGCAAAATGTGCCCCCCAAAACGCATTGCCCAAGAAAAGGGGGGCCTCATACAAAGGCTTGAATTAATCCTATGGAATTGTTCCCCCTCCCAAAATTCAGCTACCTGTTTTTAAGCTGGTTAGTTGTAGAGGAACACGCTTTGTAAGTTGTGTGTTTGTGCAACTCGCTTTATCATGTGCCGTGGGTTACAATTAGTACAGGTGAAAGGTATCTCTGCCATCCACACAGCTCTTCACAAACAGCTTGCTCCCCATTTGGTTCTATGGGGTTCCTGCATGCAGTTTGCTCTGAGCAATATTTGAAATGGGCCCCCCCAAAAAACAGAATGTGGAAGGTTGTTTTCTGCTTTTACTGAGAAAGGATTCGCCCCACCCCCACCCCAGATGCGCTTGAAATGTCCATTGCCCCTCCACCCTCTTTCAGGATTTCATGGAGCGGTAGAAGTTGGAGCTCTTGGGATAAACCACTGAAGTTTAGGTTAGTTGGGATCCCTAAACTACTCCTGGGGTCATCTTTCTCTCACCAGGCCCCTCTCCCTTCACGTGGGACTGCACCTTCCATCCTCCCCAGCCAATGCCTCCTTCAGAGGGGTCCTATTGAGGGAAGGGGTCCCCAAGTGAAGGAGGAAGAAGACAAGAGCCACGGACGAAGGGAGAGAGAAGGGCGAGGAGAAGAAGGCGAGAGGCAAGAGGTGCTCTTACTGTAATAATCTCTCCACCACGGCTTTCTGGTGAGCAGCTTCTTCTGGGCTCAGGTTTTCCAGTTCCTTCATGATTGGAGGAGTGAAGTCTTCCCCATCATCCGAGGTCTCCTCCTCCGACATCCTGGACTCCCCCATTCCATTGGGGAGATGTGGGATCTCACCGCAAGGCTCCCCCTTCTCCACTTGGAGGGTCGCCCCGAGCTGCTGGCTCTCCCTGTGGTGGTGCAGTTCGGACTCCGCCAGAGCCTTGATCAGGGTCTCCTTGCTGAGCCCCGATTCCAGCAGGGCTCCCAGCAGCTCCAGCTGAAGATGGGTCAGTTTGGAGACCATGGTCCCGACTGCCCTCCTCACCTGGAACCTGCGCGTCCCACGCCGTTTGCCACCGAGCTGCTTTTTGGGGCTACATCATGCTTCCGAAACCGGCTGTCCAGCCGCCAGCGGAGTAGAAATGGCCGCAGGTCTTCTTTTGGTGCCCCCCCACCCCCAATTTCCCCGAGACCAAAAAGAAAAAAAGGAAAGGAAAAGCTGCCTCAGTCCCCCCACCACTGTCCTGAGCCAGTCCTGATAAAGGGACCCTCGCCTCTCTGTTTACATTGGAGCAATGCAAATTCTCCAAGGTTCATATTTATCTGTGTGCTTAGGCAAGTAGCTGAACTTTGGACTTCGGCATTGCGACAGCAGTTCACAAAGTGCGTTAGGAGGGAGGGGGGGAGAGCGAAAATGGGGGAGAGGAAGAGAGAGGAGGAAAGCTGATGGAGAGAAGGGCCAGGGACGCACAAGGACCCCACAGCCTCTGGCATTTGTGGGGAAAGGAGCTTCCAATCGAGGCGAGAGCTTGAGGGACCTCATCGAAGAAGCTCCATGGGAGAATGGTATCTCAGATGGGCCCTCCAGACCTCCTCTCCCTCGCCTCTAGGTTAACGGAGAGCCACCTCCAGCATGGGGGGCCCTGTTGCAGGACAGTCATTGAGGGGGAGTATGTCCCATACTCTGCTGCCTGTTTGGTGTGACACTCTTGGTGGCCTCGGCATGGGACCTTCTCCCTTGAACTGAAGGCTGCTTCGCAGACCTCACTGGTCTGTTTCCTTCTTTGGCAACCAGACTCCAGTCGGAACATCCCTCTTTCCTCTTATAGGAAAGGGAAAGAAACAACTTTAACCCCAAGCATGTGGGATGGTGGTGAAACAGAACCTTGGATCATGATTCCTTCCAATTCTGTCCATTCCAGGGCTGTGAAAAATGGACCCAGGGTTGAGCTACTTTTCCCCCTCACAAAACGTGGCAAATGGAATTGCACAATTGTGCTCTTACTGTCCTCAAAAACAACCTAGAGATGTAACAACAACAACAACAAACACATTACATAGACCTAAGGCACCTTAAAAGCTTGTAAGAAGATAGGTTTAATTTGTTTTAGTTCAAAATATTGGTTTTCCTGGTTGATCATTAACTTGTGAACTAATATTATTGGCTGGAATTTTGCAATAGTTGTGTTTTTCTTTTGATCTAGTTTCTCTTACTAAGCATCTATACAATAGCTTTGTAAAGGCTCAGAATGAATGCTACAACTACTATTGTTAATCAATTAATTGTGCAACAATCAGTTGCTAGAGGCATTTGGCTTTAATCTGCAGTGGCTAAAGTGATATTTTACTGATAAGCCTCCCTCCACCCACTAAAAAAGAAAACAATAAAAGTTATTTTATTTACAAGGTAGTCCTTGACTTATGTCCCTAACAGAGGCTGAAGAATAACATGAGTTGGGACCCTGGTAGCCTTTTAGTCCAACCCCCTGCTCAAGCAGGAGACCCTACACCATTTCAGACAAGTGGCTGTCCAGTCTCTTCTTGAGTGAGGGAGCAACCACAACTTCTGAAGGCAAATCATTCCCCTGATTAATCATTCTCAGTGTCAGGAAATTTCTACTTCATTCTAGGTTGCTCTCTCCTTAGTTGCTTCTTGTCTTGCCTTTTTGTGCTTTGGAAAATAAGTTGATCCCCTCTTCTTTCTGGTAGCCCCTCAAATATTAGAATACTGCTATCAGTCCTTGCAATTCATAATGGTTATAAAGCAGGTCAATATATGATTGGGCAGGCAGATTTTTGCCCCCCTTTTTGTAGCAGTCATAAAGGGAACTCCATATTCATAAAACAAACCCATTGTTCCCTATGGATCTTTTTGTTGAAAACCTGAAATAAATGCCTGTTTTCAGCAACAACAACAACAACAACCCACCAGGAATAAATGCCTGTTTTCAACAAAAACGTTATAAAATGTGGTCATGTGACCATGGGACACCCCAAACTCTTGTAAATGCAAGCTGATGGCCAAACTCCAGATATGCAGTCTCATCCACCCTCACTAATCATAATGCCCACAAGGAAGCTTTTATGTAAGTAAATTTTGGGTGGAGGGTGTGGACAAGGCTGTGTCCTGATTGGTGCAGGGAGGAGGGGAGTGGCCAACAAGAGTGGCCAACATTGTATAGATGCTTAGTTGGCCCTGAGCTCCAGAGTAGTGTCCTACTAGAGAACTGATTCTTGGGGTTCGTTAGACAGATGTTTTAAGAGAGAATTCAACATTAGGTTAGGCCAGGAATGTCCAACCTTAGCAACATTAAGATTTGTGGATTTCAACTCCCAGAATTCTGGGAGTTGAAGTCCACAAGCCTTAAAGTTGCGAAGGTTGGACACTTCTAACTTAGGCAGTGACTTTTAGACATGGATTTTGGAATGGCAGATATTTTTGAGTTTGAAACCTCCTGATAGAAACAACCAATAAGAACTGAATTCAGGAGCCACCTGCTGTTTCCCTGTTGCAGAAAACCACAACTAACAGTCTGCAATGCAGACTTATGAATCCCTTCATAAAGTGAAAATATGATAACTCTAAAGTCTACTAATGTAAGAGTCAGAAAGGGAGGGATGGGACGAAAAAGATGGGACACTGGGAGAAGAAGGCTGCCTGGGACATGTTTTGTCTCTCTGCCTTCTTGCCAATGATGTGAACTGCATCTGTGGCCTTCAGAAACCTTGGCTCCAGATCAGCTTAAAGACATTCTTTAGGTAGTCCCAGATTTGTGACCACAACTGAGCTCAAAATTTCTGATGCTAAGCAAGGCAGTTAAGACAGTGCCTCATTTTACAACCTTTTTTGCCACTGTTGTTAAATGACTTTGCTTGTCAGAAGCCAGTTGGGAAGGTTCTAAATGGGTGATCACACTACGCCAGGATAATATGACCGCAATAAATGCCCGCCAGTTGCTAACCATCCAAATGCTGACCATGGTTTGAAGTGTGCAAAAATGGCCGGAAGTCATTTTTTTCACTATTGTTATAATTTTTGAGGAGTCACTAAACGAATGGTTATAAGTCAAGAACTTATAGCAGTATTCCAATATTTGAGGGGCTGCCACAAAGAGAAGGGAGTCAACTTCTCCAAAGCCCCTGAAGGCAGAACAAGAAGCAATGGATGGAAACTAATCAAGGAGAGAAACAACCTGGAATTAAGAAGAAACTTCTTAATAGTGAGAAAAATTAATCAGTGGAACGGCTTCCTTCAGAAGTTGTGGGTGCTCCAGCACTGGGGCTCTTTAAGAAGAGGCTGGACAGCCATTGTCCAGAATGGTATAGGGGTCTCTTCCTTGAGCAGAGGGCTGGAGTAGATGACCTCCAAGTCCCTTTCCACTCTGTTTTGCTATCATTCTGCCTACTTGCAATGATAATCGTTCATCTTATACAATTTATTTTATTTATTTCATAAATTTTATATACCGCCCTTCTCCCGAAGGACTCAGGGCAGGTGAACAGCCAACTAAAATGCATATAAACAGAGATAAATATGGTTAAAAAAGAATTAAATTATAGGCTGCCCCAATAAAAATCTAAAACCCCCAATTAAAATAAATTAAAACTTTCGTACCCCACCCCAACTAATCTAAAACCCCATTTAAAATCCCATTTGAGTCAGCTCAGGCCGGCCTGCTCAAAGAGCCAGGTCTTCAGGTCACGTCTGAATGCCCTCAGGTCAGTGGTTGTTCGTAGCCCCGGAGGCATCCCGTTCCAAAGGGCGGGTGCCCCCACAGAGAAGGCCCTATTTCTCGGGGTCACCAGGCGGCACATAGAAGGCGTCAGGACCCGGAGAAGACCCTCTCTGTGGGAGCGCACGGTCTGTGGGAGACTACTGGCAGAATGCGGTCTTGTAAGTATCCTGGTCCGATGCCATGGAGCGCTTTAAAGACCAAAGCCAATACTTTAAAGCGAACCCGGAAGGCCACCGGCAACCAATGCAGCTCGCGCAGGAGGGGCATCACAATGACACACCTCCAACTTAGTGGGCATAGCTGTGATTGAATGGAGGAGTTAAGCCATGACTATCTTGCAATGGACACCTTAGCATTTTGCCACCTGCAGGTTTGTGAAAGAGCAGGCTAGTTAGAAGAATGTCAGGTCCCCTGTGCTGCTTTCCAGCGTCAGCAGGGCAGGGTTGCCAATAAAGCTGCAACCTTGACACAGGTGTGGGAGGAGAATGGAGGAGGCGCTCATTTTGGAGGCTCTGCAGCTACCGGCAAGCAGACAAAGGAGCTGAAGAAAAACAGGCCTTTGACTCTCAAAGGGAATGGAGGGTGCAGAAGAGAAAAAAGTATAGAGACAGAACAAAGCACAATGTGGAAAGGCAAGGGGACTCTACATGCTGGCCTTTCACAGAGAAGAAAAAGGAAGTAGAAGAAATTCTAGAGAGAGAAGCATTAAGGCAGAAGGCAGAATGAGTTTTTCCTGGGGGTCCAGTTGGCACTCTCAGACTGATGGCTATCCAGCTTCCTCTTGAACACGTCCAAGGAACATCCCTGACTCTACTTCCAAATTGCTCTTATTTGTTGGAAAAGGTATAAGATCTCCTGCTTGAGCAGGGCATTGGACTAGAAGACTTCCAAGATCCCTTCCAACTTTTATTCTTTTATTCTGCAATATCTGTTATCATGCTTAGAGTCTGCCTTTGGAATCACAGAATCATTGGCTGTGGAAGGAATCTCCAAAGAGGCCAAATTGTCATTAGGAAAGAGCTGAGCATTTTGGGGGATCATAGACATAGAATCTAGACCTTGGGGGTCTAGACTTGTGGACTTCGGAGTTGAAGTCCGCAAGTCTTAAAGTTGCCAAAGTTGGGGACCCCTGTTCTAGTCCAACCCTGTGCTCATGGCAGGTGACTTTATACCAAGGGTGTCACACTCATGGCCCCTGGCCCAGATGTGCCCCCACCCCTGCTCGGTTTAGCAAAGCGGAAAAAGTCCCAATTCGTCACATGATGCCATGATGACATGAGTTTGACACCCCTGCCTTATACCATCCTGGAAAAATGGTTGTCCCGTCTCTTCTTGAAAATCTCCAGTGTTGGAGCACTCACAACCTCTGGAGGGAAGTCATTCCACTAATGAATTGTTCTGTCAAGAAATTTCTCCTTAGTTCCAGGTTGGATCTCTCTTAAATTTCATCTGTTACTTCTTCTCCAGCCTTCGGGGTCTTTGGGCAATAGGTTGGCACCCCCCCTTCTTTGTGGCAGCCTCTCAAATACTGGAACCCTTCTATCATAACACCCCTAGTGATAGGACAGCATATCATATCAATCCCCTCTTCTCTATGATAGCCTCTCAAGTTCTCGAAGACAGCAATCATATCCCCTAGTCCTCCTCTTTGTTAGAGTAGACATACCCAGTTCTGGCAACTGTTCATCCTAAGTTTTATCCTCTAGTTCCCCAGTTATCATGCTCTTTCCTGCATTGTTTTTAGGGGCTCAGCAATTTTTCTATATCATGGTGACCAAAATTAGATATAGTTCACCAGTGCAGTGTAAAGCAGTAGTAACACTTCACTTGATCTTAAAACTTAAATCCTCCCGGTGATGCAACCTAGGGCTGCCTTGGCTGTGGGATCCACAGTCAAATTTCTATCTTATGGTACCTGTATTGACTGCTGTTTCCCCCCTCTCTTTTTAGGCCTGCTGTGTAGCTCGATGGGCAAAGGGGATTTAAACACTGGAAAGAAAATCGGAAGTGGGGTCAGTGGCTATGCCCCAACAAAGCAACGCACCTTTTCTAACCCTCCGCTTATTCCACCAAAGGAATTGAAAGGTTGTCTTTCGCTCCTGCAAAATTCCTCTTCATAAGCGCAATGGGGCATATTTTCCTTCTGCTGAAGTTGTATACGTATAAAACGTAAAGAAAACAATATTCAAGAGTTGTCTCTGAATTTGAAATACCTCCAAAACAGATGATTAAGGCATTTATACTTTCTCTTTAAGGTTATAAAATAACATGCTACAGTATCATCATCAGATAATGGACTTTAATTCAACTGCCAAATTATGTTTTATGAGAGCATTGACTATTAGTATTTTAAGATAATTTAAATATTTTAATATTTTCACTTAAACTAGAGAGGTTGTGGTATTATATGAAAAAGATCAACTTTTATATTTATTTGATGTTTTTTGTTACTTTTTAATCTGTCCTGTTATTCCTATCCTCTCTTAGTTTGTATTTTAACATTTATGAAATAAAGATATTTGTAAAAAAATGATGGAACTCATTTTAAATCAATTAACATGGGTGTGGCATGAGTGTGTAGGTTGAAGAATGCACAAACATCCTTTAACCCAACATCAGATCGGGCCAAAGGCTGGGCTACTCCGGCAGGCACCCTGATTTCAACGGGAGCAATTTATTACAAGGCAGAAGTTTTGGTGAGCTGCAGCGGAAAATCTAGAAGGAATCAGCACAGGGTGGGATTTTCCACTTTCCCTCCTGAGTCAGAAAGAGGCTTTGGGAAGATTTTCTTCTCCTTTCCTTTTTTCTCTTTTCCTCCCTCCCTCCCTATTTCTAGTTCTATTTCTTTCTCTCCCTCTTGTTAAAAACAAACAAACGGAGGCATTATAAAGTGGTATTAACACTTCATGTGATCTTGATTCTATCCTTCTGTTAATGCAGCCTAGAACTGTGTTGGCTTTTTTGGCAGCTGCAGCACATTGCTGGCTCATAGTTAAGTGATTGTCCACTAGGACTCCGAAATCCCTCTCATAATTACTACTACTGAGTGAGGTACCACATATACTGTACCTGGGCATATTGTTTTTCTTGCCTAAATGTAGAACCTTCCTTTTTTCATCAACGAATTTCATTTTGTTAGATAGCGCCCAATGTTCAAATCTGGGGCGTTGGCTATTCCTGCTAGCTTGGTATCATCTGCAAATTTGATGAGTTCCCCATCTATCCCCTCATCCAAATCATTCATAAAGATGTTGAAGAGTACTGGACCTAAAACAGACCCTTGGGGTACCCCACTGCATTCTTCCCTCCATGTAGATATAGTTCCATTGAGGACTACATGTTGCAGAGAATCTCTTCCACTGCCTTCTGTCTAGATCAATGTTTCTCAACCTTGGCAATTTTAAGATGTGCGGACTTCAACTCCCAAAGTTCACATCACTATTGATCTGATGGAAAGCTAAACTTTCCCTTTTCTCTTAGGCATTTCACTTTCAATCTTTTTTATAGTTTAGATTTGGAAATGTTGTATGTCTGTATTGGACTGAAGAAGTGATTTCCTGTTAATTGTATTCTCTTTGAAGCTAACATGACCCTATTGGTTCTGTTGCTATCTGTGTCACCCATTGGGCAAAATAACGAAGCATTTGCCTATTTCTTAATGAGTAGGCTGGAACTAGTAGCAGAGATGCAAGACCAAAGAGCTTCTGAACGAAGAGTTTCTGTGCAGCCCGAAAGGCCAAGCCGGTGTCTGTTGTCCAGCTTTGAAGTTGGATGGGGTTCATCTTTTTTGACCTGGGAGGGGGGAAGAGGTTTGGGGGGGGAGTGGCATCATTTCCTGTCCTTGTTGAATGCAGAGAAGCTCCCTGCTCTTCACTTCCCAAACCGAAACACGAGGCCCCACTACATCAAGATGCAAATGGAGGAAAGATGCTGTCTCCATTCCTTCCCAGGACTGACACAAGAACTTGCAAGAGAACAGAGATTCCCCCTCACCTCCTCAGACTCAGGCGGCATGTGGAATCTTGCAAGCATGTTGCAAACATGCTCCCACCCAGGGCTCTCCCCCTCTCTCCGTGGGGCCTTGGGACAAGCACCAAGCGGTGGGTGGTTCCCTGCCAACTCTTGCCCCTTTCTCTTAGCAACCAGCCCCATTTCTAATCCAAAGAAGCTGATTTCCCCCTCCCATTTCCCATCTCCTCCTCTTGAAAGGTACCCGGGGGACTCTATTAGACTACTTGGGAGAAAGTGGTTTGAAGACTGCAGCCTAAAGCCACCATATCATTATGATGTCTATACATTACAGAACTTCTCAGCTCTCCTGGGAAAGTTGGTAAAAAGGTTAATGATGTAATTACTGTTATTATCATAAGCATAATGAATGGAATTGCCTCATTTACTTAAATGCTGCCAAGCTATTTGCTCCTTGCTGGACGTCTCCCTGAAGGATAGCATCTCTGCTAATCCTCCTGGCAAATTTGTTCCTTTCTTTCAGGTTAAAAGCTGGGAAGGACTGCAAGACAAGTTGGAAGCCCCAGGTTCAGTTCTCTGCTGCAGAGTTCCAGTGGGGGGTGAGTAGGTGCAAATTCTCGGGATTGCAAAATGTAACCAATAAGGCTTCCCCTGACCCGGTATTTCTCAACCTTGGCAACTTTAAGATGGCTGAACTTCAGAATTTCCCAGTCAGTGTGGGAAATTCAGTATGGCTGGGAATTGGAGTTCACCCATCCTAAAGTTGCTAAGGCTGAGAAGCTCATTGCCAACCCTTCTTAAACCCAGCAGCTGGATTCTACATAGCAAGAAGCCACAGCATGTGCTAATTTCTGCTCCTAGGGATCATAACTGCCATATAGGGCGCAATGTTCTACGTGAATCTTTGGGGTTTGTTTCACAGATCATAGTTAAAATAATAGCAATAGCACTTAGACTTATATACTGCTTTACAGCCCCTCTCTAAGCAGTTTACAGAGTCAATCTATGGCCCCAACAATCTGAGTCCTCATTTTACTGACCTCAGAAGGATGGAAGGCTGAGTCAACCTTGAGTCAGTGAGAATTGAACTGCCGAACTGCTGGCAGCCGGCAGCCGGCAATCAGCAGAAGTAGCCTGCAGTACTGCATTTTAACCACTGTGCCACCACACCTCAGAGTTTAGCGTTGGCAAAGCCAACCACTTGAATACAGGTAGTTCTCAACTTGCAACCATTTGTTTAGTGACCATTCAAGATTTCAAAACCACTGAAAAAAGTGACTTATGATAGTTTTTCACATGACCATTGCATATCCCTATTGTCACGTGATAAAAATTTGGATGCTTGGCAGCTGGTTCATATTTATGACGGTTGCAGTGTCTGGGGTCAGCTGGTCCCCTTTTGCAACCTTTTGACAAGCAAAGTCAATGGGGATACTAGATTCACCTAACAATGTTACTAACTTAACAACTGCAGTGGTTCACTTAACTGGAGCAAGAAGGGTCGTTAATGGGGCAAAATTCACTTCGCTTGCTTAGCAACAGAAATTTTGGGTTCAACTGTGGCTGTAAGTCAAGTACAAAGATACAGGTTCTTTATATTTTTCATTAAGATTAAAGACTGTTAACCAAGCAAGCATATAATAAATGAAATTTATTTAAAACAACCAAAGCTACTGGATTCTGAATCCAATTTTCCTTCATTCCTCAGTTCATCTTAACTAATGACAACTGACTACTTTAATTCTTGGGGAAAAAAACACGAATGCCCTTGACCCATGCTGCATGTGTTCTCACAGGCTGGGATGAATGTCTAGATAGGACCATGAGGAGGCAGGCGTTCTGCGCCAGGTACAAGCGTGTTTTCATCTGCTGAGGGCTGCACTTCTCTGGATGTATTTTGGGACTGTTGAGGAACATGCTCAGCTGGTCAGAGATCACATCATGGGGTGCCATAGTATAAGGGTGGTAGTTGATAGCAAAATAGGGAATACTTTTTCCCAGTCTTTGTCAGACATGTTAAGTCTATCTGTTGGATTATAGATGTCCAAATTCTAAGCATGACAGCAAATCTTTTTACAGTGTGCAATTTAAAATAAATGTTAGAGGTTTTTTTAATCAAAGGGGTAAACCCATTCGTGGCCTTTCATTTGCTGCAATTCTTTCTTTTCCTTTCTTTTCTATTTTTTAAAATCTTGCTGCTTTCACAATTATACATCTTGTGTTATAAGACAAAAGAAAATATTCTATTAAGTATTTGTCAGATACTTACTTACTCTTCCCAGAATATATGCAGATAGTAGAATCCTCAATCTGGCAAATTATATCTATAGACACAAAATAATAAAGAACTCAGCTTGGAAGAAACACCACTGAATCATCATCATTCTTGGCTTTGGGCCTGACATTAGATCACTTGGAACCTACAGCCGGCTGCACCTTGATTCGTCCATGGAACACAACTGCTTTGAGAGCTGCAATGCTTACCTGTTCATCTCTGGGAAAAATTCAAGGTGTTGGTTGTCATCTTTGATGTGGGCTTGTGCTATTAATTGCAGAAGGAACTTCATCCAGGGCCTCTCTTTTAAAGAATGTTGGTGACAATGTGTTAAGGCAGCCTTTTTAAAAATATATATATCACTACCACCATTCTCTGAAATAGCCTCAAGGATTGACTTACCCCAACCTTATTGGGATTTAAGAAGACAAACAAAATCTGGCTAGGACTTGAAAGGGAATTGATTTAGAACATAGAAGATAGTATAACATAGTTGGAAGGGATCTTTGAGGTCTTCTAGTCCAACCCCTACTCAAGCAGGAGACCCTAAGCCTAGACCATTTCAGACAAGTGGCTATCCAGTCTCTTCTTGAAATTCTCCAGTGATGGAGCACCCTCAACTTCTGAAGGCAAGCCGGACCACTGGTTAATTGTTCCGATCTCCTCACAAACAGCAACAACATAAGCAAAGCTGTATTTATGCACTGGTGAATTCAAGGGTGAATTGTGCAGTTGGAAGATGCTTTAGAAGTCATTCAGTCTAAGCAGGCTGGTATAAAATTCACTGAAATATTTAGCAAATTTATTTAATTAAAGTTATTTATATGGCCTCCAATCTTGCAAACATGACTTCTGAGGCTAAACAACTTAAAACCATACAAACAAATAAGTGCAAAACCAAAAGCAATATAATGCGGCATCAGAAAACAGCAACAACCTGAAATCAACTAACCACTTTACCCCAAAGTTTTGCAAAGCAGCCAAGTTTTAAGACCAGCAACCTCTGCTCAAAGACCACCGGCAAAGTAGATTTCATCACTTTGTGTGGAAGAGGCTTTCATTGCCTTCCAGCTTGAACCATCAGGAAGTTCTGCCTGATGTCTATTCTGGAAATAAAGCATGGATATAGCATGGTTTCAAGCCTGAAATTGTCATAAGTGTAGCCATTTTAGTTTGTTTTAATATATATTCTTTTTCTTATTTTCCCTGTGGAATCTTATGGTCAGCTGTACATGTCAAAGAGATTGAAAATCAAAAAAGTGTGATCCCAGGAAATAAATATAATCCCAGGATGGATTCTATCTCTGGATTAAATACCAGTCAGGCTGGTATTTCTTGTGGCAGAATTCCTGACTTAGATATTTTTTGTGTGATGCACTATGCATAGGTCTGCACTGCTGCTATTATGTTATCACAGAGTGAAATATCAGGGATTAATATATACTGAGTTTTAAACCCCCGTATGGATTGGAAAGTATCAATGCCAGTTGATGCACCCTGGGATTGTATTTATTTCCTAGGATCACACTTTTGACCCACATTCCCTTTGACATGTACAGATGACCATAAGGTTCCATGCTATATCCATGCCTTTATTATTTTTTTCTATACAAATGCAGGATTTTGCATTTGCTCCTGTTGGAATTCATCCTGCTGGTTTCCATTCATTGTTCCAGCATCCCAAGATCCTCTAAATCTTAAACTTATTTTCTATTTGTCTCTATTTTGTGGTGGTTATTGACCAAATAAAGATTACTTGTAGCTTAAATTAGATGTTTTCTAATGAACCAAAGATGACTTCAAAGGAAAATATCTGGTTCATCTGCAAACCAGATAAATCGTATTTCCTAATTCCTCATCCAAGCCATTTATTAACATATTAAATTGCAGACCTACAGTAGATCCCTGTGGTATGCTGCTTGACACTTCTTTCCAGCCTCATGCAGAGCTATTGATGTTAGAATAAATTTATATGCTGACTTTCAGCGACTTTATAAATGGTTTACCAACAGTTAAAAACATTTAATCAAGAAAAGAGTTTTCAAAAGTGCTGTGAGCCATTGTCTACTTCCCGGGACTAAGAAAGAGTGAATGGCCCAAGATTGCCCAGCTGGCTTTGTGCTTGAGAGAGGGCTAGAACTCACCGTCTCCCAGTTTCCAGCTTGGTGCTTAACCATTGCGCCCAATGGGCTCTCCACATCAGCTGTCCCTGAGCCCTCCAGCAACATTTTGCTAGAGTGCCAATCCAGTAAATGAGAGCCAGCTTAAGCCTTAAGGCATCATCAGGCTAGAGACTGGGTGGCTGCGAGTTCTAGTCCTCCCTCAGGCACAGCTGGGAAACCTTGGGCCAGTCACTCACTCTCCGCCCTAGGAAGGAGGCAATGGCAAAGCACTTCTGAAATACCTCGCCCAGAAAACTGTAGAGCCTGAACGGGAGGAAAACATGCCAGGCAAGGGGAAAAGGCGCAGGGAGAAGGCCGGGGCTGGCGGGGTCTTCTCAGCTCTCCGGCCTGACTCCAAACGGCCCTTTGGGCATCCTCCGCCGTTCGGCATTTCTCCTCAGAGGGGAGTGGACTTCAACTCCCAGAATTCCCCAGCCAGCAGGGTGAGAAGCACGGCCTGGCTTTGTTTGGACACAGGAAGGACGATTCCAGAGGGATTCTACTGTCCGGAAAGCGAGAGATATCGGAAGCCCGGGGCTCCCTGCGATGGGCAGCCCAATCAGTGTCCTGGTCTCGGACTCAACTCCGCTTCCCCACGATCCCTTCGGGCAGGACTGGAAAAAAGCACAACAAGCGCAGCACGGGGCGCACGCGCAGCTGGGTAGGCGGGGCCTCCTCGCTCGCCTCTTTCTCCGCCAGGCGCCGCTGTCTTCCCCGACGCGCTGCGCCGAGGCACGTGAGCCTGTTTGGGCCACGTGATGCGCCGCCGGCGTGCGTGAGTGCGTGCGTCCGTGCGTGAGCGGCCGACGCGCCTCCGCCCCGCCCCGCGCCCCCCGCCCCCCGCCCCCTCCGCGCGAGAACGAGCGAGCGACCGAGCGGCCTCCCCTCAGGAGCTCGTCCAGCCCGCCGCCGCCGCCGCCGCGCCCTCCTGCTCGGTTATGAGGCGCGCCCGCCGGCACTGGAGCGCAGCTGGGTCTGTGCGGCGCGGCCGCCGCTGAGGCTTCGCCGCCTCCGCTTGGGCGGGGACCGCCTTCCCAGCCCCCGCCGCTGCCGCCGCCGCCGCTATCGCCGCCAGGATGGGCCGGGAACCGCAGCCGGGCCGCCGCTGAGCGCGAGACGCGGAGGGAGCCGAGAACGGCAGCGGGAGGAGGACGACGAGGAGGACGAGAACGAGGAGGAGAAGGGCTGGCGCCATGGCGGAGCAGACCTACTCCTGGTGAGCTTTGCCGCCGCCCCCCCGGCCTCCCCGGGAGTCCCGCTGGCCGAGTCCCGGCTCCGGCCCTTCCCTTCACGGGCCGCCCGAGGCTCCCGAGACGCTGCGCTCCGGTTGGTGGGGGGGGGGCAGCCCTGGTGCTTCCGGCCTGGGAGCTTTTGTCCCCCTGAGGAAAAAAGGGGCCGAGCGACCCCCCTCCTCCTCCCCCCGGCGCTCCGGTGGGCCTGGAGCGCACCTGGAGGCGCCCACCAGGCTGAGGGCAGCGGGAGAGTCTCGGTCATCAGCGCTTCCCTCTCCCCCTCCCCCCAAAAAAATCGAGGCTCCGGGTCTGTTGTTGGCCTAAAAAGTGGCCGATTCGGGGGCGCTCAGTCGTGGGGGGGGGGTGGAAGATGGAGGAGGCCGCGCATCTCTGTGTGTGTGTGTGTGTGTGTGCGCGTGCCATGTTGCCAGACAGGCTTGGGAACCCCGCTGGGCGGGCATCTGATAAAAGTCCGGGATGCTGCAACCGTCTCCTCCTCTCTCCGGCCTTGGAGCAAGCAGAGCATCCCACCACTTGCGCGCACATCACACCGGGCTTCTGCCGCCCGCCGCCGCCTCTTCGTGCCTCCACCCGTTTGCTCTCGGGGAAACGGCTCGGCGCGCCTTTTATGGCCGTCTCCGAGGTGCCTCCCTGCCCTTCTGCCAGCAACAGATTTGTTTGTGTGGAGAACAAAAAACCGGAGCGGTAGAGGAAGGCCATTTTCCGAGGGGAAAGGGATTAAGGGCGGAGGGGGGGATTGCCTTGAGTGGCTTTCTTATTGTTATCTGATGGGGGCTCCTAGCCAGTTGTCTAGCTGTAGGGCAACCTTGCTTTGCTTGTGTGATGAGGGGGACAAAAAGGGGGGGCTGCAGCTGTGCACGTGTCTCACAGTGGCTTGTTCTCCCTGAAATCTGCAATTATGAGAAGAGGCAGCGCTGCCCTTTCTGTTAATTCCTTCTTATGATGAACTCTTACAGAGACATGATTCATACTACAGTTCACACTAATGTAGCTTGATTTCATTATTTATTTACTAATCTGACATGTATTATGACATGATGGCCCAGCAAATTCCCGGTGGTTTACAATGTTTAGAATATTCCTGTTAAAAGATCGAATTTGGATAAATGGTACAGCTGTTAAAACAGTAGGTATATATTTTGATTATTGGATGCTATAAACCCATGCACTGTTACCTAGTAAATGATTGTATATTGTTTAGTGTAATGTCTGAAAACAGCTAAGAACTAATGGGCTTCATTTGTAAGTGAATGGACATAATATTACACCATGCTTTTAATTATGGTTGGGAATTTAGTATTCATACATGAGATTCTCACATAAAACAGTAAATGGAAAAGCTTGGATGGCTATTGTGTCGAGGAATGCTCTTTCATATTCCTTTGATGGTCTTTTTGTAAGGTTAGCATCAGTTGGTTAGAGCCATTTTGTTCACTGGTTAAGGTACTAATGCTAGAAACCTGGAGATTGGGACTGGGAGTTGTCCTGCCTTAGGCATGAAAGCCAACTGAGTGACTTGGGCACAGTTGCTCTCTTAGACCAATTCACCTCACAAAGGATGTTGTGAGGCAAATAGGTGGAAGAAAGATTGCTGCTTTGAGTTATTTATAAAATAAAACCGGGATAAAAATAAATAAATTAAACTGATGTCACATGGCTGAAAATTAGTGGAATGTAGGCTTAATTCCAAAGCCTGGATGCTTGTGAGGTAGTGATACCATTGACCTGAGTATAAGTGTTAGAGTTAATTGAGGTAACTAAATACTTAGAAGAATATTGACTTGAAATGTTATGTTTTGACCATTACGTGCCAATTAAAATGACCTGTATATTCGTAGATATTGTACTCTCAAATTGCAAATGGAGACGTGGGTACTCTATTTTTCTTATTTTCATCTTTAAATGCTTTGGTTTTATTGTATTGCAAACTGCTGGGTTGCATCCACAGTTTCATTGTACTTGTACAATGACAATAAAGTTCTTCTATTCTAAAGCTAACATCCTGAGATTTCAGTCCTTCTGACTGCCATAATAATTAACGACATTTGTTCTTAGAGGAAGAATATTTGTAGCTCAGGGTTGAAATTAGGGGTCTTTGGGGCTGTCTGAACTTAATTCTTTTCTTGCAGACATTTCATTACCAACTAGCTAACAACATCAGAAGATGCAAAGAAACATCCAAGCTCAGGGAGCACCAAGATTCCCTCATTTGTTCTTCTATTCAATTGTGTCTGATTCTTGGAGACTGCTTGGACAAGTCCCTGTAGTTTTCTTGGCAAGTTTTTTCAGAAGTGATTTGCTACTGCTTCCTTCCTAGGGTTGAGAGAAAGTGTCCAAGGTCACCCAGGTGACTTTGTGCTCAAGGCAGGACTAGGAATCATGGACTCCAGGTTTCCTCCCTAATGCTTTCACCACTAACCCACATTGGCTCTCAATAAATTTTTTAAAAAACCTTGAGTCACAACAATATCCACTTGGAAGTTCTGAAAGAATTATTCTATCAAAAATATTTGACATCTTTTTCTAAAAACTAGAAAATCATTAACTCCAGGTTTTAAGGGAGGAGGCAGGATTGAGTGGCCTACAATATTCTTTCTAAGTAAATGATAAAAAAACATTATTGTAGAGGCAGTAATTAAATATACATACAGAAGAACAAGCTTGCTCTAAGAACCAACATGGCTTCTCCAAAGAGGTTAGCAAGCTTGTAGATGTTCAAAATGGACACAATATTTGGACAGTTACTTTTAATTTATTTGGACTTAAAATTAAGTAGAGAATTGGCCAGTTTGTTAGTGATATCAGTTGTAACATCAAAATAAGACTCTGGGAACTTCAAAAGAATCTCTCCAAAGTAGATGAATAATGGAAGATGTGATTCGCAATTGCAAAAAGTATCTGGCACATTTTTTTTCTCAAAAATGTCACTTGTGTACAATGATGGAATCCAAGCTGGTGATGAGTGACAAGGAGGAGATTCTTGAAGACCTACATAGTGGATAACTGAAGGTAATTATTAGCCAGAGTATTTTATGGGTACTGTGAAAAAAGTTAAGTTCCAACCAATAAATTCTTAAAGGAACCAAATATTAACTAGCCACTATAATATGGTTGGACCATACTTGGAAAGTTATGTGCAGACCTGATCGCCATAATACCTGAAAAGTGGGATATTGTATCATAGGGAAAGAGACAACAAAGGCATCCAAAATAATTAAAAGGCTGGAACACCCTCCCAGTGAAGAAAGACAGTGCCCTAGGTACGAACATAAGATGTGATAAACGTAAAATTATGAAAATCATGGAAGATGTGAGCATAAATTTTTCCCTTGCAATATTAAAACATAGGCTTATCTATTAAAATTAAATATAGGGAAATTCAACAATATTTATTTGTTTACATAATCCATACTTAAAAATATAGAAGCTCCTGTATTTTGATGTGATAGCTTTGTGGCCGGTTTGGGGGGTTGGATCAAGTCATAGAGAATCAGCTATTAATGATATTATTTTACGTTCTGTTTCCAAAAATCATGGCCAGCTGATCTTAAATACCAGATTGATCACTATGTGATCTAAATTAGATGAATTTGACATGACCTAGTAATCTCTTTAATTTTTGTGTCAGTGTGCTTAGGACAGCAGTCTGAATTTTATAGTGATGTAATTGATCCAAGAGGTGAGAATCCCCAAGTTATAGTGTAGGACTAATGTAGTATTTTGGATAGAGAAAATGTGGTTCAAACTGGTTTTTTTAATTAGAAATTGCATTTGGCGGCAGTGCACATATATTGCAGTGTTCAAGTTCAGATTTTGAGTTTCTCTCATTTCCTTGTAGAATCTTGTTACTTTTGTTGTTGTTTTTTACTGTATCCATGTTAGAAAAACACTTGCTTCCAAATCAGAAAATGGGGACTTTGTTATTTTGATTCTAGATTGCTGAAAATCTGTAATGTATAGAAATAATCTATACTTAATATACTTTATTTGTGTTTGCTAAATGTGGACATTTCATTGTTGAAATCTTTCTGCATTGTTTTGCAATTGCGGCAAAATTATTATGTGACTAAAAATGACCACAGAAGCAGATTCAAACATGAGTAGCTGAATGTCATCAACTTTCAGCATTAAGCTGCAATACAGGTAGTCCTTGACTTACGATCAAATTTGAGCCAAAAATTTATGTTGCTAAACATAACTGCAAGACAGTTAAGTGAATTTTGCCCCATTTTACAACCTTCCTTTCCACAGTTGTTCAGTGAATCACTGCGGTTGTTAAGTTAGTAGCACAATTATAAAGTGAATCTGGCTTTCCCATTGACTTGCTTGTCAGAAGATCACAAAAGGGGATCACATGTCATAAATATGAGTCAGTTGTCAAACATTTGAATTTGATCACATGACCACGGGGATGTTTCAATGGTCATAAGTGAAAAAATGATTTTTCAGTGTTGTAGCTTATAACAGTCACTAAATGAACTGTTATAAGTCGAGGACTACCTGTACTTTAGATGAAACATTTACTTACTTACAATTCTGGGCAAATTATTAACAGAGTACAGATATGAAAGAATACATAATATTTTATAAAAACTAAAACCTGTTCTGACTAGGGCTTCTTGAGACAGTAACAATCCCACGCTGTTCCCAAAAACTTTTTTTTTATTTCAACGGCTGTAAATTATATGCATTCACAGCCCATAATGAGTCCCACACAGTTTATGACTAGCCCAACTGAAGTCTGCCACAGTCTTTCGGGATAAGGCAGATAAGCACCCACCTTTATCTCCCTTGAAATGCTGCCAATGACTAAATTGCCGATTAGCTGTACAAGGCCAAATGGAGTACAAAGTCAACACTGAGCTTCAGAATTTAAACCGACCGGAACGAACAAAGTTGCTTCCTGCAAAGGCTCCTGTCCCTTTGCTCCTCCTTTATGTCCTATGGGAGGGGCCGATCACCTCCAAGCTTTACTCCCGAGTTGCCCCTTTTGTCTGAACAGTTCTTGCCTTCTGGCAGCTCTGTGCAAGCATGCATTGGGAACAGGCTCCCCCTGTTCCTCTGCCTGATTGATGCCAGATTCTGGAGACTCCGGAGTCAGCACATAACTCTCAGATGGCCTGGCCCCATCTCTGTGTTGGACTCAGATCCTTCATCTGAGTCTTCCTCATATTCCATGACTGGCCTGTATTCCTTCCCACTGTCCGACTCTGCTGCCAGCTCCACAGGCTGCTGGCGGACCACAACAAACTCAAATGTTTCTGTAAATGAATGAAAAAGGCTCAGTGGAATAGGGAGGTGGGCTGGATAGTCACTTGGGAGTTCAGATTTCTGAAGTGTGGGGGGTCACAACAGGAAAGGAACTGTCTGGTACTTCACCACCAAACTCTGTTGGGAGGGTGAGTCATTGTGGGCCTTCAGAAGTTTCCATCCCCTACAATTAACTTTGCAGTGGTCCCAGTGCTGCCTTTTGGATCAGTTACCATTCTGGGCTGCCCCAGGATAGACAGAGGCAGGTTTACAAGTAGTCCTTGAGTTATGACCGTAATGAAGTGCACCCATCGAGGTCATACTCGTGAGGGTCATAATGGCCTTTTTGGTCATAATGATGATTGTGGCAGTCATTAAGCAAACACCATGGTTGAAGAGTAACCACCACAGTTGTTAAGTGAATTGGTAGTTTGCTATGGGCAGTTTCATCATAAACCAGAAATAAATCCAGTTTTCAGCAAAATCGTCATAAAAATGATGTGACTGTGGGATGCTGCACAGTCCTAATCTGTGGCCTGGTAGTCAAAGCTTGAAGTGCAGACTGTGGAGGGGGAGCGACTGTTGGAATCCAGATTGTAAGTATCCCTCAGGTAACTCAGTCATAACCTTTGAGTAATTGCTAGGCCACTGATCATAACTCAAGGACTACCTGTGTAAATCTCAATCTCAGTTTTTCTAGCGGGATATCCTTATGACTATGCAGTTAGTGCAAATACAGGTTTCATTCAGTGACTGCCTTGTTTAGCAGTCATCTTAAAGTTCCCAAGTTTGGAGATCCCTGTACTATATCTTCTGTAAATATTCTAAGAACAGCCTTATAACTCATCTTTTGATAACACACCTCAGGAATTCTGATCATTTTTATGTGTGGTTACTAGTATGAAATGAGTATGAATTAGTTTCCTTGGATGTAGCCAAATTCAGTTATATGGCCTGTAAAATCAGCATACTGATTATCCATCAATTAATCTGCTGTCAATTGCAAAATTCTTGTGCTGTTTTGTATTTTTAATTCTTATTTTTAAAGTGTTTTGTTTAAAACACTGATTTGTAATCAGTCTGGATGGAAATGGCTTTGAAGGGAATATTCAGAAGCCATTACAGAAACCAGAAGGGCAAAATTGAGGAGTTAGTGTTAGGAAACGGCTCTGGTTGATTCCTCCCTGACTCAGTGACGTGTTAGAGGGACAGAAAGTAAACATCAGAATGCAAAATTCTGTTACTGTAGTCTGTCTCAATATAGTATATGCTAGGACAGGGGTCCCAACTGTTTGGAACTAGGCAGTTGGCACTTGCAAACAAAGTCCAATTTGTGCAAGCGGTGCGTGCGCCCCTGCCGCTTGTACAAATGGAGGTGCGCATATTCATGCAGGTGCCTGCCATTTGCATGGAACCCCCCCCCCATGTCTGCTAAATGGAAAGTATGGGGACCCTCTGTTCTAGTTTTTTTGTTGAGTCAGATCCAATCTGCCTCATGAGACTGATAGTTGTGTCAAAACTCAACAAAATGTTTCTCTTAAATTATTGTTTTTAAAAAGTGAAAGCGCATTAGCTTATAACGTGCCCTACAAGTTGCACACAAAATACATGCTCTGATTTTGTGCCTGTACTGCGAGCATCCTGTGAGGGCGATTATGCTGAGAGGCTGAGTCCTAAGGTTCACCAGAGAACTGTGGTTGAGTGTGAGCTTGAACCTGGTTCTTGTAGTTGGGGGCCCAACTTTAGAACATTTCGCTGGCATGAAGAATATTGTCTAAATTATATAATACTGTAAGCATTTTATTTCTCAAATTTAACTTGTATTACATTCATTACATTGCTGTTTAATGCCTTTGGTTGCAAACGTCCCTGGTGATGCCATTGGGTATTTGGCAAGCTCTCTGCCACACCTGATTTTAAGATTCTTTTAAATTAAAAAAAAAAGAAAGAAACTAGTATATTGCAAAGCAAAATGTAACTTTAACTTATAATCTCAGTCTCCAAGAATTCATCTAGGCCTATAACAGCTGCAAATAAAAATGATAAGTGGCTGCTGCCTAGAGTTTTGTTTGGGAGCATGCCCACCTGCCCAGAAACTCAGTAGCTGGAGAAGGAGAGTAGACATTGGTGAGGAGCAACTTCAATAGCTTGCCTTTGGCCAAATGGGAATTTTGTGGCTGGCAGTGATTGTTTACATCAACCATTTTATGCAAGTTCTTATAAATTCTTGCCTCCCAGAGTCATTTTCTGAAATGGGCAGCTATCAAAATTAAATAAATACATAAAATAAGATGTTTTGAAAATTCCAGATGTGCCCACCAGCCTATAAAGGTTGGGGATTCCTGGAGTTGGTGATTGGATGCATTGTTGCTTCACTCTCCCTAAATGCACTTTAATCATACTTACTTACAGATTTATAGTTGGCAGTCACCATAGTAAGCCCGATTTAGGTGTCCTCAAGCTGTTAAAAGTCTGTTATTGCAAAAAGAATTTTATCGTACCTTAACAGTTTCTAATGTATTAAATCTTAAGCATGTGCTTCATCTGATGGGAAATCTGAAAGGGCTGATTAAGGAGGAGAAAACAGATAACCATAATAGGCAAAGTAGTTTATTTGGTTACTTTTCAATTTAACATACTTAGAGAGGTAGGACATTCCTGCCAGGGACAGAAGAGACTTTGTAGATTACTATATCTTCATGTAAACCAGTATATTAAAGTGCAGAATGGTTCATACTTGAAACATTTGGCTTCCAGATTGTTGTTTCAGGCATCTATGGGCAGAGATGCTTCCTTTAGTGGTGGTGGTCTCCTCCCCCTTCTCCATCTATTTTATTCTTATGGAAGGAACTTATCAGACTTCTCCTTGCAAGAAATCACTATCAGTTGAAGTAGATGCTAAAGGCTTGGTATGTATGGGTGTACAATCAGTGGGGAGTAACAGGTGGAATGAACTCGAATGATATCATTCTTGAAGATGGATGTATAAAATCTATGCCATATTGAAATAAATGACTTGCGTTGTTTTTATGCCAAGTATAAATAAAACATAGATTGTGGAATTAACATGAATTGGGGATTCTTTCTTTAAAATTGGTGCTTTCTGAAATATTTATTTCATTTCTTAAACAAATTTATATAGCCACCCAACTTGCACAAAATGACTTTGGGGAAATACAGAAACAATTTTTTAAAGAAAATCTAGAAAAATGGCTTATGTTTCATACTAGATTCTTCAGAACTAGCATGCAGATACTATAATGAACCATATTGTTGCAATTAATTATTCTAGGATTGTATAGTTTGTTTTTTGTTCTGACTCACATGAGAATAGCTGTGTGCAAGTACCTAATTCTAAATTAATCACAGTTCCTTGAGTTTGGAATGTCACTGAGATGTATTTAATTTTAAAATTAGAAGCAGATGCTTCCCGTTTACATGAGAGTATTTGGGATTGCTGCTGTATGTTGCTTTATTCCTATATTGAGAAAAATCAAGGGTTCAACACCTCAAAATCTTCCATCCTAATAAGGGCTGTTTTCTGTATTATGAGTTATAAATAGAATGTGATCTCGAAATGAACTTGGCTGTTTTGAAGAGTTTAATTCCAACAGCCTTGATAATAGGAAATATTTTAAAAATTGAACTTTTGTTTTGAGCTTGAAATAAATACAGGTAGTCCTAGATTTATGTGTGGATGTTAATGACCGTTTGCAGTTATGATGGCCTTGGAACAGGCATTTTATGGCTGTCTGGCTATCATAAAACATCACCTCCAGGTCACATGATCACATATGGGTGGCAGCCTGTTTGCATTGACAACTGATTGCCAATGCTCTTCAATCAATCTTATATTTGCCATTTGCAATCTTCTCTGCTAGCTTCCCCAGAAAGTCAGTGGAAAAGCCAGTGAGGAAGTTGGGAAGTGGACGGGATTGTGGAGTTGATATCCTTCCCCTGGCATGCAGAGGGCTTTCTCCTCCCTCTCTACATGGAAGGGATATCCTTCTACCTGCTGGAGGAATGGACCTGAAATCTGGCAAAAACAGTAGTGAATCCCAGCATTCTGGAAGCCTCAGAATTCAGGTGTTTGCTCTTGTTTCTTCCACTTTTCCGAAGGTGGAAACAGTGGTATTTGCTAAAATGCTAGCAAATGCCTGCATCCTGAGCCATCCAGCATGGTGGTCTTCATGATCATTCTTTCTAACATGCCCTCAGCCTGGGAGGCCTCTTTTTGGTATTTCGCTTAATCACCCATGGGATTGCTTAGGAGTGCAACTGGAAGAGCTGGGATTGTGTTATGGAGCCAAGTGGTCACACGATTTCTCACTTAGAGTCCGAATTGCTCAGTGACTGATATTCTGGACTCAATTGTGGTCATAAGTGGAAGACTATATGCAAAAATAGTTTTTATGAGATTTTGTTCCGATGGATCATATGCGTTATTTCAGGCTTAAAATAAATCAGATTTGTAATTTTGTATGTACCTGTACATATTTAAACCAAGTTTATAATACAGATAGATTGCATGGTACCATACTTTATAGATGCATTGATAACTGGCTTAAATGTTTAATTGTGATGGGTTTATATTTGGCTATGCTGTTGTTCAGCTTCTGTTCTTGAGAGTTTAAAAGCTGCCCTAGTAATCTGCTTACAGCATAGGCTGGCTTTGTAATGGTGTAGTTCTTAAAGTAAATGAAGAATGGATTAGCCTGACTGGACACAGTTGGATTCTGTCTCTGTATGCTTGCATATATCTCCAGACATATTAAACCTTTTATTATGTTTAAATGTGCCTGGGAAGAATTTGGGTGTCGCTTATACTTGTGTTTCCTGAATTGATCAGGAAATTAATGTTCCTTGACTTCACTATTGATTTTTTTCTTTAAATATAGCTATTGCTTGAAGTTTTTTATTTGCAATCATGTCCATTATATTTTTATTAAATTGTGCTGTATTTCAACATGCCATGAGGGACATTGCTAGGCGGGAAGGTGTTTTAAATATCCAATTAGTAGTAGTAATAATATTAGCTGCTGTTAGCTCTGATATATCACAAGGGAGACAGTAGAGCTGGTCTCCGCTTACAGCATATCCAGCAGAAGAGTGAGAAGTTTATGCAGAAACCATAACCTCAGCTATGTTTTTGTATGTTTCTGAGGAGCAAAGGAACCACTGGTAAGTTCTTCAGAAAGAAGTAACTCTTTTCACCTAAAATGCATTTCAGAAACCATATGAAACAATGAAATAAGTTTATTCTAAACATGTATCATTCAGAACACTAGATCTAGGTGAAATTGCTTCAACAGCTCTTCAGGATCTAAAATCAGATTATGGCAACATGGCTCCCAAATACAAATAAGATAGTTCTGTACTTATTTCCTGTGCAGTTCCCCTTTTTGAAAATTTAATATGATCAACTCTGCAGCTATAAGTAATGTAGCACCTTCTGAAATTAAAAAAACAACTTCGTTTGCATAGTGATTTTTAACTCTTTTTGTAATGTTGGAACATAGGCATAGGAGCTTTTTCATTATGGATATTTATCTTATGTATCAAGAGATATATAGGAAGAGAATAAAGGAAAATAAGATCAATACCCCAAGGATATCTTTCCCAGTTTTACTGATCATTTATATTGACAGAATGCATTCATCTCCAAGAGAATTGTATATTTACACGTTGAAGTGGGACTTGTTACACCAGTGTGGCAAACCTTTTCGGCACTGAGTGCCAAAACGGTAGCGCGCGCAAATCTTTTCGATACCGAGTGCCAAAATGGGTGTGCACGTGTGCCCATGCGCACCAGCCACATGCAAATATCAGTTGTCTTGTGTGCATGTGGCAGCTCCGCCTTGCCTTTTGGGGCTCCTTGGCCCTCCCCCCAGTCACCATCGGGGTGGCGGGACATACACACTACGGCCTCCCTCCCTGGAAAGCCGGAGTCCCTTCCTGGCCTCGGAACAAGCCAGTGTAGCTACCCCCTCTCCCGCCACTTCTTCCAAGGGAGCAGGACAGCTTCCTGGCCAGTGCGCCTCCTACCGGTTCCTGGCCAGCATGCATTTCTCCCACTTGGCTCAGCTCCTGCGCAGCCCCGCTTCCCCAGAAGAGCAGCAGCAGTGGCAGCTACAGGGGGAAGGGTAGGAGTGACTGGCGGGCCACCACAGTCGCTCCCACACCAGTGAGCCATGTGGGCAGCTTACTTCCCTGCTGGCAGCTCCTCCTCCAGCATCCCGCCCGGAAGCAGCAGTGCAACAGCTGCTGCTGCCGGGGCCGATGGGACAGTGGAGATGTGAATGGGAAGGTCAGGGTTTCTCCCATCCCCCAAGAGGGCTTCTTGCACAGCTCCAACTCTCCAGCCCGTGGCACTGATGCGCATCTGTGGTCTGGAGCACCTGGCTGGCTCAGGCACACGGGGCAGCAGTTGCTGGTTGGATGGACGGCTGCCAGCTGGCCAGCTGTAACACAGAAGAGCAAGGGGAGCAGAGCTGCCAGTCAGGACGGCTGGGGCCGTTGAAGAAGGGAGGGAAGCCCCGGCCCTCCTGTCCTCACCCCCGCTGTACCCTGGCACCCGGCAGCAGTGGCTGTTGCGCTTATCGTCAAGTGAATATCTGGCTTCATAATTGATGCATATTCATAGAAAAGATGCTATGAATTGTTTGAATTTCAAATTGCTTCTATGGCACAAAATGCCCTTTATTGGTATTGGTTGGTAGCTGGGATCCTATCTGAGAATGCAGAGAGTATCTTACACAAAGCTTGGTGCAGACCATGCCCACTATAATGCCCACATTGGCTCCCGGTGATCTTTCGGGTGCATTTCAAGGTATTAGTTACCATCTTTAAAGCACTCCATGGCTTGGGACCTGGGTATCTGCGGGACCACCTACTGCCATCATCAATCTCCCGTCACCCAGTACGCTCCCATAAGGTGGGCCTCCTTGGGATTCTGCCGGCTGGACGGCTGGCGATTCCGAAGGTGCGGGCCTTCTCTTTGGGGGCGCCCTCCCTCTGAAACAAATTGCCCCCGGAGATGAGGATCATCCCTGACCTTTTGACCTTCCGGCGTGCATTGAAAACTCACCTATTCCATCAAACCGGTCTGGCCTAGGGTTTTTCATTTACTTTAAATTCGGTCAAAATTGCTCTTAGTCCTCACTTTTAAATCCTTACCTCATCCCGTTTATTTAACAACCAAGTTTTATTCTTTAATTATTCCAACTATTGTATCTTCAACATATTTCTAATATCTGTACACCGTCCTGAGTCCCCCAAGGAGAGGGGGCGGAATATAAATCTTGAAAATAAATAAATAAATGTATTCACTTTTGGCCTTAGGCTCTGGTCATTCAACTTGAGAACACTATTGATTTAGCGTATGGCATATTATACATGGACTAGCAGTATATATTAACAATTCAGCTAGGTTAATGGAACCCAATTAAAAATAAATGTTAAAAAGATCTATGTTCAAATTACATTTTTTAAAAAATCAGATAGGACTCGTGGTGGCTAGAATGCAGCACTGCAGGCTACTTCTGCTGATTGCGGACTGCCTGCAATTCGGCGGTTCAAATCTCACCAGCCTCAAGATTGACTCAGCCTTCCAACCTTTCGAGGTAGGTAAAATGAGGACCCAGATTGTTGCAGGCAATATGCTGGATTCTGTAAATGGCTTAGAGTGGGCTCTTTTATAGAATACTCTCATTTCTGAAGAGCAGCAGAAATCTGAGCAAAGCGCTTAGATTTTTTTAACTAAATAGTATGATTAAAATAAAACAAATCAATTAAAAAATACAAATTTTTATCTTAGTGTATGCTGCTGAAAGACAGTAACAGTTAGCCATATAACAAGCTCAATAAGTACAGTAAATATAGTGCATGCATTGAACAGTAATCAGCTACCGTTTGGAGAACTCCATGCCAGCATGACGCCACAGTTATACTTGGAAAACACAGAATTGACCCACTTTGTTGCCATGCCTGGTAATTACCACTTATATATAACAAAAGAATGATCAATGTTACATAATTTTTGATTAAAAGCTTTTGATTACAATAGTAAAAACTAAGACAAAAACAAATACCAAAAAAGGCAAGGAAATAGAAATTGAAAAGGAATATAATAAAGAAAACAAAAATATATAAAGAAGTGACTTCCAACTTTCATTACAACAAATGTAGACAAATTTAGTAATTATTTACCCTTATAAGATTATATGTGTATATAAGATTATATATGTGTATATAAGATTATATATGTGTCATATATATATATTATATATGTCTTCATCCCTTATCTATAAAGAAATCTATAAAATATCAACTTTTCAATTCTGTCAGCAAAAGGTTCCAGAACTAAATGTGTTGATTTAACATTGATCAACTAAACCTATATTTCTTCCTTTTACTTCTAATAGCCTAAATTTATAGTTCATCTAAATATTGTTTTAGGATTTGATTTCTCTTTAATTATTTATCCCACTGCACAGACTTCTTCAAGAGATTAACAAGCCTCTTTTGTGAATCCAATAAGAAAATATTTTCTCTTGGTTTGGCATTTGTATTCCCCCTTTAATTTTTAAAACTTCAGGTAATTTCTTTTATATATTCAATAGAGCACCCTTTTCCAGATCTTTATTTTGGCCCGTCATTTGTGATTCCACTTACAGTAGTTTATTTTGTCAGAAAAAAATTGTTCATTCCCTTATTGAGATCTTTTGGACGTTACAGAATTAGACATTATTACTGACACTGGGTTGTTATTGTAACTGCTAATTTCTGGCTCCATTCTTCAAAGCTCTCCTTTAATGATATTTTGTGTCATTTTGTAAATCCCAACTAACCAACACCAAAAACTGGCTTCTAGTTTTTCTCCCTTCTGCTTAGAACTTTTAATTCCCTCTTACTGTCCAGTTTCTAAAAAAAATAAAGATACTTACGGTATCTTTGCATCAGGGTAATCAAAATAAGTCTTGTTCCCATGAGAAAACTATTTTTTTATATTAAATTCCAAAATCTTATAGTAAAAGTAAATATTCCAAATTTAACTGGATCCTTAATCCATTTGTAGCTTTCTTAGGTCAAAATCTTATTTACCTTTTTGCTAATGATTTTATTTTTTATGTTCTTAAATTTGCAATTATTTTTTTATTTTGTTCAGCATTGAAGCTAAACTCACCAAGTGACTTTTCACACATTATTCCAAGTAACTTTAATTTCCAAAAGTGATTAGAATTGAAGCTGGTGAACCTAATGTCTGTCATGGCCCAGGCTCAGAACTCAGACATTGAGGAAAAAACTCCAGCAGAAGAATGTCAGCCTCAGAAGACACAGAACTAAGACTAATCTGAGGCTGATCAAACACAGGAGCAGCAGGGTGATTCAGGTGAATTTCATGACATCAGACCTCCTCCTTCTCCAGTGAATAGAGCAAAGCGACATCATTCTCCTCCATGCTGCATCGAGAGCCCAGGATGGGTTGACTCCTTTCTATGATGTCATTTAGCTGATTCTGTACTAAGATATAAAAGCCAGCCCCTGGAAGAAACCCCAGCTTTTGACTCAGCTTCTTTCAGTCGGTAGCTGTGTCTCTGAAAGCGTTCTGATAGATAGCAACAAAGAACGATCTTCAGGACTTTTTCCTCACTTCAAGCAGCTCCCAGGGATCTGAGCAGCTGCTCTTCCAGGAGAGCAGGGCTCCCTCTCCTGCAACATTGGGAGCAACTTGCCAGAGCGCTGAAGCAAGGGAGTAAATCTCTTGATTGATAACAGCTGGTTGCAGCCTCATTTAAGAAGCAGTTCTGACTGACGTTTCCTTTGCTGGAAACAACATCTAGTCTCTGGCTCTTGCATGGCATCCCTATTTGTGTAACAAACCCTGAACCTCTAGTCCACAGGTTGCCAAGATTGAGAACCCCTGCTCTGACCCATAGGACTGGCAGACAAACTCTGATCCAGCTCTCAGAACATTATATTGATTCCGGACTGTTTTTTGGTATGCTCCTATTTGAAAGCAATTCATTCAGGCAAGTACCTAAGACTGTTGAGTTGGTTTGCGTGTTCTTATCTCTTGACTTTGAGCAAGCTGAAAATTAGCATACCAACTGTGTGTGAGTCAATAATTGAAAGAAACATTTGAAGAATTTAGTTCAAACAATTGAGCGGAAGCAGGACAATTATAACAAGACTCCTTTAAAAGCATCTGCAATGGTTGTGAGCACTCAAACCCATGGAAGACTGATGCCCTATGATCTCCTCAGGAGGAGGAGCTGCCTAGAGTGGATACCCTCTCCTTACCTGGAGAAGATTCCCCAAAACCGGTCTACTTATTTATTTATTTAAATTTATATACCGCCCCCCTCTCCCAAAGGGATTCGGGGCGGTGAACAGCCAAGATAAAATACATATATAAAAATACATATACTGGGTCTTTGGACATTGCCACAATTGATGGCTCTGCTTTCCCAGCGGCATCAAGTTCACCATGCCTTCTCTGGATGTCTGTAACATAAGAATGATCAATGAATGTATAATTGAGGTTTGAAATGATTACAATAAATAAAATTTTAACATCATAGAAATAGCATCAGATTAGTATCCTTAGCCCTTTTCTTTTGTGAAAGAAAATAATACTATTTAGAGAATCTGTTGGACAACAAACTTTATGCTCTTCCATCAAAATGATTAAGATCTGTATACCTTTTGAGAGAAATACACATTTTAAAGACATTTTAATATTCCAAAGCTATATTCTTCTCTTATCTATATGTCAAATGTCTTTCCCTATTTTAATTGAAAATATGAACTTGTCAATATCAAGTCCAGATTATCCCAGAAAATTTTGATTTTTAAAGACGTGTTCCCAAATGAAGACAGGTAGAGAATCTCCTCAATTGCTTATGAACAAATTATTGGGAAAAATGTGCCAAGTTTTAGGGCAAAAATTGTGGCTTGACTGAAATGATTCCTGTCATCATGTCTCTTACAATACTTTGCTTTCCTTTTAAAAATAACCCAATTTGCTGTTTAATAAAAACTATGTATTATAGTGAAACTGCAGAATGGAAATTCATTCTATATTAGCAGAGCTTGCATTTAGGAGAAAATGTATTTCTTCTGTAATTTGTATAACTGGATGTGTAGCATCGGGGTCAGTTAATCCCAGTCTGAGGAATACAATTTGTCCTGGCCTTCCAGTTTTACAACCGTTGTAAATTAAATGTGAATGCTTTTAATGAATCATGCACAGGTTTTTCCACCAGCAAACTGGATCAGTGAAGCAAAGATTCAAGATTCGTAGTGATAGACTTCACATTGTAATCATGTATTGTGTGGCAACAAAGAGATTGTGGTCAAAACTGCAACATGTACCATAAAGACGAACAATTTCAGTAGTCAAACTCATCATGAACAGAGGCATATGAGAGCAAGCTATTAGATGGGAAGTTTTTCCAGCATTTAATGGCATGTGGGCAAGGCCTTAGAATCTTTGACTAGCCACATCTAATGTCTGTCTCTTTCTCCTAATTATTATGGAGCCTGGCATTTTTACACACAATTCATTTCTTCTAGCTAGTAATATTTCAGTGGATTACATGATCTGATATCTAATTTAAGGTCAGATCTGGTGGCAGCAATCTTTTGAGCTAGAAGGGTCCAGGTCAATACATTTCTTTCCTTTTCCTTGTTCAAAAAGGAACAACCAGTTGAATCAAGGGTGAAGTGGGATGGATCATTGAACCTACTGGGATTTGAAATTATACATTCACGAAATGCCCAAATAATATGTGTTATTAATTCTGTTGTTAATAGGTAATCAGCCTCTTGGCAGCTGTTTTCTGAGCATGTCTCTGGCACATTTTCTCATCTGCTGAAAATGTTTTTAGTTGGCCAGGTACAATAGTTTCTAGCAAATGGCCAAGTATTAAAGTAGAATTTCATTAAAATAGTTCACTGTTTGTGGTCATGTTAAAAGGTAGAAGATCTCCCACAGAAAGCCAATTAATTGAGAATGGGAGACATTTCATGAAACTGGGAATAGCAGAACAATACTTTCACATGGTATGTGTATGTTACCACTGCCACAACATAGCTCAAAGATTTTTAAAACCACTGCTACAATTTGTATAAAAAATGGTGAAAAATGTGTATGTAAAATCCAAATCTTCCAATACAGTAGACCTTGACCATTCATTTAGTGACCGCTCAAAGATTGAGGGTGCTGAAAAAAAGAAGACTTATGACTTGAGCTCGCACTTATGACTGTCACACTGTTTCTGTGGCCATGTGATGATTATTCAGGTACTTGCCAACTAACATGTATTAACATGATTTCAGAATCCTGAGATCATATGATTGTATTATTAAGTTTACTGGCTGTCCATCTTACCGCTGGGTAACTCTAGACGGCTTACATTTACCATTTGAGATCTTCCCAGTCAGCTTCCAGGGCAAGCTGAAATTACTTAACAACCATGGTGATGTCCATGTCACTAAGGTTGTAAATTTGGATGCGGTCACATGACGATTTGTTTAATGACCATATCGCTTAGCAACGGAAGTTCCAACCCCATTGTGGTAAATCAAGGGCAATCTGTAAAAGAGAAGAAGCATACAAAGGAGAGGAAAGTCTTTGCATTTTACTGTGGGAAATAAGGATTTTAGGACTAGGTCAGATCTGATCAAAGAATTAAGCCAAGATTGAATGGCAGAATGGAACATTAAATCTTTAGAATATAAAATTTTAGTACTCAGAGAAAAGAGATGATAAAAAAAACCAGCAAAAGAAACAGTGAATCAGATTATATCAAGAAGACAGCAAGGCAGGCATCCAGGGCTCATTGCTTTCCCTGGTCATGGAAGGCCTCCATTCCTCTGCATATCTAAAAAACTAATCGTGATCTGTCAGGTTTACATCTTCAGCTGTTTATCTAGGTAGTAAGTAGCCCAGAGAATCAAAGCTTAGGAAAATCAAACACCAAAGACAATCCAGAGGAAGAAGATTTCTCTCTCAAATGGGTTTTTAAAAGGAGGTGTGGGGAGAGCCGGTTCTGTGTAGCAGTGAATGCATCAAGCTAGAAACGGGGAGATGGTGAGTTTTCCCTTGTAAGGCATCGACAGGTCAGGATGGATGAGTAGTTCTCTTCCATAGCTGCTTAGGACTGAGTCTGTACAAAAGGCTTATTAGCCTAGCTCCGCCCACTCCAGGTGACTCCTCCCCAGTTTATGCTCAGTCCTTAGCAGCTAAGGATGTGGGTTTTGCCTCTCCTGTCTTTGGAACTTTTTCTTCCAAAGGCAGCCTTCTAACATAGAATTTCTCCTTAAAGGAAAAAAAAGCCTCTGTTTGCCTTTTATTTTTCAAACTTGGTGCTCCGCTGCTCAGCGGGAGCCACCAAACAGCTGAGGGCTCCTCTGGGGATCCAGAGCTGCTTGAAGAGGCCATGGGGGCTGTTTTAAGTCCTCTGGGGCGAAGATTGAAGAGCAAATGGCTGGAGGGTCATTCGCCAGGGCGGAGTCTTCTCCCTGCATCTTTGGAGCCACAGAGCCGTTTTTCCAGCATTCCGCGACGAAGAGTTTGCCTGGCCGGACAGCCATTTTTTTGAGAGCATGGGAGTTGTCACGTTCCTGGAAAGGAGGGTTGAAATCCCCTCCTCCCTTGAGGAAGCAACAGCAGTTTGTTTTTGGCTGCTGCCTCTTTTTATAGGAGATCCAGATCCCGTTTTTAAGGGATCCAAAGTTCCAGGGAGAACTCTTCTTCCCTGGATGAAGATAGAAGCCTTGTGGTAAACAGGTGGCCATTTTGAAGACTCATTGTGGCTGGTGGCCATTTTGCTCTTCACAGTCAGCCATTTTGAAGACTCAGACGGCCTTTTGGACCAGGCTTCTTCTTCAGCTTCAACTTCCCACTACTCCTACGCCTTTGTCATCACCACTTGGCTGTTCCTGCTGCGGACGACATCGAAGGATAGGCGCTAAAAATCTCTAATTTCCCGGTGGGGGATTGGTTTCCCTAACCTGAAGTAGACCAGGACCCTTGGGCTTCCAGCTGGGCCTGGTCTATCTATATTGCCCTAATAGGCCAAGGAGGGTTTGAGTCCCCGTAGGAAGAGAAATCTTTTTACTGAAGAGCTTTTGGGCAGAAGAAAGTGGTGGTTGGTGTGGGGATAGAGAAGATTTCCCCTGAAGATTATTCATAAATCCCTTCGTGCGTTCTCCTCCTGCCACAGACCTTCTAGCCCTTATTTGGCCTTGCTGTTCCACGATGGCTGAGGCCCCAAGGGAAATCAGAGCTTCTAAAGCGGGCAAGCCTCAAAAGGTGGCTTCTGCTGCTTCCATCAATGGGAAGCAACCTGTAAAGAAGGCCTCAAGGGCAGAGGAGAAAGATGCTTCCAGGTGCCATCAAACCATCGAGAAACACTTTGCCAAGGTGCATCAGGCCTCTTCTCATGTAACGTCGGCACGCCCCTCTTCTCCTGCTCCACTCAGTGAAGTGGATTTAGAGAAACCGGGACCTTCTTCCAGACCTGATTTCCAAACTTGGTCCCCTAATGTATCCAGCAGGCGGGGCCCATCTCCAATCCCCTCTGAAGGCGATAGTCATGCTGAGGATCTTCAGGGAGATGAGGCACCTTGGCAAGATCACGGGCACAGTAGTCAGGGGGTGGAACTCCCTTTCATTCCTACTGCATCAGCAACCCGGCCTACTGACCCTTCTGAGCCAGATGTCCCAATGAATCTGCAACTTCTGATAGACAGGGCGATCAGGAAGGGCATCTCAGAGGATTTACAGAGAGCAATCCGACATTCTTCGGCTGCCTCTGATTTGTCAGAAAAGATCCAGGGTTCGGGATGCAATTCTGTCAGAACGTGGTTCCTTTTCCCAGGGACCAGTTTCTGGATTGGCAGAAGACCTTGCACCTGCTGCCTCTGTGGCTCTTTCTTTGATGGTGGAACCTGATTGGCCAGAATCCGATATGTCAGCGGATGAGGGCCCTTCACAGGAAATTCCGGTGTTTATGGATTGCTTTAAACATGGTTTGTTTAGTCCCTTGTTGTTCAAGGCTAGAAACACCGCCAGTCTGAAGAACGTGGATGATGAGGCCACTCCCACTCTTCCCCCGGAGGAGTCAGACGTGCTGTTCGACCAAACAGGCCAGGAAGGAGGTGATTCCC
The DNA here is from genome assembly GCA_023653725.1 of Bungarus multicinctus. NCBI lineage: Eukaryota > Metazoa > Chordata > Lepidosauria > Squamata > Elapidae > Bungarus > Bungarus multicinctus. Next base: position 172,058,134 of record CM042836.1, read on the forward strand.
TCGCCTAAGCTGTTTCTGAAGGTAATCAAGAAGCAGCTTGAAGCTCCTGCCCCAGGGCCCAATCCTTTGGCTGCTGATCACAGGTTCTTCAGTGTGGGATTTGAACTTACCAAGACCCTTCAGGTCCCTACAGTTGATGCTCCAGTCGCAGCTTTGGCCTCTTCTTCATCTGCCCTTTCGGATTGGCAGGAAGTCCTTAAGGCAGAGGAAAAGCATGTGGAACAGTCTATTATTTAGGAAAAGCATGTGGAACAGTCGCTGTAGCGATCTCATTTGGCCACTGCCTGTGCGGTCAAGGCTTCTTCAGCAGCCTCCTTTTTCACGAGAACCTCAATAAATGGCTGAAGCAGCTGCGGCATAGGATTCCGCCATCGGATGTCCGGGCCCACCAGGACATCAACAAAATCATGGCGGCCGCGGAGTTTACAGCAGATGCCACTCTACACAGCGCCAGTTTTGCTTCGAAAGCCATTGCAGCATCAGCAGCCAGGCGCGTGTGCTGGCATCACAACTGGCAGGCCGATGGCAGACACAAGTGGAAGTTAGCATCTGCCCCGTTCCAAGGGGAGAAGCACTTCATTGAGGTCCTTGATCCTCTCTTGATTGAGACTAAGGACAAAAGGAAGATCCTACCTTCACTCCCGAAGAGGGTGGAGCATCGGGCCGCACCCTATTTCAAGTGCCCTCAGTCCAGAGGAGAGTCTTCTTCCGGGTTCCATCAGCCTTTAAGACCTGCCTATCAGTGTCAAGAGCTGCCTCCTGATCGCTCAGGAAAGGGCAGGCAGCAGTTTGCTTCTAAACGGCCCTTTCGAGGAGGAGGAAGTCGCCCGTACCGTCGCCAATGCAAGTGCTCCCTCTGTTCCCATTGGTGGTCGTTTAGCGTGGTTTGCTGACCAATGGGAGAGTATTACGCCTGGGTTCTATCTACGATCAGGTCTTTCACTCGAGTTCTACTCCATTCCTCTGAGATTCTTTATCTCCTGCCCAGTATTTAAGGATGCTGGGAGGCGGAGTTTGATGGAGTCAGCCATCCAGCATTTGCTGGACCTGGACGCCATTCAGGAGGTTCCCCTCGATTGGGATTCTATTCCAGAATTTTTGTGACCCCTAAGGTCTCGGGGTGTGTGTGTGTGTGTGTGTGTGTGTGTGTGTGTGTGTGTGTGTGTGTGTGTAGGATTATTCTCGATTTGAAATGACTAAATATGTTGTTTACAGGCGTTTCAAAATAAACACTCTTTTTTCCTTTCTGCCGAGTGTTCGGCAGGGGGACTTCCTCACATTTATAGACTTGACGGAAGCCTATTTACACGTCCCTATTTGTTCCTCACATAGGAGGTTTCTCAGGTTCTGTTATCAGGGTAGACATTTCCAATACAGGGCCCTTCCCTTTGGGTTATCTTCTGACCCCAGGTGTTTATCAAAATTCTTGCTCCTTTGGCAGCGTACCTCCACAAGGTGCGTCTCCAGTGTTATCTGGATGATATATTAATAATGTCTTCTTCTTTTCAGAGGGGCCAGCAGGATCTGCAGGCCACTATTTCATTGCTGCAGAACTTGGGGTTTTCCATCAACCAGAAAAAGAGTCATTTCTCTCCCACGAAGCGTCTCCTTCATTTGGAGGCCATTATTGACACTGGAGTGTGTCAGGTATTCCTCTCCCAGGAGTGTCTATCTGGCCTTCAGGGGATGGTTAGGCTCATTCAGGCCAAGAGTTCAGTTCCTTTGGACCTTCCTTCTCAACTGTTGGGCAAGATGATTTCCTGTATTGGAATTGTTCCCTGGGCCTGGCTTCACGCCAGATCCCTTCAGTGGTTTTTGCTTCCGTTCCAGAAAGCAGGATCCAATCACTCCTCGAGGAAAGTTAAGTTACCTAGACAAATGTTACTTTCCTTTCATTGGTGGCTCTCCGGGGCCATGTCCAAGGAACAGTCTTTCAAGCTGGAATCCTGTCTGGTTCTTACTACTGATGCCTCCTTATCAGGTTGCGGGCCCCATCTAGGTTCCCTCTGGGTCCAGGGGTTATGGTCTCCCCAGGAACAGGCTCACAGCATTAACTGGCTGGAGCTCAGAGCGGTTCGTTTAGCCCTGAGGAAATTCCTTGGCCAGGTGTCGGGGTCCAGTGTATTGGTTATGACAGACAATATGGCCACTAAGGCTGACATTAATAGGCAAGGAGGTATCAGATCCTGGTTCTTTATGACAGAGGTGGAGTCTCTGGTTAGGTGGGCGGAATGTCAACTTCGCTCGATCGGGGCTGAGCACATTTCTGGGTCTGATAATGCATAGGCAGATTTGTTCGGCAGAACGACCATTGACCAAGCGGAATGGCAATTGCATCCTTCCCATTTCACCAGATCTCCTGGATATTTGGTTGCCCTGTGGTAGATCTCTTTGCCTTAATGTCCAACTCTCCAGATACTATACGAGGTTCTTCTCCCAGGGTGCAGAAGACACTAATGCCTTGAGTTGCAGCTGGCCTTCTGGCCTCCTCTACGATTTTCCGCCACTGCCACTCATCCCAGCGGTGATTTGTAGGCTCCTGTTGGAACAGGCTGAGCTCATGTTGGTGGCTCCCTATTGGCCCCGCAGGCATTGGTTTGCCGATTTGATGGGCCTTTCAGTGGACCCCCCTTGGCGAATTCCTGAGGAAGATGTCTCTCTTCTCCAGGGGTCCTTGTCTCACCCAGAGCCCCAGTGGTTGCAACTGGCAGTGTGGAGATTGAGTGGGACATCTTAAAGAGCGCCCACCTTTCCAACAGGGTTATCCAAACGATTCAGGCCTCCAGGCGCCCATCTACAATTCGCATTTATGAAGCTACTTGGCAAGCCTTTTCAGTTTGGTGTGCCAAGTCCAGCATCTTACCTCAACAAGCTTCGGTAGCTGCAGTCTTGGAATTTTTACAGGCCGGCCTGGACAAAGGGCTTTCTCCCAACAATCTTTGACGGCAGGTGGCAGCCATTTCATCGGTCTTGTCGTGTGGGAAGCTGGATACTTTGGCTCAGCATCCTATGGTTCATAAGTTCCTCAGAGGGGCTTCCAACCTTTGCCCTCCTATGGTTCATAGGTACCCCACTTGGGACTTGCCCAAGGTGTTACAGTCTCTCACCAGGTCTCCGTTTGAACCACTTCAACAAGCCAATCTTCCTCTCCTTACTCAGAAAGTAGTTTTCCAGATGGCAATCACCTCTGTGAGGAGGGTCTCGGAATTGGTGGCACTCTCGGTCCGACCTGACCTCTGCATTTTCCATCCTCACTGGGTGGTTTTAAGGTTGGATCCAGCCTTCATTCCGAAGGCCAACACTTCATTTCACAGAGCTCAGGAACTGGTGCTTCCAAATTTCTGTCCTCGCCCGGTCCTTGAGCTGGAAAAGACTTGGCACACTCTGGACATGTGCAGGGCATTAAAAATTCACATGAAACGAACTGCTGTTTTCCGAAGGACGGAGTCTTTGTTTTGCTCTTTCCAGCCTTCCTCGTTGTGGGGTAGGGCCACCCCATCTACAATCAGCAGATGGATTAAAGCTGTATAGCCAGGGCCTATTCCAGCAGGGCCTTGCCAGTTCCAAGGGGCATTACGGCCCATTCCACCCGTAGTGCGGCTATGACTGCGGCTTGGGCTACACAGGCGTCGGTGGAGAAAATCTGCAGGGCAGCTACCTGGACCTCACTTTCGCCTTTCATACGTCATTATTGACTGGATGCCTTTGCATCAGAGGATGCGGCATTTGGTAGACAGGTTCTCCAACAAGTCGTTTTGGAACGTGCCAAGTTAGGACCAGTCTTAACCCTCCCGAGGACAACCCTTCTTTGGTATGTCCCATCCTGACCTGTCGATGCCTTACAAGGAAAAATGGACGTTGTTCACCTGAACGCCACTTTTCCTTGTAGGCGAGACAGGTCAGCCCCGACCTTTGACTGGTTCCCTTCCTGGGATCGTGGGTGTGTGTGTCCCTACTAACTTCTTGTTCTTTTTCCTTCATTAGAGGCAACCCGGTCTGTCGCACAGTCTTCACATAAACTGGGGAGGAGTCACCCAGAGTGGGCGGAGCTAGGCTAATAAGCCTTTTGCACAGACTCAGTCCTAAGCAGCTATGGAAGAGAACTACCCATCCATCCTGACCTGTCTGGCCTACAAGGAAAAGTGGCGTTCAGGTAAACAACGCCCGTTCTAGGCCTGCCTGGGACAAGATAGCCAGCTAAGTGACCCTGGGCCAGTCCTCCTCCCAGTCTTAAGAACGAGTTAAGATTTGAGGGGACCAAAAAGGGTGAGGGTTAGAGTTATCTTTTTATTTTTATTTTTTTGCCAATGGGAGCATCTCTTCCAGGCTGGCTTAGGGCCAGGTAAGCAGAAGCTACCAAGCCAGAACTCTCTGGAGAGTCGGGAAAGACATAGCTGCTGATTTAGGGACAAGAAGAAGGAGCTGAGTTACAAACCAGGACATAAAAAGGGGAGGGAGCAGCAACTTCACCTCTTTCTGAGTGATTTAGCTTCAGAGAATATTCCTCTGGGGTAAAGCAGCTGGTGGCAGCAGTTGTTGAGGTCCAGGAAATATAATGGGGGTGAAATCTAGGGTTAGATTTTATGGGACCCTATTACATTCTAAGTATGTATGCATTTGCCCACTCAGAACACTGATATAGAATAATGGTATTGGCAAGAAAAAGTTTATAACACCAAATTTCCCACGCTTTAAAACAGGGATCTCTAAACTTTAGAACTTGTGGACTTCAAGACCCAGCATTATCCAGCCGGTGCATTCTGGGAATTGAAGTCTACAGGTCTTAAAGTTGCCAAGTTTGGAAAACCCTGCTTTAAAAACTTATTTATTTATTTATTTATTTATTAGCGTATAATGAGAACACAGAAGAGTTTATTTAATAAAATGTTTCAATTAAAACTAAGGAAATAAACTATATGATAGAATTGATAAAAGAAATTTGGGAGACATTAAAGCAAATTTTAGACACACATTACCAAACTAGGTAACCTTATCATTGCTAGTGGAGGGTGGTGGTTGCTCTCATTTTATATACTAGTGTCCTATCAGGATGGAAGGGTTCCTGGATTCAGATGTTTCATCCAACCTGTTTGGGCTTATTTATTTAGGTAATTTAGCACATGGCAGAAAGGTTAAAAAGCATACCACAATTACATTCTCAATGAGTAAACATGAAATTACTCTATTCACAAATTCAAAGGTAGACTATTTTATTTATTTATTATTTATTAATCATACTTTTATACCGCTCCCTCTCCCAAAAAAGGGACTCGGGGCGGTGAGGGTAGGGCCAGGTGATCGCAGCTGACTGGGTGGTGTGGTTGGGATGGGCATGGGCATGGGCATGGCCAGCTCAATGTCGCTTATATTGGGATGGCCTGGGCAACACTAGGGGATCCATTGTCTCCAGTGCATGCCCAGGGGGCAGGGTGGGGCGAGTCAGCTTTGGAAGCCATATTGAGATCCGATGCTTCCATGCTGCCACAATTGAGCTTGGGAAAGTGGGAGGGGAAAAGTCATTGGATTATATCTAGTTAGACATAATAAAATTCTTTTTCTGATTCAACGTCAGATTGTGTTGCGCATAGTGAAAGGAAGTCTTACTTTGGGACGGATGGTGATTGGGCCATGTGATGTGATAATGGGTGTAGGGGATGGATTTGTAGTTTTTACTTATTGCAAGGAAGCCCGGAACTTTCAGATTTGGGATTCCACAGTTGTGCCAGTTACTAGCCAAACAAAAGGAATTTTTGACGTCTGTCTCAGAGTTATTGGTTGGAATGGAGGGTTGCTGGAACACTGACAGCCTTAAGTTTGTCACCCCTGCAATAGCAATAGCATTTACATACCGCTTTACAGATCTCTCTTAAGCTGTTTACAGAGTCAGCTGCTTGCCCCAACAATCTCTGTCCTCATTTTATCGACCTCGGAAGGAGGGAAGGCTGAGTCAATCTTGAGCCTGGTGATATTTGAACTGCCAAATTGCAGGTAGCTGGCAGGCAGCAGAAGTAGCCTTGCAGTACTGCACTCTAACCACTGTGCCACAGTGGTTCAATAGTGGGTATTTTAATAATGTGAGTCTTTCTGGAGGTTTTCATAGAAATGCAAAATCTCAAGCTGAGATTTTGAAATTCCAGCCGATTAATGGTGCAGCAGTGCAGAGATACATTGATAAAAAGAATAATTGATATTGAGGAACAGCTTCTTCAAAACACAGCAAAACAAATCTTTTTTCATTTGAACAAACCTATGATGATGAATACTGCGTACTACTGCAAGAAGGCTTGTTAATTGATTAAATGCCATCAGTCCGGATCAGTTCTTAGTGACTGCATGATAGATTCTCTCCAGAGTGATCTGTTTGCAATTTGATCTTCAAGGTTTCTCAGATAGACGTTCATTGACAACATAATTGAATCCATCCACCTTTATCATTCTTTTCTTTAAATTTTCCTAACAACGTAACAAGGAAGCTGAGCCTTTTTGTAAGAGGTCCAAAATATGACCTGGTCATTTCTGCCTCAATTGAAAATTCTGTATTAATTCATTCTGTGATATACATGTTAATTTTTTCAGCTGCTTTAAAAGTCTTTTCCAGCACTCAAGTTTTCTTTCTGCCACTTAAGCCAACTTCTGGATTCATACTGTGGCACGAGAAAGATTATTGTTTAAACCACTATTCTCCAAACATGGCAACTTTAAGACTTGTGAGCTTCAACTGAAGAATTCTGAGAGTTGAAATCTACAGGTGTTACAATTGCCAACTTTGGAGAACCCTGGTTTAAACACTTCTAATCTTTGTAAGTATAGACATTTCTAGAATTTTCATGGCTACTACACCAAGTGCTTATTTATTCCTTGCTTGATGGATCCTTTACTGTTGATGGACAGTCCCCAAAGGCGGAAACGACCTGCCACTCAGTCTTTTCGTTAATCTGTTCTGGTTGCTGCACCAATGCTCAGTTGTCATGTTATTGATTAGTCACTTTTATATTTAATTGTTCCAATTTTTCACCATATTCCTTGACTTTATTACTTCTAGATAATTTGCATTAATGTTTCTTCCTCTGATTCATGTTAGCTTCTAGTCCAGCTTCTCTCAGTGTATATTAAAATATTGATTGACTTAATAAAATGAGTCCATATAGGTTTGTCTCACTTCTTTACTGACCTGGAGTCGGTCTGTTGCATGTGGACATGGAATATCCTGTCCTTTATGTAGATGTTGCATGACAATAGTGATGTTGTGAGATCCCCATTTTTCTAAGGACAGCTTAACAGGGTTAACTCAAAGTTAAATTTCTGTAATCATTGTAGTACCTATTGGGTTATTTTGGATATTCTTAGGCTTTTTCAGTTACCCAGTGTGATCAGTAATGTACTTGTGGGGTTTCCTAAAACAAACTTATGTCATTTCTCTTTCTAATCTGTAATTTAAAAGTTCTGAATACTTTTACAAAACGAGAATGGTGTTACCACTTCAAATGTATCCTTTAAAAAAACATATCACAGTTCGCTCTCTCAATTTCACAGCCACAATTGAGCCCAAAGTTTCCATTGTTAAGCAAGGCAATTATTAAATGAGTTTTGTCCCATTTTATGACCTTTTGTGCCATAGTAGTTAAGTGAATCATGCAGTTGTTAAGGGAATTTGACTTTTCTTGTCAGAAGCCAGTGGGAAGGTTGCAAATGGTGGTCACATTGGCCTGGGACAGTGCAAATGCCATCAATACTGCCAGTTGCCATGCACCCAAATTTTGATCAAAATTTGATCAAATTCTGCTGAGAAACAGTTCTAACATGCTGAGGTTCTTCACAAAAGAACTTCAGTGCAGTGAGAAAATATGGATATACGGCACTTTCGAAGCAGGATTGAGATGGATTTTTCTTGTACTCAGTGTGTAAATGTACATCTTTTTGCAAAATGTTGTTGCCTAAATCAATGCTTTATGAGTAAATGCAGCAAATAAAATTAAAACCATCTCCAAGAATAATCAGCTTTTTCGTTTATTTTGTTAAGATTATGATAAGTATTTTGATAATTTGTTATTATAACCAGATGCTTGGTAGCTTTCCCAAAGTGATTGTTTGACACATTTAGTAGATTTATAACAGGATTCAAATATACTGTTGAATTTCAATAATGGAAACAAAATTGGCATCTGTAGAAAATTTTTAAAAATGAAAAATGTATTTTATTTAACAGGTATCTTAGTAGCTTAATAACATTAATTTCATATTTAATTGCGCTTACTGATTTTTATCTCTGCATTTATTAACTATTCAGGCAAGAAAATTCTGTCAACTATTTTCAAGCAGGTTAAAACTGCTGACAGAGAGAAATTTAAAAGCCACTTAATGTGCTCTGAGAATTGATATGTCTGAGTTCAGTGGCCTAAGAAACTTGAAGGGTGATGGTAAATACGTTTAGGGAAAACGTGTCAAGAGATAATTTTGCAACTGTGCCACAATGACAAATGAAACTGTATTTGTTCAAGATGAAAATTTGTAATTTCAGCAGCAGCAGCAGCCAATGTTCTTTATCCACAATTGTGGAGCAAACTTTCATTAAAGCTACTGGTTTTACAACTTCGTATCTAGTTGAATCCGGTTCCAGTGTAATCAATCTTTTTACAAAAAAACCCCTTACTTGGACAAACTTATTTTTTAATTATTTATTTTAAAAATAAATAATACATTTATATGAATAATGAAAAAATGTTGCTTGTGTGAAAATTGATTTGATAGCCACTAAAGAGAACCTCTTTAAGTTAAATAAAACTTAAAATAATTTATAAAACTGAAGTATCACAGGTGAATGAGAGTAACTATCGTATTTAGAAAGAGGTGTAAAAACCATAATAATTATATGGGTGGGTGATAAAATCTATTACAAGCATAAGAATATTGAAAGACTGGGTGCTGATTGAAAACAGGTTGAGTATCATTGGAGTAAAGCAGGGCTGTCAAACTCGTGGCCCCTGCGCAGGATGCGTCACACACTGGCCACACACCAACACCCAACTTAGCGAAGGGGAAAAAGGTTGCGATACATCATCACATGACACCACCGTGACACAGCGAGTTTGACACCCTTGCACTAAAGCATCCAGACAGGTATTGCCTGCTGATGGGAGTTGAGTGCATATAAATTTAATACATTGCAGGTAGTCCTCGACTTACAACCGCAATTGAGCCCAAAATTTCCATTGTAAAGCAAGGCATCAGTTGAGTGAGCTTTGCCTCATTTTACCATAATTTTTGCCCCAGTTGTAAAGTGAATCACTGCATTTGTCAGGTGAATCTGGCTTCCCCATTGACTTTGCTCCTTGGACCTTGGTTGGGAAGGTTGCAGATGGTGACCACATGACCTCAGGACAGTGCAGCTGCCATAATACAAGGAATGCCAGTTGCCAGCATCCAAATTTAGATCACATGACTGAGGGGATGCTTCAGTGATTGTAACAGCCATAAATAACTTTTTTCAGTGCCGTTTGTAAATGAACAGTCACTAAATGAATGGTTGTAACTCAAGAACTACCTGCATAATGCTTTTTTATTATAGCCTATGATTGAAAGCCTCTCTTGTTTTTCAGCCTGAATTCTATGAATTTCAATCCCGTTCTTGTTTTGCTGTCAACAAGGCAATAGGCAATAGGCAAGGCATATGGTAGCCTTTTAGAATTAGAATTAGAATTTTTTATTGGCCAAATGTGATTAGACATTTGTCTCCTGGGCATTGTACATACAACAATAGTGATAGATCGTTATCATAGTCATTGTTAACATACATTCATCATAAATGATAAGATACAACACTAAGTGATAGTCATGGATACTAAATAAGCAATCAACATAAATCATACTAGGATACTAATTAAATAATTTAAATTGTAAGATACAAACAACATGGTTATAGTCATAAGAAGATAAGGTGATAAGTAATAGGAAAGATGAGAATAATGATGGTAATACTGACTTTCTAGATAGTTTGACAGTGTTGTGGAATTAGTTGTTCAGGAGAGTGATGGCATGGGTGGGGTGGAAACTCCTTGTGTCTAGTTGTTCTGACATGCAGTGCCCTATAGTGTAATTTTCAGGATAGAAGTTGAAACAGTCCATGCCCAGGATGCAAGGGGTCTGTAGATATTCTCACAGCCCTCTTTCTGGCTTGTATGGTATATTCCTCAGTGGAAGGCAGATTGGTAGCAATTATTTTTTTCTGCAGTTCTAATTATCCACTGAAGTGTTTGATTGATTGCAGAGCCAAACCAGACAGTTATAGAGGTGCAGATGACAGATTCAATAATTCCTCTGTAGAACTGAATCAGCAGCTCCTTGGGCAGTTTCCTGAGTTGGTGCAGGAAGAACATTCTTTGTTGTGCTTTTTTGATGATGTTTTGGAAGTTAGGCGTCCATTTTAAGTCTTGAGATATTATAGAACCTAGAAACCTGTGTGGTATTGTAAGAGGTGGTAGAGTAGGAAGGCTTCTCCTGAAATCTACTATCATTTCTACAGTTTTAAGTGTGTTCAGTTCAAGACTGTTCTGGACTCACCATAAGGCTAGTTGTTCAACCTCCCATCTGTATGGAGATTCATTTCATTGTCTCAAATGAGACCAGTCACTGTTGTATCATCTGCAAACTTCTGTACTTTAACAGAAGGATCCTTTGAGATGCAATCATTGGTATATAGAGAAAAGTGCAGAGAACACACAGCCATGTGTGTGCGTGTGTGCGCGCGCGCTAATTGTACAGGTATCTGATGTGATTCTGCCTAGCTTCACCTGCTGCTTCCTGTCTGTTAGATAATTGTACTGTAGACTGCTAACATGGGTCTCCGTCTTTTTGTGCCATGTGCATCTGAATATGCTTTAGGTTTTTCTTACAGGGTTTTTCTCCCAAGCCCTTTATGCTTCTGCTTACTCTGCTGAACTGTTTCTCACTTTTCCTCTGAAGGGTGCTGCCAAAAAGGGGTCACACTGGACTCTGGTCAGTGGTGGGATTCAATCGATGTTACTACCAGTTCGGTGACTACTTTTTGTGTGGGCATGCACGCTTTGCACACATGTACGCCAAACGCGCATTGTGCGTGCGTGTAAAAGCCTTTAGCTGTGCTACCCGGACAGCTGAAAAGCGCTGCATGCAGGTGCGCAGCGCTTGGAAAGCCTCTTTTTTCCTGCCTTTTTAACCTCAACTGTGCCGCGCAAAGCAGCTGAGGTTGAAAAAGCAGTAAATAAAGGACAGGTAAGAGCCCAGGCGGGTGGGTGGGCCAAACAGCAGCAAACACAGAACCAGTTCGGTGTCTGCTACTCTTCAGAGCTACCGGTTCTATAGAGCCGGGCAGAACCGGTAGCATCCCACCCCTGACTCTGATCTAACCAATGCGGAGTTTCCTCTCATGCTTTGCTTGCTGTTCATGAAGCTCAAGATAGTCTTGGACTTTCCAGGGTTGGTTTATCCTTGTTGCTCATGTTCAGCTGGTGATGCGTTCCTAGTTACTTCTCTCACAGAAGGCTGCCACGGCACATTTCTCCAAGATTATACTGATGCATTTGAGCTTCCCTTATCACCTGCTAGGTTGTTACAGTTAAATTTGTATTATGTCTCAGTCTTGTATTTTGACTCAGTCTTCTTTGCTGGAAGACTGAGTCAAAACTGGGCATGCGCAGTAAAAGGAGGCGGGACTAAATAAATGATTGACTCAGTCTTCAAACAAGGAAGCAGAGGCAACCCATGCATTGGATTCTCCTCCAGCACAGTGAGAAGAAGCATGTCAGGTAAGACCAACACTCTTTTTGTATTATGTTCAAGCATGTGGGATATAATTCAATTTCCCTAGCTTGGCCATTGATAAGCAACATATCCATTTGCATTGTCTGTGACTTGTAAATAGGTTTTATTAGGCAGAGATTGAGCCCCGAGGGACACTTAGAATCGTCTTACAGTATGCTGAAGCAGCATTTATAAACACGCTTTGGGTGAAGTGGTATAAACCGGTCTCAAATCCATGGGACCGTGATTCACCATAGGAGACCTTGATCAAGCATTGTGTCTGTACCAATCTCTTGCACATTTATTATGGAAAGAGATAGGTTTAGGCTTGCATGTTTTTTTTTTTGTTGTTGAAAAACAGGTGCTGGTTCCTGGCTCCATCCCCTATGTATTGCTGATAGTGTGCTCTAGTATTAAATCTGGTGCAGCTGCTACTGGTCTGTGGTTTCTCAGGCCACAACTGACTCTTTTTGAATAGTGGAAGTGTGTTTGTTCTTCTACAGTCTTCTGGCACCTGCCCAATTCTCCAAAAGTTTTCAGAAATGGTTCTTCCATCATTTCTGGTATTTTCTTATACATCCTGGGATGTATAATTTGTCTGGTCCAGGATACCAACTTGTTAAGGGTAAAAATTTAGCTTGCTGCTTGAATTGGTTCTGAGTTGGATTCCCGTTCTTTATACAAGGTAGTCTAAACGAGCTCTCCTTTTCTGAGAGAAGAGAAAGGCAAGGAATATACTATGCCTTGTCTATTCTCTATTATCACTTCCTCACTTTTTCTGCCAGGAGATCAGCACTTCCTTAACTCTTATTTTAGACATAAACTCCCCCTCTCCCTTTGCTTCTTACATTTATATTATGATTGTTGTTACCTTCAGCTCGTTTTAAGTTTTAGCTTTCCAACTTTATCCTTACAGCATTGACTCTCAGTTTGGCTCCTCAAGCCTGTCAGTTGCTGTTTATTGTGCACTGAAAACGCAAGTGCCGGCCTGGTGCTTGATGGCCCTTGTTTCTGGCAGCTCAAATGTTTGTCTTTCAGGGTGTCTCCCATAGTATATTATTGACTAAGCTGCTCCAGATATTAATTAATGCTATAATGCTTGTAGGAAGTGATTATATTTTAAAAGAGGCACTTGTGTGATTGCACGAAGAGCTCTATGATCTGGAATTACATCAATCTATCTGTGTTTTGCTACTTGTACTTGTATCCTGGGTTGATTTGGGAAATGATAAGCGTTGTACTAATCCTAAAAGTGCAAAGTTGTTTTCAGAAGTTTCTCCAAGGGATTGCTGCTTGATCGGTTGACTTTTTATGCAGCTTTGTATCTTCTAACATTTGATGTTATGTTTTTCAGTTGAATTGTACAACTTATATGTTATATTAAAGGGGGAAAGATTTCTGAAGTGATTTATCTTTGCATTTTGTTTTATACCTCAAAAACCTGGCATTTTAACAGGGATGTGTAGAATTTATATGCCCTGTATGATCTTGCCTTTTGACAATCCTAAAACTATACTTAATAAAAATTTGATGGTGGAATTAAACAGAAATTATTGTTAATTGGAACAACTATTTTATGTTTTCTTCACCGGCTTCTGCCTGTTCATGTTCCTGCCCAGTTCTGGGTGCTAATGTAAGTGGCCAAATAAACTTTTTCATGTGTTAAAGTCAGTAGATGTTTTTGGTTCTGGCGTTCCTGCTCTTGAGGTGAAATTAATGGGGCCAAAAAAGGAATGTTTTTGCTGCTATATAGCACACCATCTTTGAAATTATTTCACTAAAATCTTGAGCTTCTACTTTGTTATCTTTCAGGTAATGAGTACACATGTTTTTTTTTCCTTCAATTGTTTTACCTAAGTGCAATATTGTTTCTGTGCTTTACCACTTTAGAGTTAATTGATGGATAGTATGCACATTTCTAAAGTAATAGCTTTTCTGAGATAGTTGGCTGAGATTTCTTCTTATCTGAAGTAGTAGATTGAGCATATTTTTTCTAGCAGGAAGAAAGCTTTTAGCAAGATTTTAATCTGTTTATGGTTTTAAAAATTGTTTCAAATTGCCAACTCATTGTTTTAACTGTTTTTCTGTTTTTGTTCTTTCATTGTTTTAATTTATTTGTTTAGTATCACACCTCAGTAGTGTAAGAAAATAAATCAAGTGATTTTTACAGGCACTTCTTATCCATAGGTTTATAATCTGAAAATACACAAGGCAGGAGGAACAGGAAAAAGACAAAAGAGAGATCAGTTCTTAGGGCAACCGAGTTCTTGGCATGTCCCTCTGCTGCACCTTAGGGGAGAGCTAATTGAGGCCCACTGAGAAGGAGGCAAGTGAGTTAGGAATTTTGGAATTGGAAAAGTTAACAAAAACTCATCTGATGAAATATTTATATAGATTGTGCTTGTAAAACATAGTACAGCTGTCACACACAAATATGTATGTTCTGATGTTTAATCATGGAATCCTACAGTGGAATTGAAGGAATCCATTTAAACTGTTGAGATCAAACTTTTGGCTCAGTTTCAAGAATTCAAATTAAACTATCCCAAACAAGAGGTCACCCCAGCTTGGTTTGAATATATCTGGTGAAATGAAGTCATCACCTTTCTGGCATTCAATTGGAGCATGCCTTAAATCCATTACTCCCTAATGGAATATTCTGGAACAAAAGAAAACATGCTTCCCAGTCCTGAATTAACCCACCATCTTGCTTGGATTTCCCCCCATCTAAATCCTGACAGCTTCCAGGCATCGAATCATAACTTCTATTGTAGCTGTCATTGAGGTCAGCATGAGATGCACAACTAGGTTTCAGCATGTGAATGATGCCTCACACCTAACCAGAAAATGACTGTCCCAGCAGCTTCATGGAGCTGCTGAACCGACTGAACCATGATCATCTATGAGAATGACCACATATCATCCATGAAAATGACCAGTGCAGTGCATCCATCTGCATGCAGCTGAAGCCAGATTGCCATAGATCAAATAATCAGTTTCTTCTACCTGATCTCTGTAATTGCAGTGACCCTGCTTTTTTTAAACAATCTTCCCTAAGAAGAGAATAGTGGGGAAGGGACGGTAGCCTGCATGCAGGCCTGGTTCCTGCATAGTGGACAGAGTTGCCTGGGACCTTACCTTTTCTCAAAGTAGTATTTGGTACAGCTCCAATCTGGTTCTCAATCCCTTCCCTGGCTGCTTTCAGTAGCCAAGTGAAACAGGAATCCAGTTCACAAGTGACAGAAGTACTGAGTTCCCAGAACCCTGTGCATTTCCTCAAGATTCCCAGTCTCTCTATCACCTTCCACAAGGTATCACCTCTATCATCTCACTAGATTCTGTCCATTTGGTTTCACTCTGAGCTAGAATCGGGAACGATTTTATTCAGAAAGTGCTTGAGCAGATTATGGCAATTTAACTTGTTTTTCCAGTCTATCTTTTCTTACTAGGGTTTAGCAGACTCTAAATAGTAGTACAGGCAGCCAACATTCCACAGATGCAGCTAGGGCAGAGAACTAATTCTGCTTGGCCACTCTGATTGCCACAGGCTCAGATTTGAGCTCAGAGATGCCTTTAGTTATTACACTTCTTTCTCATTTATGCCAATGTTCTTTGCCTACTTTTATTTCTCTGAGCTTCTCAGAAAACCAAGGAAACTTAAAAAAAATGGTTGTAGAAGAGTTGTCTGGAAACAGCTCAACTCCTTTTTCAATGTGTAGGAACCCCCCCCCCCAATTAAAATATTCTTTATTCTTAATATTAAAAGAGGCAGGATAAAATATTTCCGCAAAGGAGAAATGGAGAAACAGGTTCTTAAAGGCAGAAAGCAGTCCCAGTCTTCCTGCCATAGGAAAACAGCCTCAAGCAGAAGAGATTGGTCTTTTGGAATGGAGATTTTGTATCCATTCAGGAAGACTGGGCCAATCTATTCATAAACAAAATGCATGGGACAGAAGGTTGGAGCTGATGGGATTAAAATCTACATCCCCCCACCCAAATTCTAAGGACAAGACATGACCTTTAGGACATAATAGGATTAACTCTCCATTAGAATAGCAAGAGATACCAGGCTCACTACATTGCACAACTCCCTGCAACATCTCAATCAGAACTCTATAAACATCCATCCACTCACTCAGCCACTCCAGAAACATGGCTGCTGTCACTGAAGTTTCTGGAAACCAAATAACCTCCTTTCCTTGCAGTCAGTCAGCCTCCATTTTATTTCCAGCGCCTTTTTCCCGGCTTGGACCCAGACCTCATTTTTCTTCCAACAGCTGGTTCTCCTGTGATGTCCACTTAAAGTTCCCCCTGCTTGTGGCAATGTAATTGCCAGGGTGGATAAAAATAGATAATTCTTTTTTTAAAATAAAAAAAAAGTTTTTTTTTAAATTTAAATTGGATTTAAATTTTTTATTAAATTTATTTTAATAAAATGCTTTTGGAGTAAAAATCTATCTAAAGATAGTTTTCTGTTTAAGATACATTAATAATTCAGTTTATTCAGCATGAAGTGGAACTTAGTTATGTAGCATGAGGCTGTATATTCTGCAATCATTGGGACTGTCAATGAGTCAACAGCAGCTCAGAGAGGAGCTGCTGCGGGGCAGAGATGACAGTTGCTCTTTAAAAATTATTATTTAAATCGAATTGATTTGAGTCAAGCCTTTTTACTAGTAATTTAAGTCATGTTTTAAATTGTGATTGATTTAAATCAAATTCATCCTGGTAATTGAACTTTCAGTTTTTATTTCTGGATCAGTTTTCATGGAATTCTCTCACAACATTCTGTATTATTTTGTGCATCTGTTGCTAGATTCTTCAAAACAGCAGCCTTGCAGCGCTGATACCATTTATAAGGCAAACCATGTCCTTTTCAACTCTCCAGGCCTTGTTTTTGCTATCCATGTAGCCTACCCTTGTCTTGGTTATGGCTCAAAGTTTTACAGTTGTGCCAATAGAACTTTGAATGGTTTTGCTTTATATTTGTATCAGTCTAACTCTAAAGCAAAGGTTCTCCAAACTTGGCAACTAAGACTCATGGATCTCAACTCCCAGGATTCCCTAGCAAGCATGGGGATGGTTGGGGAATTCTGGGGGTTGGAATCCACAGGTCTTAAAAGTTGCCAACATTGGAGAGCCTGGCCTAAAGATTTGCATGGTATAAATCTTTTGCTGAAGTCAAGGCTTCTTTTGTCCATAACCTTCCCTCTATCTATTAATAAAATTAGCTGGATGGATGTATATAAAATGTGGAGATTCATTAGATGATTCCATGTTATGCAGACCCCATGTAGCCTTGGTATGACATTGGTGAAAGTGTATTATCTGTGCAGAAAGTTAGCACCCATCCCTCTCCTAGAAGAATGAAATATTTTAGGAAATATTAAAAAGGCAGAATATTATATTTTCCTAAATAAGAAATAGAGAAACACGCTCTTAAAAAGACAGAAAGCAGACTCAGTCTCCCTCCCCCCAGCAGATATTTTGTGCCCATTAAGAAAGACTGGGCCAACCTATCTACAAAACAAAAAACCTTCAGCTCCAGGATGAAGGGCTTAAGACATGATCCTTCAGGACATAATAGGATTAACCCACTAAGACACATAGCTCACTACATTGTACAGTCTTCTAAGGACATTGCATCACCTTCCAAATTTCAACCAAACTTATCTCTGACAAACATAATCCCTACATAGCCCCATGGAAGTCTGACAACAGCCAATAGAATATATATCCTTGAACAGGAACAGGAACTCAAATACAAAACCCAGAGAAGGTATAAAAGTCCCTCCCTCCTGAATTACATGTGGTCAGCTGCCCAGAACCATGTGCTTGGTGGTTCTGTTCATAATTAAACCATCTTTCTAATCAGCTTCCAGCCTCCATTTTGTCTCCAATGCCTTTCTTCCGGCTTAGAACTGAACCAAATGGATATTTCTTCCAACAATTCGTACATACCATATTCAGGATGTGGATGGAGGTATTAACAATATTATTCCTCTTAATCCATTTGGCATAAATGATAGATCCAGAAGAGACCTTAAAAGAATTTCTGGAGACTACAAGGTATAGGAATGTGAAGGCACAGAGAGGGTGCCCCCCCCGCCCCTCCCCCCAAAATCAGGCCTTTTAAGAAGAAAACAGAAATCAGCAAACGGCTATGCAAATAGGGTCATTGAGAAGGACTTAAAGTCTATGACAGTGGTTTATTTCCTTGGAAGAGGTGAGATACCTCTTGTAAAAGCAGGGAAAAAAGGCATTTGGCAGAATCTTATCAGTCTCATCAGGAGAGATTTAAACTACAAATGAAAGAGGCTGAGTAGCAGGGACCCAGAACCAAATATGCAGCCAAGCACTGGGAGCACTAAAAGTGCATCATAAATGGAGAAATGGGAAACCAGGATGGCAGCTTCTGCATTCCTTAATAACTAAAAAAAACCCTCAATTGGTTTTATTTATAAATCCTGTGAAAGTAAACCGTTTTCCATATCACTTTTGTAACATGCCATTTTTAATCTAAATCACAAACAGATTAATTCTCAGTTGTATCTTCTTTTATCTACTCTTTTAAGCTCATTTTTATAGTATCACCAAATTTTAAGAGAAGTTTATTAGTGTGTTGTTCCCAAATGTCCCTGAATTTTTCTGAAGTTAAAATACTTTTCGCTATTCTATATTAGTAGGGCCTTCTTTAATTATAATCTTCAGTTCTTTCTGCTTGCCTCTAGTGTCCAGTCTTCAAAGTTTACTCTTACCATGTTTTTCTCTAATCCATAAAATTTTCCCACAGGAAGATTTCTTATACTTAAGTTCAAAATCTCCATATATTTTAATGGAATTTTAAACAATCCACAGGAAGGATTCTTATAACCAATTTCAAAATCTTATTTCTAAGCCATCTACCCTTTATTCCACAATCAATGTTCTAATCATCAGTTTTCTGTTTATTTCAGAATATTATTTTAAGTTTTTGAAGTTATATAAAACTTCTTTTGCTGAGGATTAATGGAAAACCACTCAGTGATGGAATGTGCAGCTGGAGAAGGAGTTTGGGGAGGGGGAAGAATCTCAGCAATCCCACCCTGGTTTCCTAGGGAGGGGCAACACACTCCAGAGACCCAAAGTAAAGGATTGTGCCCTCCTGAACTGGATAGGGAAGGCAGAAGGGTAAACCTCCCAGGGTATGTCTGTTAGCTTAGAATGTGACAGCTGTAGTCTGGTGCGATTCTGTCTATTAGGTATAAGTAAAGAAAGAACTGCACTCGATTGGGTTTCACTGTGTCATCTTTGGATTTGGTCTGACATCTGGTGTGATAGAACCTGTCCTTCTGAAGGTTCTTAATATCCAAAAATCAATTAACAAGCAATTTCCTGAAGTGATTAAGAAAGGAAATGGGAGGATTCAGTATCCCTTTGAAGTCTCTAAATCAAATTGGACAAAGGGGACTTTTTCCTTGGCTTCCAACCCTCTAAAACCCATTGAAGACAGCTGTTTTATAATCTCCTCACAGGGAGCCTCTGTATGGAGCGCTTGTGGGTGATCCCATTGTTCTCTTTGTCCAGAGAGGAATTTCAGGGTGCCAATCCATTTGCCTGGTCCTAGTTCTGCTGTGGTCATTGGCTCCACTGAAAACGGAGCTGTCTTCAGTGCACCATTGCTTCCTGGAAAGTCCGATCAGGAAGTATTTTCTGTGACTGGAAGAACTAGGGCCAGAAATAACAGGTGTACATTATAGGTTTCTAGATTTGATTTTCTAACTGCACAATCCTTTCCTTTTACTGATGGTCCTGCCAGATGAACTTCCCAGAATGTACACTCAACTGGGTGAGCCTCACAGAAGGGTTGCTTTATAACAATGTAAATGTAAAAAACAAAGGCAGATTAGATCCTGGGGGAAGTTTTCTAAGGCATTATAATAATTAGAACAAAGGGCAGTAAGCTGTTATCATACGTGTGTTTGAAGTTACAACAAAACAGTACCTGCCTCTTGCAACTCTTCTGTAGAGCTGGAAGGCTGCAAATTAGGTTCAAGGTTTTTCTTCTTTCCTGAGAAGTGAAATTGTGGGATCTTTCCACACCTTTTCTTAGTCTAGCAGCTAAAATTCAAGGAACTTGCTTCCTGGGTAGCTTCTGGACATCTATTCCTTCTCTTGAGATGTCTTACAGAGCAATATAATAGGTGAACAGAAAGACTGACGGTCCCCTCGTGGTTTCATTTCTTGTGCACTTTCGAGCGGTCTGGAATTGTTGCTTGGAAACTATAACTGTCTGAGCATTGTTCTTTCTGTATACCTTGCTTGGGATATCGCTTTCTGAATCTGCTTCTTCTCCCTGCATCTTTCATAGGTAAAAAGGAGAAACATGTTTTGTGTCCATCACTGTCTTGAACTGGCAAATTGGCTTCATTATGCATGGCAACTGACCTGTTTCAGATCCCTGTATAATGCAGCACTAAGTTGCAGGACACAGTGACCTTGGAAATTTGAAAAAAAATAAGACCCACATTTCCTAGATGGTCACTGCTTGATGGGCTAGTGGAGGCTGGTCTGATCTTGTGTGATCTCAGGAAAGCTAATCAGGATCCGAGTTGAGGAGTACTTGAATTAGGGATCACCAGCAAATGCAGAGTTGACTGGGAAGTGGAAAAAACTCCCCAAAGAAGACAGTGGCAGCCACTTCATTGCTGTTGCCAAGAAACAAGACAGCCGAAGCCGCTAGTCACCCAGAGATAAGGGACTCTTTACATTCAGAAACAGAGCCACAGAATTTGCAGTTCTCACTTTCTCCTGCCATGGTTTTGCAGTTAACTTGTTAGGCAAGCTTTGTTTACAACTGCACCTGTGGTTTACTTGGTGAGGGGTTCTTTTGTCCTAGTGGTATTTGTGTATTGATTGTGTTTGTGTGTAATTAGATTGCCTTGTGCCATGCTTTTCCTATGCTTGCAAATCTGCCCAGGCAATCAATGGCTTTGCTTAAGAGAGCCGGTATGATCTAGTGATGAAAACTCCAGGCTAGAAACCAGGAGACTGGAAGCTGGAAGAGCTGAAGAAGCTTCTTGGATGAGAAGTGAAACATCTTAAAAAAAAAAAAAACCCACCAGAAAGTCCGGTTGCCTCTTGAAAAAACACATTTGGGACAGGAGACTGGAAGTTCTAGTTCCATCTTAGGCGCAAAAGCTAGCTGGGTGATGTTGGAAGAAATATCCATCTGGTTCAATTCCAAGCTGGGAGAAAGACACTGGAAACATAGAAGCTGATTGGAAAGGTGGTTTAATGATGAACAGAACCACCAGCATTTATAGTTCTGGTGCAGCTGACAAAATGGAGTCGAGGAGAGGGGGGTTATACATTATTTGGCTTTGTATTTGAGCTTCCTGTTCCTGTGCAAGAACATGCTTTCTGTTGGTTGTCAGATTCCTATGGGTTTATGTAGGAGTCATAGCTGGCAACCTCTGGCTTATTGTTTATCTGAGCTCCCAGGTGACAGTTGGACTGCTCTGGGATGGTGCAATGAAGGACCTTGTGTTCTGAAAGGCTATTGGGCAATTCCTATTATGGCTTAATGGCTTTCATCCTGTGTTGGATCTTGGGTGAGGGGCTGCTTCTAATCCTACCATTCAGACTTTGTTCAGACTTTGTTGCAGGGAGCTTCAAAATATCCTATCTTGAATGGATTTCTGCCTGCAGTATTTGCTTTACTTGTGAATAGAGCTATCCAGATACTTATCTTCCTCTTTCAATAAAATCTTTATCTCTTAAGTGTTGGCATCTGCTGTGGCCTATTAAGAAAGTTTTGGGGGCTGCTTCCTGCTTCTAAAAACTTGTTTCTCCATTTCTCCTTTAGGGAAATATTCTGCCCTTTTAATATTCCTCAAAATATTTCATGCTTACGAGAAAGGGGTGGGGTGGGGGGGCTTCCTACAGTGGTTTTGAGTGAGTCTCTCTCTCTCTCTCTCAGCCCGATTGTCAGTCTCAAGCGACAAGTTGGTTGATCAATTCCTATCACAACCAATGGATCAATACTCAGTTCATCTGAAAAAAAAAGGATCCTGCAGTTGTGAGAAAAATGCAAAGCTTAAAAGAAAACAGTGGCTTTTCTCAGCTGGCATGTGATGAAAAGAAGGTTCAGTAGAACGCTCCCCTTATGTATCCATTTGACCTATTTCAGGAGAAGCAGGAGGTGAGCTTGGAAAATATGTAGAACATGATTTGCACGTTGCTGTCAGAAAATAGGAGGATCTTAAAGCAAGAGGGGATGAAGAATCTGGTTGCCATGCAGGCTGAGCAGGCATCTCACATCTTCATGACCAATTATAAACCACTGGGGGGTGGGGAGGACACCTCTTGACGGGAAGGAGCCCAGCATTATGTCTTGACTAGTATTTGACTAAATTATAATTAATAATAATGGTGAGTTCTCATTCAGATTATTACTCACTCTGCATCTTCACATTAGGTATTCCTTTGCAGTGTGAATTTGAGTTGCTCTTTCATTTTAAAATTCCATGTTGTATAATTTATTTTGTTTCTTGTTTAGAAAGCTAGACTTTCTAAAGGAGCCTGAAAAACAACAAAGAGTTTAATGTTCATTCTTTCTATTTTTACAACGTTTTCCCAATAGGTAATAATTAAGACATGCTAATTTCATTTTAATTTTGAACACAAGTAGTCCTCGACTTACGAACTCAATTGAGCCCAAAATTTATGTTGGTAAGTGAAATATTTGTTAAGTGAGTTTTGCTCCATTTTGCGACCTTTCTTGCCTCAATTGTTAAATGAATCACTGCAGTTGTTAAGTTAGTAATACAGTTCCTAAGTGAATCTGCTTTTCCCATTGATTTTGCTTGTTAGAAGGTTTCACATGACCCTGGGATAGTGCAACTGTCATAAATGTGAGGCAGTTGCCAAGTGTCTGAATTTTGATCATGTGACCATGCAGCACTGGCCGTAAGTATGAAAAATGGCCATAAGTCACTTTTTTCAGTGGTGATGTAACAGTCACTAAATGAATAGAATAGAATAGAATAGAATAGAATAGAATGCTTTATTGGCCAAGTGTGATTGGACACACAAGGAATTTGTCTTGGTGTAAATACTCTCAGTATACATAAAGAAGGAACATTCGTTAAGAATCAAGAATCATAATGTACAACACTTAATGATAGTCATAGGGTACAATCAACATCAAATCGTATTAGGAAACAGAGGATACAAGCAACAAAGTTACAGTCACAAGTGAAGTGTTGTAAGTGGATGTGTAAGTAAGTAAGTTGTAAGTAAGTGTACCAATTTCATGGTTGTTGTTATTTAAATACGTACTTTATTTTCAATTTACATCATATATACTATTTGGATACATAATTTCAACATTCCCACCCTGCCAAATATTGGGGAGCTGTGTATACTTCCTTCCTCCATCATGACTGTGATCCCTCTTTGAAAAGCGCAAGTAAGAAAAATTATTGCCTGTGAATTGGGAGCCTTGCCAGACCTGTGTAGCAATTAGTATTCAAAAAAAGAAAAGAAAAAAAGCTGACTTGGAGTGTATGTGAAGGTCCATGTCACAAGTTGCACTTCCTTAAATCAGATGTGCCTTTTCTTGAAATCCCGTTAAGTCCAGGACGATGGGTGGCATGTCTAAGGAGTTACAGAAGATACAACCTATATGTTCATATACGCACTGAATCCCCCATTCCCTTTAAATCTGGATTACTACAGCCCAGTTCTCCATTTTTTGTCATACAATCAGATTGTGTTAATAATAAGCAGTATACAACAGGGAAACCTTATTTAGGGCATATATATATATGCCCTTTTGAAAGTATTCTCCCAATCGGTAGCATATTGCTTTGGCATGATGTACTGAGCTTTCTCTGTATTGCTGGATACCATCAGAGTTGCATTTGGCCCTCACTGTTCTGTAAAGAAATATTCTGTTTCCCAAGTTTAACAGTTTTATTTCATTGGTGTTAAGTGAGTGAGAAAGCTTGCATAAATATTTTGTTGACTATGGGCACAAACTGAATAAATATTTTTCTCTTTATGCAACCAAATATCTGACGTTTTCCAAAGCTAAAACTAGTACAAACATGTTAATGAGAAATTTAATTAAATTTAACTCCATATCTGTTCAACAGAATTTTCTTAGCAGACTCCTGGATTTGGTTCCTTCTGAATTTTGGCAGTGCATTTCATGGATGTGAGCCAATTTTGCTGAAAGTTAATACAATAATATTGTAACAGTTGCACTTATAACTAAATCACTTTTAATTAAAGGTGACATAAAATTATTTATCTGCCACACAAGAGTGTTGACAGGAGCCACTGAACCCAATTTTCAGTGCAGAAATCCAATTTACAATCCATCCTCTCTGTGAAATTAACAGATTAACAGAGTTGGAAGGGATCTTGTAGATCATCTA
The DNA here is from genome assembly GCA_023653725.1 of Bungarus multicinctus. Classification (NCBI taxonomy): domain Eukaryota; kingdom Metazoa; phylum Chordata; class Lepidosauria; order Squamata; family Elapidae; genus Bungarus; species Bungarus multicinctus. The sequence goes on from CM042836.1 coordinate 172,082,334, forward strand.
GTCCAATGATGGCTAACTTTTTTGTCGTTGCATGCCAAAAGTGTGTGCGTGCACGCACCTGTAATGCAATACACACGCAACCCTTCCCCCTGACGTTGAAGGTAGACTGCATAGAACAGCAGGAGTATCCTTGGGGGAAATTCTGCTTTAGTTGCACCAATGCAATACTGGCCAAAAGGTACTAAAGGAGAAGTACTGGGCTGGCTTTACTATTAGCAAGGAATGCTGTATGTAACCTAGTTCACATTTCTTTATATCTTTAAAATTCATTATGTGAGGACAAGCATGAGAGTGGCCATCTGTGCAGGCAATTAAAGAATTAATATAAATTTACAGAATGATTTCTTGGTTGCTTATGATCAATTAGTGATGAGTGAATTGTGATAAAAGGAATGTGTCTGAATGTGACCAAAACTATTATTTTGTAATGTCCATAATAGATGAACTTGGAAGAAGAAAAACAAAGTGAAAGAAACAAAAGTGAATGCAGAAGGAATTCAGGAAAAAAAAGAATGAATTCGATATGAAAAATTTATTACAATGTAATCTCCCAACAGAATGAATAGGAATCGATAAGAAAAAAGGAATAATGAAAAAACTGCTTAGAAAAAGAATAAAAAGGACCATCTTACAGAATGCCACAGAACTGTGATGGAAACTGTGATAATGGCAAGTTTGAAAAAAAAAGTTTAACGGAATGATGAAGAAAAACAGGCAATGGATGATTAAAAAATAATGTTAGAGAATGGTGCAGGATATGTGAATGTAAGGAAAAATAGTTGTAGAGAATATAGAAAACAACATAGTACATAAGCAAAAAAAATAGTTGTGAAGTGCAGTCAGAGAAAGCACAGAATGGTTAAAGGGCAAAGAAAATGCAAAATGATTTTGATGGAAATAAAAAAATGTTCTGGAAATTGGGTGAAGGCGCCTAAACAAGGAGCCTTCAGCAGAGTGAGTAGAATTAAAAATAAAAGTGATGAAATTATTAGGGATGAAATTGAAGTGAGGGCATACTGGGAGATTTCTTTGAAAAGGATGCTGGTAGATGGAAGAATAGAATTGAAACAAATACTGTATATGTGAGCGCCCAAGAAAAAAAAATGATAAGGGGGTCATAGATGCCATATAAATACAGTTTGAAATGCTTACAACTGCAGGTGAAGATAGTATATCTGGAGGAAAGTTACTTGCTCATGGAATGGCTGGGCAGCTTGTTCAATGTGCGTCTGCGTGAAAATAATATTTGGAAGAATGTTGGTGTTATTTCTCTATATAAAAGGACAGACAGAGAGGTGAATGCAAAAGCTACAGCGGGATTAATTGGTGGAAATTTTTGCAAAATTCTCATTGAAAAGTCAAGAAAGGTAAAAATCAGAAAACCACTGGGAAGGGCAGTGCCAGGCTGAGGGAGTGCAGCCCAGGCATTTGATCTTCAGCGAGTTATTCAGAGCTGTATGAAGATGAAAAATAAAATCTATGGCATATTTGTGCATTTGAAAAAAAGTATGCTAAAGAGAATTGGCTTGAGCGGGGTCAGTGTCAGACTGGCACACATGGTCTCCTGCTGGGCATTGTGCCTGTAGATTGAACCACAGCAGAGCCTTCCCCTGCCAACCCCAATGCCTGTTTAGGACCGTCATTGGTCAGCACCCTTCTCTCTTTGGCTAACATAGTGCCAAGTGGTGGGGAAGTCCCCTGGACCAAGAGTGCTGCATTCTGTCAAATGGATAATCTTGTGAGTAAAGCAGCAAGTTAAGTTGCTGGCCCTGCAAGCAAGCCAAGCACTTAATTATTGGCAGCTGCTCAGCACAGGAAACTTCAGCTGGGTGCATTCAGTGGGCTGAGGATTGCCTCCCATAGCTGGAAGCAGCTTTGGGGTCTGGCTTTGTACTTCAGATTTTCTTGTTCCTGACCCTTATGGTTTTGGGCCAAGTCTTGGGTTCTTCTACTGGCCCTTTCCAAGAAATGATGCATTTCTGATTATGGACCAATTGACTTGGTTTATGTCTCCTTCTCAGCCTCCATTGAGCTAAGGTGTGCACACATGCTCCTTCTCAATTCCTGTTGGCTCTCTCATCTGCCCACACTGGTACCTGCCTCATTTTCGCCCTTCTGTTGTGGTTCCACCAGCCAAGTTCTCCTGACACATAAAAAACTTCATGGAAAATGCACCGTTCCCATTGTGCATATATGGACATTCCCTCTTTGCTGCTCTGTCTCTGCTTCCAAGTTCTCTTCTTGGAGTCTGTTCCCTCCTTAGCCCTATGTAAAGCTCACACATGGTTGCTTGCACTGTGCCTTTATTTTGCCTGCCAATTCCATGGGTGTTTTGCACCTGCTGAAACTAGGGTGTGAAATATGGAATTGGGGTTAGTTGTTGAAGGTAGTAAGAGCGGTATATGTTGGAAGTAGAGCATGCAGGCAGAGGATGCTTAGTTCAATACTGAATGGGGAATAAGACATGAGAAGGTAGATGAAAGTCAGTCGGCTGTTTTAAGGCTTAATCTTCACCATCCAGGAGGATTAAGCCAGCTGAAGAAGTGAAGGTAATTGGAACATAGGGCAAAAGTGATCATGCTGTCCTTAAATTTGTAATGTCCAAAGGAGGAGTAATTTAATTTGTATACTGAACTTCAGAATCAGAGTTTTTGATGAACTCCATGTAGTTTGGATCCAAACCTATTTTCAAGGAGAAATATGTCCAGAAAAGATAGAATATCCTATAGAAAGAAATTCCATAACCCAGTGGAAAAGCATTATTGCAGACAATCTCCATTATTGCAGACAATCTCCTCCCCTACAGCTCTCCCTTTTCGATTTCAACTGCCACGACCGTAAATATCGTATCGGCGATCACCGTGCCTCACAGCTGATAAAAAAACCCACGGTTTTTCCCTTTCCAGCCTATATCGCCGTTCGGAGCTGTTTCCAGCCTAGGGAGCGACTAACAACCATTGTAGCGTGTAATTCATGCGAGGGGCCATTTTGAAAGCTTCTTCCAACGCACGTGGCGAGCGGCCATTTTAGGTGGCCTCATCTACTAACGGCCTGCTCTTATCTCTAAAAAGGGCCCTAATTCAGGCTACTGCATAGGCAACACATAGTGAGGGTCGCTCCCAGCACCTCTTGTGTCTGCTTATGCCAACTATGGATCAAGACAAGATCCACGCAGAGCTTTCGGGCCTGAACACCCAAGGCCTCCAGACTTCCAAAAGAAAAAGAAGGAGACAACACTCTCAATCTGTTCAAAGGGAGGTAACGGCCAAGATCAGGGCCCAAGCTTTGGGCCCCAAGAAAACATCCCAGGCCGAACTAAAAGCAGAGAAACGAAGACATGTGGCCTTGAAGAGACAGTTCAATAAAACTATTGAACAGATGAGGGGACAACTGCAACAAGCTTCCCAACCAGCCAATCCTCTGGTGATTCAGACAGGTACTTCCAGGGGGGTGGAGGAAACCCCAGCCCCTCTTAGCCACCTCCAATCCTGGTCCCCAGAGAGGCTTGAGGTCCAAGACTTGAGCAGATCAGGCCCCAACTTCATTCAGGCCCCTAGGAACCTCTCTGCCATCTGTAGCCCAAAGTAGCTCTTGACCAAGACCAGAGACTACTTTTAAACCAACAGCAGCAGGCCTTCGGCCCCCAGATCCTCCATCAAGTGGCAGATCCTCTGACATCCACGATGTAGTCTCCATAGCCATCAGACAGGGCCTAGCAGAAGGGCTTCAACACATCTTTAGACCTTAGAAAGACAGAGGCCATGTTTGTATCTTTTTCCCCTTCCCACTGGGGAAACAAGGCCTCACCTCCCACCTTAAGTAGGTGGATCAGGGCGTGTATTGCACAGGCCTACAAAGCCAGAGCTCTGCTGGTGCCCCAGGGCCTGACAGCACACTCCACTAGAAGTGCTGCGACCTCAGCTGCCTGGGCCACCCAGGCACCCCTAGAAGAGATTTGCAGAGCGGCTACATGGACATCCCTGTCTTGGTTCATCAGACACTACTGCCTGGACTCCTATGCCTCAACAAGCGTGGCTTTTGGCAGACGGGTGCTTCAGCAAGTGGTTCCAACTTTGGAGTGATTAATTGGATGAGGACCCTCCCAAGGACATGCAGGCTTTGGTATGTCCCATCCTGGGCTCGTGCAGCAGCATGGAGGAGAATGTGTGTTGGTAAATTTACCCGAGAATGCCCTTTCTATCTATGCTTCTAGAGAGCCCAGCCCTTCCCTTGTTTCGTCCAGACTATGGTAAGATATCTTATTGTTCAAGATACTGTTTTGGCTTTCAGAGACACTCACTAAAGTCTGTCAAGTATCTTCGCCAAAGTTGGGGTTACTCCCACAGGCTGCTACTTTTATACAAGACAGACTCAGCTTGATGATGTCATCGGGAGGAGTCTAACCCCTCCTGGGCTCTCTAGCAGCATAGATAGAAAGGGCGTTCTCAGATAAATTTACCAATACCCATTCTTAATTACAGACATTTATCAGGCTTGGAGAATGGCCAGGCTGATATCTTTCAAATGCCGCAATACTTGGCAAGCATGCTAAAAGGAACTGATTGTCTTCTGCAAAACCCCACTCCCCTTTCACTCCTCTTTTATTTCCTCTGGGAGGGGCCATTCACCACCCACCTGTGGCTTTACTCCCAGGTCGGCCCTTGTTTCTCAGCTGTTCCCTTCTGGCAACTCTGCGCATGTGCACACTGGGAACAGGCTCCAGCTGTTCTTCTGCCTCACTGGTGTCTGACTCCAAAGGCAGCTGATAACTGTCAGACAGCCCTGGCCCCATCTCTGCCTCTGATACAGAGCACTCATCAGACCCTTCCCAGATTCCAGGACTGGCCTATGTACCTCCCCAACTTTATTTATTTTTATTTATTTATTTATTTTATTTGTCAATTGCTTACAAGATAATAGGTATAAGTATAACATAGTTATGAATACATGGATACATATAAGAAAAATAAAATATAAAAGAAACAATAGGACAGGGACGGTAGGCACGTTGGTGCGCTTATGCACACCCCCTACAGACCTCTTAGGAAAGGGGTGAGGTCAATAGTAGACAGTCTAAGGTTAAAGTTTTTGGGGTTTGGGGAAGAAACCACAGAGTCAGGTAGAGTATTCCAGACATTGACCACTCTGTTACTGAAGTCGTATTTCCTGCAATCAAGTTTGGTGTGATTAACCTTGAGTTTATATCTGCTGTTTGCTCTTGTGTTGTTATGGTTGAAGCTGAAGTATTCATTGACAGGTAGGACATTGCAATGTATGATTTTATATACTATACTTAGATCGGACTGAAGACAGCGTAGTTCAAGGTTTTCTAGGTCTAGAATTTCGAGTCACTGTCCTCACTGTCCAGATCTGCTGCCATCTCTGCTGGCCACTGTCGGGCCACAACACACAGCTGCTAAAAAGCAAGTTGCAATCTTTGGGTTCGTTCCCAGGAGCACCGGGTCTTCTGATCACAAGAAGTCATTGTTCCATTTTACTCTGTCCTGCTCAAAACCACAAGGTGTACTGGCATGTCAGTTCAAAAAGGATCATGGGAAGTGTGTTTCTCAATAAACTGTTTGGTGCATTGCTGAACCCAAGGGGATGCACTTGTACTTAGTGCAGCATCCAGATCTGAATATACGTTATGCATTTATTTATTAATATGCTGATCATCTCACTGTCCAAAGCAGGGATGGATGGGCAACTATTGCAACTTTATGATCTGTTAACTTCAACTCTCAGCATTCCTGAGCCATCTGGAATTTATACCAATTTCCCCTTAAATTATATATAAATATATATGAATTATAGTTTGGAATAAATTCGATATTTTTTTACATAACTTTCCCCATTGATCCACTGCTTTGAAATTTTGATTCCTGCTTTGAAAATTTGCATCTATTTTATCATGCAATTTTTGGTCCTGTTTCCATAACAGTTTATGAATACAACATAATGAATGATCTTGGTTTTATGTGAATGCTTCAGATTCTATCATTTTTCTCAAATTCTGATTATTATTATTTTGCCTTCAAGCATCCATCAAAGTCAACGTGTCCATGTGTTGGAAGACTTTTTGGGGGGAAATCTCCCCCCCCCCCAAGTGGTTTATCAAATTCCGTCTAGAACTCCATTCCTGTCTCTTACAGGGGTGATTTCCCCCTCTGCCATTCCCATCAGCGTGTTGCAAAATCTTGTATGAAATTGTCAGGCAGAGCCCCACATAGTTAAGCACATAAAGAAGGCAAAGAAAAGGCCCTGTAAGTGGCCCAGCCTGGATTAATAGCTGAAAAAGAAGGCCCTTGATGTCATCTTAGAAATGTAATGGCTTTGTTAGCAACTACAAAATAAAGTAATGTAAAATACGTTTATGTGAATCAAAGTTGCCAAGAAGCAGTATTTTGAGAATCACCTGTTTCATACTTACTGCTAAGTTATGGTGAGGTTTGCTTGTTTTTAGTGTCAGAAATGTTCTCCCCTTCCCACACCCAAGCTGTGGTTTAATATATGTGAATCAGGTTAGTAGTCAACCCATGGCTTAAATGATTCTGATTTAGCATGACATGTGAATGAGTTAGTCTGGTTTTCTCAGGCTTGTTTCAATTGCAGCCTTAGAAGCCTTCCCTTCCGCCTATTCCTGCGGTGCGCAATTGCTTTGTCATCTTTGTTATATCTACTTCTTCATGCTCAGCCCTGTGTTTCTTAACCGTAGCAATAACTTTGGAGTTATAAAGTCCAGCCAGCCTTTAATTGATATGCACCCCGGGATCAGGGCAATTGCTTCACTTACAGTAGCTGCCTGTTTCCAGCAATTTGGCTTTTTCTTAATGTCTCCTGATGCAGACAGATAAAAATGAGTTATGTCACCTTTTCATCTACTCTCAGCCCTCCCAAGTAAACCAGCAGGAAACAAGACTAGATGAGCTAATTTTATTTTATTTTAAGGGTACATTAATAGAATCTTGCAAGTCCGAAGCCCTGCCATCCCTTTAGGGTATTAGGGCAGGACCTAAAGTTCAAAACTAAATTTTGGAGTTCTGATCTGAGTTACACTTTTCACAGTGCAGAAAGATGCAGTCTGCTTCAGGAGGAAGAATAGCTAGAATTCAGTTTGAGCACTTCCAACTGACACTAGATTGATAGATTAGTACAGCACAGACAGCAAATTACGACATGGGTGTTTTGTGGTTAGGGCATGCAGTGCTTTAATGAGTAATTACACTTCTGGGATAAGACCACTAGAAGAAAATACAAAAATAAAATAATAATAGTAGTAGTAGTAGTAATAATAATAATAGTTGTTATTGTTGAAATTTTCTTTGTTATATATACAATTTCCATATCTACAATAGCAGTGTACTGTCTAGGTACAATCTCTTTTAAATATAAGTAATAAATCTTATACATACAATAACTATAACTATTCTCAAAATCTATGAAAATAATTTAATTACAATATTTTTACATATCCTTCTTTGGGTTAAGAAGCAAATTTATTTTGAAACATAACATGCACGTTTACTTATAAATAACCAATGTTTTGACATTATTCTAGAATTCAAAACACTATGAGTTTTTATAGTGTATTGTAAGAATGTATAATGTATTGTAAGTGAACAAAACCTGCATCACTCAAACATTAATCGAGAGGCAAGAAAGCCTTTTCACACAAGGGAAACCGAGCAAAAGACAGTACTAAGCTGCATGATACCTATAATGAAAAACGTTCACCTCATGAAAGTCAAACTCTGCAACAAAAGTTTGCAAGTCTGATCATAAAGGTGGACGTGACTCCATTCTTCACTGCTTTGAAACTGGTTATCTCCTCCAGCTGAGTGCTCATTTCATAGAAAACAAGCCATTAATTTCCCCAAATCATTTGGAAATTAATTTATCTTAAATGAATTGTTCTTCAAATTAAGTTCCCACAGATTTATTACCTGAATAAATTACTGATTAGCTATCTCTCAATATAACCATTTTCTTTGTGGCTGCCAACTCATCTTTTCTAGCTTGCTTCTATGTGAGCTCACCCCCACTCCCGTGTATTTGTGTATGTGTGTAAAAATATGCAAGCACATTTCATCCTAACTCGTTTCACCTTCCTTGCCAAATAACATAAAGTAACAAAAAGAACTCTGCTGGATCAGAGGAAAAATTATTAATTCCCTGGGTTTCTAGCAGCTGGGATGTAGAGGTGCATGGCCTCAAGGATTACAGGTAACATAATCACTACACACTGCTTGTTCTCTCTGTGACCTCTGATCTCCCTTTGAAGCCATGCTGTTGCGTCTTTTGAGAGAGAGGTGCACACTCATCAAGTGTATATAGCCATCTCATCATCTCTGGGGTTCAAACCCTGCATGAAGAAGGTGGGGTTGAGCTGAAGGGCTGTTTGCAATTTAGGTGACTATATATAGTAACATCCATCTCTGTTCTGAGAACTTAAAGAAGGAAGTGAGCTGTATATGCCGTTTTAAACTTCCCATAAAATGATCTGCATACATTTCCTCTGTTATTGAGCAGATGCTTTAAAAGAATTGTGTCCTTTTGATGTGCAACTTTCATGGTCTGCTTTTATTCTTGGCATGAAATCCATCCGTTTTCTGCAGGCTCAACTAAGTATTCAAATATGCTCTAGAATGCCAAACAACCTTCCCCAAGGGGTACCCATTAAGCTACACAATAAAGTGCAGCTTTATCCCTAGTGGCAACAGTGGCTGAGCTTGATGGGAATAACGTTCCCACCCAACTGGATGTTGTGAGCTTGGGAAAATATGATTAAACTAGCACAAACTCTTCTCTTACCTCATCCGCACAGCAACACCTTCAGTTTCATTTGTCTAGTAGTTGGTCTTGCAAATAGGAAACAGTTGTAAGCAAGAGCTTCACAGGGCTGAGAGGCTTAAAAAGTACATAAGCAACTACCAGGAGCACCTAGTGTAAGAAATGGAAAGCAGGATTCCCATATCAGTTGGGGAGGAAACCTCTGAAGTTGACCAGCCAAATGTCTCAAACTAAGAAGGAAAATAAATTCAGTTGCCACGAATCAATCTTCAGACAATTTGCTGATATGTTTGATTAGCCTTTTTTGGGTGGGAAGGACAGAGAGGGTGATTTGCAAGCATTTGATCAAAGATTTGGGACTTCTCTGTATAGCATATTTTTCCCCTTTTCTTTCCTTGCTGCTAATTTTATGACTGTTGATTTTGCTGATGCATTTGTCCTTTTTTAAAAAATTAGTTTGCATTGTATTTATACAATAGGGTACTTTTTATAAATCCTTATATGGACAAGCCTGGCATCAACAGCTAATTCATTTTATTCTGGATCACAGTCATATCATTCAAAAAGAAAATACTGCTGAAACTAAAGCCTGGGCTCTTCCATGAAGAGAGGGGTTGAAAGTTATATTTTCCATATTATTGTAGCTTATAAGTTTTATAACAATTATGTTTTATTATTGTTTTCATGAATATTCACTGTATTAGTCAGCAAGCATTGTCACAGATTAGAGTGAAAGAGAAAATGTCTAAACACGTAAATTGCCACCTGAGTCATCTCTAATGTCTAGAAAGCTGTGGTTGTTACATGTGTATGGGCCTGATTTTGATCACGTGACAGCAGTGGTGCTGTAACAGCCCTAATTTCGAGCCTGGGTCAGAAGTCCCTTCACGTGGCGCTCTTGTAACTTCTTGCAGTCACTGAATCAATTATCCTAAGTTGAGAACTCCCTGTATTCCTCTGTCTATTGCTTACATCCATGCAGATGTGTCCTCCCATGTTTCTCCCAGCTGTTCTTACCATCCCCTCATTTTACAATGCCAAAAACCATTCTAGGAAAATGAAAATGATGCAGCACACCATCATTGTTAAAGCAGCACATGCAAAACTTTGCCGCACAGTGCACACCAAAGAACCCATAATGAAGAAGGCAAAAAGTAGCAGCATGGGGCCTCCAGGCACCAAAGGGGATCTGGGGATGTTGTGGAATCTACTGGTGATGGAAGAGTTCCTCTTGTCACAGAGGCCATTAAGAGAGTGCATGCATCCTCTCTGAGGGAGAAATGGGCAGTTAAGGAGTGTGAAATATTAAATTCTAGCTATGGTCTTCATTTATTTATTATTTGTTTAGCTCAGGGGTATCAAACTCAAGGCCCGCAGGCCGGATCCGCACACAATGTGGTTAGATCTGGCCCGCAGGGCTACCCTGGAAACAGCAAGGAGCATACCCCCACTGCCCCGGCTGGGCGCTCCCCTAGGAGGTGCTCCTTCCACAGGAGGCGGACAGTGCATGGGGGCTAGTGGTGTCCGGCAGCAGAAGCAGCTCTGTCCAGTCTCTTCTTGAAAGCCTCCAGTGTTGGAGCACCCACTTCTGGAGACAACCTGTTTCACTGATTAATTGTTCCAACTGTCAGGAAATTTCTTCTTAGTTCGAGATTGCTTCTCTTTTTGTTCAGTTTTCATCCATCGCTTCTTCTCTTGCCTTGTGGTGCTTTGGAAAATAGGTTGACAACACCCCTCCCTCCCCCCCCCCCCCCCCCCGGCCTTCCAGAGCCTGCCATGGCTGTCTTGAAACTGTGTGATGCCTTTGGCATTCTTGCGAAGCTTTGGAAAGGCCACACATCATACCTCATCGGCACTGGGAGGAAGAAGACATAGGTTATTTGGTGGTAGCAGGCTGATGCAAGTGCATGGTGAGTTGTGCACTCTCTTGTCCTTAGCAGCAGCCATTCCTGGCAGGGTTGCACTTGTGCTGGGCCCTAGCCAACACTTACCTGCCTGTTGGCTGGCTTGTAAGCCTTCCTGGACTCTCAACTTCTGTTGGTTTTTCCATTAATTTGGATTGTTGCAAGCAGGAACTCATGAGGTTGCTTAAGAGACCCGAGTCCTTTCTTAACAACATCAACAGGAAGTGCCATCGCTAAGTATTGGGTTTCCCGAAAATAAGACCTGGTCTTATTTTCTTTCAAGCCCCAAAATAAGCACCAGCTCTTATTTTCAGGGGATGTCTTATCTGTTTACCTTAGGACCACAGCAGCCAGGCCTCCCCTGCTCCAACACCTGTCATGTTGCTGCCTGATTTCTTCTGCGGCTGCTTGCGGCCCTTGTAGCCAGGCTCATCGCACTGGTGCTGCTGCTCGCAGTCTGAGGTTGTGTGGCATGGTGTGCACTTCTGTGCGTGAACGGCAGTAACTACGTGATGTGCCTTGCAGTGTCCTGCAGCGAGTGGTGCCACTGGTGCCACAAGCCATGCGCGGCACTGGCACAATGCGCCATATAGCACCATGCCATGAGCAGCAGCACTGGCGCCATGTACCACATGGCTTATGATAACAAGCAGCTGCAGAAGAAGTCAGGCAGCATTGCAACAGGTGTCAGAGCTTGGGAGGCCTGGCTACAGTGGAGCTACAATAAATAGGTGCAGGGTTTGTAGAGTAGCTCCACCTCCCACAACCCCACCCTAGCTTGATTTTTACCCCACCTTGTACAACCAGATGGGGGGCGGGGCTTAACTAGGGCTGATTTTTGGGATAGGGATCATATTAGGCACAGGTGTAAAAATCGGGCTAGGGCTTGTTTTTGGGATAAGTTGTGTTTTTGGAGAAACATGGTAGCATGGTCATGTGATGTCACACTTTATGACTGCATTGTGTGGCATTGGAAATTCCGGTCCTACCTACTCTCATTTCTCAAGGACTACCTGTTCTTAAATAATTAGAACATAGAATAATAGGGTTCAAAGGGACGTTGGAGCTTTTCCAGTCCAATTCCTATTGAATTTCATGTTACTGTCTAATAGAATTGAAACAGAAGTATGCAAGAGGAGCCCATTTGGGGGATAAATTAAAAGCATCTTTTTGCTTTTAAAACCCCTTCCCCACTTGCTCTATACTATACAAAGGTGCTTCCACTGAGAGTTGGTTACCTTTTTAATGCTTTTAAATCTATGATCTGCCTAGCAATAGTCATCGCATGTAGAGTTTGAAAATAGCTTGGAGCAGTGTTTCTCAACCATGTCAACTTTAAGAGGGGTGGACTTCAGCTCCCAGAATTCCTCTGCCAGCCCCACTTAAAGTTGCAAGTTTGAGAAACACCAGTTTGGAGTATTTCTGTAGATAGACAAGCCTTTGGGTTTGTCCCACTGTGTAGGCTGACCAGCTACTGAAGGTGTGGTTCTTGCAGTTGTTGTCGTTCTGTTGTGAATACGTTTTCCTAATGATGATTGTGTATTAATGAGTTATTGTAAATCACCCTGAGGATATTATATTGAAGGGCCAAATAAAAATATTACCTGGCACAAGGAAGAATTAAATTTTTCGGCACTATTTCCTTTTGGCTGCACTGGCTTCCTGTGGCCTTCCGGATTCGTTTCAAGGTGGTACTTACAGTTTTCAAAGTGCTCCATGGCTTGGGACCTGGATACTTACGGGATCGCCTGCTGCCACCAACAACCTCCCGCCGCCCAGTACGCTCCCACAGAGTTGCCTTGCTCGGGGTACCACCACTGGATCGCTGTCGTCTAGCAGCCCCGAGACTACGCGCTTTCTCTGTGGGAGCCCCATCCCTCTGGAATTGTCTTTCCTCGGATATACGAGCCATGTCAGACATCCTAACCTTCCGGCACGCAGTTAAGACCTTGCTGTTCAAACAAGCCAGTCTAGCCAAATAAGATCATTGGGGTTTGTATTTTGGAAATTTATAGGGGTGATTCTTGGCCATCTTGATTATTTACCTGTTTTCGCTTCTGTTTTCTGTATTATCTTGTTTGTTGAGTGTACACCGCCTTGAGTCCCTTTTTGGGAGAGGGAGCGGTATAGAAGTACGAATAAATAAATAAATAAAATAAATAAGATGCTGCAGAAATGGGTCTTGGTATGTGAAGTCCAACCTGAAGCCGATTGCATAAGTCCTCTGTATTATGACCCAGTTTATATTTTGAATCATGAAGCTGGAATAAGGCCATTTAGGGCATTGTGTTCCGCTTTGTATTTAGGTATAGGATTTCAAATTACAACACCTGCAGTGTCGAGCCTCTGCTTCAACAGACAATAAAAGAGGGAGTCCAACTGTGGATCAGTTGTTCCCATGGCAGAATTTTCCCCCCAACACCTAATGAATCTCTTCCTTCTTTGTCTCTGAGTCTGGAAAGGTAGCAAGTAGATCTTAACTTTCTTCTCCATGGCAGCCTTCAAGGTATTTGAGACAACTCCCCTGTCCCTTCCACTCCTCTGGTCTTCTCAAGGTGTAACCTTTGCAACCCCATCAATTTTCCTACATCCTTGTAGCCCTCCTCTTCCAGCAATAGTGTGTTTAGTTCTCATGGGATGCCCGCGTTTGGAGTCACAGTGTCTGGCAAATGGGTGAATGTTGAGTAGCTGAGCGAATAGACAAGATAGATATTGCGACCGGTGCTTTGAGGCTTATTCTGAATTTTCAATAAAACTTTTGCCCAGTTTTGGAATGATCAAATTTTAAATTGGAGTGGTTCGATATTGTAATATGCTGTGTCTCACTTGCCTTTCAGGGCTTACTCCCTTGTGGACTCCAGTCAAGTATCCACGTTCCTAATTTCCATTCTTCTCATTGTTTACGGCAGCTTCAGGTAAGGTCATTGGCTTTGGTCTGTTGCTACTCCTCCTCTTCCCCAGCATGGCTACAAACATTAGAGCCCAGGAGGAAATTCTTTCAAGTACGAATGTATATTGATGCTATTTCTCTGAAATGTAGAATTGCAAAGCAGGCCAGAACTGAAGAACAGGTCATTTAACATGTAATTGTTCCTGGAAGCTTTCATGGAATATATATATATATATTTAAAGGTTGTGAAGAAGCAATTGCTTTTATAGTGACTTATTTAAAGGTGAAAATTGAAGCATTTGTCAATTTATTCTTAAGGCTCATTTTAATCCAACTTGCAATAAAAATTGCAATCTGGCTCTTTTATCTGAAACACACCAGATAATTCAGGGAAAGAGCAACACATTCCTTGAATTTCTAAAAAAAATAAGCAAAAGCTCCAGAGCTGTAACAGAAGCCTGGGAAATCTAAAAATAACACAGTATTGTGCAGTTGCTGCTCTTGTTCAGTGTTTTTGTTAAATTCACAGAGATTAGATTCTTTGGGGAAGAATTGAAATGTTCTAAAATTGCTATTCTTGTTGTACTGAAGAGAAGGAAGCTTATAGGGAAGATAGGTAGGTGGGTAGATAGATAGGTAATTTATTATTAATTAGTTTTATGATCTGTTTAAAAAAAATAAAAAATAAAGATTAAATACAAATTAGGTTTCCCAAATAAAATAGGTAAAAGCAAATACAATAATAAAATATGTGCTAAATACAAAGAATCAACATTCAAATATAGTAGTTTAATTTAATATAATTTAAATGCTGCCCATCTCACTCTGCAAAGCGACATCACTTTTACATGACACCCCAATCTATTTTATTTTTATTTTATTTATCAAATTTAGAAACTTACAGAGGACCCCAGGGAGTGTATGAGTAAAATATTAAATCCTAAAAAACAGTATATACTCTGGTCTGTTTATTACAATGAATTCTTAGCTGAACGGCCTTGTCTATAAACTTAGCAGTTCTGCTCACAATGCTCACATTAGAGCCCAAGAGGAAATAGGACTGTCGACAGTTCAGGTCCCAGTGGGCTGTACTTTCAAGTAGGAATTTTAAGTATCTAAGCCTAAAAAGGCATACAGTTGATAATCAAATAAAACACGAACAATATCTATGATGACTGGGGCAATATATACATGCATCTCCTCATGATATCACAGGTAATGGAAATACTCCTATTTGGCCATGGAATCCAACTTTCTGTAGAAGAGGTTTTTCTTAGGTATTGTGTCAAACCTATTGACTGGTGTTTTTCGGTTTGGAAAGTAGTTTTGTTTTTAGCCAACCAATTTAAAGATCATTTTTTTGCCAATAACTTCATGTCTGTTCAGATATTGATAACTGGGACTCTGTTTAAAAATTGCCTTTGCGTGGGAGGCAGTTGAGATGGCATTGGATGGAAAACCCATGCTGTAAAATACTTCAGTATGTTGACTTTACGCAGGAGTTGGGCTGAGTCATACTTACAATGAGGAATGGCATGATTTATATTTTTTGCAGTCATTTACCCAACATGGAGTGATGGGTAAATCATAAAAAAAAAAAACCTCAGTGACAGGGCCAAAACATTATCTATGGAGATTCTCAGTCATCCAGGACATAGTTGTCCCAAAGGTGCCTTTTCTGTATTAGGTAAAGACTATTCCTAAATAGATGAAAGAATTCAGTTGTCCAAGAGGTTTCCCAAGCAGCAGCCAGGTATATATCACACTTTTAGTTTTGCTGAATACTATTTAGAATTTGTTTTAGTGATATTTAAAGAATTGAGCACACAGTAGGTTTTTAGCTTCTGCAGCATTCTTCTCAAGACTACTTGGAATGTGCCATCAGAACCGTACTGTCAGCATATAAGAGAATATTAATAAATTTATCATGCATCTTTGACATATGACTATCTAGAGCATATAGGAATCCAGGGATGTTGTTGTCATAGAGGCATTTAAAGCATTGTGGTTAGAACACCATCCTGTCTAATATCTTCATTAGAATAAGCATACTCTGAGTTAGAGAACCATTTACACCAATACACACTGGGTGTTTGAATAAAGGGCCTTCAACTCCAACTTTTCTGACTTGATGGATGGACCATTGTGTCAGTTCTTAGCAACCACATTCAGAGATTTTGTCCGCAACCTGATCCTTTAGGTCTTCCTATGATGTGCACAAGGCTGCTTTAGCTGAGGCCATGCCGGTTGTGCTCTTCGCTATCTTCCTTCCACCTTTCCAAGTATTATAGACCAGTGGTTGCCACTGGCGGGCTGCGAGAAAATTTTGATGGTCCACAGAGAAATGTAACCCCCAAAGCACCCCCAAAGCAATTAATCCAGGCTGCATGGGAATACAAGGCTGCGCCACCCACATGGCCCACGGGAACCCACCCTGCCCACTCACTCCTTACCTGGCAAACTTGCCTGCTAAGTTGCTATTTCCCCCCCCCCCCCCTTCTCCCCTCCGACCATCACCTGTTCTGCAGTGCCGGGAGATTTAGATTAGACAGTTGGATTTCTTGCTTTCTAGCTAATTTTTAGATCTTCCTTAGGGCTGAAGCTTCTATTATTCATTCAGACTCAGGTAGCCGATGGGAGATAGATAGATCTCTTGAGTGAATCTGTGATTCTGTGAGCAACTCAATCTGGCTGCCTGCTTTGCCTGATTGTGGGTAAAAGTTGCTCTCTCTCTCTTTTTTGTTATAAAAGATTCAATATTTATATACATGGTGTGTTGTAGGTTAATTTTGTGAGTTTGCTTCTAGCAAATTTTATGTGACAGACTCAGGTTCATTGCCAAGTGCTCAAATTCTCATCATGTTGTCACGGGATGCTGTGATGGTCATAAGTGTGTGAACCAATTGTAAGTCACTTTTGGTGCTGTTGTGACATTTCTAAGTCACTAAATTAATGGTTGTAAGTTAAGGACTCCCTGTAATAGATCTCCTACAGTACTGGAAACTGTTGCAGTGGAACAGATACTGACCAGGGAAAGGAAATCTGCCCTTATTCTTTGCATGGGGCTGAAGAAAAATAGGGCTCGGAGAGCTGCTTGAAATTCAAGTCTGTGAACAACTTCAGAGACATTTATAGGGCAACAACTTGGTCAGTGTCTTTTTCCTTCATGAATCATTAGAGAAGATCACATTCAATGGATGTCCAATTTGATTTGATACTAAATCTTAATTGTAAACTCCAGTTTAATAGTAAAATTGAACTATGTGCATATAAGGGCCAAATATTTAAGACCAGATAAGATGAGCTTGTGTTGCAAATGCCCTGAGAGGAAGCATATTTTTATTAGTGTTGCTCAGCTGCAGAATGATCTCCCTAGGAATGTACAGCTGATCCTAACTAAATCTGAAAATTGAAAATGGCTTCATATTGATTTTATAAGCTATTATAATTGATAATGTAATACTATTTTATTGTTTTGCTTCTCTTTCTATACAGCAAAACTAGAAAAAATGCCTTTGGAGAATGCAAAATTTCAATAAAAGCAAAATTGACTCCTGTGCATAAGGATGTTTTAATGAATCGTGCTGCTAAGTTTTGATTCTGTGATTGCTAGCATTTACATTGCTAAAATTTCATAATTTTCTGCATAACTGATTTTTATTAATACGTCTACTATTTGTGTAAGATGTTTGGAAAATTCTACCAAAAATTGGCTACAAATTATAAAAAGCATGTTTTGATTGCAGTGATATTCCATTTAAAGACATCAAAGTTCTGGCCCTTCCAAATGTAAAGCAGATACTTTTCCTCTGTTTATTTCCTGCAGGTCCCTGAACATGGACTTTGAGAACCAAGACAAGGAAAAGGATAGCAGCAACTCAGCTGGACCCTTCAATGGCGGTAGCACCAATAACAGTAAGAGGCTTCCTTCAAAGGCCAGCTTTCATAACAGTGCTACTTTTGGGGATAGACTGTGACTAGCACTGAACGCTTCCCACAGCCGGCCAATCCAACTTTCAGTGTAGCCCTGCTGGAAGAAATGGGACTGAGGCCCTTTCTGCAAAACTGGGATGTTTAAAAATGTCTGTTAATGGAAAGGGATAGGGCTTTCCCGATAGGAGTTAAGGTTAGGCTCCACTCCCAAGGTATTGTCTCCCAAGGAGCCTTCAATTTTACTGAGCTCTACAAAAATTATATAAAAAGAATAGTTCTCTGGAATTGTTTGCCCAAAGTGAAAAAGATCCTGCAATATCATAAAACAAGGACTAGCTCAGTTAAATGTTTCTTTTTAAATAGTGCTGGAATATGCAAGATACAAAAATGAGCTTATTTGTGAAAAGGGGGAAATTAATAAAAGGAAGGCAACAATGAGAAACTCCAAATAAAAGTCAGAAGTTAAGTTAGTTGATAGCTAATCACAGGTTGTGTAAGATTTGGCATCTGCAGAAGCAGCCACAATGCCAGTGAGTGCTAGAACCTCCTGATGAGATGTTTTTAGGAGGATCCAGACTCTGAGTTAAGCCATTTGGGATTGTGAGATCAGTGAAAGCTTATCTTTTAGTCCTGTGGGGAGAGTAATTGGTTTGTTCAGTTCTGTCATTTGCTTCTTGTGTTAGTGGTCTAGACAGTAAATCTTAAAATTATTCCATGATTGGGGCCGCCTATAATACATAATACATTTCAGGAGCGTGTTGAGGAATTAAAATGAAATGTAGCCTACTCGTATTACCTTGCATGAACTAGAAATGTAGAACAATATCAAGATTTTATAAATCTTTCACTATCTTTCCTTGCAATAATTATTTGCCCTGCACTAATACAATCAACCTAAAATTATGCAATTCTAATACATGTTAATAACGGTTATTTCATTTTGAAGTAGCAATGCTGTTGTCTATAAAATACAGATGAAACACTTTAAGAAAATTAACTTGATCTTGGAAGTTACAAGTAGTACAATACAATGCATCTGCCCCCTCCTTCTAATGTCAGCTCGGGAACAGGCATAGGAATGTACGAGTTGACAGCATCTTTACTTTGAAGAAAGGCATATAAAATATAGTGGGATTCATTCCATTTTTAATATTTAAAGAGATGTTGGTGGTATATAAGTAGGTTAGTGCAAAGTATTGAACTGTATCCTAATAGGCTATGAGCTTTTAGTTTTTTAATTATTAGAATTTTATATAAAAGCATTGAAACTACAATATTAACAATTAACAGATTAGAATAAAAATAATAATGGACTTCAAATAATTGAATAGAGGAGAAGAGACTGAATTATGACAACCACTTTAAATCCTACCTTTCAAAACGCTCATTCAGTTTCAGCTTTTCAAATATGCATTATTCTTGAGGACAAAGTCTTTTAATTGATTCTGAATTTATTTCAAAGTGAACAAAATCTTCTCAGGCTGGATTAAAAAGCCAATTAGCCAAACCAGATTTACTTAATGATCCCAGTGATAAATTTCATAGTGTAAATGATCACCGTAAATGAAGTTTACAAGAATGGTCATAAAATCGGGTCGAGTCATATGAGGAGTCAATCACATTGCTTAGTGACTAAAATTCTGGTCCCGATTGTGGCCATAACTCAAGGACTATCTATATTATACTTCTTGTTTTTCTCCTCTTCTGAACATTTCCTATTTGCAATTTAAAAATATGCATCTCTAACCTGTCACTTTAGCTTTATTTCTTTGTGTGGCACCAAGAGGATCTAGGCTGATGCTCTTGTAGCTGGGGCTGTTGTGTGATGCCAAATAATTGTTACTTTTCCTCCTGTTACCCTGCAGGTATCCAGACCATTGATTCGACACAGGCGCTTTTCCTGCCCATTGGGGCATCCGTGTCCCTCCTGGTTATGTTCTTCTTCTTTGACTCGGTTCAGGTGGTTTTTACAATATGCACAGCAGGTGAGGCTGGTGGTCTCAAGGAGAGATCCCCCAGTTGTTTCACGATTGTAAACTGATTTTTCCGGAAGTCTTCATCAAGAAATACAGTGCTAGTGACAGAAATTGGCTGCATTTGAACAAACTTATTTTATTTTATTGATTTTTATTTTGTTATTTTTTAATTAAGGGCATTTATATGGCTTACCAAATCACTCATGATAACTTCAGACATCTTAAAGAAATAAAATCCCAATAAACCTCAACCTCCAATAGTCAAACCAACCAGTTGATGGATTCTGGGTCCCCAGGCTTATTGGCAAAATCATGCTTTTTTTCACCCTTAGAATCTTGGGGTTCCAAGGAACAGTTTTAAAAATTTTATACATTGCATTGGTTCTGTTTTACCTTTTTACGGTAGTAATATTTTTTTTTTTGGTAAACCACCATGAAATTGAAGAGTGGCCATAAACCTGTAGAATAAAACGGTTAAAATGCAACAAATAGCAGTACAACATAATCTGCTGGGAAGCTCTTTTTCCAAAACTATATTTAAGTGGTTAGAAACTCCACAAGAGCCCCAGGTGCCGATTTCTTTCAGTGGGGCTGCAGAAAAGAGCACGAAAGATGAGAGTCCAGATGTGCTGCTGAAGTTGCTCAACTTTCCCAGTTGCCTCTTCATCACCCCTGCGGTCTGAAACTTGGGCCCGGTCACAAAAAGGCAGCCTCTGGTACACTGCGCTCAGTTTTTTGTCTTCTGCCAAATGTCACATACATACCTCCATTTCAGAAAGTATTTGTTTCCTGGGTCTAAAGTATTGGATAGTAAGCAACGAGGATCCTGATACGTTCTTCAAGAACGGGACTCTTGAAAAACGTATCAGGATCTGATTGTCTAATTGTGGATGTCTGCTTTTCTTGGATTTCTTATTTTTTGTTTGCAACAATGACACTTCCCCCCTTTTTCTGTTTCTCCACAGTCCTTGCGACAATAGCCTTTGCTTTCCTCCTGCTCCCAATGTGCCAGTATTTAACACGACCTTGTTCACCTCAAAACAAGTAAGAAGGACGTTTTCTTATTTTCTGTGTCATTAAGAGATCCTGTTGGGCTGGTAGTGAAATAGCTTAGCAGTGCGTTCTGCAGGGCTTTTCAGGCATGCAGAGAAGGTACCATGTGAAATATTTTCTGGCATCAGACAAAAAATCCAAAGCTCCTTTTCCCTGGCAATGTGGAGCAGTGCTGGTGCCCAAATGATACTGACACACAAGTGGTCCTTGGTGCTTTCTGAGCTGGGTTGTTTTCTTGCAGATGTTTCATTACCCAAATTAGATAGCATCTACTTGAGGTTAACTGATCCTAGACAAAAGAGACCAAACTCCTCCCCACCAGCAATCAGTACCCAGATGAGCATAGATTTTACACTAATATTAATATCAGATCAACAATCAAGTACACAGTACTCCAATCAAGAAATTGCCAAATAACAGTAACAGTGAACCCTAACCCAGGGGTTCCCAAACTTTTTCAGTCCAGCGCCCCCTTGGTAATACAAACTTATCCTTGGTGCCCCCCACGCAGGGGTGGGATTCAAATTTTTGTAGGCGTGACCTAATTTGAGGGTGTACATTGCTAGTCATGTGACTGGGTGTGGCTTGATGGTCATGTGACTGGGTGGGTGTGGCCAGGTGATTGGCAAACCAAATACAAGTGGTCCTCACTTAATGGCCAGTTGTTGGTAGATAGGTAGGTAGGCAGGCAGGCAGGCAGATCTTTTGGATGAATGTATGGATAGGTAGGTAGGCAAGCAGGCAGGAAGACAGACAGACAGACCTTTTGGATGTACGTATGGATAGGTAGGTAGGTAGGCAGACAGACAGGCAGGCAGGTAGACAGGAAGGCAGACAGACAGACCTTTTGGATGGATGGACAGACAGACAGACAATGCGACAGCGGCGGCACTTTGGGAAAGTGGTGGCGGCGGCTTTTCCCAATGTGCTGCCACATTCGAGGCGCTGGCTCCGGTGCGGTGCAACCGTCAATGGGTGAGCCTGCAGGGCCGGCACCTCGAACACCCCCCTACTGCCTCTTAGGCCCCCTGCCAGCCCCCTTGCCTCTTAGCGCCCCCCTAAGGCATCCCACCGCCCCCCAGGGGGTGGTACTGCCCACTTTGGGAACCACTGGTCTAACCAAAGAACCTCCAAGATCACTTTCACCAACATGTTAGAACAAGCCACTAGAATATAAATTGAAAAGAACCTCACACTTTACTACCACTGAAGATGTTACCTAGTTTGGGTAATGAAATGTCTGCAAGAAAACAACCAAGCTCAGAGGCACCAATGACCCTTCATTTCAACCCTGAGCTACAAATATGCTCCTTTATCAATACTGAAACAAACACCTGTCTGTCTGTCTGTCTGTTAATCATATACTGGCCAGTCCACAATATTGTTGTGTAAAAATGCCATTGTATAACAATTTTACAATGTGACAGCATAAGTAAAAAATTGTTAACTACTCAAATAAAACGTGGCCAGACGTCAAAGGCCAACCTAAAGGAGAAGGAGCTTTCTGGAGTCCAGGGTAAAGAGATGAATATGCCTGGGGGACATAGTCAGTCGTGTGGGGCCACAATCCAAAAGCCCATCTTCTGTCCACCCCACCTCTATTTCACAAACAAACCCTCTCCTTGTGATGGGGCATCTTCTGTGGGTTGCCATGCCTTGAGGGAGAGAATAACAGCTACAGTTCTTCACCATCATTTAGCTTTGGCTTTTCAATTTGGGCAGGGACATGGAAAAAATCCCCCAGTATACAAGATCGATTGGATACTTGCTCTCCTCTGAAGTCTAGACTCTGAAATCTAGTCTAGGGAAGAGAAGGACCAGGGGAGACATGGTAGTAGTCTTCCAATATTTGAGGGGCCGCCACAGAGAGGAGAAAGGGGTCAAGCTATTTTCCAAAGCACCTGAAGGCCAGACAAGGAATAATGGATGGAAACTGAAGAAGGAGAGATTTAACCTGGAAATAAGGAGAAACTTTCTGACAGTGAGAACAATCAACCGATGGAACAGAAGTTGCCCTTGGAAGTAGTGGGAGCGCCATCACTTGAGACTTTCAAGAAGAGGTTGGACTGCCATTTGTCAGAAATGGTATAGGGTCTCCTGCTTGGGCAGGGGGTTGGACTAGATGACCTACAAGGTCCCTTCCAACTCTGTTTATCTGTTATTTGGATAGAATTTAGATCTGTTCACTGCTTTGGATTATTTATAAAGATAATGAAAATGAGATACCATCCTGAAGTGGGAGGTGCATGATATATTCTCTGGCCCTGCTTATAAAGCTACAAACAGTCTCCAAATGAAAAAGGATCAGGGATGGCATCTTTGAAATGCCCCTTTATGTTGGGAGCACATGGAGCCAGCCCCCTTTCATAGAAATGGCCACTGGGAGCCATTGAGCATGCTTCCTCATGTGCACAGCTAATAGGCACAACCCTTATTCACTCAGGACTGTAAAGTTAGCAATAACAATAGCACTTACATTTACTATACACAGTTTCAATACTGCTTTACAGCAGGGGTCCCCAACCCACAACTCATGGCCCACCTGAGTCTTTCAGAACTGGGCCATGGAAGTGGTGGGCAAGTGTGCGTGCATCCCCATTCACGCGCACACTCCATTTGCATGAACAGGGGTGTGTGCCTGCTGCTCATGCAAATGGAGCTGCATGCGCGTGCTTGCCCGCCATGCATACAGAACCATCCCCTTTCCTCCTCCCCCACCAATCCATAAAGCTGAAAAGGTTGGGGAAGTCTGTTTTCCAGCCCTTTCTAGGTGGTTTACAGAGTCAGCCTTTGACCCCCCCACAATCTGGGTCCTCATTTTACCGACCTCAGAGGGATAGAAAGCTGAGTCAACCGTGAGCCATTTGGATTGAACTCCTGGCTATGGACAGAGTCAGTCTGCAATACTGTATTCTAACCATTGCACCATCAGGGCTCCTAATGTTACCAGGTTGTGCAAGTCAGTTCTGTATTGATATTTTTGCACAATAATTCTTTCATTGCTTACATACAGGGGTGGGGAACTTTGGTCCTTTTATGATTTGTGGACCAACTCCCAGAATTTCCAGAATGACTTTGTGGACTTCAACTTGTGGACTTCAATTCCCATGCTGGCTAAGAAATTCTGGGAGTTGAAGTCCACAAGTCATAAAGAAGCCACAGTTCCCCACCTCTGGCTTATAACATAGCCAATTGTGCACTGTATGCAATACTGCTGGAATTGATATCCAGTTAATATTAATTGGGCTAAAATAGTCTGGTTTTTATCTTGATCTTAGCAGCCAACTATATATATCTGTAATTTTATGCTTTTTAGAGTAATGCATAATTAATTTTTAAATTTGGTTACATATCTAAGTCACATGATTTTCAATAAACTGTACAGAGTTTTTCAGGGTTTAGAAATTATATTTATTATAGCTGTTAGTTACTTTAATCCTATTTTATTATAGTAATACATAATTTTAGATTCGTAGTTTCTCACTTGAACTTTGTGATTAATTATGTTACTCACTTTATAACTTGTATTCTCATAGATATTTTATGGCAAATATATTTTGTTATTAACATCTAGCTCAATGGGTACAACATCAATTTTGTGATTAATTTTGTATTGTTTAGTTTACATCTGGTTGAAAACAAATAATTCAAGAGAATTGTAGTAGAAAAGAGCGTTTCCAAATTAGTTTAGTAATTTTAATAAGTTTTGGGTTTGTTTGTTTTTTAATTGTACTTTGCTTTAGAATGCAGGTATGGTACCATTATATGATCATGTTCGTTACACCTTCTGAAAGGCAGAAATCTAACGGCTGATCCAAAATAAGCTTTTGTGGTTCCCTTTAGTGCTTTTTGGAGGACTGATCTTTCTGAGAGACTCTCCTTTTCTTATGCTCTAGTGCGCTCGTTGGAGTCCACAGAGAATTGGAGATGTTTTCTCTCTTTTGTTGAGAGGACCTTAAACTTGTGCGCATATTTTCCAGGATTTCCTTTGGATGCTGTGGGCGTTTCACTGCTGCAGAGCTGCTCTCTTTCTCGCTCTCTGTGATGCTCGTCCTTATCTGGGTCTTAACTGGGCACTGGCTTCTCATGGATGGTAAGTGCAGAAGATGCAAATGAGAAGGGAAGAAGACCTTCCTGAATTTCCTCCAAAGGCCCCACCTTTCTCGTGGAATGGAGTATTTTATATGGCATCCATTCCTGGATTGGAGTAAATCCCTTGGGTTCAGAGAACTTCAGAGTCCTTGTACAGACTTGCCTTCGCTTGTTTGTTTGCTCGTTCTACATTAGGTTCAATGGGCCATCTAGATCAGCATTTCTCAACCTCAGCAACTTTAAGATATGTGGAGTTCAATTCCCAGCATTCCCCAGACTTGCTTGTCTGGGGAATTCTGGGCAGGTGTTGAAATCCACATACCTTAAAGTTGCAGAGGTTGAGAAATCTAGAGATCTGATCTAGAGATATGCAGGTGCTTTGAATCCAACCCATGAAAAGCTTGAAATGCCCCAGTTCAGCTCTTTCAAGAAGGAAATGGGCTGCTTGTCTCATTCTGAAAGTATTTCAAAGACAGGCCTGTTTTGAGTCTGAGACATGTATTCTGAACTCAAAATACTTGCAGACTTTTTTAAAAAAGGATATTTTTAATCTGAAACACTTATAATATTGACCAAAGATACAGCCCCTGGATTGCTAAAGGCAGAGAGGCAGCAAAGTCTCCATTCAGAGTGCAGAAAGTGCCCTTCTAGCTTAGGCAGGCAAAAGTCGCTGTGTTTGCAGTACATGGGCGTCATTCTTCATTTTGAGAATAGAAAGAGGAAGCGTCCTTACATTTTCAATGCCGGAACAGCCATGGCTCGGCTTTCAGAAATTTGGGAAATATGGCATGTTATTATCCATACTTCTGTAGTGCCCCAAGCATTTGGTGACTTTATGTTCCAAACAGGTTTTGGATTTTTAGTTAGTTCTAACTTGAACTTGGATACAAGTGGTGATTTTCAGTTATCAGAATCACCCATACTGAGTCTTCTTTCTCTTCTCTGGGCCCAACATGAGGAACAAGCGGGCCCCGTGGGAAGATGGTTCTTCATTGCTTAACTGCCATATTTCAGCTAGCTAGTAAAATTGTTTTTATAGCAAATAGTTTGGAAGGGGTTGTGGTATAACATCCTGACCAAATAAGCCTATTGTGTAGCATGCTTCTGTATTCCTTGGAGGTTTGGTTCTTTATTAGTTCTACAGCCTGGTTCTTTCATCAGAGAATGAAGAATTTCAGGCATTGAGAAATACCCACTTTTTTTCCGGTGTAAATACCGCTGTTTTACTGTACACTTGTACCTCATCTAATATTTGCATTTGTGATGAAGCCTGTAGGGCCTGTACATACTTGATACCAAAAGGACCGGGTGTGAGTAGAAAACTGCTTTCAACACTTTCAGCAAAGCATCATCTTTAAATAAACAACTATACTATTTGTAGAATGATAGAACATAAGGGTTGGTGGGACCTTCAAGATCCTTTAGTTCAACTGGCTGCCAAAGCAGTAACTCGCTCTTATAGCATTGCCAGGAGATGGCCGGCTAGCCTACATTGAAACAGCTCCAAAGAAAGAAAGTCCATCAGCTCTCAAGGCAGCCCATTTCATTGTTAAGCAGCTCTTAAGGTTAGGATTAGTCTTCTTGATGCTCAAATCAAATCTGTTCCACCTGCAGTTTAAAGCCATTGCTTCTTGTCTTATATTCTGGACAAATAGGAATGCTTCTTCTTCATTTTGTTAGTGGCAGCTTTTCAGCAACTTGAATATAGTGATTGTATTTCCCTTTAGTCTTTTCTTCTCCAGAACTGCCTGCCAGGGTGTCCAAACATTCCCCATCCATTTTTTGTATACCTCTTGTTTTCCAAAAACAGTTGCGTTTGTCAGTGTTCTTCTCAAAATCCAATCTTCATTTCATGACCCCATAATCCCTTGTAGGGTGGATTCTGGGCAAGTGAGCTGAGTGTTTACTGAGTGTTTACTGGCCAGATACCCTTCCTGTCACCGATGTGGAGTTATATTCACTAGATCTATTCTCATCGTGCCCAGAGAGAGAGATATCTGCCTCTACCCAGGATCGAACTCCAAATCCAATGCCAGAATAGAATTTAATGTTCTAGAACAGTCTGGCCAAAGGATAACAGAAAGAAAACCTGGAGACTTTTAAATGGAGACTGGGTAGCCATTTGTCTGGAATGGTATAGTCAGTGGTGGCTAACCTTTTTGGGCTCCTGTGCCAAAAATTGTGCGTGTGCTTGCACTCTCGCACTTGTGTGCCAGCACCCAGAAGGCAATGCGTGTGCCCTCTATGCACACGCACACAATCCCCACCCACCCACCCACGCCGCCCCCTTACCTGCCCTGCACTTCACAGCTGATTTCGGCAGGTTTGAGGCCTTTTTTGGTCTCCCAAAGGCTTGAGGAAGGCTTCTGCAGGCTTTGTAGGCCAAAAACAAGGCCTGTTTCATCACTTCTGGTATTTTCAGAAAAACAGGAAGTGACAAAACAGGGCTAGTTTTTGGCCTGCAGAAGTTTTCCTCAAGCCTCTGGTAACAATCGTGTTACTAACTTAACAACTACAGATTCACTTAACAATTTGGGCATAAAGGTCTTAAAATGGGACAAAACACACCTAATAACTGTCTCGGTTAGCAGTGGAAATTTTGGGCTCAGTGGTGGTCATAAGTCAAGGGACTACCTTGTAGTCATGTTTTCTAACTTCTTGTCTAGGTCATTTGTAAATAAGCCCATGAAGTAGACCAGGCCAGGAAATCAAGGCCACAGGAAGAGTCAAACTATTTTTACTGAGAAAGGCAGTAAAGCTACATACATAAATCTTTTTCAAGTCTGTGCCACAAATCTTCTCCATCCTGTTCTAGTTCAGTGAATTAGGGAAGTACCTACCTGAGTTGCTTCCATATGTTACCCCATTGCTTTGGACTTTAGCCTGGAGTTGCCAGTGCTGCTCCACCTTTTTCCAGCTTCTCGTGGACTGACTGAAGGTATGACCGTCCTTGCCCAAGGTATGATTATTCAGCCAACCCTGCTGTGCCATCTGATAGGCCAGTCCAGCCTACCTTTGCCATCTTCTCTGCTGGAGTCACACGAATTGGATGCTTTCCAAAAATTAAAACATGTTGAGGGTGCTGCATTCCTGGGTCAGCTCAACTGGTGACTATCAGAAAAGGAGACCAGGTTGGTTTGGCAGGATTTACTCTTTTTAAACCCCTGCTGGCTTTTGCCAAGCCATGCATTCTTCTCTGAGTGCACACAAGCCAACTGCTTAGTCATCGGTTCCAGAATTTTGGCCAGGATTCACATCAGGCGGGAGGGTGCTTTGCTCTCCGTTCTCCCCTCCCCCTTTGAAAGTGGGGCAGCCTTCGCCTTCTCTGATGCTCTTATCTTCCATGGTTCCTCCGCTGCACCACAAAGTCCTCCAAGACACCACCCACAAGTCCCTTTGTGCCTCTTGGATGATCTGAATTTGGAGGCCTGAACCCATTTGCATCTATCTCAACGTCTCTTTACTGCCATTTCTTTTCCACTCCCTCCTTTTGTCCACCATCCTACTTAGAGCCCTTTGAATGCAATTCCCCCCACAGGAGAAGCCGGAAATCAAGTAGGAATTGGGCCCACTCCCCACCTTGCCTTCCCCTCTTGGCAGCCACCCACCCTTCCTCCTCCTGGTTTTACCACCCCTAGAGCCAAACGGGGCTTTTATTGCTTTCGGCTTCCCTTCTGCTCCTTTGGCTCTTCAGGGGCTCCCACTTCCTGCATTAGCTGCTGTCTGACAGGCATCTTTGTTGGGATTGACACCCGTCTCCTTGTCCCTTTGGTCAAAAGCTCTTTGGGCATCTTGGGTAGGTTCCTGAGCTGCTTTTTTCCTCATTTTAGTTCTGAGAAGTTCTCTTGCACTCCCTTTATCTGAGAAATTTTGTCTGTGAGATTCTGCCTAGTATTTCTCTAAAGTTGTTGGTCTCCTGAAATCTATTGTGCGTGTATGGCTGTGCTCCATTTTCTCACTGCAATATCTTGAACCCCAAGATGATGTCATTTCTGCCTAGATTTCCATTGTTATTTTCCTCTTCTGCCAACTCTTCCTTTTGATTAGGATCAGATTGAGGAGAAGCAATACCCTTGTCTTCTCTCTAGCCTTCTGGAAAACAAAAATCAGCAAGACCACGGAGGAATTTAAAGACTTTGCAATCATGCATGAGCTAGTTTTTGAGCAGATGTGCAAATAATTGAAATCTCAATCCCTCTCTCACTATCTCTCTCCCCTCCCCCCTCCTTTTGGAAAGTTCTGTCTTTTGTCCATTGTGCAGGTCTTCTACTTGACTTTGTGGTTGCTTGCATATCATCACAATTGTTTTGTCTCCCCTTCCTGATATTCTTACCAAATCCCTTTGAATACATTCTTATCTTTAAATTATTGGAACTTTGAATAGGTGTATTTCCCTCACATTTAATGTTAATTTTTTCTCTGCATGTTGAAGGCATTGTACAATTTTATAAACAAAAGATACATTTCTTGTAATTCTGGTGCCCATTGTTGGCACTTTAAAAATAATGTAGACAAATTTAAATAAACACAGAGGATGAAGAGCCAGCAGTATAAAAAGCAAGTTTTATGAGAAGAGGTGAAGTAACTATCTGGCTTAGTCTAATGAACAGAAGGCCAACACTTTATGGGACAAATTCCTGGAGTGTCCCATGAAGACCAAGGATTTGTTAACTGGTTCTGAAAGTTGAACAAACCTGAAGAACTTTCCATGTCTCAAGGAATCTTAACTGTGGGGCCATTTAGCCACTGCTGTCAATCCTCAAGCAGAGACTGGATAGGTGCCTCCTTAAGGTGCCCTAGCCGCCTGTTTTTGTGCATAAAGCTAAGAAGGACTTCAGCATTCTGCAGTGCTTTACTCTGTTTTTTCTATTTGAAAGTGCTGAAATGCAGTGCGGAGTGACTTGCTTGCAAAGATTATAGATTTAAATGTTTGTCTTGCAAAGTAGCAGAACACAGAAATAGAAGATTTGTGTGCAAGAACTGCTAACATGGACGGTAGGATTTAAAATTCATTTTGAAAATGTTGAACCAGCAGCGTGTCTTATTCTTTGGGGATTCTGGCAGGCTGGTTCTTAATTGAAATAGTTAAGGGTGTTTAAAACATCATCCAGAGCAGCTCTCTTGATTGACTGTGACTTAATAAGTAATGAAAAAGTGTGTTTTCCACAATCCCTTTATACAACGGGAAAGCTTCTGAAATGGATAGATTATTAAAATAAGGTTGCACGAGGGTGTGTGGGATGATCACATTTCTTGCCTGTTTGAGGCATTGGCTTTTGGGCCTAGGGAGAAAGACTGCAGAGGCAGCAGGCTGGGGCCTCAGGAATGCACTTGGCTCGTCAGCAGTTAAATTTGTTTGTCTTGACTAAATTATGTTTAATACAAGCCATGACAAGTCATCCCACCCCCCCAAGGTTAATGGCCAAAGGGGGAAGAGAATTAAAGCCTCTAGAAAATAAGCAGGGGAATAGCCTGGTACCCAAGGCTTTCCAAAGTAGCTGCCAGGCAGGATCAACATCAAAGCACCAAAAACGTTCTCCTGAGAAGGTCCTCTCCAGCTGCTTCCTCTTGCAGAATTGGGCTACCTAGGAAGGAGATGATGCTTTTAGGAAGAGGTTGGGCAGCCATATGTTCAAAATGGTTTAGGTATCCAAGCTTAGGAAATTTAAGACTTGTGGACTTCAACTCCCAGAATTCCCAAGCCAGCCAGGGGAACTCTGGGAGTTGAAGTTCACAGGTTTTAAAGTTCCCAAGGCTGGACATCCCTGACATCGGGCCTCCTGCTTGAGCATGGGATTGGACTAGAAGACCTCCAAGGTCCCTTCTAACTCTGTTAATTCTGGGCCCTTATAGCTGCCCTTTCCTCACCTCAAACCCTCAGCGTTGTCCAAGCGATGCCCTTGTATTGGGCTGGTGAGAAGTGCCAGTAAAACGAAGGGGAGGCCTGGGCTGAGCAGCTTTCAGTTGAATTTCCTTTTCGGCAGCACTGCTTGGAAAGATGTACTTTTGTCTGATACTTGGTGTTAAAATTTGAAAAAGCCAAACAGCCGCGGCACTAAATGAGTTGACTGCTGGGGAGGGAGGCATTGAGTAGATCCTGGCAAATTTCCCCAGTTCTGAGCTGGACATCCATCTTAGCTGTTGCTTTAATTTGAAGTTTGTTTCCCATATTATATGCAAGTAGTGTTTGACTCAAAGACTGGCCACTTAATGACCATTTAAAATCACAGTGGACTTATTCCAATTCAAAGCTCCAACATCTCCTCCCCCAGGTGTGGTCAGCCTGCATTTATGTGACTGTGATTTGTGATGGAGGGTTTTTTTGGTTGGCTTTTACTTCCAGTTTCCAGTAAAAAAAAAAAAAAATCCCATAGGAAACAATGAGTTCAGTCAATAACCACAACCATCCATTTACTTAATGACCGCTGCAAAAAAGAAGATCCAACTGCGAGTTCACTTATGGTCCTAAGTTGAGGACTACCTGTATCTCACATTTCATACCAGAGTTAAAGGCTTCAGGGTGAAGGGTTCCTTTGGCCAGCCTTGTTTCCCTGACCCTGGGACCCCTGGGAAGTGGGTTGATCTGGGGGAAGCTGCCTGCTCAAAGCCCCTCAGAGGGGCTTTCTGGGTTTCTCTGCTCCTGGTTCAGCAACCCCTGGCATATTTCTGCCCTGGAGCTTCTCCACTGAAGCTTTTTCTTTCCACCAATGCCTCTTGTTCCACCTGATAATGCAGATCTGGTTTCACTCCTTCTTTTCATAGCTCTGGCCATGGGCCTGTGTGTGGCAATGATTGCCTTCGTCCGTCTGCCGAGCCTTAAGGTCTCCTGTCTGCTGCTATCAGGGCTATTAATTTATGATGTCTTTTGGGTGAGTTTTGGAATACACATCTGTATTTCTCTATATATATATATACATATATGTGTGTGTGTGTATGTCTCTGTGTGTGTGCGTATCTGTTACCACAAGCACAATATTCTTCCAGCATTAGAAACTGGCTTGCAGCATTTGACATCACAAGCTACTTTTATGGAGTGTTATGGAATGCCTCTACAGGCATTATGTTTCAGAATGCTTTGCATTGATCAACTGTCAAAATGCCTTTTCATTTATATAAAATGTATGTTCATTTCCCCCCTCCCCCATATACATTCCCCTGAGGGTCTCATGTTCACTTCAGCTGGGAAAAGCATGGAAGGATCTGCAATCTTCATTAGGGGAGCTAAATATACAACTTAATGTATACATCTTAACGCACTTCGGAGTTTGGGAAATTAAAAGCTGCTACACGATGTGCATCATAAACCAGGCTCACCATAAAAATCTAACATATTTTAATTCTAAACCTTTGCTCTTTTATTTATGTATTTTTTCTTTCCTTTGAGCTCGAAAGACCATATCAGGCATACCATATCAACAGCTGTGACTTCATGGAAAGCAAAGCGGCTGGAGTTTCTGGGATGGGAGCACAGTCACCCTTAAAAAAAATCCCTTGACCCAGCTCTTTGGTAGCTGCTGCTTTACTGTGCTTGCAGCTCTAAGAGACATTCCCATCAAGTCATTTTCCTTCTCTCTTTCCTAGAGCTTAGAGGCCCAGGGGGTGGGCAGGTCTCGCCTTCCAAATCTCCAGGCTGAAGCAACATCAGTGATGAATGCCCAAAGAGGGCTGGGCAGATCTTCAACAGGGACCTGTTATTGAGGGGTGAAACGCCTGGCACAGTCTCTACTTTGCAGAGCTGCCTTGCTGTGAAGACCTTCCTACTTGGAAGCTGGGCTATTTATTCTTCAGAGTTCCTCAAAGGGTAGTTATAAGCTGGGCAAGCCTCCCGCTTCCTTGTTCATTGCTGACTAGTTAAGTTCTTTTATTTAAGGAAGGGCTTCCAAGTCATAGATAGAGCTGAATGATACAAGTGGACAAAGGGGTCACTGTTTAATATCCCCACAGAACATTTCTGTATGTCTTTCCCACCAGCAACAAGGCTGCTCCGCCTGGCCCCAAGTTGGCTCACGGGGAGCTCAAACTCGCTCTTTCTCCCCTCCAGGTCTTCTTCTCTGCTTACATCTTCAACAGCAACGTCATGGTGAAAGTGGCCACCCAGCCGGCAGACAACCCCCTGGATGTTTTATCTCGGAAGCTTCACTTGGGGCCCAGCGTTGGCCGAGACGTCCCCCGCTTGTCGCTGCCTGGCAAACTTGTCTTTCCAAGGTAGGATTGGGCTTCTGTGTTTCCTCCTTCTCGACCTGCTTTCAGGACATGATTGCCCTTACAAAAGAGGGACCCGTAGCCTTCCGTTCACCAGCCTGGCTTGCCTGGCCAGTTGGTGGCTCATGCTGGCCAAGAGGGAAGGGCTGGAGGCGTTAACGCCACTTGCTCTTTTGCAGTTCTACTGGCAGCCATTTTTCCATGCTGGGGATCGGAGATATTGTGATGCCAGGCCTCCTGCTTTGCTTTGTTCTGCGTTACGACAACTACAAAAAACAAGCGAATGGAGATTCTTGTGGCACAGCAGGACCCTGGGAACATTTCTGGCCGGATGCAAAAGGTCTCCTATTTCCACTGCACTCTCATCGGCTACTTTGTAGGTAAGAGGAAAGGACAGCTGGAAAAGGCTGACAACTGTGGAATGTGTTTGTGTGTGTATGTGTGTAGAGGTGTTCATTGGATCCCTCCATGGAAAGAAAATATTTGCCTTACAAAAACTCTTTAACAGTCTTCGTAGTATTTTCCCGAATCTCTCCCTCTCGCAAACTGTTCATTTGGGTTTGCCATAATTTGGAGTGATTTATGATTCTTTTCCAAGTGCAAAACAAACAAACGAAAAGGTAAGAAGTGCAAATTCTTAAAACTCTTATATGTTGATCAAAATGTAGCTTACACACATATAGGTTGTTCTCAACTTACACCCACAATTCACTGTGGGATATCGGTTGTTGAATAGAATAGAATGCTTTATTGGCCAAGTGTGATTGGACACACAAGGAATTTGTCTTGGTGCAAATGCTCTCAGTGTACATAAAGAAGGAACATTCGTTAAGAATCAAGAATCATAATGTACAACACTTAATGATAGTCATAGGGTACAATCAACATCAAATCATACTAGGAAACAGGATACAAGCAACAAAGTTACAGTCACAAGTGGGAGGGGATGGGTGATAAGGAGTGATGAGAAGATTAACAGTAATAGTAGTGTACACTTTGTAAACAGTTGAACAGTGTTGAGGGAATTATTTGTTTAGCAGAGTGATGGCTTTCGGGAAAAAACTGTTCTTGTGTCTAGTTGTTCTGGTGTGCAGTGCTCTATAGCGTCGTTTTGAGGGAAGGAGTTGAAACAGTTTATGTCCGGGATGTGAGGGGTCTGTCAGTACTTTCACAGCTCTCTTTTTGACTCGTGCAGGATACAGGTCCTCGATGGAAGGCAGGTGGGTGGTAATTGTTTTTTCTGCAGTCCTAATTATCCTCTGAAGTCTGTGTCTGTCCTGTTGGGTTGCAGAGCCAAACCAGACAGTTATAGAGGTGCAGATGATAGACTCAATAATTCCTCTGTAGAACTGGATCAGCAGCTCCTTGGGCACTTTGAGCTTTCTGAGTTGGCGCAGAAAGAACATTCTTTGTTGTGCTTTTTTGATGACGTTTTTGATTTTAGGTGTCCATTTTAGGTCATGTGATATAGTAGAACCTAGAAATTTGAAGCTCTCTACTGTTGATACTGTGTTGTCTAATATTGTAAGAAGTGGTAGTATGGGAGGTTTCTTCTAAAGTCTACCACCATTTCTACGGTTTTGAGTGTGTTCAGTTCCAGATTGTTCCGGTTACATCACGAGGCAAGTTGTATAACCTCCTGTCTGTATGCAGATTCATCGTTGTCTCGAATGAGACCAATGACTGTTGTGTCATCAGCAAACTTCAGTATTTTAACAGATGGATCATTTGAGATGCAGTCATTGGTATATAGGGAGAAGAGAAGTGGAGATAGCACACAGCCTTGGAGGGCCCCTGTGCTGATTGTACAGATATCGGATGTGATTTCGCCTAGCTTCACCTGCTGCTTCCTGTCTGTTAGGAAGCTTATGATCCACTTACAAGTGTGTTCAGGTACTGCTAGTTGGTTTAGTTTACTTAGAAGAGTGTCTGGAATGATGGTATTGAATGCTGAACTGAAGTCTACAAAGAGGATCCTTGCATAGGTATTTGGAGATTCGAGGTGTTGTAGGATGTAGTGCAGAGCCATGTTAACAGCATCATCTGTCGATCTATTTGCTCGGTATGCAAACTGCATGGGATCTAACAGCGGATCCGTGATGGTTTTCAGGTGGGACAGCACAAGCCTTTCAAAGATTTTCATAACTACAGATGTTAGAGCAACTGGTCTGTAGTCATTCAGTTCCTTGATGGAGGGCTTCTTTGGCACTGGGATGATGGTAGAACGTTTGAAGCAGGAAGGAACATAGCACATCTCTAGTGATCTATTGAAGATTCGGGTGAAGATGGGGGCCAATTGCTCAGCACAGACTTTTAGGTAAGAAGGAGTTATCTTGTCTGGCCCTGGTGCTTTTCCTGGCTTTTGTCTGTGTAATAGATCTTGCACTTCTTTTTCTGTGATCACCAGAGGTTGTGAGCCCAATGGATTGGAGCCAGTTGTAGGAGGCTTGTCTATTGTTGGTGTGTTTGAGATGTGTGTTGTGGAGATAGATGGCTGTGGTTTCTTTTCAGACCTGCAGTAGAACACATTCAGGTCATCTGCTAGTTGTTGATTTCCTTCTGCCTGGGAAGGAGGTTTGCTGAAGCCAGTGATTTTTTAAAGAGTTTTCCACATGTTTGCTGGTTCATTTGTTGAGAATTGGTTCTTTAACTTTTCAGAGCAGCTTCTTTTTGCTGCTCTGATCTCTCTTGTTAATATGTTTCTGGCCTGGTTGTATAGCATTCTGTTACCTTTTCTGTAAGCTTCCTCTTTGGAACGACGTAGCTGCTTAAGTTTAGCTGTGAACCAAGGTTTATTGTTGCTATATATTTTCAGGTTCCTTGTTGGTACACATAAGTCTTCGCAGAAGCTAAGATATGATGTTATAGTATCTGTGAGCTCATTTAGGTCTGCAGAGGCATCTTTAAAAATATTCCAATCAGTGCAATCAAGGCAGGCCTGGAGTTTCAGCTTTGCCTCATCCGACCAAGTCTTCATTAGAATCAGAGTAGTCATTAAGTAAGACATCACACGACTGCTTCGCTTAACAACCACAATGCTGTCCCTCTCACATGCTATTTTTTAGCAATCTCGGGGGCCGTTAAGCGGATGGAGTTCCTGGTAAGGAACTCCAGGTATGGGAGACCCTGGGCGGGACACAGAAGTTGGAAATGCTGTGCACAGAAGTTGGAAATGCTGTGTGGATTTTCAGACTGAAAATCCAAGCAGGATTCTCGGCCCCTGAGCGGAGATGCACTTGTAGGTGACCTGTGCAAAGCTTTCCTTCACTCCCTGAAGCCCCACTGCCCCCTCCCACTCTTTACCCAACCACACTGCCCTTCTCCTGTGGCACTGAAAGTCTTCCTGAGTGAAATCCAAGCAAGATTTTTAGTGCTAATATGGATAGTCGACCTGAGCTGGCTTCCCAGGGTCTCCCCCACTTCTCTGAAGCACCCCATAGGAAGCTTTGACTTTCTGGGGAAACTGCCAGGGAAGATTGCAAATGGCAATCATGTGATTGCAGGGTACTTACCATGGTCATAAGTGCCAATGGATTGCCAGGTGCCCAGATTATAATCACTTTTGGGGGCGGGGGGAGAGTTGGAACATTTTGTGATGGTCAGACTACAAAGCACCTTTTCTGAGGAATTGTTAATCTTGAACCTTGCTTACATGACACAGTTTATGTAGAAATAGGGAGAAATGTGGAAATAGATCTATAAACCCATACGTAGGTATGTATTTTTGTGTCTTTGAGTCAGTTTTTGGCTCCAGCGACTGCCCGGACAAGTCCTTGATGATTTCTTTTGTGTCTTTGAGTCAGTTTTTGGCTCCAGCGACTGCCCGGACAAGTCCTTCATGATTTCTTGAGAAGATTTGCAGAAGTGGTTTGCCGTTGCTTCCTGCCTAGGGTGGAGAGAAAAGGCCCAAGGTCAGCCAGCTTATAGCCTGGTACCTTGAGCAATAGACCAGACAAACTCATTCTCCTAAACACAAAATTCACAGCGTGAATTTCTAAATAGTTTTCAAATGGGACTCCTGGCAGTTCAGGTGCAGAAAGAGAGCGGGGTCTTCAGATCACTGTAAAATTGGCAGAGAACTTCTTTGTCATTGTACATGCCAGGGGCTGGCCACTTCCTGCCAGCTTCCCCAGTCACTTGATTGTAGGAAGCCAGCAGGAAATTGCCCAGCCTAATGGCATTCATGTAACAGCAACACACACAGACTGCGTGGATTGCCATTGCTAAGCAAAGCGGTCACAATTTATGAACGTTTTGTTTAGTGACGGCATTCCCAGGCCTGATTGCCATGATGGGTTGAGGAGCACTTGTAGATTTTTTAACCAAACTTAGAAGAGGATTTATGCTGGGCATTCCAAATAGAGTAATTGAAGAATTCATGAGGGTTGGTAGCTTAAAAGTTTTTTGTTTAGCTTTTTTTTTTAACACGAGGTTTTCTAAAACACAGGTAGTCTTTGACTTACAACCACAATTGAGTGCCCAAAATTTCTGTTGTTAAGTGAAAAATTTGTTGAGTGAGTTTTGCCCCATTTTTACTTTTCTTGCCTCATTTGTTAAGTGAATCATTGTAGTTGATAAGTTAGTCACCTGGACGCTGCAAAGGTCACAAGTGTGAAAAACGATCGCAAGTCACATTTTTCAGTGCCATTGTAACTTTGAACAGTCACTAAAGGAACTATTGTAAGACGAGGACCACCTGTATAGCCCTGATTTTTAATTCGTTTTAAACATACACATATAGGCTATCTAGCTAATAGTATGAATTAGCAGAAGAATGTACAGTTTTGGAGCCATTATTAACTCTGGAAAGCTTTTTAGTTTTTAATTGGCTGCCTGGGGAATTCTGGGAATCGACGTCCCCAAATCTTAAAGTTGCCAAGATTGGAGATCTCTGGTTTGCAGATCATTCTGTTTGGAAATGAGTAACAAAGCAGAGCCAGCAAAGACAAAACATCCTCTTCTGCCCCAGGTCTTCTAGGGCTAGTAGATTTCTCCAGGGGTTGAATCTGCTGAGTAAAAATGAGTCATCTTCTAGCAGTGCATTTTCTTGCCTCCTTCGCAGGGCTCTTGACAGCAACCGTGGCGTCTCGCATCCACCGGGCAGCCCAGCCGGCCCTGCTGTACCTGGTGCCCTTTACCTTGCTGCCACTCCTCACTATGGCCTACTTAAAGGTAAGTGCGGCAGGATGAAGACCAGCTCCGGGTTGCCCCTTTGGAGCAGGGGTCTCCAACCTTGGCAACTTTAAGACTTGTGGACATCAACACGCTGGCTGAGGAACTCTGGGAGTTGAAGTCCACCAATCTTAAAGTTGCCACGGTTGGAGAGCCCTGCTTTGGAGAGTCTGACCTGTAGCCACAGAACAGAGGCAGCTAATTCCTAGAAGGGCACCTCTAAACACTGTAGTTTTTTTAAGTTTTAAATATACCTGCCTGCAATTGCTTGAGACTGCCCACTGCCTGAAAACTTAACTCCTCAACTGATGCATACATGTTAAATGTCTTTACTTCCTTCTTGAATCCTTTGTCAGGATGGCCTGCTGCAGCACTACAGTGAGCAGGTAGTTCTCAACTTACCTCTGGTTGTTTAAAGACCATTCAGATGGCCTTAGCTTAGCTAAGGTTAAGGACTGTGTGATGGACCGAGCTCTTGTTTTTGCTCCAGCTCCTGCCCACTAGCAGTTCAAAAGCATGCAAATGCGAGTAGCTAAATAGATACTACTTTGATGGTAATATCGTTCTGTGCGCCTTGGGATATATATTTTTTTTAATTTGCATTTATATGCCGCCCTTCTCTGGAGACTCAGGGCGGCTTACAGTCTATGGAGAACCATGCTAAGTGCTCGGCAATAGCCTTCATTCCATTGTATATGCCTGCTTATTATTAGGGCTTTTTGCCCCCCCCCAAGCGGCATTTTTACAAAGTCAGCTTATTGCCCCCAACAATCTTGGGTCCTCAATTTACGTACCCGGAGAGGATGGAAGGCTGAGTCAACCCTGAGTCTGGTGGGATTCGAGCCTGCACTAATTGCAGGCAGCTTGCACTAAGTGCTAGATGATTAACAGCCTGCACCACCAAGGCCCTGCACCACCAAGGATATGTTAGTCATGCTGGCCGCATGACCACGGAAGCGTCTTTGGACAATGCTGGCTCCCTCACTAAGAAATGGAGATGAGCACCGTGCCCTAGAGTCAGAAACAACTGGACAGGGAAAACCTTTACCTGTTTTTTTTAAAAAAAAAAACTTTGGAAAGAGTGCTGTTGTAAAATGTCAAAGTCACACTATCCTCTATTGGGTGCTTGTCAGTTGGCCTATGCTTATAACTGATTGCAGTGTTCTGTGGTCATCGGGCTGCAATTTGCACTGTTTTTTGCCCTGTTTCCAACAGCAGTAAAAAAGTCTATTCAGGAGGACAGATTTGAACTTAACAACTATAAAAACAAACTAAAATTGAGCCCGGTCACATGGATGCCTAAGCATACGACCATCATAGCTCACAATTAATTTCTGGCCACAATTGTAAGGACTACCTATATAATACTAAATACAAGAAAACGTCATTAATTCAGAATTGTAAGCTGCCTTTAGGGCCAGGCCATTCTAGACAAAACTTACAGAGGCAAAACATGATACAGTGAAGCCTCATTTTAACAGTGAAGCCTCATTTACACTGGTGTAAATCATTTGGTGATTACAAGATTGATGTCTTTATCTCATTTGTGTCAATGTATACAAATATATGATTGATTCAAATGATATAAAATGTTACAGATGTAATTATGCACATTGGTCAAATTACATGGAGTGATCGTCTTTTGAAATGATAGGTTGGAGTCTAAAATATTGTCCGTTCCACCTGAAGCTTCTCAAGGGAGGGCAACTGGAGAACTGATCTTTCCTGCGTGTTGTCCTGTGGCTCAACAAACTCCCTGCAGGTAGTCCTGGCTTAGCTACCACCCGCTCAGCAAATACTCAGAGCTGCTGGATGAGGAGATGTAACAACTTGCCCTTGAAGAGCATAATCATGATTTTGGTGCTGCAGACAAGCAGAGTCAATGGGGAAGCTGGCAGGAAGTTACAAGTCACAAGCATCAGCGTGCATGATTTGCTTAGTAACTAGAACGGACATTTTACGTTTGACAAAGTCATGCAATTTTTCACTTTACAACCTTAGCAATTAGCAATGGGGCTGCTGTTTTCAATGTCAATCGTTAACAGAGGATTACCTGTAATTCTTGCAACCAGAGGCATCCCTTTGCATACTGTAACTCTAAATGAAGCCGTAGGGTTTCATCGTGAAGCAACAGGATCCGCAGGGCCCAAAATATAAAGAAAGGCTTTGAAAGGCAAAATACACCAACCTTGTTGTTGTTGTGAGGCCTTTGGGGCCATTTCCTTAGCACAAACCTGGTCTTTTTGGGATGGCATTTGAGAATAAGCCATTCCTGGTGCCTCCCAGGGCAGCGTGTGCTTTTTTTCTGCTCTGTCTGGAGCTCATGAGATGTTCTGCTAGGCTTGTTGGCTAAAATGGCCCTTCAGATAATTGGTCCCTGGCCATTTCCTTCCAGAGGTTCACATGAGCACTTTGCGTGGGGCCTTGAAATGCATGGATTGCCTCTGCAATGGGTCCCGACTTCTGCCTCTGCCAGCCTTTCTTCAGAGGACCTCTGAGAAATACTTCATAGCAGACCAGGAATTATCATGGCAGTAATCTGTATATTTGAACCCTTGGCAAGAAATGCAATGACTTTATAAAGAGATCAGGCCTGGGGGGAACTCAGCCCTCCTTAGTCCTTCTTGACTAGGCTTCACCCTGGTGTCCTTCTGAATCATCTCGGAGGGGTTGGTGTCATTCTTTAACAGTCACCACCTCCTTTCTGAAGGAGCAGCTCCAGTCAGTGGTGGGAGAGGAGAGTTTGTGGACCTTTCCGCTTTCCCTTCCTTCCTTAGACTTAGACTGACTTTCTTGTCACTTCGAATGGACACTAATTGGCATACGTTAAAATGAAATTTCATTGCCTACAGCTCTCAAAGGGTGATTACTTCCAATATGCACTACATAGCCATGACTACATTATATATACATACATACATACATACAAAATTATGCACATGCCCACATATATCCTTCCTTGCTAACCTCCAGCTGGTGTGGGGAAGGCATCCATATGACGCCTATCCTATGTACTTCTTAGTCCTGGGCCAAAGACCTCAAGCCTTAGAAACAGCCCATTCCTGGGAGGGGAAAGAACAGGTTCCTTCTGAATCCCACCCAGATGGAGCAGCTTTGAGTTTGTGTGTGCCAAACACGTCTAGATGAACCCATCTTTGATTCTGGACAGAATAGTTACACCCCAGTTCAGAAGCTCTTTGCCATTTGCGAGCGTCCCTGGACTCCCATGACTCCCGCTCAGTTGGCAGAGGACAACTGTGACCAGGTTTCACACTGTGATATTTTGTGTGCCAATTGTAACCGTTCTGGATTGGGCAGCCTCGCTCACAGTTGCTCAGCCCTGGTCTCTTCCTGTTGGGCGGCTGTGAGGTGCTCCTTGGAGGGCTGTTCTTGAACATTCAGACGTTTCAGCTTTACAAAATGCTGGGAGTTGGAGGCCACACTTATTAGTTGCACAAGTTGAAAAATTCGGTCCTACGTGATGGTCACAGGCAATAACCAAGGGCTACTGAGGGGACTTGTGCCCTCATGCTTAGGAGCTGCCCTCCCATGGAGTCTCGGTCAGCTGCATTTCTCTAGGCTGTAAGCAAAGCTGTCGAGGCCCTTTTGCTTCCTTTAGCACAGGAAGGGCAAAGGAGCTGCAGTTGTGCACTTTCCAGTTTAATTTTTTATTTGTGTTTTATGTATTTCGGTTACTTAATTTTCTTCTAGGTATTCTTATCGATGAAAAGATTGACATCTCCCTAGAGCCTTGGGGATTGGGCAGTTTACAAAAGCAGTAAATAAATGAATTAGCAATCTCTAATTCTCCACTCCCTACAGATCCAGTATTTTATCACTACTACATTCATTAAATTTTATTTATTTATTATTAAATTTATATGCTGCTCATCTTGTTCTTTTTCTGCCCATTCCTTGCCTGTTTTTACTTTTCAACTGGGATTGTTAGTACCTATTGTTGGTTACAGGCCATAGGAGCTGAGCTGCTCCGCCGTCTCCCTGCACCTGTTTCTATCTCATCATGGTGGAGATGTGAGAAAATGGCCACTCCTCCCCTTTTCTGCTGGCGCGGTCCAAATGCGCCTTCCCTTGGGGCCCTGAGTGCCTTTTGGGCTTCCTTTTCGATCATGCCCATCCTCTGTTTCCTTCCATTCTTGGAGGAGAGGGAATCTCCATCATGTTTTCCCAAGATGCCCCCACTCCACTTCTTTCTTTGAACTAGAGGGCCGTTCTACTGCTATCTTAGTTCTGAGGTGGCTCCTCTTGCCTTCCTTCCCCTTGACTGGCCGGAGGGTCTTTGTGGGTGGGAGCCCTCTGGCTCACCTGGCCCAGGAGTCTTCCCTCTCTTGCCAGGAGCCCCCGATTCGGAAAGGAGTCCCGTTGGGAAAGACTCCAAGGTGTTGCTCTGCTCTTTTCTCC
Source organism: Bungarus multicinctus (assembly GCA_023653725.1). Taxonomy (NCBI): domain Eukaryota; kingdom Metazoa; phylum Chordata; class Lepidosauria; order Squamata; family Elapidae; genus Bungarus; species Bungarus multicinctus. The sequence goes on from CM042836.1 coordinate 172,124,765, forward strand.
CTTCCTGGCCAGGTCCTTACTGGGGGAAGGGCATGCAATAAAGCTCCCTCTGCCTTCACCTCCTGCCCAGAGTAATCCCTCGCGGCGTCTCCGATTCTGCATCCTTTGTGTCCTGAGAAGGACGGGTATCCTCAGTCAAGAGCCTCTTGGTAGCTCCAGCCATCGCAGCACCCGGACAGTCCCGGAACCATGATCTGCGCACTGGGCAGGCAGCTCACACTTAGGATGGTTGCAGCGTCACCACGGCTACCTGATCACCTGCTGGCTTCCCCCAAGCAAAGTCAAGGGGAAAGCCACAAGTCTCCCCCACCCAGCGGTATCCAGCCCAAGCACCGGCCCCTCGTGCGCCTCCCCACTGCCCCTCCTCCACCCGGTAGCAGCCAAGTACCTGCCAGCCAGCCTGCTTGCAAGCCGACAACTTCCTGTCAAGCTTCTCATTGACTTTGAGGGTTGGATGCTGGCAGGAAGCTACAAAGAGGTCCTCGCTTAATGACCCACAAACCTTGCTTACCAACAGCAGTGGGGACTGCTGGGGTTGTTGTTGCTAAATAATGACGTCCCCCTTCGTGACTTCAGTGCTTAGCGATGGAAATTCCAGCCCCAATTAGCCCCACTAACCAAAAGCTACCTGCAGCGGGGAAAGGATATTTGTCAAGGAGAACCTTGCACGACCTCCTTATAGGCGTGGCCCAGGGAGGCAGCCCATTTCTCTTGATGGGCAGTCCGATCACTGCTTCTCTCCCCTCAGTAGTGGGTCTCCATCCTCACCACCTCTTATTGCCTCTTCCTCAGAGCAAAAGGCTCTGCAAAATCCCCTTGTTCCATCTTGGAAGTTTGTGGCAGCTGCTCTTTATTCCCTGCTTTCCTCAAAGTTTCTGGATGAGGAGGGAAATGTTTTCGATGAAAAAAAACCAAGTCCAGTTGCCATTTGGAAAAGCACTTTTGGGACACCCTGGAATGTCTTCTGAAGCTCCCAAGAGAACTAAGAGTTTTTCTTGAGAGCGAGGGCCATTGGGGCATCCTCTTCCACTTCGGGTCTCCTCTTGTTTTGTTTCATTTCTAGAAGCATCCTTGTAACTCCTGCCTGTCTGTAAGCATTTCCTGCATCTGTTTTAAAGATCCCATGATACCAGCTGGAAGTGGACACTTTGCCTCCAAGCAATCCTTTTCCAGCACAGCTGCGTCTGTCTGCACTTCCACCACAGGTGGCTTTTGGGGTTTCTTGGAAGAGAACAGGCACAGCACCTGCTTTCCAGGTCCCAAGAGCAGCTCCTCGCATCAGCTGACCCCGCAGGTGACCAATGACCACAAGGCAAAGGTGCCACCACCTTGATCTGTTTGAGCCTTGCTGCCTAGGGAGCCGCTCTTCCACGCCTCAAGTAGGTCAGCAGCAGCAGCCCTGCTCCAGTGGGCATTCAGCAGTGAGAGGCAATCAAGAGCAGCCCAGGCGCAGCTCAGCCATCTCTCCCTGTCCTTGTTTCACCCATTCTCCTTCTTCGGCTGAACTCCCCTGCCAGACTTTGGCTTCTCTTCCTGTCTGTTTGCTCAGCAAGCTCACACTTTTGGCAGCTGGCTTCTGAAACTGCCTCAGCCAGGTCCACAGAAAGCAGGGCTCCAACTGCACACAGAGGGCAAGGAAGCAGGAGCATCAGCCAGCAGTCAACCTGCTGGGTTCTTCCACTTCGCTTATTTGAATTCCCTGTTAGACTCTTGCTTGCTTGGGTTTTACAGACAGCAATAGCCCTTAGACTTCTGTGCCGCTTCACACTGCTTCCCAGCCCTCTCTAAGCGGTTTACGGAGTCAGCCTCTTGCCCCCAACAATCTGGCTCCTCATTTTAACCACCTTGGAAGGAAGGAAGGCTGAGTCAACCTTGAGCCGGTCAGGATCAAACTGTCAAATTGCTGGTAGCCGGCAGTCACAGAATTAGCCTGCAGTACTGCATTCTAACCACTGTGCCATCATCAGATCATTTAACTCAAATTATTATAATTTAGTGAAATTTATATGCCACCCTTCTTACTAATAAGGTGACCCTGGGCAGATTACAAGCAGTAAAAAGATAAATATAGAAACAATTCAAATTACAATTTCAACACTGTATAAAAACCTATATAATTACTTCCGCATGATAGGACAGTATCCTTCAGGTTGGGTGACTTCACTGAGAAGGCCCTGTTCTGAGCAGGAGTGGGGTCTCCAATTGGGGTATGACATTATTCAGGAACCGGGCCGAGAGCTCGTCTCTTGGGAGTCAGTGCCTCCAATGGGGACCAGAAGCAAGTGGGATTGGTTGTGTGTGTGTGTGTGTGTGTGTGTGTGCACCTGGGTTCAGCAGAAAAACACCTTCAATGGGAGAGTTTTCCAATGCTCGTAGTGTCCTCAATGCTTGCCCATAATTGAGCCCACAGTTATACGTTGTGATGGTGGTTATGAAATTTGACCCAGTTTTTACTACCTTCTTTTGCAGCAGTTGTTAAGCAAACCCATTATTATGTGTCTTTTCTCTCTCTTTTGCTGAAAACTGAAAGTAAATACCAATTTCTGGCAAAAAAAGTCATAAATTGTGGACATGTGACTGCAGGATGCCATGGATGGCCATACATACGGGCTGGTGGCTCAACATAGAGAGTGTGGTCAGAGTCTGCAGTGAGGGGCCTGGCAGAACATTCTATCTGGATCATAAGCTTTTTTTTTTTTTTGGGGGGGGGGGGTTTCCATCATTAATGGTAACTAAGCAACCGGGCATAAGTAGAGGACTATCTGCTACTGGCTTTTGATTTTGATAGGGAAATGTGTCCATGGTGGAAAGCAGGTAATAGTTTTTCCTCTCTTAAACCAAATTTTCTTCAGGAAATTCTTCTAATGAAAGGAGATGCTAGGATTACATTTATGCAAGCAGGGAGTCCAGAGGTCACTTGTCCAGCTGAAGATTCTCCACCCTCAAAAAACATCCCTGCCTGCCTGCAATGTCAGTCCCCAGAATTCCCCCCACTTCCAGCGCTGGGCCCCCGACCACGTCAGCAACGGACAACCCTGAATAAGGATTCACACCTCGCTCTTTGTATAAATGGGGCAAAGCATCCTCCCTTCAGGGGTCATCAAAGTGTAGATTGTGTGGTGACCAGCTGTGAGCTGAGGACCTATACTGGCCTAGGATCTGGGTTTTTTTTAATATATATAATGATGCTACACTTCAGTGGTTAGAACTTAGATAGCCTAGACTGGTATTTGAACACAGATCTTTTTAACATTTACATGTTGTTGCGTTTTACTAATCTAGATGAAATGTTTATATTCACAGTATCTATTCCTAGTCCACGTACGATACGCCACATGCTAAATATCTATCCGGTCTCTTCCGCAGGGCGATCTGCGCCGCATGTGGTCGGAGCCATTCCATTCGAAGTCCAGCAGCTCACGGTTCTTGGAGGTATGATGGAGCAGACGGACAGCGGCCAAACTTCTGCCTGGTCCTTTTTTCACTCACAGCTTGCTTGCCAGTGCCTGAGGCTGGGCTGGTACTTCGGAGCCTTGGCAGTTTGTGGAACTTGTACAGATGGACTTGCTGCATTTCCAGGAGGAGAGGGTCCAGCTGCCGGCCTTCGTCTCCGGCCTCCCTTCCTCCTTGTTACTGGAGACCCCTTGCCGGGCTCCCTTCTCCTCCTGGGCCCCCCTCCTGTTTACAACTCAGTGCCAGACCATCCGCTGTTCTTGAGGGGGGGAGGAAGAGGAGGAGGAGGAGGAGGCAGCTTGGAACAGCAAATGCTCCCCCCCCCCCCCCCCCCCGCTGAGTCATTGAGGAACTTGTGAACACTACAAGGAAAAATGGCCACAGCACTTGGAGTTTCCTGGAAAACCCCACCAGTACTTTGGATCCTGTTTTTCTGTTGGACTCCAGTTTCGGAAAGAACTGAATTTCTTCTCTCACTGTACTCCCCCCCCCCCCCTCTTCCATTTATTTTCTCCTGTGGTGTGAGGTGACCTATGACATCCTCAGACATTGATTGACTTCTCGCAGTTATTACACCAGATTAAAAACTTCGTTGTAACAAGTTACATTTCCACCCTGATCTCATAATGCAGTGAATAAGAGCACCACACACACACACACAGACAGACATGCACACAGACACACACTCCTCCTTTTATACATCCCTACAGGCATATGCACATATAGCATTGTATGTGTGTGTGAACCGACACAAAACACAGACACCCCCCCACCACCACCACCACACACACACTGCAAGGGTAAACTCTGCTAGGATCATGCTTTGTAGCTGAGGGGCTTGCTGTAATTTTGAGCATGTAGAGCAGTTGACAATGGCTTTCTTGTATATGGATCTGCAAACGGCCCAATGCCGCTCCCTGTTCCTCCCCACGAGTGGCGCTTCCAGCTTCGTTTTCTTTTAAAGGTGGCGTATGTTGTGCTGAATGTCCTCCTGGATTTTAGGGAATTTTCTTTTTGATTTGCAATCAATGTAGCAAACTTAGGGGAGGAAGAAAGACGGAGGAGCCGTTTCCTTCCTGCCCCGTTTTGTTTGTGGGTTTGTTTTTTTACAACTTGTCCATTACAGTTTTTAGTAGCTCTCTTCTTGACTTAATGCATGTATTATAGCAGCTGTTGTCTTTGTGTCTTCTGATCATAGTAATGTATGACTTGTAAATACATTTTTTTCTATTTTCTATTTTTTTGGCAATTTCTTTTGCATTGTTTCATTAGTGTGTTGTATTTCTCTCCATTACCCAGTGTTTAAAAGTTGGGGGACCCCACCCTCTGCTGTTGTGATGGTCAACGTTTATGATGACTACTTTGTACCTGGGAGTCTCTTAAAAACAAGGACTTTTCTAAACAAATTGTCCGGGTTCTGTTGTGTTAACTGTGACAGATCAACCGTTTCAAAGTTTCCCGGCATAATTTCTTTCTGATCAAAAGTTTCTGGTTTTCTATTTGAAAGGTCTGTGCCTGTAAAATCTCAAACCCCAGTAGGTTCCAGGCCTTTCCCAGGCTTGCTTTTAAGAAGTTGGACCCGAGATGGTTTATTACCCTTCAGTCACCCATGGACAGTCATCTCCTGGCGTGCAGCTAGTCCTCACTGTTCCCTTTCTGTGTTCCTCTAGCAAGTTCCATGTTGCCTTCACGCCCAATTTGAGAGCTTCCTGGAAGTGTCTGGTTGAGGCGCCCGCAGGAGATGGCGTTGTGGCTGCCACTCATCCGATCCAATGGACCTCCTCCGGGTCTCCACTTTAGGAGGCACCTTGAGAAAAGTGGCACACAATTCTTAAATTAAGGGAACCCCACAGCTTTCCTCCAGAAGTTGGGTGCTCCACCCCTGGAGGTCTTTCAAAGAACAGGTTGGCCAGCCATTTGTCGGGAATGGAGAGGAGGGAAAGGTGTCCAACCTTGGGAACTTTTAAGGCTTACGGTTTTCAACTCCCAGAATTCCCCTGCCAGCACAGTCTTAAAGTTATATTTCACCTTTTCTCCGTCATGGAACTGCAGGCCACCCTACTTCCATCCAGACTCTGGCCACTCGAAGGGCTGCTTGACTTCTCAAGATGGCTGCTTCTATTGTCTTTACAGGCGCTCAAGGTCAAGCGTTACGTTTGGAGCAAGGGTCTGCAACCTTGGCAACTTTAAGACTTGGGGACTTCATCTCCCAGAATTCCCCAGCCAGTGAACTCTGTGAACACTGGCTGAGTGAACACTGCCTGAGGAATTCTGGGAGTGAACACACACAGTGAACACTGGCTGAGAAATTCTGGGAGTTGAAGTCCCCAAGTCTTAAAGTTGCCAAGGTTGGAAATTCCTGATCTGCAGCATGCTGAAAATTTTCTTGTATTTTATTTCCAAACAAATCCAGGACTTCTGTAATTGCCAAACAAATCTAGCTCTTGTTCCCTGCATCGGAGACTCACAGTTTATCTTGGTTTAGTTGACCGATTGGAGCCGATCCTAAGAATCCCTGCATGTTTCCCTCACTCGGACTCATCAGGCTGACCTCCGCTGTGTCTTGATGTTTGCCTGCTTTAAACTTGTTCTGCAAGCAGTTTTACTATTTGAAGAGCACAGACCTTTGGAAAAGGAGCCACCTTGGAAGGAAAGTTAATTTTGCATTCGTTCAAGTCACAGGGCGGGAATTCATTTCCAATTACAGAGTCTCTTAAAGTTAAAAAAGCTTCCATTAGGAGCCGGTGTGCATTTGCATATGCAACAGCAATGAAGACTCTTGCAAGGTTGCTCAGAGAGGCCAGATGTTTTTAAATGAAGGGAACGAAACCCTTCTCTGAATTCGGGTCCACTAATTTTGCATACTGGATTTTTGCACCACCTCCTCTCCTACCCCCCCCCCCCCCGACCCACAAAACTCTTGCTGAGATGGCCTTGACTTTTGAAAACCCTTATTGAAATCCCCAGGTTCTTGTCACTTTCAATCATTTTTCAATTTTCGGAGATCGTTTTCTTGTTCTCAGCGATAGTGATGTAATCACTCGTCTTAAAATCAGTTTTGGTGCTCCTAGGAGAATTTACCCATTTGCATGGAGAACTGCTGTAAATTGCAGGATATGGGAGGATGTGAGGAACCTTTTGAAGCCATGATAACCATTTCTTGTCCGGCTCTAGAGGGCTGGGAATGGGCAGGCAGGAAGCATATCTGGCCATATGAGCCAGGTCCCTGTCGAAAGGCCTGGAAGAGGCAGGAAAGAGCCTATACATGACCGGGGTCTGGTGGTGTCAATCTGCCTTCCTCCTGGAGGGCCTTGCGATGCGCTGCAATGGGTTAAGAGTGACTGGGATTTTCAGCTGCGCAAGCAGCGCATATGTGGTGTTTATTTTGCTCTGCTCAGACCATGCCTTTCTATAAAATATTCCCAATGTATGCATATTTTTAAACCATACTTTTTAGAAGTCATATTTTTACAAGTCCATTAAAAAGCAGCTCCAAAGTGGATGCTATACTTGTACTATAATTAACATCCCAGCATCTTATAAAGTATATATTAATTTGTGCTTGTGGCTCTAATTTATTTAATGAGATGTGTCGAAATTATATGTCATTGAGGCACTGATGATCAGTGTCTGGTTTCTTCAAATCCATTTAAAATGCTTCAGTTTTTGATCCCTTACAAGAGAAAAAAGTGGGAGGCAAAATTATTATACAGGCAGTTGATGCTGGGTTGTGTTATATCAAATTACACATTTTACTTTCTATTTAAAACTGTTCTCGTTTTCTGCTTTGAATTGGCTCTGTGGGAGGAAACAATGGCTCACTTCATGTTCTCCCACAGTGGCTAGAAAATGACTAGAAACTGGCGGAGTTTTTGTTACTTAAATTCCCCAACTCTTTAGGCAAGGTTCATGCCTTTTTCGACCATAATTTTAGCAGGGACATGAGTGTGTATGGAGGCCCAGAGTAGCAGAAGGCTGTCCTCTGGTGCAGAGTGGAGGGCCTTTTCCTAAGAAAAGCTGACAGGTGCACGTGCAGATGCCAGCTGGGGTGGGCAGTGCTGGAGCCGGTGGAGGTGGCTCTGCTAAGCCCTGCCAGTTGGAGACATCCGAAACCTGTCGGTGTCTCCTCCTTGTCTGGATCGAGTCCCTGTTTGTTGGCTCTTGCTCAATCCTTTGCCTTGCCCAAGCATTGCTTCAGGTGACAGCCTCTCCGGAAGGATTCCAGGGGGGCTGGACAGATGGCCACTGAGAGGCCCAGAAGGTCTAATAAGATCGCAGTCCCTGGTTTTTCCCCATCACAGGTTATCCCACAAAGCACCAAAGCTTCGGTGTATAGCTGGGCCTCCCAAAAACCAAGGAGAGTTTAAACTCAGCAGCCCTCCAACTCTTGCTGTACGAGGGGTTGTCTGGGTGCTGATGTATCCAGAATCGAGGAAGATTCTGCCAGAGGAGCTTCCAAGGAGGAGCAGCAGAAGCACATTTTGTTCACTTGCTTAAACATTTTGTTAAATGATTTTTGATTCAGAAGCGCATACTCTTTCTTTTCTCCTCCTTGTGGTGTAACTGTTCAGGTAGCCCTTAAGCTGAATTCAGGTTGCTAAGCAATGCCATCATTAAGCAAACCATTATGTGACCAGACCCAATTTTATGACTATATTTTATCTCATTAAGTCAATCATCATGGTCGTTAAGTGAATTATGATTGTTTTGGGATTCCAGCTTCTCCGATTGGCTGCTTGTCAGAAGCCGGCTGGAAAGGTGGCAAACTGACCACAAGATGCCACAACCATTGTAATGCGAGCGCCCCAGTTGTGATCACGTGACCACAAAGCTGATGTAATAGTTGTAACTCCAAAGTAAGTCCTAAACAAGGCCCAACATTGAGCTTCCTAGACTCCATAGGAAGATCCCACACTTGTGCTATTCTCTAGTTATTAATCCTGGAATGGTGCTTTTTATCTTTCTTTTTATCCCCATCTTGAAGACTAACTTTTCCTGCAATATATGTTGTTTTAAATAGTTATTATGGGAGTTGGATACTGCTTCAGTGGCAACCCTTTCCAAGAAATATATACCTTAAATCACTATCAAAAGTTAAAAAGCCTAACAAAAGTTAATCTTATTGCACTGAGGAAGCGTGCTACAACATGCACAGCTTATGGCCATTTGCATCCAGAACCGCCTTTAGCTTCCAGGCAGCCTTCCAGGGCAGCCCCTGTAGAGTGTACTGCAGTAATCCAACAAGGGAGAAGCAAGGCATGACGACAGAGCAACAGATCTCCTGGTGCAAAACCAAGATGCTGTTGAGCCCCCTCGGCTGCTGTTGCCGCCGCTCCTTCGGGCAGAAGCCACGAATCCAACCGGTGATTCTGGTTCACCAGTTCCAAAGGAGGGAGTGCAGCCCTTCCATAAGCGAGGGTGGAGTCTCCATGGACTCCGATAGTCTTGAGATCCAAAGCAATTCCATCTTACTGGATTCCGACTTCTGGTCACTCCTTTGTGGCTTCAGGCCAAGATACCCAACTGAATATTGGCCTACTGATACGGTGTCAAGAAATAAACGGATGTTGTAGAGAAGGAGTCGCACATTGCAGCCACCCACAACTGAAGGGCTCCACTTCTCCCACTACCATTTGCTGGATTCAGCTTAGCGGAAGGACAAGCATGCTTAAAAATGTGCCACCGATTCCCAAACGCAGGCGACGGCCCAGACCGAGGCTGTGATTCAATCAAAGGCTGCTGAAAACTCAAGGAGGGGCGCAGGTCATCAAAAATATATGGGTATTGTTTCACAAACCAACTGAAAATCTATTTCCTCCAGAGTTACCAACCCACAATCTACTCAAGAACTTTCACTACGAATGAAGCATCAGAGACTGGTTGGTAATTCTCCAAATCCGACTGAGTGATTGAAGAAGGAGAGCAGTCCCACTGATCAGAAAAGGCAGGGGATCCAGCCCAAGAAAGATGGTGGATCCACTTCCTCAGACCAACAATTGCAGGCTCATCCCAGGTAACTTCACCAGGTTTTCTTCAACTGGTATCTCAGATAGCATCTTAACTCTGAATGCCAGATGCTCAACAGATGTTCTTCAGAGCCCTCTTTCTCCTTTGGGGAGTGAGATGGACTGATCAACATTTATCAGGCTGTGATATCTGACTTGTCAGTGTTCCCCAAATTCAAACCGCGCTGCCTCTGCTCCAAGACCATGTGCGGTCAAGGCTCCTGAGTTGGGTGCCTGTGACAAGCCCATGACTATCATGGTGACCATAAAATCTTGAAACTGACAATCCAACCCCAGAGAAGGTGAACTGAAGCTGCCCAAGTCATCAGCCTGGGAATGTCCTCTGCTAACGTGGCGATGAGGTGATGAGATGAGGTAGAGTATGTTTCTCAACCTTGGCAACTAACCTGTTGACCTCAACTTCCAGAACATGGTAGGGAAGCCAATTAAAATTAACAAAAGAGGGCCAAGCTGGAGACTAGGAGACTCATCCCGCCTTAGGCATGAAAGCCGGTTGGGCGGGATGAGTTTGGGAGAGTTAAATTTCAGTTAAACATTCAGACAAAAACACCTGGCAGGGAAACCACTTTGAGGGGGCCCAGCAAGAGTCTCTCCTTTCTCTGGGAAGCTTTAAGGGACCCTCTGTCACTTCAGGGTCCTAGCAAGCAGCAGACTGTACCCTTGAATGTGGGTTCAAATAAAAGACCACAATTAAACCCCACGATACTACAAGCTGTGTCAGTGCTCAAATTTAATAGTCAATTCTGATTGCATCAAGGAGGGCATCTCCATCTGGGCGGAGGAAACCTGGCTTTGGGGCACAAACAGGGCACTTGGGACTCTTAACGGCTACGGTTTGCTCTCTGCCACCAAGCCCAGCAACTTTTTAAGGTTCGTTTCAGCGGTAGATTCAGGGGGCTTCCCAATGACCCGTTAATGTCTCTCTGATCTTTTTCCCAACAACCTGCTTTCTTGCAGCTGTGACTGAAGTCACAGAGAAAGTGCACCTGGGCAGATGTGGCTCCACTGGAATCCGTGGGGCCCAGATCTTGGCAAGAGCCTAGAGGACTTTGGTGAGTGTGGGACCCATTTCCCAGGTCCTCCTTCCCCCCTCTGGTCATTCCAGGTGCCTCTTCTCAACCTCCATCGGAGACGTGGTCCTCAAAGGAGCTGGATGCCCGGCCGGTCTCTTCCGTGGCAAGCCAAGGGATGGGTGCCCTCCACTGAAGCCAGTCCCTGACCCACGGGGTGGCCTGCGTCCCTCTTCTTCAGAGACCTCCGTAGCGGTCCTCCCCTTCAGCCTCGATAGGCCTTTAGCAGATGCCCTGCAATCACCAACCTCTGGATTTCGCTGGTTCCCTCGTAGATCTCGGTGATGCGGGCATCCCGGTAGTGGCGCTCGGCCGGCATCTCTGTCACGTAGCCCATGCCGCCCAGGATCTGGATGGCCTGAAAGAAAAGTCTCGGTTCTGGCACGGGTGGAATGGAGGCAGCTCTCCGCAAACCAGGCCAGTCTCCCGGTCATCTACTCCCCAGGCTGTGCCGGGACCTTCTGTCCTTGCAAGACAGGAAGGCAACTCACCTCCTCCTGTTGCTGCTGGTTGGCCATTCAACCTTCCCTGAAGAATCGGAGCGTCTGAAACTTACCTGGTGGGAGATGAAAGTCGCTGCCTCGGATGCCGACAGCTTGGCCATGGCTGCCTCCTAGTGAGAGAAAGCAGAGAAGCTACCTGGCACAGCCCTCCCTAGGAGGCTCAGGTCACACATATGACATGCGTGTCACTGGTAGCATGCCAGGCCTCCAGACTCTCTGGAAGCCATGTGAGAGGGCAACTTCCTCTTTTTTCAGGCAGGGGGAAATGGGGTTGTATGTGTGTGTATGAGAGACATGCCGGCAGAGTCAAGACAGGCATTTTCTGAATTTTCGACAAGCCAACCTCAAAAACTATCACTGGCCAAGGGGAATCTCCGGTTTACAGCTTGGCTTTCTTGCAGGCCCTGCTAATCCCAGCAGCGTCTTCCTTAGTAGGGCCAGGGGGCCTTTACACCAAGGAGGAGCTTCAGGGCCCAGTGCAGGATCGCACAGGTGCCCCCTCCCAATTGACAATTATCAAGGAATTATTGAGATCCCGCTTATTCCTTTCGAGAGTCTTGCAACACGTCAGCATTCTCGTGCCATTTTATTTACTTATTTTTAGAAATGAGCTTTTAATTCCGGGGCTCTGCCCCAGCAAAGATGGCCAGGGAATTCTGGGGGCTTAAAAGTTGCCAAGTTAGGACACTCCTGCTAAAAAAGCCAAATCTTCTCCCCTTTCGAAAGACTTACAAGCGGCCGTGGGCCATTTTCTAGGCCACTCAGAAGATGCTCCAGGTGGTAAAGATGGAGATTACCTTTGTGTAGGGCTTCCCACTGTCACTCAAGGCGGCTGCTCTCCAGGTCAGCAGACGAGCCCCCTCCAGCGCCACCGCCATGTCAGCCAGCTTAAACTATAGACACAGAACACCCCCCGGGGGGGTGGGGGCGGGTTACCACTAAGCACGGGAGTCTAACCCGGAATTATTTCTGGTTAGGAGAAGGGAAGACGGTGCCTCAGTGCTGCAGACGCCACAAAGGAGAGCCAAGCAGCCCTTGCAAGGCCCATGGATGGAGGGGGAGAAGAGAAGGCCACATGTGAATGGTATAGGGTTATATAGAGGTGGGCCACTATGGCTGAACCTGGCTGGTTCAAGAATTCTGGGAATTCACAGGTCATAAAGTGGCAGGGGTGGGATTCTCCTGGTTCGGGCAAACCGGATGTTAAAGTTACATCTGGTTCGCCAATCCGGTATTTCAACTGACTGGCTGGCCCCGCCCACCCCTCCCCTCCCCTCCCTTCATTCTCCACAAAGCCCATTTTGATGCAGGCAAGAACAGGCTGTCCGGACATGGGGCTGTTTCCGGTTTCCGGTGGGCCTCCAGAGCCCGGGGGAGGCTGTTTTCGCCCTCCCAGAGGCCCGGGGAAAGCCTCTGGACCCTAGGGAGGGCAAAAACAGCCTCCCCCAGGCTCTGGAGGCCCACCGGAAGCTGGAAACAGGCAGTTCAGGTAGGCCACGCCTACCATGGCCACGCCCACCCAGCAACCAGGCAGCGAACCGGTTGCTGGGATTTCTGAATCCCACCCCTGCAAAGCGGCCATAGTTGCCTCCCCTATGACAGGGAGTCCTCAACTTACAACCTTTTGTGTGTGGGGTCGTTTAAAGTTATAACACCACTGGAAATAGTGGCTTGTGATACTTATGGCCATCACAGCATCGCCTTGGTCACATGATCAAAATTCAGACCCTTGACAACTGACTGGGATTTATGACGGTTGCAGTGCCCTGGGGGTCTCGTGATCCCCTTTTGCAACCTTCGGACAAGCGATGGGGAAGCCAGATTCACTTAACGGCCGTGTTGCCACCTTAACAGGTGCGGAGCTCCACTTAACAACTGTGGACTTAACAAAACTCAACAGCTGCCTTGCTTAGCAACAGAAGATTTGGGCTCAACTACAGGGTCTAGGACTACAGGGGTTTGCACTAGAAGACCTCCAAGGTCCCTCCCTCCTCTCTTATTCTGCATTCTCCAGTGGGACGTGGGCTGGAGCACCACACTGGGCAGGGGGAGGCCTGTCTTTGGTCCCCTGGGCCCCAGGAGCCCCCTTACTCCCCTCCCTCTTCTGGGCCTCCAAAAGAGAAGCCCTTGAAGGAGAGCTGAGGAAGCAGGGAAGAGGAGAAGGGCCTGCCCACCCTCCTACCTGAATGGCCTGCAGCTTGGTGATGGGATGGCCAAACGCCAGCCTCTTCTCGCCATAATCCACGGCACAATCCAGAGCCGCCTGGGCGATGCCCAAGGCCTGGCAGGCGATTCCAATCCGCCCGGAGTCCAAGGTTTGCTGAGGAGAAGACGAGGCGGCGATGGGGGATGGGACTCGGGGTGGGTCTGGGAGAGGGGGGGCCTCCCTCCTCCGCCCCTCCCCTCACCATGGCGATCTTGAAGCCCATGCCCTGCGACCCCAGCAGGTTCTTCTTGGGGATGCGGCAGTCTTCGAAAATGAGGTTGGCGGTGGAGGAAGCCCTGATGCCCAGCTTGTCTTCCTTCTTCCCCAGCGAGAGGCCCGGGCACGGCATGGGCACAAGGAAGGCGCTGATGCCCTGCAACAGACAGCAGCAGCCTTTCCCAGGGGCTCTCCAGGCGCCCAACAGCCACGGCTGGCTTTTCGCTCCCAGCAGGACTTGGGGAAGGGGTGGAGGGGGAGAGGAGGCAGCGTCCCCTACTCCCAAGGGAGCCCTCGAGCCCCTGCTCCGCTCCTGGACCTGGTGCCCTCCCCCCCATCCTTTGTCCAGCACAGCCATCCCTGGGGGGGGGGCTTGTCCCAAAGATTCCTCCCACCACCTTCGTGCCTTCCTTTGGACGCCTGAGGACCACTGTGGCCTCCGCTCCGTCTTCCCGCCAGATTCCTCGTCCACCTAGAGGTGTCTTTTCTCCCTAGGCAGAGACCAGCCGCTTGCCCGGCACGGCCGAGTCGGGAGCCTACCTTGTGCTTCAGGGCTCTGTCTGTGGTGGCGAAGACCACGGTGGCCGAGGCCTCCCAGGCGTTGGTGATCCAGGCCTTGGTGCCGTTCAACACCCACTCGTCCCCCACCAGCTGAGCCACTGTGGATGCAGCCCCAGCGTCGCTGCCGTTTCCTTGGCGAGAAAAAGACTGTCTGCAGCCAAGAGGTGCTGCGGCTGCTGCCAGGCCGCGGACATCGGGCAGGGGGGAGAATGCTGCCTTTCGCTCTTCTCCTGCAAGCACTGCCTGGCTGGCTGCACCAGGTGGACAGCGGCCTGTGTCAGACCTGCCCCAATCTGATCCCTTAGGAAAGAAAGACCCTCGACTCCCATTTGGTTAAACAATGGGTTCTTTTGCTAAAGGTGTTGGCTGCAGTAAACAGGCTAGCTCTGATGTTTCCCGCACTCAAGAAATACAAAGTAGACCTTCCCTCCTTCCCTGAGCTGTCAGTTTCCAGCCAACCAGAGCTCACCAAAGTGTTCTGAGAACACTGAGATGTTTTGGGGTAATCCACCTATTTTCTCAGGGCACCTGGCCTTGGAACACTGGTACAAACTGGATCCAGGCTTTATCAACCTGTCATTCCCACCCCACTCGCGATTTCCATTCGTGTACACACACAGCTTCATTGTCCTTCCATCCTCTCCCGCCATCAGTCCCCGCTTTCATGTCAGGATGCCTGTGAGGTGCCAAGACAAACCAGGCAGAGCTGACCTCCTGCATTTCCCGGGCACTGACCCTCCGCCGGATCTGTGGAACTTCCATCTTGATCAGCAGGTGCTTTGCCAGGCCGCCACAGAGAGACGGTGTGCCAGCAGCATCTGAACTGCAGGGTGGCTTGTGGGGCACAGCCTCCCCGGAGAGCCCCTTACTCTCTGCTAAGCAACCGCATGAAGGCAGGACGTGGCTAAATGTTTTTTAAAAATGTGCAGCTCTTGGGAAGAAATTATGCAAAGCGGAAGTAACGCCCCGGAGGGAGCTTCCAGTTCTGGCTCTCTTAACTGCCACCTGTAATTCTTCTAGAAGCTTCTGCTCAGTCAAGCAAAGTGGAGCTACCGAGGGGGAAGTTTAGAGCCACCTGAGGGCACAAGGGATGCCCAGGTGACAAAACTGCTGCTCTGGTTTGTAATTGCAAGGATTCGGGCAAGAATTTGGGGTGGGGGAGGCCCAGCCCGGCTGCAAAGCCACATCCAGGGACTCTGCAGCCTCCATTCCTCTCCATGGCATATCACTCTACGGACACATATGCAACCTTCCCTGTACAGGTAGTCCTCGACTTACAACTGTTCACTGAGTGGACCATTTAAAGGTAAAACAGCACTGAAAAAAGTGACTTATGACCGTTTTTCACACTTATGACTGTTGCAGCATTCCCCATGGTCACCTGATCAAAATTGCAGAGTCCCAGGGGGTCACAAAGTCTCTTTTTGCAACCTTCTGACTAGCAAAGTCCATGGGGATTTAAGCCGGATTCGCTTAACAACCGTGGCAAGAAAGGATGTAAAATGAGGAAAAACTCACTCAACAACTGCCTTGCTTAGCAATGGAAATTTTGGGCTCAATTAAGTCAAGGACTACCTGCAGAATCTAAAACGGGGCTCTCAAACTCAAGGCCCCTGGGCCGGATTTGGCCCACAGGGTGTTTAGTTCTGGCCTGCGGGAAACAGCAAAGGTGCTTCTGCCAGTGAAAACAGCGTTTTGGGCCATGACAGTTTCCTGCAGCCCCCTGCCAGCAAGGGGTAGTGGAGGGGAGCAGGACCCCCCGAGCTCCATTCTCGCTGGCAGACGAAACAAAACAAACTCAAAACAAAAGCAAAGGAGAAATGTTTCCCCTTTTGCATTGGAGCATGCAGGAAAGGACAGGAAAGGAGGAGGGGAAAGAGGCAAGAAAGAAAACGATGGGAAGAGAGCAAGGAAGGAAAAAGAAGGGAGGAAAAGAAGGAAGAAGGAAGGAGAATGAAGAGGGAAGGACAAAGAAAGGAGGGAAGATTATAATGAGAGGGAGGGAGGGTCTGAGAGAAGTCCTGCCTTAGCTCTTGGCCACCACAAGTGCCCCCCCCCCCAAATGAGTCCCATGTCCCACCATCCCTGGCCACGCCCACTCCTGGCTCTCCAAGGGCAAACACCCCCTGATGCTGCTCCATGAAATCGAGCTTGATGCCCCCAATCCAAAAGGAAAGGGCTGCCCGGGGGCAACTCCCAAGCACCCAGGTTACCTGGTTCGCTGAGGGCAAAGCACCCCACTTTCTCCCCATCGGTGAAAGGAGGGATCCACTGCTGTTTCTGCTCTTCAGACCCAAACTTCAAAACCGGTCCTAGATACAGCGACTCAAGAAACAAAAGCAACCCCGTAAATCTCCTTCAGGGACCCCCCACCTCTGACCATCTGGGGAGCGGGCGTGGCCCCTCCAGGCAGGGGTCGGGTTGGGGGGGACCTACGTTGTTGACGCTCATGATGACGCCGGTGGAGGCGCAGCCGCGGCTGATCTCCTCCATGGCGACGGTGTAGGCCAAGCAATCCAAGCCAGCTCCTCTGTATTTTTCGGGCACTGCCATTGCTAGCAGGCCAAGTGCCCCCATTTTCTTAATCTAGAAATGGGAGGAATGAGGTTATGAAAGGGCCTCGGCGGAGTTTGGCCCTCGGGATGGAAACCCAGCGAAGCAATTTGGCTCTTTTAGAGTGTCGATCAAGTTAGTGGCAGTTGCTGATGGCACCAATCCAGGATCTGCCTCAAGCAAGAACATTTCTGCCCGGGCTGAGCAACTCTGCCAACGTTTACGACCTGTTGGGACTTCAACTCCCAACAGAATTCCTGAGCCAGCCATGCCGGAAGTTGAAGCCTACTCCTTGGAAAAGGGACATCGTAGCTCAACCCTGATTTATGCCCTTCGTTGCTTCTCAAAAAGGCGTATTTCAGGGCAATCTAAGTTCAACAAGGACACAACCAGGCAAACACAAATCAGTGCAAAAGGTGACACACCTGCCGTAGCTTAAGGGGCAGAAAACAGGAAATGGAGGGCTTGGTTCTCCTACCAAGGAGATTTTCACACTTTAGGAATAAAAGGCCTGCATCTCGTGGTTAAAGGAACGGCAATGCCAGGAGGGGAGGCAGAGACGCCCAGGTGGGCATGCCATGCTGGAGGGGCCAAGATTTGTGGAAAGAGTTTTGCCCCGTTTTACGACTTTTCTTGTGGCGGCCATTAAGCAAATCCCTGCAGTTGTTCAGTTGGTAACCCGGTTCTTCAGGGAATCTGGCTTCCTGGTCGGGAGGAGGCAAAAGGGGATCCCAAGGGGGCTTTTTCCAAGGGCGGTTGGACTGGGCCTTTCCTAAGAAGGGCAGGAAGGCCCAGTGGCCTCTTGACAAAAGCACTTTCGGGCCGGTCGTGACCTGGAGGGTGGAGAAGCTCCATAGTCCGAAGGGCCCCCCGAGATCCCTGCCAAGCCTCTGAGCTTCCTGAAAGGCTCCAGGCCATTGCAACTTTGGTCACTAGTCAATAGTCAGAGGTCGAGGACTACTTGGAAGTCCTTCAAAGGCGGCTCCAGGGTCCAGAAGCCCCTCCATGGTGCAGAGAAGCCCCGCGGGCATTGCTCTGGCTGCCCCTCCGCCCCCTCCCCAATCCCCGCTCGGGGGTCCCGCACCTGCTCGGCGGGGAAGCGGTGGTCGCGGTCGAGGCTCGCGGCGAGGGGCGCCAACTCCTTCGCGGCGAAGTCCCGGCAGGTCTCCCGCAGCATCCGGTGCGTCTCGGGAAGCCCCGCGTGCAGCAGCCGCGCTGGAGGAGAAGGAGGAGGGGAAGGGAGAGGGGCTCAGCCAGGGCGCCCCCCACACCCGCCCGCCCGCCGCCCCTGCCAGGTAGGCTGCCCCTGGCGGGAGGCGCCGGAAGCAGCCGGAGGGTCCCTCCCCGAAGCCCCGCCGACCTCCGCGGGCGCCAAGGACGCCCCGCCGCGCCGCCGAGACCACCAGCGCCGCCATCGCCTCCGTCGCCGCCCACCGGAGGGAAGGGGGCGGGGGGCGGGGCACGTGGGCGCGGCGGAGCCTCCTGGGCGGAGCGTCTCCCAAGCCCCGCCCTCGCGCGGAGGGGGGGCCGTTGGGAGTCTGCGTCCGCACAGCTACCCTCCTTTTGCCCCGGGCTGGAGCTCGCGGAGGGGAGTGGGGTGATGGCCTTGCGAGACACACACACGCGCCGGTTTACCGGCCGCTTTCTCCCCTTCGCGGCTCCTGCTTTCAACGCGGCTTCCGCTCCCGAGGATGGAAGCGTCGTCGGGATCCTTTGCCCCGATTGCAGAATCTCTCTGGGGCTTTGAAGCCGCACGCAAAAAGCTTCGGTCAGAGATGCGGGAGGCGCCTTCCAAGTGCCAAAAGCATCCCGAGAAACCAGTGAGACCAACCAAGGGAGGCGCTGCGATTTACCTAATGCACCTCGCCCTCGGCACTTCTGGATGATCTCTAGGACACCCAACCTTGGCAGCTTTAAGCCTGGCGATTCGCCAGGCTTAAAGCTGCCTGGGGAATTCTGGGAGTTGAAGTCCGCCAGGCTTAAAGCTGCCAAGGTTGGAGACCCCTGATCTGGAACTAGATTTCTTGGCGTCCTTGAAGGCTGCCATAATATGCTCCACTATTACTTCTTTTTTTTCTCTTTTGCAATAACCAGAGTTGAAAGAGGCCAGCAAATCAAATCCTTTGGTCAACAGAGAAATCCAATTTTAACCCCTCACCAAGGATTTCAGAAGCCTTAAATCAGTCAGAACAGAGTTGGACAGGACCTTGGAGGTCTTCTAGTCCAGCCTACTGCTCAAGGAGCAGCGCCTATGCCATTCCAGAGGAGTGGCTGGCTGTCCAGTCTCTTCTTAAAATTCTCCAGTGATGGAGCTCCCACAACTTCTGGAGGCAAGTCATTCCAATGATTTAATTGTTCCCAATTTCTTAGTTCTAAGTTGCTTCTCTCCTGGATTCCATTTGTTGCTTCTTTGTCCTGCCTTCAGGTCCTTTGGAGAATAGGCTGAACCTTCTCTTCATGGCAACCCTTCAAATATTGGAAGATGCTATCATGTCCCCCCTGGTCCTTTTCTCTAGGCTAGACACGCCCAATTTCTGTTTTAGCCTCCTAATCATCTTTATTGCTGTCTTCTGCACTCTTTGCCATCTCAACAGCATAGTATTTTGCTGGTCTACTAATTTATTATTGATTCTTAACGAATTTTCCTTTTCTGTATGTATACTGTGAGTATTTACACCAAGACAAATTCCTTGTGTGTCCAATCACACTTGGCCAATGAAGTATTCTATTCTATTAGTCACTTTGTCAAAGAATGAAATAAGAGCTGAATAAAATACAAGCTGAATAGTCAAGACCTTGTTGATGATCCAAACTCTGTCAAGGACCTTGGAGTACTCATCTCAAATGACCTACGTGCTAGAGCCCACTGTAACTACATAGCCAAAAAGGCATTAAGAGTTGTTAACCTAATCCTACGTATCTTCTTCTCTGGTAATATCCCACTACTAACTAGAACATACATTTGCTAGACCAATACTCGAATACAGCTCATCAGTCTGGAACCCACTTTACGTATCTGATATTAGCACAGTTGAGAAAGTCCAGAAATATTTTACAAGAAGAGTTCTCCACTCCTCTACTTGTTGTAGAATACCTTATGCCACCAGACTTGAAATTCTAGACCTAGAAAACCTAGAACTACACCGTCTTCGATCCGATCTTAGTATATAAAATCATACATTGCAATGTCCTACCTGTCAATGAATGCTTCAGCTTCAACCATAACAACACAAGAGCAAACAATAGATACAAACTCAAGATAAACCGCACCAAACTCAATTGCAGGAAACATGACCTCAGCAACAGAGTGGTCAATGTCTGGAATATTCTACCTGACTCTGTGGTTTCTTCCCCAAACCCCAAAAACTTTAACCTTAGACTGTCTACTATTGACCTCACCCCTTGCCTGAGAGGTCTGTAGGGGGCATGCATAAGCGCACCAATCGTGCCTACCATCTCTGTCCTATTGTTTCTTTTTCTTTTCTTTTTCTTTTTAGTATCTATCTCATGTATTCAAAACTATATTTATTCTTATACCTGTATCTTGTAAGCGATTGACAAATCAAATAAATACTAAATACTAAAAATACTAAAGATGGGTTTGGTGTGATCGGTTTTTAACAAACCTGGGCTGGCTACTAGTTATAACTTTCTATTTCTAGGAGCATTAATAACAGTTGCTGAAAAAGGCTCCTCTTCCAAGCAATGCAGATGCTGACATCCTCCAGCCACCTTCTGATGCCTCCTCTTAGGCCCCCTAAGTAAATTCACCATCCGAATTTATGGAATTCAGGCTCACATTATGACACAATAACAGAGTGGAATGTAAGGTGTTTTTTTTTTTTTAATTACTATTGCTTGAGACAAAATAACACTTTATACAAACAAGTCAGCTAGATTACTGCAGATCAAGGAGATATAAAAACGATAGCATGATGGAGACGATACAGTTAAGGGAATCACTTGGGGGAGGGGACTTTTGGAACGTCTGCCATTCTCTATGGAAAAATACCGGCAGAAAATCAGGAAAACTAGGAACCGTCTCCTGTGCATTTCACTCTCGCCACACAAGGTTCTGTGGGAGGGAGAGCTCCTTTCATGGACAAACTCTCATGAAGTGCCAATGGCCAATTCAAAGCCACACGGTCGGGGTGGGGGGTTTGTGTGGGGGTGCATGGGGGCTTTTGGCCACAGTGCTCAATCTTCTCCCGCCCTTGAAAAATTCATTACACTGTTGCTCTAAATGCCCATCTCATCAGATCATGGCATACAGAAGTCCAGAACGTCCGTCGCGTGGGAAATGCAATGCCCAGGCCCTGAGCCTGTGGATCAGGTCGCCTGACTGGGAACGGCCAGAGATGTGTGCATGTATTTGACCCACACACGGAAGTCACGGCCAAACGGCTGCCCCTCAGCAGTACTCAGGTGGGACATGCTCCGGACAGGATGACTGTCAAGGTGACCAAGGCTGCTGCCCATTGCTGGGAGCAGGTCTCCCCACAACCGGTCTTCCTTTTCAAAGGCGGGGGGTGGGGGAGTCAATAGGTGAGCCCCCTTTTTTGCTTTTCTCATGAGCTGGAAAGGAGGAAACGCACCACCTCAATTTCATGCCCCATTTCCAGCCCTGGGGCAGGTTGAGAAGCCCCTGCTGACCCCAGGCCCCTGCAGTGCTCCGGCCAAAAGGGAGGCCTGGATTTCTAATCAAACCCTGCTTTGGAAGGGCAGCCCCACTCTTTGCATGGCAGAACCCCCCCCCCCCAAACTGCCCCCTGCATGCCCAGCAAGAGTGGCCGAAACAGGGCCCTTGCAGAGCAGAAGAGAGGCGGCTCCGGGAGAGGGTGGGAGGGAGGTGCAAGGAGCCCAGGGATGCACTTGGGTCACCTGGCAATTCCCTCTGGCCCAGGGAGGCCCCCATTTCCCCCCACACACGTATACCCCGTTTCCCTCGTACTGCTGGGCCGTCAGTGGCAAGGAAGGCACAGAGGGAGGGTTATTGCGAACGGCCCCTGCTTTGGGGTCAGCCCAACCGAGGCTTCCAGGTCAGGCAGAGGGCAGTTCCAAAGGCACCTGGATTTAACCATGAGGGATCGGGGGAAGGAAGCCCTTGGAGAAAAAAGGCACTTTGCCAGAGAGAGCCGGGGAAGCGTCGACCCACCACTCACCACCAGCCCTTCCCCAGGCGACCCCGAGAACGACCCCCTCCAAAAAAAAGAAATCCGTCCTGCACCTGAAGCTCTTTTGTTGGGGCAGTTAACCCTCCCCCAAACTAGGAGGCTTAAACGTTACTCCCCTGGAGCCCCCCTCGCTTTGAGACTGACTGCCACGGGGTGCCCCACATCCCTCCAGAGAGGCTCCAGCCCTTCCTGCAAAGCAGCATCTATAGGGAGGCCAGCCAGAAGGCCGAGCCAGTTCTCACCTGCAGCCTTTGCCTTCTGCCAGGCAACCTCGAGAGGTGAAGGGGAAGGGAAAGACTAGGATGGCCCCAACCTCCCTAGGGACAGCTGCTAGGTAGGAGAAGCCAGGAGCCATCTTTGCTTCTCTGGCTGGAGGGTCCCACTCATCCTTACCATGCAGGCCAGACCTTGAGGGGTTGCTGTTGCTCGAACAGGCCCAGACAGAAATGCTGCAGAGTTCCGTCCTCCCCAGGAGCCCCTCCAGCCCCTCCGACCCCAAAGACCGAGGGGCAACCCTGACAAGCATCAGCTCAGGGGCAAAGCAGGCCAGGAGGTGGGAGGAGCAGCAACGGACACCTGCCCAGCTCTCTGGGCTGCGGGATGCGTTAGGAAGGGGATGCTTGCCAAGCTTGGTCCATTGGAGAGGCCGCCGGGCTTGTCACCAGACCAGGATGCCAACGGAAGCCACGATGGAGCAAGGAATGAGCGGCCCAGAGAATTCCTTTACTGTCCCAGAAGAGGCCCCTCCCGCTTGGCAAGGAGGAGCAGGGCCAGGCTGCCTCTGGCCTGCGCAACATCTGCAGGCGGTGCTGGAATGGCTACTGCCCGCCGTTGTAGGCGTAATCGGCCTTGTTGTGCATGATCAGCTTGTTGTCCACAAAGTAGAAGCTGTCTGAGCGAGTCTCGTAGGGGTTCTCGACCATCAAGCGTACTGCAGGGGCAAGAGAGGGAGGAGGGTCAGCCACAGCCCAGAAACGGTGCCAACCCTGCAGTGCAGGCAGCACCCGCTCCACCAAGCAGCCTGAAAACCCCGGGGGGGGGGGGGAGCAGCGAGAGAATCTGTGGGGTTCAGAGCACGACCGCTGATCTTCTGCCTCCCTCGAAACTTTGGCCGTGGGGCCAGCGACGGCACCAAAGGGCAGTTTTCTGACGGCCGCAGAAGAACCCGGTGCTCCCTCCCAGGCTGAAGACAGCCGCCCATCCCTGCTTGGGCCGTGGGATCCGCCTGGATCCCAGCCTCCCACCCAGGCGCTCTTCACCTGACCAGGCCCGAGAGGCACTTACTGAGGTCCTCGGAAAGCTGAGGGAACTCATAGATGTGCTCACAGGTGTTCCTGCTGCAGGGGATGCAGAAGCCAAAATCAAAGTCAAAGTTCTTCAGGAGACGGTCTCTGAAGTAGTGCCTCTCGATCATACGGAAGTTGGAGACGGGCTTGTCTCCCACGGTGAACTCCACCCTGCAGGGAGAGAAAAGGGCGAGGTGAACGCAGGGCTCCCTCCTCCCAGGTGGCAGCGCTGGAGTCCTGCCCTGGAGGTGGACCTGAAGCCGCTGGGGGAGCGGGAGAAGGGCCCAGCGGTCCCGTGACAGGACCCCTGCCTGCATCACGACCAGTATTTCTCCCCTGGTTGCAAAGAAAGGCTGGCCTGGGAAGGGGAGGCCCAGTGCAACTCTGGACTCAAATTAGCGGAAAGAACACTACGGAAAAAGAATAAACACAGCAGACCGCCTCAAGCAACATCTATTCTTCTTTTGACTTGTACAAACTGCAAAATTACAGGCTTGGATTTTGAAGATCTTTCTTTCTTTCTTTCTTTCTTTCTTTCTTTCTTTCTTTCTTTCTTTCTTTCTTTCTTTCTTTCTTTCTTTCTTTCTTTCTTTCTTTCTTTCTTTCTTTCTTTCTTTCTTTCTTTCTTTCTTTCTTTCTTTCTTTCTTCCTTCCTTCCTTCCTTCCTTCCTTCCCTCCCTCCTTCCTTCTTTGTGCTCCTTTAGAAGTGCTGAATTTGCTTTTCACCCAACCTGACTGAGCTTCTGTGGCTGGTGCTGAGCAGCCCCAGCAGCCTCGTGTGGTCTCGCCTCCCCCCAACCCCTCAGCCGCTGCCCAGACTCACGTTGCCCCAACGGTCCGTAGGCGCAGGAAGGCCGGAGTGAACTGATAGCGAACGAAGCGTCCAGCGCTGCTGTCCACCTCCCCAAGGTCACACTCGTAGTCCTCTTGCTCTGCAGGGATTAACGGTTAAAGAAAATTCAGCAGGGGTTTCTCACTGGCCTGCCCTTCTGGAAGTGGGGCCACTCCAGAGGAAGGCCCTGCAGCCATCGCCTGCCCTTCCAGGGCTCAGCCTTCTGGGGCTGCCTCTGCAATATAGCCAAAATCAAGGTCAGTAGCAGGAACTGCGGAACGAGCAACCGAGGCAGCCTTGCTGCACTGAGCTAACAAAGCTCAACGTGGCTTGGCTCAGGTGGGTGAAGTGTTGGGACAGAAGCCTTTGTGGGCACCTGGAATAATGGAGGGAGCCCATCTTGAGACAGAAAGGTCTCAAGGAAACAGATCGTCCCAACAGTGATGACAGAGTAAAAGGAAGTACAGATTTAGGGATTGTGAGACCAGCATCTTAACTACCATTGGAAGCAAAACGCCCTTCCTGGAATTTTTAACGAGTTGGGTCTTGCAATTCAGAACGGGACCCCGTTACTTTACACCCAAGTAACTTACCTAAAGTTGAAGGTTTGGCAATTTCAAACAGCACCGTCCCAGTCTCCAGGTCCCGGATTTTAAACTTGGTGAAGTCGATATTGTAGATGTTGTCTTCGGGTCGGCAAAGGTAATCTGGAAGAGAGGAAAACAGAAGGGATGATGAAAGGCAACCTTGAAAATTTGGGAGGCAGCAGAGAGGCTGCCTGGCCCAACCCACCAAAAGGCCCTTTGCATTCAGGGCAAGGAAGTGAGCAGTGGACAATACTAGGAAGTCTCTCCCAAGACTCTCGACAAATTCTGCAGCCAAGAGAGGCACACGGTTAAAGGAGAAGAATCAGTGGAAGGATGTAAGACAGAGAGATACGCAAGCATCACCACAGGGATTCTACACCCCAAAAAACCTCTGGATTTAGAACGGAGCAACATAATTATCAAGCTCCCTAATAGCACCAAATTATTCAGCCAAAACAGGAGAAATTTAAAAGAACAGTTACAACTGGTCAAGAGGTGACTAACACAAGCACTCTACCTAAATCTAAGTAAGCGCAACCTAGCTCATGTCAGAACAAAAAAAAGACCTAATTTTAAGTACAAAGAAATATAGATCATAATCTACTTTATTTGACTTTCTTTTCCGTCATCTTGTATTGTAGTGGAAGGAAAAAGAGGGAAATGGTAAACAGAGGATGTGTAAGCCAAACTCATTACATAAAAATCAGGGAAAACACGTTTATACCTTGTGACTTTATAAAGACCACCAGCCCTACATACCAGATACCAATCTGCTATCTACTACCGTAGTTAGATTTATGATTCTCAGTTTAATGACCATTCGAAGTTGCAATAGATCTGAAAAAAGTGAGTTGCAACTGGTCCTTGCATTTATGACTGTTGAAGTGTCTTCACAGTCATAATTGTGTGATTCACTTAATGGCCATAACAAAGATAGATAATCAGGGACAACTCACTTAACAATTGATGTCCCTGTGGTTTTTGTTAACTGACATAGTCATTGCAACAGCAGCTACTGTTTAGGAAGGACCCAATGAGTATCCGTTCTTTCTTCTCCAATTTATATTTATTTATTTACAGGGCTCATATGGCCACCTATCTCATGCAATGGTTTTAGGCAATCCATAAAACAGAAGTCCCCTTCTCCCACTCCCACCCCAAGACATCCGACCACATAACCTCTCAGCTCAACCCCAATCCTAGCCCAATGCTGGGAGAAGAGCCAGGCTTTCATGTTGCAGCAGTTGTTGCCAAGGTTCCGCCAGAGAAGTCTCTCCTGCACTTAAAACAGCTGGAGTGGCTGAGCTCAGCTCTGGAGCTGCTGGATTGGGGACACCCGATACAAATAATCACATCAGGGAGCTGAATTTAAAACGCTGTTCCGGCAGGGAAAGCAAGAAATGGCTACGCAGCCAAATTGTCCATTTAATAACATTTCCATTCTGGGCACAATCCTGTAGTGGCCTCTCTAGCAATTCAACCAGGGGACATCACATAGACATTGTTGAGGTGATTCTGGTCAGACTGGTCAACACTGGCAAGACAGAAGAACAGAATAAAAGAGTCGGAAGGGACCTTGGAGGTCTTCTAGTCCAGCCCCCTGCTCAAGCAGGAGGGCCTATGCCATTTCAGACAGGTGGTCGTCTGGTGTCTTCTTAAAAGCCTCCAGGGATGGAGCACCTGCAACTTCTGGAGGCAAGTCATTCCACTGATTAATTGTTCTCACTGTCTGGAAATTTCTCTCCTTGATTAGTTTCCATCCATTCCTTCGTATCCTTCCTTCAGGTGCTCTGGAGAGTAGACTGGCATCCTTCCTCTTCTTTGTAGCATCTCTTCAAATGTTGGCAATCCAGATTGACATACAGAATCAGGGAGTCTCTGTGGAGCTGTCTGCCTGTTTGCTGAGGGCACGCTTATATCAACCAGCAATTACCATATTATTCGTGTCAATAATGCCAAGATCAAAAATAGTATGAATCCCAGATAGGCCACAAGGATGAAAGGGACATAGATCTGTAGCAATGATTTCTGAAAGGTTTACATGGTTTACAAGGTCAACATGTGCCAGAAAAAAGATACAAGTGCTGCAACCAAGGCTGCACACTTCTGCTTCAAAGCCTGAGGAGTTGGTCGTCTCCAAGTTGTGTCTTGGCACACTGTCTTCCATGATCTTGTTGAGATGCCTTTTTGATTTCTGCAAAAGCTACACAGAGGTTGTGTACAGAGTCAAGCCTCTAAGTCGAAAGTGATGTAGATGCCGCTTCCGATGCCCTGACGTGATGCATGTTTGGATTATGCTCATTCAGCTACCTTGGTTCATGCCACAGGTTGTAGCACTCCTCAAATACGAGAGTCTCTCTGAGGAAGCAGACTGAAAGAGCAAGATGGAGGTGCCAGTGACATTATGTGCCATGCAGACCAACACTTGTGCCATACCATAAACCACCTTTCTCTTGAGGGATTTGAAAAACTTTGTTTTGGATGTGCACAGGGAGTCCAAAGATGATATGTGAAGATGACAACTATTGGCAAGGCACTTTGATGCCACTGTGTTGGATGACCCAACTCCATATTAGTTGTGCCCCCGATTAGTGGCAAGCTAATCTATCTTGAATAGGATGGGAACAAATGCAATAGGAACTTTTGCCCCTTCCCCACTTTAGAGCTCAACTATTTTGGGCTCATTATGAGTTGCCAAAATGCATCCAGGAATGAGCAGCAAAATGAAACAAAACACCTTGCCTTTGGTATAACTCTAAGCAAAGAAAAAGAGACACTACCCAAAGCTGCAAAGGATGCCACTGAAGTTACTCTCTGTCAACTTTGAAACGGATCTGGGCTGCTGCAGCCATCTTTTCATTTCTCAGCTTGCCACACTGTATGGGGGGAGGGGAAACTTGGAATGTCAGACCAGACAAAAACAACCGATCCTCCAGGGGAACAAAGGTCATCTCAACAGGTGTTGGTCAGAGACTGGGAAGGTTACCAGGGAGATGCCAGAACACCTAATTGGACAATGCGGCCTGTGACATGGGGAGAAGGGAATATCTATTCTTTAATTATACTAAACCCGTGGGAAATAGAGTTGGTTTTGCTTTCATGCGTGCGGAAATGGTGTACTCAATAAAACAGTTGAGAAAGCTGTCCGTCTGGGAGTGCTGAATTGCATTGGGTTCCTCAGTCGGATCTTGACACTCCTGTCACTGAAACTGACAAGTTTGGGCTAACACAACCACAGACTGCCTACAGCAGGGCTCTCCAACCTTGGCCACTTTAATCCTGGTGGACTCCCAGTTTTGCTGGCTGAGGAAGCCTGGGACTTGAAGTCCCCAAGTCTTAAAGCGGCCAAGGTTGGAGACCCCTGGCTTGAAGGATGCTGCACAGGGGCCCTGATCGAAATGGAATTGCTCCAATAAGAGCAGCTTGATGCCTAAGCCAAGGGCTCCGTCCCTCAGGGATGCTTCAGTTTGGAATCCAATCCGATGGGCCCGAATAGATGGTCTTTAAGCACCCTTCAAGCACCAGGGCTGGATTCCTCCAAGGCCCCCGGGCTGCCGCCGGTTTAGCTGCAGACACTGAAGTCCAGCCGTGGAGAAAGCAGGGAGTCAAAGGCCAGCAAGTGGGAGCTGAAGAAAGTGCACTCTGCCCATGCGCAGGGGTCAGCAGTAATAGTGGTTTTGTTTATTATGCTTGTATTTCTAGGCAAAGTACAGACACACAATGAACAATAAACCTATTACCACACCAAAACGCCGATGACCCCACATCCTAAAGTTGCCAAGTCGGAAAAAAAATTGCTTTGAACATTAAATTATAATTATTTTAAAGAAACACCAACCACAGCTTTTTAAGATTTAATGGCAATGCTTGTGAATAAACCTAGGTGGGGGCTAAACAGTCGCTGCTACCTCCTCACGGGAAGCAATGGAGTTGAAATCCACTAGGCTTACAGTTGCCAAGGTTGCCAAGGTTGGAGACCCTTGGCCTACATGGTGAAGAGGACAAGGGGAGCTGGAACAGAGCTGAAGTTGAGCAAAGTCCACCTGAAGCACCAGCAGCAGCCTTCTATTACTAACCTTAGTTAACATGCATGGTGGGTGCCCTGATTAGGGGGGGGGGGAGGAGGGGCTGCTAAAGCTGGCATTGCCCGGGCAGGACAAGCAAGCCAACCAATCTGCCCAAATCCGTCTCACGAGGAAGCCCCCCCTTCCCCCCCCGTGATGAATCTGAAGCCCAGCAGCCAGGGACCCTCCCTCTGAGGAGGGGGCTCCCATCATGCCAACTTTGAAGAAGGCTTCCCCAGGGAACTCTGGGAGTTGAAGTCCACCCGGGGTAACCTGGCCAGGTGGGAGAGCCCTGCGCTGGAGTGCGAGGGGGGACGGGGGGGGTTCTATCTTTCCAAAAAGTGGTGGGAGCTTCTGCATTGGGAGGGGGGTCCTTCATGCTCGGGGTGGGAGGAGCTTGGCTGCCCCAAAGGCCTGGGAGGAGAAGGGGGGAGGGATGGGGGGGCAGCAGGATCAGAAAAGCCGGCAGACCCTCCCCCACCCGACCTTTGTTTGCCGTCGGGCCTTGTGGGTGACCACTCTCCCTCGAAAAGCGCATTCTAGCCCCTCCCTCCGCTTCTCTGAGGAAACAAACGCCCCCAAAGCCCCCACTCCGATGCCTTGAGGGCGCCCCCAACCGACGGTCTCCGCCTTCGGGGAGCAACCGGCCGAAGGCCACTTCCACACGCGGGAGGAAGCTACCAGGAGCGGGGAAAGGAAGCCAGAGGCCCGGGGGGGGGGGCTTTTGAAGAGGCTCCGGTCCTTCGCCCCCCCGCCCGCCAAGGATGGGGCTGCCCAGACCTTCTCCCCCGCCCAGGAGGCCGCAGCGCAGGCGGGAACCTCCCCGGGGATGCTCCGGGCGAAGGGAAGCGGATCCGCGGCCGAGAGGGGGGTGTGGGGGAGACGGCTGGCTACTCACGCTCCGTGACGCGACCGAGTCCCAGGACGTGCTCGGGCCGCACCGCCTCCAGCGCCAGCAGCTCCGCCTCCGTTCTCGGAGGCGGCAAGGCGGCCCGCGGAGGCGCGGCGGCATTGGCCGCGCTGGAGCTCCTCTGCCCGCGCAGGCGACTCAGCGCCCCGCCGGGCCCGGCCGCGGCCACCCTGGGCTTCGAGCCGCTCATTGCCGGGCCGGCCCCGCCGCCGCCGCTGCTGCCAAGATGGCCGCCGCCTCTCCCTCGGGCCCGCCGGTAGCCATGGCAGCGGAGGGGCGGGGCGCGCGGCCTAACAAGGAGGGCGCCGCCCCTAGAAACGGACGGGCGGCCACACCCCCTTTCTCATGCGGTTCCGGGCCGCCCCGAGCCCGCTCGGTTTCTCCCCGCCGGACGGCTCCTCCGCCTTCCCTTCGGGGCAGCCTCTGCCGGCGGACAGCAACCGAGGTGGCCTCCAGCGGCCCGATTGGAGCCGTTTCCCAACCCGCCGCCTCGGGAGACGGTTTCTTTGGAGCAGCCTAGCTCGACTGAGGCAAACCCTGAACCGCCTCAAGGGAGGAAAAAAACAGCCCAGTTGCCTTTTGGTACAAGAACCTCCGACTCCCAAAATCCCCCCCCCCGCGTGGTGGCTTGGGAATTCTGGGAGTTGAAGTCCACGCAACGTTCAAAGTCAAGGGTCTCCAACCTTGGCAACTTTAAGCCTGGAGAACTTGCTGACTGGGGAATTCAGGGAGTTGAAGTCCTCCAGGCTTAAAGCTGCCACAACCTGTTCAAAGTTGAGACTGTCCTAAAGCGGATCCGATAACAGAATTTGGCAGAGGGCAGAGGAGTGAAAACACAGCTTACTAGAAGAGGAAGGGAATATCTTTTTTAAACCACCAACCTTGTTTTTTCAATTTCATTGTCCACGTGTTGTGCGTTGACAATAAAACGTTTGGTTATTTGATTTTTTGCACTTCGAAGAACAAGCAAACTTAACACAAATGGAGGCAATGATATAACTGCCAGCTTGGGAAGGATTTTAAGTTAGGTGCGAGTTAGAGAGTTTCAAGCTGCGACCGTCCATCTTTCCACTTAAAAAAATAAAAACGCCAGTTCGTTTAAGTGACAATATAATTTTTATTTTTTTTTAACACACTGCTGGTTAAAACTGCCAGGCAGTAGATTTCAGAATATTTCCCTCAACCAGACATCCTGAGAGAAAAAAAAAAGAAACCCAACAAAATGTATTTAAAAAAACAAACGAACAGCTAAATGTACCAAAAAATGGGGTGGAGGGAATAATTAATGCAGAACTCATCCATACCTATTTCACTTCCCCAGGAAAATAAATCTTTTTGCAAAGCCAATGTAGTCAGACAAAAGTCATATGTGCTTTTTTTACCCTTTGCCCAAGCTCAATATTAAATGCACACCTACACACATCCCAGTAATAAAAAGAACCAATGCAAAATATGAAAAGACACAAAAGTAAAGGACAGTTGCACGCACCACCCTGCTTCAGAATTAAGTATTGACTTTGAAGTAAATGAATGGCAAACCAGTGTAAGGACAGATTCCGCCCAAGCTTGTAACCGGGCAGCAAACATTCTAGGCTAGGGGTCCCTAAACTTGGCAACTTTAAGACCTGTGGACTTAAATTCTGGGAGTTGAAGTTCACAGGTCTTAAAGTTGCCAAGTTTGGAGGCCTCTGTTCTCGGGCTGTCCTAAGAGGCCACTGTCAATGCCTCTTTAGCAAGCAGGGACACAAATAGAAAAGATAGAAACATACACAACAGTACAATAAAGGGTGGGGGCCTCAATCTTCTGATAGCCGAGACTGCAGCCCTCAAAACCTGCATCTGCCTTGTTGGTAAGAACAAGGATTATCATCTCCACTTAAACTTTGATCATGACAGAGGTGACCTGACTCCAATTGGCTTAGGAAGTGAAGTTGAGAGAGAGAGAGAGAGAGAGAGAGAGAAAATAAGGTCAGGCCCTTTCCTTGGGGGGGAATTCAAAAATCTTTCAAGGCACTCCCCAAAGGCACCCCAAATAATTTCCCTCAAGTTTAACCAGGGAGTGATCTCTCGGTTCAAGAAACCAACCCAGGGACACACAAACACTTTTGCCCTGGTCCAATATAACGATTTGGAAGCTAAGCACCACTCTCAGATCCCCATCAAGCACAGCTTTGGGGGGGGGGGGCGCAGCCCAAAAGGCAATGGAAGGAGGTTGGCTGCCAATGCCTCCCTTTTCCCTCTGCTCGTCTGCTTTGAAGGAAGCAGCATATGGGGCTAGCAGGCATTGTGTGCCACCAGCTAAGCTCCTGAAGGAAGACGGCATTTCGAGGCCCACACAAAATCCTCCAGCAGAGATTTCTACAGCTGTGTTGGTCTTTGGGGCTGTTCAAAAGGAAGCTACGGTCAGTTGTAGCGACTTGAAGGTCTTTAGGATAAACAGAGCATCAATTCCAACTTTACCTTTGGCTTTGTGGCCAGGGCGGCTTTCCCAACAACCTTTCCATCTTATATGGGACATATTTTTACCGAGTCTTGGCCTACACCCACTGGGATACCCAATTAATTCCAAGCAGTGTTTTACCTTTGGGATTCACTGATGAGCCCCCATCCAGCCTTCCAGCCAAAGGCAGCTGCAGGCCTTTCCCAAGGTTGCTCAAGGGGCCCTTTTTCGCTCTTCAAGATATTTAAATGATGATACCCGATTCATAGGTTTCCTCTGCTGAATGTCTAAATTGCTGCAGTAAAATAGGAACATTTCTCAATAGGTATATGACTGATGGGACCTCAGGAACTATAAAAAGCAGGCATTTATTCCCCCTACTGGCTAAGGAAGAGGGCATTATATTTGTGCAAGCAAAATGTAGGTCAAAAAAAGAAAACAACTCCACAAAAGGGGCAGGCGGATGCCACTGGGCCCAATAACGCTACTACACAGGGATTGGTGCTCCAACCACATAACTAAAGCATGCATTGGCTTAAATGAACCCAGAACGCTGACCCTTCTCACAACAGGCAGCAGTAGGAACCTTCATCCCCTTTTGGCATCTGGCAGGCAAAGCTTAAGAGTGCCATTCCCTTGCAGCCTGCAAGCTCAAGATCTCCAGCTTAGGTAAGAGCCTCAAGGACCACAGTCCCTAAATCAAGATGCCAAGGCAACCCTCTGGATTCTGACCCCCAACCCTCTGGATCAAACTATGCCAGTCACAGCAGTCTTAATACTTTTGTAGATCCTAAAAGGGGTAGGGGTAGGCCCCAGACAAATACAACCAGAGAGTTGTAAAAGCAAAATCTGTGGAAGGGGAGAACAGCTTCTGTTCTGATGTGCTTCATGGAGAGCAATTCTGCGAGGATCTTGACAGATCACCTGTTTTTATTTTTGTTTTCAGAGTAAATGAAAGACCGAGCCCTCACACATGCTCATGGTTTTAAGGGCATCTCAGAGCAGGAAGTGAAATGTAAAGCATGACCCTCGCCACTTTCTGCAAGTGTACAGAACATGGGGCTCCAAGGGCCTTTCTTGTGCAAACTTTCTACAAAACGAAGTTCCATTAAAAAAAAGAAGACCTCTTGATATGCAAAGAATACACCTGAAAAAGTTTGAAAGGCAGAAGCAACAAATGCAGATTCAAATGCTGGCTTTGCTGCAGTTTCCTTTAGGAAAAGAAAATACTAGAATGTCTTGCCACACTCAACGTATTCAAATTCTGAGGGAAAATTAGGGCCATGTTCTCTCTGTATAAAAAATAGGGGTAAAGCTGCTCTTACTAGTGAATGACTGGAACCAAACCTTCTTGTGATAAAAGAGAATTGCCTTTTTTTTTTACACCCCAAGACCCAGAAATGCAGAATTTCAGTTGTGTTCAGTCTATCCATCCATATCAGAAACAAACCATCTCTTCCTTTAGGAATTTTGAGTTCTCTGAATCAGAGAAAATACAATCGTTCAGGAAGATAATCAGTAACTATTAGAGAGAAAAAAGGGAATGGAAATGAGATTGCAATAGCTCACCTGGTCTTCCTCCATCTTCAATTTGTTTGTGGAGGAAATGTGCAGTTTTACCATCAAGTGGGACAAATTAGGGTACGAGTGAGGCAAGGCAGCCAGTATGTTCTGTTCACTTGCAAAATATAAGTCAGCCCCTAAATAAACAGCTACAAGGGCTTTCGTTTAAAGGTTAAGGATTCAAAAAATGAACAGTAACAAGATAAAAGCAGCCCCCTTGCCCTCATGGCTATGTACCTGAGCTCACATGACATCCACCTGCTTTGAGAAACAGATTCATCTGCCTGGACCTGCAACATCAATAGCTGCCGATTCAAATTCTTCCAAGTTGGAATTCAAAAAATATAGAACTTGGTGAAATTACTTCTGGGTTATGTGTGTGAACCAATGAAGGGGTGAAATTTCCCTAGCTGTAGGTAGCCTTTGCTATATTCTGCTAGCAGGTATCAGCTGCCTCACAGGGCATAACCCAGAAATCACTTCATCAATGGCAGCCATGAAAATGGACACCCTACTACCAAAGATGGACTTCCATCAAAGAAAGTTTAGAGCCATGACCAGAAAAGAGCAAAAGGGAGCAGCTTTCAGGTGGGGCTCTTGCAAATCCCTGCCAGCATTTTCAATCAAATGGGGTTTATTCCTAAATAAATTTGGGGGCGAAGGCAGGGCGGGCATACCACTGTCTAGTAGAAATATATATATATATATATATATAAATAAATAAAAAGAATTTACTTTGAGATGAAATGTCCAAAAGGAAGCCAAATCTGGGCAGGAAGACGATTTTCTGAGCCAGCTGGAGAAAGAGAGTAGCTGACTGAGTTTAATATGTTTACTAGCAGTATGAAAAGAAAATGCAAAACCGTTCATTTCCCTGTTGAGATTGTAACTGGAAAGAAACCAGACAAGAGCCTTAAAATTAAGTCCACAAACTGGGAAAGTGGAACAGATTATAGGAACAAACATTAAATACGGTGGTACAACCTGGCTGCTGCGAGGCTCAAGCACCATGAGCTGAATATCAACTGACTAATTGACAGGTACAGTCATCTTGCTCTGTGTGAAAAGGCCATTGAGGAAAATGTCTTCAACTCTGCCTTTGTTTTGCCCAGATTCCACTTATATACCTACAGCAAATGGAAAACCAGAAAGCCACTTCAAGAGACAGAGAGAAATATTCCTTAGAGCCCAGTAAATACTTATGGAAGTCCCAACAACCCAAGGAGGGAATTTTTCTGTAGGTTAGACTCGAGCAACCCTGTCTTTGCTTACAATACAATCTGCGCTTCACAGCAGGAAGCACCTTTTAAGGACATTGTGGACTGTGCCCACAGAAAGGAATGGCCAGCGGGATCCCTTCAAAGGGCTTGCATCTCTTTCAAAAGTTGCCTTGAAGCCGAGTCTGAATGGTTGAAGAAGCTCAAAGGCAAAAACCTTTTGAGATTTCTAGCTCTGGACGGACCTCTTAAGCAGGAAAAAGAAGACGCCACCTTGGATTGTGGGAAGTCTCCAGGCACAAGAAAAATGGAAGGCCATCAGGGAAGCTTCCGACATGCCTGCTGGAGTGCCAGCTTCTGCTGGCCAGGTTTTTGCCACGTAACATGGAATGGGAAGAGGAGCTAAGAGTGGAATCACAGCAGTTGGGAGGATGGGATGGGGCAGAGAAACTAGACTGAAGTTACACCAGGGGTGGCAGTGAGAGGGAATTCTCTAAATTAGACAACTCAAGACTTGCCAGAATTGTCCTGACCAGGGAAAGCACTTGCCTGAACGCAAAATCTTCTCAGAACGCCTGGCAGAGCAGGTGACCTCGATTACCTGCTCAACCTGTCCCATAACCAAAAGCATGTTGACCAAACATCAATCCGTCAAGGTGAGCCTCCTCATTCGGAGGAGGAAATAAGTACCATGTGTTGAGCTACAAATGTCCTAGTGGATGTCTACCCAACCCCCACCTCCACACCCGTGGATCCTTCCAGCAAGGCTGCTCTGCTTTCCAGCCAACCTGTGGACCGTGTGCCTTCTTTCCTCCCGCCCCTCTGGACTCCATCTTGCTCGTTGCAGGATTCGCTGCCCCAAAGATCTAGGTTCTGCTTTAAGCCCTTCTGGACAGGAAAGGTAACTGCTGCTGCTGCTGCTGGCCCACAGCTGGACAAGACCCAAAGTTCTGCTGAGGGGGATACAAACTCTCCCTTTATTGTACCTGCTGCTCCTTAAAAAGCCATTGTTTTCCTTAAATATGGAGAAGCCGGGACCGACTCCACACCCGGCCCAACTCCTCCGCCCTGGCTTGCAGACCAACTGTGCTTGCTGTCTTTTTCACAACCTGCAAAGGCAGAAGAGGGTTGGAATGAAGACGCCAAAGGCCACTAGGATCGGGAACATGAGGCTGCTGTTGTCCGAGGCATAGGGGTTGGGGGTGCGGGGGCCTGACTGGACCCGGTTCTTATTGGCCTGCTTTTTAGGGCTGGACCCGTCTTCGTACTCCTCTTCATCTTCCTCCTCCTCTTTCTTCTCCAGGCCTGGGTGAGGCTGAAGCTTTGGGACATCTGTAGAAAGAAGAAAAACGATGCCAGAGTCTACAGCATGGTGCAAGGCAGAGAAATTGCGGAGGCAAGAAGCATTTTTCTAAACCCTAAAGCACAGGTCTTCAAACTTGGCCACTTTAAGACGGGTGGACTTCAACTCCCAGAATTCTCCAGCCAGCTATGGGAGTTGAGGTCCACAAGTCTTAAAGTTGCCAAGTTTGGGGACCCCTGCCCTAAACCGTTACAGTCTTCAAGATTCAAACATCCCTACAGATTCAAAGCTGTAGGTAAAATGCTTAATGCACATGCAAAACCTTATCAAGGCCAATGCAGAATCCCATCAAGGCAGCACATGAACATGTCTGCCTCTCCACAAAATGCAACAGGTTAGCATTTTCAGCACATTTACAAACTCCCCATTTTTTTCCTTGGGACACCTGAGGCATGTGCCCCTATTCCCTTCCCTTTCCTGTGGATCAGTGGTGGGATTCAAACGTTTTCACTACTGGTTCTGTGGGTGTGGCTTGCTGGGCGTGGCAGGGGAAGGACACTGCAAAAATCCCCATTTCTTCCCCTCCCCACTGACCTGCTTTCCAGCTCAGTTCTCCTGTGCAGGGCAACCAAAGGAGATCTAGCCGATCAACTGGGACTCAATGGGAGGCAGAGAAGAGATGGGGTTGGCGGGGCCAGTCAGAGGCGGCATTGGCTGGTTCTCTGGCCTACTCAAAATTTCCGCTACCGGATCTCCAGGACTGATCAGAACCGGCTGGATTCCCCCCTCTGCTGTGGATGTTCTCAACAGTCAAGTAGGCTGACACTGTAGGTCAGAACAGCCAGGCCCTGCCCATGTGACCTCCTCTTCTGCCACCCAGAGAAGATCAGCCAATTGGGAATGACATCTCCCCATCCACTCCCAGATGGCGACTTCCAATTTCCCTGCTCCAGACGTTCTGTGGCTTAGCATGGCAACCCGTCCAGCTTGCCTACTGACAGTTGTCTCCTACAGTAGGACTCGACTGCAGCTGGAAGAACTTAGGAAAAGGGTTGCCGGCAAGGGGTCCCTTCCTGCTCAAATGGACCTGAGAATACAGGGCTATGTCCGCCTCTTCAGCCAGAAGGCTGGAGGCATTTTTCTGCCTCCTGGGAGGAAACCCTTCTTAGGTGACAAGCACTGGCTGAGTCTAGTTTTCTAACAAAAGAAAATATTTCCATTGGCTGGAAGCACAAGCAACAGGGAAAACACGCAGCAGTTACAAAGAAAAAGTTAATGTTTAAACCCTTAAAAGCTAGAACCTTCTCCAACTCTTCTTTTCTTTTAGCAGGGCGGGACTCATTCCTATCTTTCGGGGACCCTGAACAGATTGAAAGGTTAATTCCAGCTACTGTTATCAGAATTGTCACTCAGCCTAAGCTTGTGCATGTTTGCTCTCGTGTGTGTGTGTGTGCGTGTGCATGTGTGTGTGTGTAGAGGACAGCCAGAGAGAGACGTTCTTTGTTATCAAGACTGCCTTAATATAACACACTATTTCCTGGATGCTTCTCTCTTCAAGGATCCAGTAGTCCTGTCATCCCTTCTGCTGGAGCCACACATTTTTGCACTGCTGTTGAATAGAATGCCAAGTCAGATGAGAATTTTGATGGCTTAGTATCTTGAAGTCAAGATGGTTTCTACTGGGTTGCTAGCATTCAGGAGATGTTGCCCAGACACATCAGCATAGCCAATTTGATACTGGCTTTGAGGCAAGAGGTCCAGGCATTTTCAACTCCTCGCTTACCTCCACTGTAGGGGGAAACCCACTGGCTCCTAAGCCAAAGCAGCACAATTAGAATTACAGGCCCTTGAACATTTACACCTGCTGCACCCCTTTGGGCAGCGCTAGTATCAATGGGAACAAACCAGGTGCTATTTCTGGCTATGGTGCCACAAGGGCTTTGAGTCTGGAGAAAAAGTTCTTCAACTGTCACAAATGAGGCAATTCAGAGGAGGCAGCCCTGACCAAAAAATGTATAATTACTATTGGTATTGAAGTATAACAATACTTCAATCCTTAAGTTTATCATTAGTATTAGACAGTATAGATACATTACTTCATCTTTTCCTTTTTAGAACAGAGGTTTCAAAAATAAATAAGATTGACCAAATCTGTCTCTTAAAATCAGGTTTTCCAATTGCACAACATATATTTTATATATGGGCCATGGTGGCGCAGTGGTTAGAATGTAGTACTGCAGGCTACTTCTGCTGCCTGCCAACTGCCTGCAATTTTGTAGTTCAAATCTCACCAGGCTCAAGGTTGACTCAGCCTTCCCTCCTTCTGAGGTGGATAAAAAGAGGCTGACTCTGATAACCACTTAGAGAGGGCTGTAAAGCACTATGAAGCGATATATAAGTCAGATGCTATGGCTATTTCTTTTGTGAACTCCATGCTTGACAGAACTGAAGCTCTTCCTGAGGTTATAGATTCTATCTTTTAGCAACTGAGTTCAACATCACCTTAACTTCCTTAAATTATTGCTGAGTGATCTACAGCTGTCCTTTGAATAGAGACAGGATCGCCCGCCATTTGCCCAGATGTTCAAAGAAGAAACGGGAAGAGAAAGGAGTTACTCACCATCCATTGTTCCTGCAAGGACATACAGTGCACAGATTTTTGGATTATCATAGTACCCCTGCGGAAAGCAACAGAGAGTAGAATTCTTTTATTACCCTGTGTTTCTTTGGAAGAGCCGGTTTTAGAATAGAATAGAATAGAATAGAATAGAATAGAATAGAATAGAATAGAATAGAATACTTTATTGGCCAAGTGTGATTGGACACACAAGGAATTTGTCTTGGTGTAAATACTCTCAGTATACATAAAGAAGGAACATTCGTTAAGAATCAAGAATCATCATGTACAACACTTAATGATAGTCATAGGGTATAATCAACATCAAATCATACTAGGAAACAGAGGATACAAGAAACAAAGTTACAGTCACAAGTGGGAGGGGATGGGTGATAAGGAGTGATAAGAAGATTAACAGTAATAGTAGTGTACACTTTGTAAACAGTTGGACAGTGTTGAGGGAATTATTTGTTTAGCAGTGATGGCTTTCGGGAAAAAACTGTTCTTGTGTCTAGTTGTTCTGGTGTGCAGTGCTCTATAGCGTCGTTTTGAGGGAAGGAGTTGAAACAGTTTATGTCCGGGATGTGAGGGGTCTGTAAATATTTTCACAGCCCTCTTTTTGACTCATGCAGTATACAGGTCCTCGATTGAAGGCAGGTGGGTGGTAATTGTTTTTTCTGCAGTCCTCATTACTCTCTGAAGTCTGTGTCTGTCCTGTTGGGTTGCAGAACCAAACCAGACAGTTATAGAGGTGCAGATGACAGACTCAACGATTCCTCTGTTAAACTGGATTAGGAGCTCCTTGGGCAGTTTGAGCTTTCTGAGTTGGTGCAGAAAGAACATTCTTTGTTGTGCTTTTTTGATGACGTTTTTGATTTTAGGTGTCCATTTTAGGTCATGTGATATAGTAGAACTTAGAAATTTGAACCTCTCTACTGTTGATACTGTGTTGTCTAATATTGTAAGAGGTGGTAGTATGGGAGGGTTTCTTCTAAAGTCTACCACCAATTCTACGGTTTTGAATGTGTTCAGTTCCAGAATGTTCCGGTTACACCACGAGGCAAGTTGTATAACCTCCTGTCTGTATGCAGATTCATCGTTGTCTCAAATGGGACCAATGACTGTTGTGTCATCAGCAAACTTCAGTATTTTAACAGATGGATCATTTGAGATGCAGTCATTGATATATAGGGAGAAGTGGAGATAGCACACAGCCTTGGAGGGCCCCTGTGCTGATTGTACAGATATCTGATGTGATTTCACCTAACTTCACCTGCTGCTTCCTGTCTGTTAGGAAGCTTATGATCCACTTACAAGTGTGTTCAGGTACTGCTAGTTGGTTTAGTTTACTTAGAAGAGTGTCTGGAATGATGGTATTGAATGCTGAACTGAAGTCTACAAAGAGGATCCTTGCATAGGTATTTGGAGATTCGAGGTGTTGTAGGATGTAGTGCAGAGCCATGTTAACAGCATCATCTGTTGATCTATTTGCTCGGTATGCAAACTGCATGGGATCTAACAGCGGATTCGTGATGGTTTTCAGGTGGGACAGCACTTTCAAAGATTTTCATAACTACAGATGTTAGAGCAACTGGTCTGTAGTCATTCAGTTCCTTGATGGAGGGCTTCTTTGGCACTGGGATGATGGTAGAACGTTTGAAGCAGGAAGGAACATAGCACATCTCTAGTGATCTATTGAAGATTCGAGTGAAGATGGGGGCCAATTACTCAGCAGAGACTTTTAAGCAAGAAGGAGTTATCTTGTCTGGCTCTGGTGCTTTTCCTGGCTTTTGTCTGTGTAATAGATCTTGCATTTCTTTTTCTGTGATCACCAGAGGTTGTGAGCCCAATGGATTGGAGCCAGTTGTAGGAGGCTTGTCTATTGTTGGTGTGTTTGAGATGTGTGTTGTGGAGATAGATGGCTGTGGTTTCTTTTCAAACCTGCAGTAGAACACATTCAGGTCATCTGCTAGTTGTTGATTTCCTTCTGCCTGGGAAGGAGGTTTGCTGAAGCCAGTGATTTTTTAAAGAGTTTTCCACATGTTTGCTAGTTCATTTGTTGAGAATTGGTTCTTTAACTTTTCAGAGTAGCTTCTTTTTGCTGCTCTGATCTCTCTTGTTAATATGTTTCTGGCCTGGTTGTATAGCATTCTGTTACCTTTTCTGTAAGCTTCCTCTTTGGAACGACATAGCTGCTTAAGTTTAGCTGTGAACCAAGGTTTATTGTTGCTATATATTTTCAGGTTCCTTGTTGGTACACATAAGTCTTCGCAGAAGCTAAGATATGATGTTATAGTATCTGTGAGCTCATCTAAGTCTGCAGAGGCATCTTCAAAAACATTCCAATCAGTGCAATCAAGGCAGGCCTGGAGTTTCAGCTTTGCCTCATCGACCAAGTCTTCACTGATTTAATTGTTGGTTTAATGGTTTTAAGTCTTTGTCTGTAGGCAGGAACAAGGTGAATCATGCAGTGGTCAGAGTGTCCCACAGCTGCTCGTGGTAAAGACCTATAAGCATCTTTTACTGTTGTGTAGCAGTGGTCTAAAGTATTTTTGCCTCTGGTGGGACAATTTACATGCTGGAAATATTTTGGGAGCTCTTTCCTTAAATTTGCTTGATTGAAATCTCCTAAAATGATGGGAAAGGAACCTGGGTGTTTGGCTTCAGCCTCCATAGTTTGATCAGCAAGAGTTTGTAACGCCTTGTTTATACAGGCTTGTGGAGGAACATACATAGCTATTAGGAGAAATGAGGAGAACTCACGTGGAGAGTAAAATGACTTGCAGTTGATGTGTAAAGACTCTTAAGTTTTCATCACAAAACTTATATATTATAGTTATATCCTGAGACCAACTGTTGTTGATATATAAACATAATCCTCCACCCTTTGTTTTACCTAATGCCTCTTCAATTCTGTCTGATCTAAATGTCTGAAATCCTGGGATGTATATGATGTTGTCCCCATGAATTTGTGGATTAAGCCAGGTTTCAGTAAAACAAAGAACAGCTGAATTATAAAAATCATAATTACATCTATTTAAGAGATGAATTTCATCCATCTTGTTAGCCAGTGAGCGTAAATTAGTCAGAAACATTGAAGGGAGAGGAGTTTTTCCCCCCCCTCTTCCTTAGTCTGTTTAAAATTCCGGCTCGTTTACCTCTTCTTCTCCTCTTCCGGTGTGATGGCTTCTTTGTTTTCCTTGTTGTAATCCATAGCATGAGGGAATTGGTTAGAATCTCCTCCGTGTTTGCAAAGACAGGTGGGGGTGGGGAATCAGAAAGCTGCTCCTTAAGGAAACATTGCCTAATTCTTAGCAGATGGTCTCGTGAGTATGAAATCCGTAGTGAATTGCAGATAATAATAAGGAATAAAAAAACCATTAGAGAGCATTTATGGCAGCTCTGTAGCAAAGTTCACAGCCCAGACTCTCAGGGGTTGTTACCAGCCCACACAGTTGTCCAGTTTACAATGCTACTGGAAGAAAGTGAATTGGGATTCCCAGCCAGCTGTCTTTTCAACATTTCTCTGTCCATTTTTCCATCTTCAGAAAGCATTCTACCAAGATGTGTAAATACAGATAGTCCTCAACTTATGACCACAATTGAGTCCAAAATTTATGATGATAGGTGAGAAATTTGTTAAGAGGGTTTGTTCCATTTTACGATTTTTCCCATCACATTTTGTTAAGTGAATCACTGCAGTTTTTAAATTAGTAACACAGTTGCTAAGTGAATCTGGTTTCCCATTGACTTTGCTTGTCAGAAGGTCACAAAACGACCTCGGGACACGCAACCGTTATAAATGCGAGTCAATTGCCAAGCAACTGAATATAAATCACGTGACCATGGAGGGTCCTAAGTACGAAAAAGGTCACTTTTTTCAGTGCCCTTGTAATTTCAAACAGACACCAAGTGAACGGTTGTAAGTTGAGGACTACATGTGCTCTTTCCTGCTCTAATGGTCCCTCCCTCTTGAGCTAAGACTTGCTCCTGACTGAAAGAGACATGGGGCCCCCTCGGCTTCTCTGCCTGCCCAGGTTGGAGACACGGCCGATCGCCTGAAGGGGAAAAGGGCTTTTTTTATTTTACCTTGACAAACTCAATGTTAAGCTTTCCTGTGAAGGTAGAAACTTCTCCCTGCACACTCAGCTTCCCCTTCTTGATGCTGATCGGAATAATCTCATCGTGAGCAGTGCTGTGTCCCACCCTGTCAAAGATGTCCAAGTCCTTCACCACCATGTGGCCGTTCAGACGCACATCAAAAACCTGTGAGTTGAAAAGAAGACAGAGTTGCTGTCACCCGTAGGGCAGGGGTGTCAAATGCGAGGCCCACGGGCTGAATCAGGTCCTTAGATCTGGTCTGCGGGGCTGCCCTGGAAACAGCAACGGACCGGCCGGTGGCGTCTGTGCCAGTGAAAATGGAGCTCGGTGGGCAGCACGTCCCCCCCCCCCCCCAAGCTCAGTTTTCACTGGCAGAGGGCTAGCAAAACAGAAAGAAAGAAAAACAAAGGGAGAAATGTTTCCCCTTTTGCATTTGAGCATGCAGGAGGGGACAGGAAAGGAGGAAGGGAAAGGGGAAAGAGGAAAAAAAAGAAGGGAAGATGGGAAGAGAGCAAGGGAGGAAAAATAAGGAAAGACAGGAAGGAAGGAAGGAAGGAAGGAAGGAAGGAAGGAAGGAAGGAAGGAAGGAAGGAAGGAAGGAAGGAAGGAAGGAAGGAAGGAAGGAAGGAAGGAAGGAAGGAAGGAAGGAAGATTATAACGAGAATGAGGGGGGTCTCAGGGAAGTCCTGCCTTAGCACTTGGCCACCACAGGTGCCCCCAACACGAGTGACGCCGAGCTGGCCACACCCACCATGGCCACACCCCCAGCCTTCAGAGGTCAAACACAACCCTGATGCAGCCCTCAATGAAATGGAGTTTGACACCCTTGACATGGGGAAACAGACCCCGGCCCGGCCCAGGTGAGTTTTCAAGTTGCTCAAAATTCTCTCTGTGAAGAATGGACTGGCCACCCACCCACCTACACTCCTTGATGAGGAAATCTTGCATAACTGTATAATCAGCCCACTGTGAGTTGCTTTCAATAAATGCTGCACAATGGAAATATTATTTAGTCATATTGTGCCTTGTTTTGAGAGGGTGCCAACATCCGGAGCTGCTAATTGGACAAAAAGGTATA
Organism: Bungarus multicinctus; assembly: GCA_023653725.1. Taxonomy (NCBI): domain Eukaryota; kingdom Metazoa; phylum Chordata; class Lepidosauria; order Squamata; family Elapidae; genus Bungarus; species Bungarus multicinctus. Next base: position 172,168,525 of record CM042836.1, read on the forward strand.
CCTTTTTATGGTAACATAAACGAGAGAAGTAAATTTAGATATATAGTCAAAGCTGAAGTTTAAGATCATTCCTCCTCCACAGCCCAAAAGTGGACACTCCACAGTCCAGGGGAAAACGTCAAGGATGGCCGCCCAATCCACGCCTCTTGGGATGCCTCCTCCAGCTCCAGCAACCTTTCCCTGATGCCTTTCAAGTGGCACTTTTGTTCATTCACAAAAAAGGCTGGCCTCCCAGGAGGGATTTTTTCCTCCTCCTCCTCACCTTCTGCTGTGACTGTGCAAAATAGACTTCAGCAAACTTCAGCACCAGGACATAGTCGCCCTCTTCTTTGATTGGGACCTCGTAGCCAAAGGTTTCCTCGTTGTAACGTTCCGTCTGGTAGAGAATTTGATCCTCAGGGTTGGAGCGCAAGATGGGCAATTTCATGCCATAATCGGAAGCTGCAGTTCCAAGAAACAAATAATTTTGTTAAGCATAAGGCATTTGGCCATGGGAAGGTGGCTCCAAACATTGAAGTGTTAGCTTCCCCTCCCCTCCCCTTCTTCTTCTCCCAGATCTTAAGGCATGGGTGTCCACAACCTTTTGGCTTGCCTGGGCCGCATTAAGTGTCTTGGACCGCATACAGTATGAACCATACAGTATAGTTAATGCATATAAATAATACACTTCCTTTTTAAACTTTTGATACAATCTCGTGGAGCCGCATTAACTAGCTCAGAATTCTCTGATCAAATCACACACACACACACACACACACACACAGAACTTCTGCAGGCTCAAACCAAGCCGGTCACACGTTATCCCCAGAGTTCTGCCAGTGATGTTGGCTCAGGATCTATTGGCCTATTTTCTGGTGACATGTGTGGCAGATCAAGACGGACTTCCTACTTTCGGTAGCTTAACAGGAACAGAGGAGCATTTTCTTCCCTCCTAAATTAAGCTGCTAAATCAGGAACTCTTTGACAAAACCAGGAAGCGACTGGTGGGGAGGGAGCTTCAAACTCTAGTGCAGTACTGGAAGCAAAGCCCTAGGCAGAACTCATCTTCAGTTGCATCCCTCTGTCCATGTTTGTGAGCTATCACTTCCGCCCAGGAATACAGTTGATGGATGTGGGGATGGTAACTAAGAAATAAAAAGCTTTCAGGGGCTGCTCAATATTGGGATCTCATTTCTGGAGAGAAACTGAGGCAGATGCACTTCTCTTGTTGCATCTTTTGGGTTGCAAAACTTAAGATCTTGATTTGGTGGTACAGGGAGTCCTTGAGTTACGACCAGTCACGTAGCAACTGTTCAAAGTTAGGATGGGCATCCCTAGAGCTCCTTACAACCCCGATTTGAAATTCTGACACACACACCCTGCAGCCATATGATGATATTCTGGGTTCTCAGCCACCCACCCATCCGGCATGGACAGCTGTCTGGAGTCACTGCATGGTCATGTCACTGCAATTCAGTCTTTTTGCTGAAACCCAGCTTTATTCCTGGTTTCCAGCAAACAAAGTCCATTGCAGACAATGGATTTGCTTAATGTCCTCAGGGTTTGCTTAATGACTGCAATGATTCTCTTAATGACTGCCGCAAAAAGGATCATAAAATCGGGCATAGTCACACAGTGACCCACTAATGATTGGCATGACTTATGACTGTAATTCCTAAGGTCGTAAGTAAAGTACTACCTGTTTATTAGTAACAGACTACTATATATTTTCAAACCACTTTGATGCTGTAATTCTCTTCATTGGATTATTATCATTTTAAGAGTTTATGTGATGTTTTCTTATGGTTTATGCATTCCATGGTTTAAATTCCAAGAGGAGAACTTCTCAAGAGTTCTTTGACAGATGGGCAAAACAGATCTGCAAGGAAGTCATGCCATTTTACACAGCTGATTTCTGATGTGTCCTTGGGGGTAGTAGCTCTCCTCCCTCTTTTGTTCTGCACATGGGAGGAAGGGAGGAGAAAGGAGCCACAAAATAACAAAAGGAACTTGGGCCACCCATAGTCCAGAAGAAAATGCTTGAAGAACTAATATTAGGCTCTGTAAAGGTTATGACTTGATGTCAAAATGTCTAACCTCAGCCTTATTATAGCCAAGCAGAAGCCTTCGTTCAGCTGTTTTTGGCATAAAAAATCCCTGTAATTCCTGCGAGAAATGCTAAGTACATTCAGTATCTCAATGACAGAAGCTGTTGCTCCTTTCCATGGACTTCTGCCAAAGGCAATTCATTCCACATATGCCCCCATTTGGGAGGCTTAGCTCTCCTCCCCGCAAGAGCCCAGAGTAAAGTCATGGCAAAATTCGGGCAGCCTGAAAGCAAAAGTTGAGACCCTGTGTGTAAACTCTTAAGCACGCCCGCCCTTTCCAGAAACAGGGCTTTTGCCATGTAAGTACAGAGGAGTTTCCTTCCATGTTCAACTTGGAAAAATAATCTGCAATTCAGCCATTCAAAGTTTAGAAACACAACAAGAGGTTTTTTCCCCCTAATAAATGAAACTTAGCTGAGAGGAAAACCTGAGAAATCACAAGCCACAAACCAGCCAGAAGCCCTGAAGCTAAAAACTTTCTCAAAACGGAAAACCCCAGAACTCCTCCTGCTCTTCTTACAGGCAGCAAAGCCAAGGGTGAAAGAATCTGCACCAAGAGGAGGCACAAAACTTTCTCCTTCTTCTTTCAGAAGAAAATATGGATTATCTTGAAGACCACAAGTGAAAATGGACTCTGCCAAAACAGCCTTTCTATCACTGGACTACATATATGTTTTTATTGCATTTATACTCTTCTCAAAATATTGTGGTGGACAAAAGGGAGTTAGATTTGTGTTTTGCTGCATTAACCACACAGATGTCTGAAACTATGTACTGTGACTTGCAACTAATTGAAGTTACAATGACACTGAAAAAAGTGACTTACAACTGGTCCTTGCGCTTATGATCATTGCAGCATCTCTATGGTCGCAAAATTCAGACACTTGGTGACTGGCATGTATTTACAGTGGTTGCAATGTCCCAGGGCCACGGGACTGTCGGCTGTGACTTTTGCAGCTAGCAAAGTCAGGAGGAAAGCTAGATTCACTTAACAGGTGCAGTGATTTGCATAACCAGGACAAAAAAAGAAAGATTGGAACTAACTTAACTACCTTCCTGTTTAGCAATACTGGTCCCAATTGTGGCTATAAGCCGAGGACTGGCTGCATGGTTAGGTCATGGGGGTGTTGTTTGGAGAGGCACTGTCAGAGCTTCCATCATACGCTTGAACTTTGCGTTCACTACCTGTCAGCCTGCCCTGAACTGGGAAGGGGGGAGCCAAATGGGAGGGAGGAAGGCTACAGACTCATCATACCTTCCAGAGACACCATCTCAAGGTCTAAGCCTGGGAATGGAATGCAATGGCTCACCAAACAGCGCGCCATGGAAGTGACTTTCCCCAAAACAATTATTTTCAAATATAATTGAACAATAGCCCCAAAGGTGCTTTTTCAAGAAGCAACTGGACTTTCTGTTTTTTCTTTGAAGACGTTTGCTTCTCATCCAAGAGCTGAAGAAGTCCAGTTGCCTCTTGAAAAAGCACCTTTGGGCAACCATGACGACTGAGACTCTCCATAGAAATTGGACAATAGGGACCAGGGGAGGCGAGGAGCTGGATGGGGGACATTAACTGGGAAATTTTAGCCCGTGAAATTCAGTTCTGGCTTTGTAATCAATCCACTTGGCTTCAAGTAAAAGTATACCTTTCACTATAAATGGAGTCAAGGGTCTTTCTTAAATAAAGGACCAAATCGGGGTAGGTCTGACAGGCACTACGTGTAGGAAAACTTGTTCCAATTTACCTGTAGAGCCTAGATACACTTGATTAGGGCAAATGTGCTAGCCAACTTGGAAGTCCTTCAAATTCAGGGAAAGAAAACTTCCCCCCAAGGCCCTAAGAAGAGAAGTTATTCAGGACTGAAGTCAGTGCATTCCTGCCTGGTTCTAGCTTCATCTACCAAGCACAAGCAACACAATACCAGACTGCAATCGAGGTGCAAATGGCTGATGAGCATCTTTATTTTAAGTATGGCTAGAGGACTTTCATGTGATTACAATATCAGTTGATAACAGAGCCTTTCCAATTAGCCACGAAGCAAATCTCTCTTTTGATCTCCAAAGCTACTCTTCCTTCTCAAGCACATATAGGAGAATATCTCTTCAAAAACAATGCAGCTTTTTATGAGACGTGGGTATGTCAGCCAAAAGCAACAGCTGGTTTATATTTATATTTAAGCATCGATTATTAGAAGATTGACAGCTTTAGCACTCATCACTGAAGATTCACTCACCCACAGTAGAGTGTGCAACATTCTCTAATCAAGAATTGCAAAACTGGATCTGAAGAATAGATAATAAGTAGGAGTTAAGCTTTAAGAACCCCACCTGGACCTTCCTTGAGCCAAAAATTCTCAATACTGCAGCATGCTACAGATTAAAACAAAGTGTGTTGCAAGCTTAAACTTCCCAGTAGGAGAAATGGTTATTCTACTCATTTGGCGGGTTCAGTGCTGGGATCCTCCTATGGACCTGGGGGTCCCAGAGTCTGCCTGGCTTTTGCAAGGAGAGGAATTGCAGGTTCTCCGCGCGCTTGCCAAAGACTCAGAAAAATCTGCCTAGAGAAATATTTGCAAAAGAACTGGCTCTAGGAATATCGGGAAGGAGGCAATCCTCCAATGTGTGAATCTGAATGCCTACATCTCTACTGACAATGCAGAAAGACATCAAAACAAGGATGAAATCTTAAATTATCACTATCACACAAATGACTGTTATATGATAATGCACCACAAACAGTTGTTATTGAATTATATATTTTTTTATTTTTTTTTCTTTTTGTAATAAAATTCAATAAAGTTTTCTTTAAAAAAACAAACAAGGATGAAATCTAATGGAGGAGGAAACTGATGTAAATTGTTATGAAGTAATAAAATCTACCTCTATGGTTGAAAATGACATCTTCATGCAGTAGCCAACACATTAAAACAATTCATAGCACCATAAAGATTAAACAACTTTTGTTGATTTGTGGATTTGAATTGTAGAGTTCCTAAGATAAGACCTACGCTTACTTTTAAAACAAGGGAAGGGAAAACACGCTCACCAGTGAGCAGGTTGCAGGGCATGGGAAGCAACCGTCCCTCTCCCCTCCTCTGACTTGCTCAGGCCCCCCTTGGAATCCTGTGCCCAATTCTGGCCCCACCATCCAAGCAGGACGTTGGCAAACTGCAGTGCGTTCAGAGGACGGCTATCAAGGCAGGGAAGGCCCTGGAAGCCAAATCTGGCCAAGACTGGATGAAGGAAGGGGGTATATTTAGCGTGCAGCACAGAAGGCTGCGGAGAGCTACGATGGCCCTCTTCAGAGGTCTAAGGCCAGAACCAACAGACCGAAACTACAAGGAAACCAATCCGGGTTAGATGGGGTGGTAAAAAAGGCAACAGAAGAAGAAGCTGCCTCATGAAATGGCGTATTCCCTTCCGTGAAAGGTGTTCAAACCGAGGCTGCATTGCATCTGTCCCAAAAGCAGTAGCAGATCCTCCACCATACAGGATTTAAACTAGAGATCTATGATTCTGGGGAGGAAGTTAGAAAAGAAAGAATTTAAGATGCAAAGACTCAACACAGAAAACACACCCTTGTGTTCAGAACACAGGATAATTTATTCCAGAAAAAATGAATATAGAAAATATTAATGACTGTGAAATACACACACACACACAGACACACATAACCGTCCCATTCAATCATCTAGCAAAGAAAAACTCCTGGCTATTGGAGTTCTTGCCAAGAGTGTACTTTACTGAAGCTTAAGTGGTTACAGAAATAGCAAAGCTGAATCTGAGATTTTCCTGTGCAAACATTGCAAAGTAAATGTCCCCCACCCCCCACCCCACTCCACTGTTCCCCAGTTAGCTGCAAATATCCAACCAGGTGCTTGTATATTGTTCAGGAAACAGGTTCTCCGTTCCCAGATCTGCATACAGATAGTTGATCTTGGCTGGCTGAAGCTTTTCACAAGACTCAGCTGGGCTTCCATTCCAATCTTTCTCTCTGTTGTTATTGTCAGCTCATAAAGCTTGGATAGGAGATACAGCCATGACACACACACACACACACACACACACATAAAATAGAATATATGGCCACCAACTCCCACAGAGTGACATTAAAAGTTAACAGTATAAAAATCCAACCCACTCCGTTATTACATATTATTTTAGATTTAGAGTATAATAGACACAATCAACAGATGGTCAGAATACAATTGCAAAGGCTTCTTCCTCTCCCAACTAAATAGTGCTTTGAAATAGGTTGAGAAGACTGTTTTGATTTACAGTTTAAATACATTTTCCTGTAAATAATGTAATATATATGGGAAAGACCAATCCCATCTCAGCACCAAGTCATTATTTCTGACTTTTAAATTGGAATCCAATGCAGAATGCCCACCCCAAATCCCTACTTGGTGTATGTCTGTGCGTAGCTCGAAGCCTTTGCCTGGCCTTCCTCTCCAGAAAAGCTCAGCAGAAAAGCCTTGGCAAGCCCCACAGTTAACACTGGCTGTCTCCAGCTCAGGAGTAACTGAGAGAGAAATGGACCTGAACAGCCCCAAAGCCGCCTCTTTATTGGGACAGAGATGGCACTGCCACAAGCAGCCTTCCCACCTGGTGGCATTTGAGGAAAGGCGGCCCACCCTTGACCTAAGCACAGCCCCTCCTGGGCAACAGAGAGCCTAGCCAGGGTAGTTTGCACAGACGTTACACAACAGTGCTGAAGAGCTGCCATCCTCTCCCCAATTTTATTTCTCTCTTTTATACTCTAGATTACGAACCAGAGAAAAGTAGCATAGAAACACAGGAAACAAAGCAACCAAAAATTCCCTTTTCTCACAGCTAGGATCCCAGAAAACTCACTGGACTTCCACACCTTAATGCTAAAAATGAGGCAGAGAGTGGGAAGCAGGCCAAGGGCCTGCACAGAGCTGGGGAAAAGCCATATTCACTTGGGAAGAGGCAACTGGGACATATCCATGCCCCAATATACAACCAGATCTTCTCCTACACTCTCTCTTTGCAAAAGCCAAACTCCTTGAGGGTTTGATTGAGAAAAGACACAGACTGCACACGTGCACAGTCCAACTGCCTGCGGCCGCAAGATAACAGAATATTGCAGCAAGCTTAAGCCTGAAATACTTTTTATAGACTTGTGGCAAAGTCCAAATTTTGCAAGCTAAAGTTTCCCAACCTGATAACTTTCAAATGTGCTGATACCTTAGATTACAGCTAACATGGAGAAGACAACAGTGCTGATGATACAACAGTGATTGGTCTCATTCGGGACAACGATGAATCTGCATACAGACAGGAGGTTATACAACTTGCCTTGTGGTGTAACCGGAACAATCTGGAACTGAACACACTCAAAACCGTAGAAATGGTGGTAGACTTTAGAAGAAACCTTCCTATACTACCACCTCTTACAATACTAGACAACACAGTATCAACAGTAGAGACCTTCAAATTTCTGGGTTCTACTGTATCACATGACCTAAAATGGATACCTAACATTAAAGATGTCATCAAAAATGCACAACCAAGAATGTTCTTTCTGCGCCAACTCAGGAAGCTCAAACTGCCCAAGGAGCCACTGATCCAGTTCTACAGAGGAATGATTGATTCTGCTATCATCTGCAGCTCTAGCACTGTCTGGTTTGGCTCTGCAACCCAACAGATTTGAGAGGATAATTAGGACTGCAGAAAAAACAATTACTACCCACCTGCCTTCAATCTAGGACCTGTATACTGCACGACTCAAAAAGAGGGCTGTGAAAGTACTGACAGACCCCTCACATCTTGGACATAAACTGTTTCAACTCCTTCCTTCAAAACGACACTATAGAGCACTGCACACCAGAACAACTAAACACAAGGAGAGTTTTTTCCCGAAAGCCATCACTCTGCTAAACAAATAATTCCCTCAACACTGTTCAACTATTTAGAAAGTCTGCACCACTATTACTGCTAATCTTCTCATCACTCCTTATCACCCATATCCTCCCACTTGTGATTATAGGACTGTAACTTTGTCCCTTATATCCTTACAATTTATATTGACTGTTTCCTAGTATGATTTGATTGTTGATTGTACCCTATGACTATCATTAAGTGTTATACGTTATGATTCTTGATTCTTAACGAATGTATCTTTTCCTTATGTATACTGAGAGTATTTACACCAAGACAAATTCCTTGTGTGTCCAATCACACTTGGCCAATAAAGCAGTCTATTCTATTCTGTTCTACAATCTAAATACTTTGTGTAAGAGCTGAAACATCAGAAGAATCTTTGTTTTGACATTAAAAGGCAATTTGGAAATGTGATGGCAACACAGAAAATGTGAGAAATGGAGGTTTGTTTTAATATCTCTCGCATATTGATTTTGAATGAGAAATCTGGAATTTTCTTAGTGTGATTAAGTATGATGATAGCTCAGTTACATGGTCAGAATATGTCTGCAGCACCATCACGAGGAGGGTAGGCAAGATCAGGGAATCAAAATGTTAAAGGCGCCTAAGACCATCAAATCCAAATTCAGGACAGGAATCCAAATTAATGTATCTCAAAAAATTAATACATCCAGAGAAAGGAAGCCCACTGTATTCATGAGAACTTTTTTCTAAAATAATTCTTCAATATTCTTCCTATAGTTTAAATACATTATTTCATGTCCCAGACCCTGATAAGACAACATTGTGATCATTCTTTAGTTTATCCCAGTCAAGTCAGTTTGGTCTAATGGTGAAGGCTTCAGGCTATAAAGCAGGGGACCGTGAGTTTAAGTCCCGCCTTAGCCATGACAGCCAACTGGGTGATTCAGTACCTCTCTCTCAGCCCAACCTATCTCACAGGTGGAATAGGGGAGGAAGGAATGTTGGATATATTTGCCACCTTGAGTTGTTTGTAAAAATATTAAAGGCAGGATACCAACCAACCAATATGACATGATTACAGGTAGTTGAAGAGGCTCCACTTTTAGTCTTCCCTTCTGAAAGTTAATCCTCCAAATTCCTTCCATCTTTCATCATGGGAACTATTTGTTTATTTTCAGACTATTTCTCTAATGTAACATGATAGTTTTAAATTTTGTTTTTACCTTTTAGGATGTCCACTATCCCTAATTATGTCTGTCAACTGCAAATCTGTTAAGCATTTGTCTTCTCTTTGCAAATAGTTAATAAACGGTAGTTTTTACAAACTACAGAACTCAGGGGCTGAAACTTCTGACAGCTCATTCCACTGAAAGAATCTTCGGCTTATGCAGCAAAATCATGTTCCATATCTGTAAATTTCCCCAGAAGACAAGAGGCATCACTGAAGATTATGATCGGTTTGCAAAACCACACAATTTACTCATCAAGCCTTCTTCCCCTAGCAGTGAAAGTACTACTGGCCATGTGCAAGCAGGAACTGTGTCAAAGTGCTGTCTCCTTCCAATGTAACCCTCTAAGAATTCTGTCAAGCTGTTTAACGATTAACAGGCCTGGAAATAAGACTGAGAAAGAAGCTGAGAGAGTTGAGCTAAACTTAGGCAGAAAACTATTGGAACCACTGGAGCACAAAATGATGAAACTGTCAAGCAACTTTGCAGTGGCATAACATTTTCCACTTTCCACCAGCCCAGTTCTGGGACACTAAAAAACAGCACAGTGCAGAAGGAAAAAAGACCCCCAAGCAATGTAGAAAGAACAGGAAGCAAAAATTATTGCAGCATTTTATAAGACAAGGAGGTAGAGAAGCAGCAGCTTCTGGTTTACTCAAACCACAAACAGTTCCTTAAAGAGGCATCTGGAATTGATGCGGTTATTTCTTTGAGCAGACACCACAGCTATCTCCATCAGAGCTACACGTATGATAGGCTGTCTCCCCTCCCCATCCAATGTGAATCAAAAGGAGAACAGGCCATATGCTCAAGTTTCTCACATTTGCAGTTTATCATTCATACAAGGAAAGATTATATATGACTTGTCAAAAGAATTCAGAAACTCTGATTTGTCACTGAAGCCACAAGATGCAGCCCCAATAAGCCAATACGGAGAGGGAGAGAAGGGGAACAAGAGAGATGACAAGGAGAACTGTAGAAACCAAGTTGCTGGGGCATGGTGAAAAAAAGAGAAGCAGATCAGGGAGGGCACCTCTGAAGAAAGAGAACAGGCCACTGCAGTGAGAAGAAGGGGAAGCGGAGCAAGATCAGAACGGCTGGTCTATCCCTCACCTTCCCTTCTGTATCCGAGAATCTTTCGCGGCTTAAATTTCTGCTTGCATGCAGAGGATGCATTGGAATTCGCAGCATGACAGAAGCGTTGTGCAAGATCAAGCCATGATTTCCCCAGAGCAGAAACAGGGATAGGAAGGGCAGAATCCACAAAAGGAGGAAAGAGGGAGCTCCACTAGGCATAGGAGTTGTGGTCCAACACATCTGGAAGCCCCCAAAGCCAGGAATGGGTGTTCTGGGTAATGAGTTCTGCATTACTCTTGGCCAAGAACATCTACATGGTGCCTTGGACTCAAAGTCTGCGCATGTGGGCGATCAGTGCTCTTTCTACCCTCTTTCACACCAGTATCTGCACAGCCTCCAGAGCTCAGTCTGCAGTCAGGACGAAGGGCTAATCCTGCACGGAGTTTCTCTGGAAGGGAGCCCACCGAAAAACTGGCCTCAGTACCAAGACGGCAGCCTTTGTCCAGGGGCGCAGAGCCAGGTGTCCTCTGTCTGGAGAAGTGAAGGGCCCAACCCCAGTGGTGGCAGCTGCCACTGTGCCACGACGTGGAAGGCGACCTCTGCACCGCCCCTTCCCCCACAGCTTGGTGGAAAGCAGGACGGCAGCTCCCTGATGAGCCCTGGCCGACACAGATCCCCTCCCGGTCCCCCTCAATGGACAAGCAGCGCTGTCGAGCCCAGAGCCCGACCCTCTTCCTATTGCTGGGGGGCCCGGCAGATGCCAAGAGCCCCGCTGGGGGGCACGTTCTTCTCTCCTCCAGCCTCTGCAGCCTCACGCGAAGAAGGCCGCATCGCAGGAGGCCCAGGTAGGCTGCCTCCACCCATGGCAACTCCATCGCACCTAATGTCAACCGAGCAGCCAGCCCGGCGGGTCTCCTCGCCCTACGCCAATCCCCCCACCTCAGATACCCAGCGCCCCCCACCCCAAGTGGACAAGCCCCCCCACCTTCCCCCCTCAGGTGCACAAGCCTCCCCAAGTCTCCTCAGGTGCGGGCGCCCCGCGCGTGGAGGCTCCCCCAGGGGCTCGGGGCCTCCGCCAGGCTCGGGGTCTCCGGCGGGGAGGCGAGCTCACCTCTTCCCACCCGTCCCTCGAGGGGGTCCTTCCGGAAGTGGATGCCGTGGACGTCCACATGGGCCTCCCCGCCCGCGTTGACGGCCCAGACCACGTTCTCGGCCAGGCTGGCCCCAGCCACGCTGCCAGGCGGCGGCTGCAGAGCCAGCAGCGCCAGCAGCGCCGCGGCCAAGAGCGAGGCGAAGCGGAGCTCTGGGCGCTCGGCCGCGGCCACCATCTCCGGCTCCTTTCGCGCTGCCGCCTCAGCTCGGCAACGGCTCCGCCCCGCCGCCACCGTTGCCGCTGCCGCTCTCGCACATGCCTCCCGCCGCCTCAGCCGCAAGGGGGCATCCCACCGTGCTGGCCGTGCCGGCTACCCTGACGCCGGCCAATCGCGGCGCTGCTTCGCGGGGTCGCGCCGCCTCGTTGGCTGCCGGAATCCCGCGATTTGCATATCGGCACGGCCGCCGGCCCATAGGTGCGCAGCAAGGGGATGGCAGCAAGGTACGTTGAGAGCGCAAGTGGACGTAGCCGATTGGTGGACTCTTTCGCCTATTGGCGACGCTTCCCGCCTTTCTGGGGGCAGAGCGTGGCTGTGGACCGTTCCACGGCGACCTGATGGGGGTGCAACTATTCGCTTCTCCCTGGGCAGCCTCTGTTTCTCCGCGGCTCATTAACACAGAGAGAGGGGAAACGAAGGAATTGCGATGTCTTTGTTTTTCCCGGCAAAAACCTCCGGGTTATCCCCCGATCTAGTGGTACAGCCCAAAGCAGGCCGTCCAATTAGAAAGCTACAGCGCGGCTCCTGAGCGCGGTGGATTGTGGAGCCGTGCTGGCAGGAAATCGGAAGTGGATGCCTGGGTGCTAAGAGGCCTGCAGTTGTCATGGCAGCGCACGCCTGTCCTCGAGTAGCGGCCTCTTCGTGGGAATGGCGCTGCCGAATCTACCCGCGTTAACGTGGCATGCAAGCGAAGCATGTGACGATGTAGCGGCTGTTTAGCCCACCTGGATTTATTCGCAAGCATTGCTATGAAATCTTAAAAAAACGTCGTTGGTGTTTCTTTAAAATAATTATAATTTAATGTTCAAAGCAATGTTTTTTCTGACTTGGCATCTTTAGAATGTGGGGTCGTCGACGTTTTGGTGTGGTAATAGGTTTATTGTTCATTGTGTGTACTTTGCCTAGAAATACAAGCGTAATAAACAGAACCACTATTACTGCTGACCCCTGCGCATGTGCAGAGTGCACTTTCTTCAGCTCCCACTTGCTGGCCTTTGACTCCCCGCTTTTTCTGCGTCTGGACTTCAGCGTCTGCGGCTCACCGGCAGCAGCCCGGGGGCCTTGGAGGAATTCAGCCCTGGTGCTTGAAGGGTGCTTAAAGACCATCTATTCGGGCCCATCGGATTGGATTCCAAACTGAAGCATCCCCGAGGGACGGAGCCCTTGGCTTAGGCGTCAAGCTGCTCTTGCTTATTGGAGCAATTCCATTTCGATCAGGGCCCCTGTGCAGCATCCTTCAAACCAGGGGTCTCCAACCTTGGCCGCTTTAAGACTTGGGGACTTCAAGTCCCAGGCTTCCTCAGCCAGCTTTGAAGTTGAAGTCCACATAAATTTTAGAAGAAGGTTGCCAGGCTGTGCTCAGAACTTCAAGGAGGATTTCACCAAAGCAGAACAGTGCATAATGCTTACTTTCTGTGGTTCAAAAATTGCACTTTGGATGAGGAGGCCGCAGCCCCAAATTGCATCTGACTTTCTTTCACAGCCACATCACATGGCTGGCACAAACTCAAGAGTGCTGCTTACCATTCCAAAGTCCTTTTCCTGTAGGCTGTTATCAAGCCAAGGCTCTCCCATCCCATAATTATGAGTTTACTGCTTCCTCTTTAAAGATTGTTGTCTTTGCTAACATTTATTGTTTCCAGTCTAGATCTCTCTTCTATCCTTTCTGTTGTCTTCAAAAGCCGGACTCTCCAAACTTGGCAACTTTTGAGATGTGTGGGCTTTAACGCCCAGAATTCCTCAGCCAGCCATGGGATCTGGAGTCTAAAAGTCTTAAAAGTTAGCCAAGTTTGGGGACCCCTCTTAAAGTATATGTTTACCCATTGATCTACATTTTTTATCAACATTCCTTCTTTCTTCTTCTTCAAATCATTGGATTGTTGGCTCTTTCACTGGACTCTGTAGCATTCCATTTGCTACTTCCTTCCTTCTTCACCACTTGGAGTATTCATCTCAAATGACCTGAGTGCTAGAGTCCACTGTAACTACATAGTCAAAAAGGCGCTAAGAGTTGTTAACCTAATCTTACGTAGCTTTTTCTCTGGTAATATTACACTAATAACTAGAGCATACAAAACATTTGCTAGACCAATACTCGAATACAGCTCATCAGTCTGGAACCTACTTTACGTATCTGATATTAACACAGTTGAGAAAGTCCAGAAATATTTTACAAGAAGAGTTCTTCACTCCTCTACTCATTGCAGAACACCTTATGCCACCAGACTCAAAATTCTAGACCTAGAAAACCATGAACTACGCCACCTTCAGTCTGATCTAAGTATAGTATATAAAATCATACATTGCAATGTCCTACCTGTCAATGAATACTTCAGCTTCAACCATAACAAGAGCAAACAATAGATACAAACTCAAGGTTAATCGCACCAAACTTGATTGCAGGAAATACAACTTCAGTAACAGAGTGGTCAATGTCTGGAATACTCTACCTGACTCTGGTTTCTTCCCCAAACCCAAAAACTTTAACCTTAGACTGTCTACTATTGATCTCACCCCTTTCCTAAGAGGTCTGTAGGGGGCGTGCATAAGCGCACCAACGTGCCTACAGTCCCTGTTCTATTGTTTCTTTTATATTTTATTTTTCTTATATGTATCCATGTATTCATAACTATGTTATACTTATACCTATTATCTTGTAAGCAATTGACAAATAAATAAATAAATTGCCCTGGATAGCAAGTGTTGGAAGTTAAAACCCACCCCACTGTGGTAGCTACTGAGATCCTCTGGATGGCGCTAGATGCTAGCAGCAGACTGCGCATTTGGCTAAGGGGGCCTCTTTTTACTGCATGATCTCATCCTCTAATTAACCTAATCTTACGTAGCTTTTTCTCTGGTAATATTACACTAATAACTAGAGCATACAAAAGGCTGGAAAGTCCCTAACTTTTCACACATATAGGTGATCTCATTTACTAACATCTAGGTTTAAGCATTGGTTGGGAGGTTGTACCAATGTAGATGGAAGCTTTCACCCATGTGGCATCTACTCTCCAATCCAAATACTGTATCTCTGTTACTCTTCTTTGCTTGTAAAAATAGTATAAAAATAATAAACACCACGTATGTGGTCAGACATCTTTGGACCCTGCAATGACTAGTTATTGAGCTCCCACACCTCTCTCCTAGAAAAATGAAATATTTTAAGATATATTAAAAAGGCACAATACTTCCCCTAAAAGAGAAGGAGAAACTCAGGCAGAAACGCAGCCCCCCTCCCAACTCTTTTGCACCTATTGCAACAGAGGAAAGCATTGCTTCCTTTCCATTTTCTGTTCCTGCTGGCTCTGTTGGATTCAGTCCATTCTCACTCTTTCATGGTTTCTTCAAATAGAAGCAGCTTCCAAGTACTTCCAAGGACACCTCAGACAGCTTCAGCAAGGCTCTCCAAAGATGTGATGACTCTCTTTAAGCGAGGGCTCCCCCTCAGTTCTCTTTCAGGAGACCTCAACAACTTGGCCAAAACTGAGGCAGGTCTTTGGTCTTTGGCAAGTTTTCTTCAGAGACATCTCTTTGGCATTTAAACAGTGAATGTCTCTTCCAGAGGTGGAATTCAGCAGGTTCTGACCAGTTTTGGAGAACCGGTAGCGGAAATTTTGAGTAGTTTGGAGAACCGGCCAATACCACCTCTGACTGGAGATTTTACAGTATCCTTCCCCTGCCACACCCACAGAACCAGTAGTAAAAGAATTTGAATCCCATCACTGGTCTCTTCCAACTCTGTTATTCTGGGGTGTTGGTTTCTTATTTCTGTAGCATCTAAAAACTGAGTGTCCCATTAAAGAAAAGAATATAAGCACCTTTGTTTCCACATGGAGACTGCTTCTGAACTTTGTGCTTGAGATGGAAAAGAATGAAATTTTGATTTTAGGTTTTACCAATTAGATTGATAGATCCTTATAGAAATAGCTAGTTCATACTACTATGAAAAAAGTTGTGTTTTGATGTTAATGCTTTATTTTACTGCAACAGAGGGAGTCAACACTTCTTTTCCCAATTCTTCCTCACTTATCTTTCCCCCATCTTTCCCTTCACTGCTTTCCTATTTACTTTTGTATTTTGTATCTTATAACTCAATAAAATGTTATAACGCTGATAAAAGGCGAGTGCCCCAGTTGAGCAGTCAGATGTATTCATGAAGGCACTAGGGGGAGCTGTTCGCCTATGAGAATTGTGCTCGGAATTCCTCCCATTGTAGATTTTAAACCTGCCTCATCATCCGATTACGGAAGCTGAAGGGACTAGGGGCAAACCACTACTAGGTACCTAGCCCCAACCCAATGCTTTGAGCAAGGACTGCAAATTTGGACAGTGGTATAATAGATCCTCCTGAGATAGAAGATCTACCGTATCCTCTCCTTCCACCGAAGGAGAGCCTCCAAATCTTCTGCCCAAGAGATCTTCCTCTTGGGAAGTTTGCTGACATGCAGGCAGCTTCTGTCTCCTCTCTCTCTCTCTAGTTTGGAGCAGCAGAACAAGTTTGTTCCAACCTCTGCAGAATGGCATTTCCTGAAGACTATGTCTCTCCTTATTTTCTGCAATCTAAGGAGTTGTTTTTTTTCTAACTGAACAACCATTTCACTGGGATGGTATCAAATTCCTGCCAAGGAGGAGATCTCTAAGGTCCTTTCGTCCCATGAAATTATGTTCTAAATTTATTCAGCTTTTTTCAAGAGGACTTGATTTACATACTCTGCTCGCCTTGTTTTCTTCAGGGCACAATATAGCCTAGAGCGAGATCTGGACAGAGTCCAGAGGCAGTGTGGCCAGTGTAAATATTGGAAAACAATTCTGATGATCTTCAACATAGCCGTGAAGGCTGGAAACCACGGTAGTACGACCCATCTACAAAGCACCAGGAAGGAAAGGAAGGCCAGGCTACCCCACAGGCTTCACTATGGTTGCAGAGGGAGACAAAAAAGCATAGAATCCTAGCGCTGGAAAAGATCTTGGTGGTCTTCTAATCCAGCGCCCTGACCAGTCTCTGAATTCAGCTCCCAGCTCTGCCAATCCCTTCCTGATGGACAGGCAGCACATCAAATCATGCAATACTCTTTAAAAAAAATATCTGTGCCAACTTAAATTCAATCCATTATTTACCAGAGGTTTGGACTTGGGAAATATTAGAGTGGACCAAATTAGATTATATTAGAGCCAAACTGTAACCAAAAAGGCATTAAAGTTGTTAATCTAATCCTACGTAGCTTCTTCTCTGGTAATATCACACTACTAACTAGAACATGCAAAACATTTGTTAGACCAATATTCGAATACAGCTCATCAGTCTGGAACCCACATTACGTATCTGATATTAACACAGTTGAGAAAGTCCAGAAATATTTCACAAGAAGAGTTCTCCACTCCTCTACTCATTGCAGAACACCTTATGCCACCAGACTCGAAATTCTAGACCTAGAAAACCTAGAACTACGCCGCCTTCGGTCTGATCTAAGTATAGTATATAAAATCATACATTGCAATGTCCTATCTGTCAATTAATACTTCAGCTTCAACCATAACAACACAAGAGCAAACATTAGATACAAACTCAAGGTTAATTGCACCAAACATGATTGCAGGAAATACAACTTCAGCAACAGAGTGGTCAATGTCTGGAATACTCTACCTGACAAATTAGATTATATTAGAGTCAAACTGTAATTACATAGCCATAAAGGCATTAAGAGTTGTTAATCTAATCCTACGTAGCTTCTTCTCTGGTAATAACCCCAAAAACTAACCTTAGACTGTCTACTATTGACCTCATCCCCTTCCTCAGAGGCCTGTAGAGGGCATGCATAAGTGCACCAATCGTGCCTACCGTCCCTGTCCTATTGTTTCTTTTTATTTTTCTTATAAGTATCTATCTCATGTATTCAAAACTATATTCTTATACCTGTATCTTGCAAAATGATTGACAAATCAAATAAATTCTAAATACTAAAATATAATTTGAATGCTCTGATTGCTCTTTTTTTAAAAAAAATCTCTCAAAAATCAAGGAGAAAGGTTATGACTAACAGTGTTTCTGTATCAAAATCCTTTTAATTCCACTTCTCAGACATTATGGGATATTATGAGGACGTAGTATTTAAATTGAGGGAACTGTCAGCCAGGCACCATCTGCTGTTAGTCAAGCGTGTTGCCCCATCCTGATTCATCCTGAAATCTTTTCTCCTTTCGCCTCTTTCAAAAAAGGAAACATATTTTCTCTTATAAAGCACTGTACAATTTTGTGTTTTGGCCCTTTCTTAAGGCAAGAAGCTGAAGTTTGGAGCTGAGTGGCCTGAATACAGCCACTCCACACCCCAGAAAGGAAGAACACCCAAGTCACATCGATGAAATATTGAGAAAACGAGAAGAAATTGTTTTTGCAAAATGCCAGTAATGGTGTCATCTGCTGGGAGGGTGAAATCATGGCAGCCCTTTGTCAGGTCCACCCTTCATCTGGAAGGACCCTCGATCTCAACAGGTTCCTTGCCGGGTGATTTTCCTCTTGCAGAGAATTGAACCCTTTGCATTCTACAGAAACTGCCTCTTCAGACTGGCAGGACTACCGTTCTCAGCTCCTCGTTCTGCAACAGGGACACTGTGCTTGCCTGATTGTCTGACAAGGAGTAAGTACACTCCACGGGACCACAGAGAGGTAAGTAAAGGTAGGAGGAAGCAGAAGCAGCTAAACTTGGCCAAGAATCAGTTCTAGCACATGTGTTCGTGGGAAGCTATGTCTGCACACAAAGGATGCCAATTACCTAACATGCATCGCTCATGTCAGTGGCACAGACTGCATCTTGCACAAGGACATCAGGACACAGGTCACTTTTTTGGCTCTTTGCTTTGCATCGCTCATGTCAGTGGCACAGACTGCATCTTGCACAAGGACATCAGGACACAGGTCACTTTTTTGGCTCTTTGCTTGGCAGGATCCGAGGATAGCTGCTCTCTGATGGGAATACCTGTTCTGCCCCATCATGTTAAAATGGAACAATGGAGCACAAAAATGTTTAAAATAAAAATAGGTTTCCTGAATTCTTCAACATTTCAACTCCTTTTTTCTAGCAAAATACTGTTGGCAGCAGGAAAAACTATTGAAGGAAGGGCCACAACAAAACAGTGTTGAAGCCCAACCTCAACATCACCACCCTAGGCCTTTCTGTGCCTGTATCCATCTTTGACAAAAACTTCTGGCCAGTTTCATACGTCCTGCTAAATCCTCAACACCAATGACCAAAACACAACTGCCATGATCACAGAAATGTTATCCTACACCCAGTAAGGCAGTGGAACATCAAGGTTGGGTCTCCAAATTTGGCAACTTTAAGACTTGTGGATTTCAACTCCCAGAATACCCCAGCCAGCATGGCTGCCTAGGGAATTATGGGAATTGAAGTTTTAAAGTTGCCAAAGTTGCCAAGTTTGGAGAGCCCTGGCCCCTGATCAAGGTGGAAGGGATCTTACAGATCATTGTTTAGCATGGTTTAAGGGGACGACCCACCCAACATGCAGAAACAATAGGGAAGCCTACCACAAACTGCCTGTTTAGCCCTGACATGCAGATTGGGCAAATCCAGGCTGAGAATGGAGGGGCATAACCAGGGGTGGGATTCTACTAGTTCGTACCTATTCGCTAGAACCGGTTGTTAACATTCTAAGCAGTTCGGAGAACCGGTTGTAAGAAGAAATCACTAATCCTGTAAGGAAGGCAGGAAGGAAACATTCTGGCGTTGCTTACAGAAACTGCCTCTCCGTTAACCCTTATTACATTCTTGGCAGGACTAGACTTCCCGTCTCAGGAACTTCTCTGGAGTTTTTTTCCCCTCCTTTGCTGGTACTTTGCTTGTGTGGAGTGACCATTCAAAGTTACAATGGCACTGAAAAAAAGTGACTTATGACCATTTTTCACACTTATGACCGTTGCAGCATCCCCACAGTCATGAGAGGCCAGGCAAGGAGTTGCGTGCCTCGATGTAAGTGATATTGAGTTGGCCACGCCCAGCCAATAACATGACCACCTAAGCCATGCCCACCACCTAAGCCACGCCCACGGAACCGGTTGTTAAAAATTTGAATCCCACCCCTGGATATAACTACAGTTGTCCATAGAGAAATGTCTGCTCCACTTCCACCCATGTGCTGGGTTTGCTTAAGGGCAGAAAGATAATAGTTTAGGCTGCAAAATGATGCAACCATTTGAAGAGACACTTCGCTTCATTTCATTTCCAGCTCATATCCAACCATGTGCTCTCCATTGCACTGAAATACTTCGAAGAAGGATTGCTGATCTGGACAAATCAGAGCTTAAGCTAAGTGCCAAATCACAGGAGATTAATGAGCATCATCTGTAATCATTGTAAATGAGCCTCAGCGAGGATTAGTCCACCAGGTGGAGAGGAATAGAATTGCCATATTTCAATTTATGAAGCAAAGGAGACTGAAATGGGGGTGGGGGGTTATGTGGCACACGGTGCAATATGTGGTGCACAAAAATCTAGTTTCGTTCTTTGGCAGCTGATCAACTGCAAATGACTCCTAACTTCTGCTCTTTGTTTGTGGTTGTTTCCACCAATGCTAATAGTATTCAAAATCAAAAGTTTATGCCGCTTAAAAAGCTCTCCCTGTAGCAGATCTGTCGTTTTGTGTCCATGTTCCTTCCTGGAGACCACAGTCCCTTGTCTGTGCGAATGCTGCATTCTGGTTGTCTTCAGCTCCTTCAGCTTGTAACATCTGGAATTGGGGTTCTAGCCCCTAACATTTCAGGATACTTTCTCTTCCCATGCAAGGTGAGGGCAAATGAGGACCAGCTGAAAGATCCAGCTGTTTTGTGATGCTGCCTTAGAACAATGTGGCCAGGGGGATGGAAAGTGGTTTGTTACTCTCTAAGTTTGGATGTTTTGGACTAGATGACCTACAACAGGGCTGTCAAACTCCCGGTCCGTGGGCCGGATGTGACATGTGATGGCCACGCCCACAAAAAGGGACAAAAGTCCCGATATGTCACATAATGCCACCGTGACGACATGAGTTTGACACCCCAACCTACAAGGTCCCTTCCAACTCTGTCAATCCATTAGTATTTTTTAGTATTTAGAATTTATTTGATTTGTCAATCGCTTACAAGATACAGGTATAAGAATATAGTTATGAATACATGAAATGAGTACATATAAGAAATATAAAAGAAATATTAGGACAGGGATGGTAGGCACGTTGGTGCGCTTATGAACGCCCCCTACAGGCCTCTTAGGAAAGAGATGAGGTCAATAGTAGACAGTCTAAGGTTAAAGTTTTGGGGTTTGGGGAAGAAACCACAGAGTCAGGTAGAGTATTCCAGACATTGACCACTCTGTTGCTGAAGTCATATTTCCTGCAATCAAGTCTGATGCGGTTAATCTTGAGTTTGCATCTATTGTGTACTCTTGTGTTGTTATGGTTGAAGCTGAAGTATTCATTTGCAGGTAGGACATTGCAATGTATGATTTTATATACTATATTTAGATCGGATCGGAGGCGGTGTAGTTCTAGGTTTTCTAGGTCTAGAATTTCGAATCTGGTGGCATAAGGTATTCTGCAATGAGTAGAGGAGCGGAGAACTCTTCTTGTGAAATATTTCTGGACTTTCTGAACTGTGTTAATATCAGATACATGATGTGGGTTCCAGACTGATGAGCTGTATTCGATCTGTTTTCTTGCGGACATTTCATTATCCAACTAGGTAACACCATCAGTGCTAGTGATGTCATTTCGTTGGGTAATGAAAAGTCTGCAAGAAAACAAGCTAAGAGATGACCAAGGAGCCCTCATTTCAACCCTGAGCGCCAAAGATTCTCCTTTATTGGTGGAGAGGAGTGGGCTGCCCTTCACCACCTGCATGGCACCATCTGTCCTCTCCTCTTTGTGGCTTCCTAACCCAAAAGGCTTCGAGACAGTTTCTTCACTCCTGGAGTACATGAAGCTGGAAAGGTTCCTGCAGAGATGAGAAGGTCCAGTTCCTCTCCAGATGTCTCATGCCAGAAAAACAGGGTGGGATGCTGACCAATGAAGCTGCTCTGGACGGACCGTTGGGAGCCTCCTCTGGGCTGGCTGGGAGATGAAAGGAGTAATCTCTGCAATGAGATTATTAGATTGAAGACTTAATCCCCAAATCCGTCTGTACATGAAAACTACCCCCCCACAATCCTCCCCCTGCCTCCATGAGCTCTGTGTGGCAGAGAAGGAGAAGCAGGGGAGCCTCTCTTGCACGAGGGGCAGGACAGTGGGAGGACGGAATCCTGACCGCCCCACACACAGACACCCCAAGATTTAGTGAGAGGTGCTAAGGGACAAGGCCAAGCCACCAGGGCTGAGAAGGGGACAGTCCATTTTGGATTTTTGTCAGGTCAAGTGAGGTCCACACAATGTGGGAGAAGTTTGCACCTTTGAGGTTCAGCCTCTTGTGGAAACCAGACATTCATGTGAAACTATAATCAGTTTATTGAAGAGCCTAGCACACAGCCTGAACCTGGCTATGTCTTCTTTGCCTGGGATTACAACTCCAGTTTTGTGTGAACACGCTGTGCAAGGACTCCCAGGTTCCTTCATAGCTACCTCTCTACAAGCTGTGATTTTCCTTTTGTAGGCATGTGAGATCAGAATGGTAGTTGGCTGAGCCTCCCACCTATTAATGGCAACATCATCAAAGCCCCCCCCCCCCCACACACACACAAACACACACACACAAACACACACACACACACCTTGCTTCTCAGCCAACAACCACCAAATTCTGCCACGGGATGTCCTTGTCTTGCAAGCAGCTTCAGTGTTCATCTAAATCTGTTTCTCAAACTGGGCCACTTTTAAGTAGGGTGCACTTCTATTCCCAGAATTCTGCAACCTCCGTTGTTGGCTAGGAAATTCTGGGAATTGAAAGCCACACTCCCTAAAGTGGCTGAGGTTGACAAACACTGATCTAAATTAATCATGTGTCGTACTGAGTGATTTCAGTATTTCGTTTTGTATTCAGTCACCCAGAGGAAGGATATTCCTGCTGATTGCATTACAAATCTCCATTAATATTGCATTTCATGCGCTGAAGGTCTTATGCAGGCATTATACTGAGACATCCATGAGCGCATCATAGGGATGTGTATGTGTGTGTTTGTGCATGTGCATGTTGTGGCCTGCCAGCAGATTCAGACAGTAAGGAGGTTGGGCAGGAACATGGGCCAGTCCTGGAGTCTGAGGAAGGCTCTGATGAGTGCTCTGTGTTAGAGGCAGAGATGGGGCCAGGGCTATCTGACATCAGCTGCCTTTGGAGTTGGACATCAGTAAGGCAGAAGAACAGCTGGAGCCTGTTCCCAGTGTGCACATGTGCAGAGCTGCCAGAAGAAGGGAACAGCTGATGAATAAGGGTTGACTTGGGAGTAAAGCCACAGGTGGACGGTGAATGGCCCCTCCCATATAGAATAAAAGAGAAGCAAAAAGGGAGTAGGGCTTTGCAGGAGACAGTTCATTTGGGTGAAAATCTATTCCTGCATTCTTGCTAAATATTATCTCCTACAGTGTGGCATTTGGAAGATATTGGCATGGCAACTCTCCAAGCTTGATAAAAGTCTGTAATTGTGAAATATCTTGAAAGACTGTTGCCCAGGACTTTGCTGGAGAAGAATTCACTGTAAACTAAATAAAAAGGGGTTAATCAGGACGTGGAGTTGGCTTCAGGCTTTTGGGGAAGCTTAGGTCAGAAAAGTGCAATCTTTTTATAAAGACAAAGCGTTCTGTGGTCTGACTGCTTCTTAGATGCATGGATCCACCATGTTTTCTTAGCACCAATGTGGATTTCCTGGTCTATCTACCCTAACTAGATATGAGCCTGCTTGGCTATTTAAGATGCTGCACCTCACCAAATTTAATTTTGCCTGTCTGTAAAAGCCTGTTTTGATTCTTCAATGCGCTGAGTTGCCTACTACTCTGAGCCCAAAAGTTCAAGAGCGCTCAATTGCTGCAGCCACATTGCTGACCGTGTCCCACCTGCGTAAAAAGGTGTAGCTCCATTCAGGAGGTCTCAGTGTTTGGTGAAAAAAAGTCAAGATGGCGGCCACAGCTGCGTGATCAAAGCTCTACCTGTTTTCCTGTCCATTGCATGCGCCTCTAGGGCCTGGCGCCCAGCTGGCTCAGATTTACGGCCAGCCCAGTCAGGGGAGAGTCCTGGCCTTCCTCCTTTCAGCAGCTGGCATCTCTGGAGCCAGGTCAAGATGGCAGCAACGCAGGAAGAAAGAAATGTGCAGCTTCAACTGCGGGGCTGCAGCAGCCAGCAGGCGAGTGTGGGGTGTTGACAGGGCATTGTCTGTTCTCTCGCAATGTGGCTTCTTGGGTGAGATGAGATTGTATGGTTTGCAGACCGGCTGGCATGATACATGTGGCTGGATGCAAATTGGCAAGGTGGCTCCAGGCTGCCCACTTCAGAAGTTATGGGAGCTTCATCCCTAGAGGCTTTCAAGAAGAGATTGGACTGCCATTTGTCAGAAATAGTGTAGGGTCTCCTGCTTGGGTGGGGGGTTGGACTAGATGACCTACAAGGTCCCTTCCAACTCTATTATTGTGTATTCAACTTTTGACTTGATTCTCCTCAGCCATCCAGGCAGCCAACCTGGCTGACATCCAGAGACCAAGCTGGGCTCTGCCTCCTGCCAGCTTCACTGCCCCCCTTCTTCCTTGCCGAAGAAGGAAGGGGAAGGGCATGTGGGCAGGAGCTGGGAAGATCCAGGACTAGTGGGCAAGAGGTTGCCTTCCTTTGATTCCTCTCAGCCATCGGTGGGGAGGGAGAATAGCAGCAAGGCTGGAGCTTAAAGAAGACACCAGAGAGTTGAGATGGGCCACAAGAGCCATTCTTCCTTGCTAGTGAAGTGCAGGGGGCCTAGACCTTGGGAATTTTAATATGTGTGGATTTCAACTCCCAGAATTCCACAGCAAGCATGATGGCTGGGGAATTCTGGGAATTGAAGTCCGCAGATTAAGTTGCCCAGGTTAAAAAACACCAGGCAGGTCTTGGTGTGTTCGGGTCTTTTCCTGTGTAAGATTAAGACTATCTGGGCAACGTTTCGACGAGATCCCACTCGCCATCTTCAGGCTTTGTGCGAGCAAAAAAGCCGAAAGCCCCAGCCTGAAGATGGCGAATGGGATCTCGTCGAAACATTGCCCAGATAATCTCAATCTTACACGGGAAAAGACCCGAACACACCAAGACCTGCATACCTGTACCCGTGAAAATCTACGAAAACACACACACACACACGCGCACACACACATATACGTTTTAACATTTTATGACTATCAGTTGTTTGTATCTTATGATTTATGTTGATTATTTATTTAGGATCCTATGATTATCCCTGAGTGTTGTATCTTATGATTTATGATGAATGTATTTTATGATTATGATCATGATTTATCATTGTTTTGCACGTACACCGTGAGCTTATGCCCCGGAGACAAATTCCTTGTATGTCCAATCACATTTGGCTAATAAAGAATTCTATTCTATTATTGCTCCAGCGTTTTGGGGGGGCTCTTAACAGCCACCGTTAAAAGAGTTGCAGGCCTTGACCCCTAGTTGGCCTCCAATGACCCTACCATCCCTGGGTGAATAAGAGCCAGCCTCGTGGAGAGTATTTGCTCAATATTATTTCTTTTTCTGCGCAAACACATATCGATGCCCCTTAACAGGACTGTAGGGAGACAGAAAAACATTCCAGAGGCAAAAATCAAGGCGACACAGAAGAGACGGAGGGAGGCATTCGCACAAGGTGCCTTGGCCAAGGAACAGAAGTCCAGACAGCACAGTCCACATCAGGCACTGGTCCCGGCCCCCGCCCCGCATCCAGCCCCCCCCTTTCTCATCATTTTGCAGGGTTGGCCGGAAGAGCAAAAGCAGGCGAGGCGTTGGAAAAGGAGACCTCGATGACGTCCAGCCCTCCGTGGCTGCTTCGGGCACGGGCACCGCTGCCCAACCCCTTGAGGTCGCCCCCCGGCAGCGCTTCAAATGCAGGAGACCCCGAATCGTTCACAGTGTGGAGAGGGAAGGAGCATCAGGCCAGGTGGAGGAGTGAGGCAGGTCACTGCGGCACACCGTCGGTGGGGCAGCCGGCATTGCATAGGAGCTCAGGGCATGGCGCGCCACACGGGGCCCTGTTCTACCCTCCAGGGCTGGGTCACTGCTCAGCTCAAGAACCGTCTTCAGCGAGACATCATCCTGACAAACTCTGCAGAAAAGAGGGGAGGCCAGAGAGACTTTACTGGTGGATGGGACCTTCTCCCACTGATTGAGGGTCCTTCTAGGCCAGAGTTTTTCAAAGTTGGCAGCGTTAAGATCAGAGGTGGGATTCATACGGTTCTGACCAGTTCTGGAGAACTGGTAGCAGAAATTTTGAATAGTTCAGAGAACGGGCAAATACTGGCTCTATCTGGTCCTACCCCCATCTATTCTCCACCTCCCATTGCGTCCCAGCTGATCCACTGGGTCTTCTTTGCTTGCCCTGCATAGGAGAACGAAGTTGGAAAGCAGATTAGCGGGATGGGGAGGGAAGGGAAGGGGGATTTTACAGTGTCCTTTCCCTGCCATGCCCACCAAGCCACGTCCACAGATCCGGTAGTAAAAAAATTGGAATCCCACCCCTGCCTGCCCCCATCTCTTCTCTGCCTCCCATTGAGGCCCAGCTGATCGGCTGGGTCTCCTTTGGTTGCCCTGCACAGGAGAACGGAGCTGGAAAGCAGGTTGTGGGGTGGGAGAGAATGGGGTTTTTGCAGTATCCTTCCTCTGCCACGCCCACCAAGCAACACCACACCCACCAAACCACGCCCACAGAACCAGTAGTAAAAAAAAATTTTTTGAATCCCCCCCACTGGTTAAGATGCTGGACTTCAAATCCCAGAATTTCCCAGCCGGCTTTGCAGCTGGAATTCTACGCATCTTATCATTGCCAACTTTGAAAAACACTGATTTCAATCTCATTACCAATCCAGATTTACAGCAGTTTTCCAGAAACAGAGAGCGTTTCTGTAAAGGAATTTAGGGGAAGGTATGAAAGAGCCATCCAAAGAAGACGTGGAAAAGGGGTTATGTGCCCAGAAACAGAAGGAAGCAGGAAAAAGAAAGTCAAAATAGTTGACCTTGACTTTGCTGAGTATAAGAAGGGACAGAGAGAAACTTGGACGGCTTTCAAGATGGACGTCAGACAGGGCAGGTCAAGAAACTGAGGGTGAGGGGGAAATCTCAGGAATTCATGCATTTATTGCTTTATTGATTTGATTATAGCTGCTCAACAAAAATGGATTTGCCAAAAATGGCAAAATAACTGAAAAAAGAGATTATACAAAGAAATGGATGTTTCTTTACTATTGTGGGGTATGGGGTATGATTAAATAACAGAATCTTGAAAGGCTGTTCAGGTATCTCGTTGTTCTTTCTTGTACTAGCTTGAGCTTCTCATGCTTCCTTCTGTCTCAAGGTCTCATCCATCTTTCACCTAAACAGCCCTTCCCTTCCCTCCTCTGGCCTCTGCCTCCTTCCTTTCCCTCCCTCTCTCCCTCCCTTCTCTTCTCCTCCCCTCCCCTTTCCTTCCTTTCTTCTCCCTTTCATACTTTCCCCAAGTTCAGCTCACAATTTCTTCAATTTTGCTCAGTCTCAATTTCCTGACCGAACGATTAACCAGCAGAACAACTTGCCTTCAGAAGTTGTGAATTCTCCAACACTGGAAGTTTTTAAGAAGAAACTGGACAACAGTTTTGTCTGAAGTGGTGTAGGGTTTCCTGCCTGAGTAGGGAGTTGGACTAGAGGACCTCCAAGGTCCCTTCCAGCTCTGTTATTCTGCATTCTGTATAATTGGAGATGGTTCTATGAAGGTGGGAAATCTGCCATTTATTTTTTAAATTTTTTGCTTTCTAAATAAAATGTCCATTTTAAATTATTTAGAATGATATTATGTTCATGATTAGGGAGTCTGGGAGCTATTTCAACGTGGGCTGGAAATGCCACAAGTAACTGTATTAGCCAGTCAGAAGGCATCTTAAGAGTGTTTCCAGAGGGGGCTTTAGCAGTCCTTCTTGGCCAGCAAAGCCCATTTTCTTCTGGCTCGGCTGCCCCAAATCACAAATGGAAGAACATCCATGTTTGTGGCTAGAGTTTGAGTTGGGGGTGGGAAGAAGCCCCCTTCCCCCAGCTCCTGGCTCTCAGCCTCCCCCAGTCCTTGGGCTGCAACAGGTACAGAAGCCTCTTACAGCCAGGGCCCTTTCAGGGGTGATGGATGGAGCTGGCCAGAGGCCCCTTTCTGCTCTCCTTTAGAGGCTGGGGGATGGTGTGTGTGTGTGTGTCTCTGTGTGTGCAGATCATCCCTGCCATTTCCACACAGTGAGAGGAATTGTGAAGCCCGTAGACCTGTGCTGAGCCTTTATTAAGAGCAGGGGTCCCCAAACTTGTCAACTTTAAGATTTGTGCACTTCAACTCCCAAAATTCCCAGAATTGAAATACACAAGTCTTAAAGTTGACAAGTTTGGGGACCTCTGATTAAGAGCCTCTACATGCTGTAGTAAAAAGCTATAGGAAAGAGACCCTTCCCAAGCAGCCATGTCTCCCAGCCAGCTCCGTGGCTGCTTCCCACCCTGTGGCTAGTGGACAGGCCATCCTACCTTCCCTATAGGGGTGGGATTCTACCGGTTCACACCTATTCGCTAGAATAGGTTGTTAACATTCTAAGCAGTTCAGAGAACCAGTTGTAAGAAGAAATTCCTGGCCTAATCCTGTAAGGAAGGCAGGAAGGAAACATTCTGGCGTTGCTTACAGAAACTGCCTCTCCGTTAACCCTTATTACACTCTTGGCAGGACTAGACTTCCTGTCTCAGGAACTTCTCTGGAGTTTTTTCCCCCTCCTTTGCTGGTACTTTGCTTGTGTGGAGTGACCATTCAAAGTTACAATGGCACTGAAAAAAGTGACTTATGACCGTTTTTCACACTTAAGACTGTTGCAGCATCTCCACAGTCATGAAAAGCCAGGCAAGGAGATGTGTGCCTCGATGTGAGTGATATTGAGTTGGCCACACCCAGCCATGACCACCAAGCCACACCCACCAGCTAAGCCACGCCCACAGAACTGGCTGTTTAAAAGTTTGAATCCCACCCCTGCCTCCCTCCGCTCACCTTCGAAGTCCACTCGCCCATCCCCGTTCAGGTCAACGTCCCGTATGATGTCCTCTATGTCTCGGTGTCCCACTTGCTGCCCGAGGAGCTTCCTCATAGCTTCTCGCAGTTCGTTGGTGCTGATTTCTCCATCTCCATTGGTGTCAAACTGCACAAAAGCACATCAGGAAGGACCACAGAGTTGGTTGGTGGTTCCCCGAAGGCTTTCCGTGGGCCTCCCAAAGCTGCACCCTTGACCCAACCCAGCCCATGCATGACAACACTTTGATTTTACATCTCACGCTTTGAGAGTTTCCCTTGAAAGCATGTTGGTCAACAGTGTTGTGGTTCGCCAGCAGCCGGTGCAGACGCAGCGGAATCGGACAATGGGGAAGAACGGGGACCAGTCCGGGAGTCTGGAGAGGACTCGGACGAGGGTCCTTCATCCAATGCAGGGATGGGGCCAGGACCATCTGGGAGTGGGGTGCTGCCTTCAGAGCCTTTGGAGTCTGGCAGCAGCGAGGCAGAGGACCCAAGGGGAGCCTGTTCCCAGTGCATGTGTGCACAGAGATGCTAGAAGGCAAGAGCAGCTGAAACACAAGGGGCAACCCGGGAGTAAGGCTGGGAGGTAATTGCCCCTCCCAAAAGGGATAAAGGACAGACAAAGATGACGAAACCTTTGCAGGAAGCAAAGTTATTCATTTGGTTCAGATTCATTCTTGAAGCTCTTTGTACTTCGGCTGGTTTCCTTTTTCTAGTTCATTTGACACTTCTGTTATTGGCAGCATTTCACAGAAAAGAAAGGTGGGTGCTTATCTTGAGGGACTGTTTGAGATTCATTACTGGCTGGGAATGAAAACAATTCCCAGCGTTGCAATGAAACAAGACTTGTTTTTAAAATAAGTGTGTGCGTAATTACGGTCTAGGAAGCTTTGGTCAGAACCAAAGTGAATTGTACTTGCAATTTACAACAAGAACCGAGATGAGAATTGTACTTGCAATTTACAACAAGAACCGAGATGAGGCCATTCCCAGGGGAGGGATTAGGAGGGAATTCTTCTCATCTTCAGAGCGGCAGCTTTGGCAGCTGGATAGTAGGCCTGCATAGCTCTTCAGATGTGGTCTCCAGAAAGTGCTTTGGCGTGTGCAGGAAAATGAACCTGACACCTGTCTCCAACAATTTCTATCAACTCCCTGTTTTCAAGAGCCAGCAGGCAGGTACGACTCACATATTCCATGTGCCACAAAGCAATTTTTTGAGAAGCACACCTACTCCAACTAGGGAAGAAGCGCCATGCCCCTATCAGAGTCAGAAACCGAGGAGGAAGACGAACAGCTGACAGGGAGCGGGAGTGTGGCTCCGTTGGCTGTGGAGGAGAATGGGGAAGGGCAAAGTCTGGCTGGGCAGAGCAGCGGATAGGCAGAACAAGGGAGAGGGAGTTCAGGGGAAGAACCAGGTGCACCCCCTCTTGATACTAGGGTAGGCAGGGAGGAATGGAGACGAGAGCAATGTGGGTTGCATGGTTTATGGGGGAGGAAAGGGCCCTGATTCCCTTCATTAGCCACAGCTGGGAAGAAAGTTTTTAAAAAATGCAGGCTGGGAGCAAACGTGACTTTATCCTGTGTTGTTGTTGCTTATCCATGTTCATGGCATCTTCCCAACTGTGTGAGTTTTGCCATGCTTTCAAGTCTGGAATTCTTGCTCCTGCCCTGCCAAACTAATTACTTCAGTTTGGCTTGATTAGACTTTAAGTTATAGTTTGTGTTTACCCTGTTTTGGACTTAATTTTCTGCAGCCAAAGTCTGTTCCTGGGAGTTTTCCTCCAGCCAGAAGGTAACCTGGACACTGGGGGCAAAGTTGGAGATAATAAAGGGACTCTTATTGCTTATCTGACTATGTTGCCTTTGTGCCACGCTCCTCTGGGTCATCACAAGAAGCAGCGATGGGAAAGAAGACAAGAAGAACAGCAGCAGCACCTTCATTATGTCCAACCATCAAGTAAGGGGGGAAAAACCACCACCAGGAGAATCAGGGAAAGAGACCTTTGCCCCCACCCCCCACCCCACCCCAAGAAGAAGGCAGAACAACACAAGCCTCCCACAGGGAGGAAGAAAAGAGACATGAGGCCAATTCTGGAAATGGTTTCTCACCTCCCTGAAGGCATCCCGCAGCTCCTTGACCCCAATCATGTCGGCCGTCTCTGCCAGCAGCTTGGGCCCCATCAGTTCCACAAAGTCATCAAAGTCTACATGGCCGCCCACTGAGGACACAAGGAAGGAGAATGTGCAGAAAGCGGTTGCAGTGGGGCCCCCCCATCAGAACCCAGACTCCAGCTGCACCATCTGGACGCTACCAGATGTGCACAAGTGGCCCCCCATGAGATGGAGGAGGCAGCATGCGCTGGCGGAGTGGGGGGACGGCTCCATGCAGCTTGGCCTGTGCCTAAAAGGGCACAGGAACAATGGAGGTCTCTAAAGGAGCAGCCAGCCATGCCGGCCAGGGCCAACCACCACGCCCGTTTTACAGGAGTCTGTACGGAGTCTGCGTGTACGGAAGAAAAATGAGTATTTTCACCTCCAGACTTCCTACTGAAACAAGGCGTGTAACATATTAGGCTTGTTATGCGTTCATGTCAGGAGGTCACAGCACAAAGGTGCACTTGAAATAAACTCCTGAGCTGTAGACCTAAAATTGCACAGATCTGCTGTTTCTCAGGGTTATATTTTTCAATCTGAATTTCCCAATTTAAATAGACTCGGCGTCCTATTTTTCTGCATGCTTTTATGCAACCAACATTCTCGGCACACCAGTTCAAGCGGGATAAATGGAGAGCCACGTATGTTCTCAGCTTGGCTCGGAATCAAAGCAAGCAGCTCTGGATTCAGACTGACTCATGACCCGAAATATTCCCAGGACAGGAACATTTACGGCTGTGAACCACACGAAGAACCTTGGACGGCCTCCCTGAAGAAAGAGTGGAAAATATTTTCTCCAGTGAGCCTGGAAATATCCTCATAAATACTTGACAAATAGCCAACGCCATGTTTCTCAACCTTGGCAACTTTAAGACTTTAACTCCCAGAATTTCCCAGACTCCCATGAATTCTGGGAGTTGAAGTCCACACATCTTAAAGTTGCCACCTAGCTAAAGATGGTCTACAGCACTGCTTGCTGTTTTTTACAGCTGATCCTTGAACCATCGTTAAAGTTTTCAAGAAAAGATTGGACAACCATTTGTCCAAGAAGAGTGCTGCCCTGAGCAGGGGTTGGACTAGAAGACCTCAAAGTTCCCTTTCAGCCTTTTAATTTTATGCTTGGTAGAAAAGAGCTGCTAGCAGAGCAGAGCGCAGTGACCAAGAGGGCATAAATGGCAAAGGCCATTGACTGGAGCAGGAGTAATGGGATGTTCAGGTTTATACATGCATATAGAATAGATTAACAGAATAGGAAGGGACTTGTAGATCATCTAGTCCAACCCCCCACCCAAGCAGGAGACCTTACACCATTCCTAACAGATGGCAGTCCAGTCTCTTCTTAAAAGCCTCCAGTGATGAAGCTCCCACAACTTCTGAAGGCAACTTCTGTTCCATCGGTTGATTGCTCTCACTGTCAGAAAAATTTTCCTTATTTCCAGGCTGAATCTCTCCTTGTTCAGTTTCCATCCATTGTTCCTTGTCTGGCCTTCAGGTGCCTTGGAAAATAGCTTGACCCCTTCCTCCTCTCTGGGGCAGCCCCTGAAATATTGGAAGACTGCTTTCGTGTGTCCCCTGGTCCTTCTCTTCCCTAGACTAGCCAGGCCCAGTTCCTGCAACTGTCCATCGTATGTTTTAGCCTCCAGAGTCCCCTCATCGTTTTTGTGGCTCTTTTCTGCACTTTTTCTAGAGTCTCAACATCTTTTTTATATACATGTGTGCACATGCACGCATACACAAACATACACGCACACACATACACACACACACAGAGGCAAGCACAGCCACAGCCTAGGGGTACTACTACGGCAACTCTTAGCACAGGATTCCTTTTTCTTCTGACGTTTCAAGATGGCAGCCTGACCTGACATGCACAAGTGTCCCCTTCTTCTTCTTCTTCTTCTCCTTCTCCTTCTCCTCCTCCTCCTCCTCCTCCTCCTCCTCCTCCTCCTCCTGCTGCTGCTGCTTCTCCTTCTCCTTCTCCTTCTCCTCCTCCTCCTCCTCCTGCTGCTGCTGCTGCTGCTAATTCACCACAATACAATTGCTGCTGCTGCCCTTCTCGGAGGAAAGGGTAAGGCCAGCCCGAATCGTCTTGCCAGGCCAACTGGAACTGATTTCAGCCAACAGAGCCTGGTTCCCCCGCGTCCGTCCCCCCCAGCAAGGCAGCAGGAACCCCGGAGGAAAGGGAGGCAGCAAAGCGAGAAGGCGGATTACGCAGGCAGGCGGGAGTCACGTTCCCATCTCCATCTGGCCTGCGATGGGAGCTGTGCTTGGGGGACAGTCCTTCTGCCTGCCATGCTCTGAGCGAGCAGGAGGACGTGCAGGACGCTGAGCAGAGCCCTTCCCCACCTTCATCCCCACCTGGCACCCCTCCCCACCCAGACTGCAAGGGGCTCCTCAATCCGACCCCTCGCCCTCAGGGTGGGAGCCAAGGAGAAGCAGGCAGCCCCTCTCCAGGTCAGCTCTTCAAGGTCTTAAAACCCATTTTCCTGCTTTCTCTACTCCAAAGCAGTGTTTCTCAACTAAAGGTGTGTGGACTTCACTTCCCAGAATTCCACAGTCAGCATGAATGAAGACTTCAAGTCCCAGAATGCTGGCTGGCGATTTCCAAGCACCGAAGCCCACACCTTCCCGGTTGACAAACATGAGTCTGTGGCTACTAAAAAAATAAAAAATCAAGAGGAGTCTGGTAGCAATTTTCCTAATTTAACAGGTTTTATCAAAATAAGCTCGCTGTTGCTCTTTTGACTGCACTACTTTCTTCTTAAACTGTAGGTTAAAATAATAACAACAACAGACACAATGCCATTACAGCATCCCAGGTTCTTAAGAACTGTTGTGTATGAAAGCCAATGCCAGCTGAAGTACCAGCATCTGTGACTTCACATTTTTGTCTATATGGTGATGACGATGATGATGATAATAATAATAGGCATTGACAAATTTGCTATCTGTCAATTGCAGAAGGCAGCTTTACTTGGAAAAAGCTTCCATCCTGCAGCAATATCTGTAACACCATCAAACATCCAGATCTGCCTATCCCAGGTCCTTGGTAAGGACTCAATAGATAGACAAAAGTGCCAAACCCAGCCTGAACATCTGGCTCACTGTGATGATGATGATGATGATGATGATGATGATAATAATAATAATAATGATATTACTATTATTACTACCATTATTATTAAAACCCAGCATAGTTAATTCATTTACTGTGTATGTCATAATAATAATGGTAATAATAGTAATAATAATAGTAATAATGTCTCAGAACTTGTGATAGGTCTACCAGTGTAGTAAAACATAAACCAAGGGTCTTCAAACTTGGCACGTTTAAGACTTGTGGACTTCAACTCCCAGAATTCCTGAGCTAACATGACTGGAAGAGGGATTCTGGGAGTTGAAGTCCACAAGTCTTAAAAACAATCCTTTTCCATCATTTTAAAATGATGGCTTGAGTGACGCCACCTAAATTCACATAGTGTGTTATTATAACAAAACTGGAACAGGGTACTTTGGGCTTCTGTACCCTGCAGGAATTAAATCGTCTTAATGTGTCTCACACAAACCAATTCATCGCATTAAGCCTGCACATGAGATTTGGAACGGTGTCCTGTTATCTCGGTTTTGGGTTGAGTGTGTTGTGTGAACCAAGCCAGAGAGTCCTTGGCCAAAGCAATCCTATCCTTGCAGAAACAGGTGAGCTGGCCAAGGAAAGAACCGCGAAGGCGCACAATGAGGGACACCCCACCCCATACTGAGGAAGCCGTACAGGGAAGTGGATGATGGCAGACCCTCCAAGAGGAAACGGGAGCCCTTGTGGAACAACAACTGACTCTCCATGTGACGGCTCATCTTTTAGGCATGCAGACCCCACCCGTGGCCAGGCAGGGATCGTGCCTGGCGCAAGGCTGGGGTTTATCTTTTTATTTATTTTTACTTACTTACTTACTTACTTATTTATTTGTCAATCGCTTACAAGATAATAGGTATAAGTAAAAACATAGTTATGAATACATGGATACATATAAGAAAAATAAAATATAAAAGAAACAATAGGACAGGGACAGTAGGCACGATTGGTGCGCTTATGCACGCCCCCTACAGACCTCTTAGGAAAGGGGTGAGGTCAATAGGAGACAGTCTAAGGTTAAAGTTTTTGGGGTTTGGGGAAGAAACCACAGAGTCAGGGAGAGTATTCCAGACATTGACCACTCTGTTGCTGAAGTCGTATTTCCTGCAATCAAGTTTGGTGCGATTAACCTTGAGTTTGTATCTATTGTGTGCTCTTGTGTTGTTATGGTTGAAGCTGAAGTATTCATTGACAGGTAGGACATTGCAATGTATGATTTTATATACTATACTTAGATTGGACCGAAGGCTAATATCAGATACGTAATGTGGGTTCCAGACTGATGAGCTGTATTCGAGTATTGGTCTAGCAAATGTTTTGTATGCTCTAGTTAGTAGTGTGATATTACCAGAGAAGAAGCTACGTAGGATTAGGTTAAGAACTCTTAATGCCTTTTTGGCTATGTAGTTACAGTGGGCTCTAGCACTTAGATCATTAGATATGAGTACTCCAAGGTCCTTGACAGAGTTTGGATCATCAACAGGGTCTTGACTATTCAGTTCTACCTGAGCAAGGAAGCAGCCAAAGGGAGGAAAAGGAGGATGGGTCCAGAGAGAGAAAAAGCACCCAGGAGAGGCTGAGGGAGGGCCAGCACGCACAGACACACACACACACACACGTGTCCCGGCAGCAGGCAGGTGGGTGGCTGCCACTCACAGTTCATGTTGATCTGCTGCGACAGTTCAATCAGCTCCATCTCGGTGGGCATGTAACCCATGGTCCGCATGCAGTTGCCCAGGTCTCGGCAGTTGATGTAGCCGTCTCGGTCTCGGTCAAACTCTTTGAAGGCTTCTCTCAGCTCTGTGGGGGCAAATCCAGGTGAGGGCGGGGCCTGTGGAAGGGGACGGGTCTTTTCGCCCTCGCCTCTCGCAAAGCCTGGTGGTGGAGGGTCTCTCATCCAGGGTCTGGGAGGGGCTCTCTCCCCTCCCACAACTGGCCGGAGCTCAAGCAGTGCCTGGGAAGCCAGCGTGTTCCTGCAGAGCCAGAGGTGGGATTCAGCCGGTTCTGACCGGTTCTAGAGATCCGGTAGCAGAAATTTTGAGTCGTTCGGAGAACCAGCCAATCCCATCTCTGATTGGCCCCGCCAATCCCATCTATTCCCTGCCTCCCATTGAGTCCCAGTTGATCGGCTGGGTCCCCTTTGGTTGCCTTGCACAGGAGAATGGAGCTGGAAAACAGGTTAGTGGGGTGGGGAGGGAAGGGAGATTTTGCAGTAACCTTCCCCTGCCATGCCCACCAAGCCACGCCCACCAAGCCACGCCCACCAGACTGGTAGTAAAAAAATTGGAATCCCGCCACTGGAAGGAAGACAGGAACGAAAGGAGAAGGAAGAGAGGAACAAAAGGAGAAGGAAGCAGAGGTGGGATTCAGCAGGTTCTGACCGGTTCTGGAGAACCAGTAGCGGAAATTTTGAATAGTTTGGAGAATCGGCCAATCCCACCTCTGACTGGCCCTGCCAACCCCATCTCTTCTCTGCCTCCCATTAAGTCCCAGCTGATCGGCTGGTCTCCTTTGGTTGCTCTGCACAGGAGAATGGAGCTGGAAAGCAGGTTAGTGGGGCGGAGAGGGAAGGGGGATTTTGCAGGATCCTTCCCCTGCCACACCCACCACGCCACGCCCACCGCTAGTAAAAACATTTGAATCCCACCACTGTGCAGAGCCCCCTTCCAGCCCTCTCTGAAACTTTGCATGTTCAAGGAATCGGCTTGTAATGAAGCACAAGAAACACCCCACCCGCTCTGGGGATCTTTCAAGGGGGAGCAATTTACTTCAGCCTCAAACTAACCTCTATTGACCTCACCCCATTCCTGTAAGCGCACAATCATGCCTACCGTCCCTGTCCTATTGTCCCCAATTATTAGTTCCTATTTCCTATTTCATGTATTTAAACTTACATTCATTCTTATTTCTATTCTATTGTAAGCGTTTGACAAGAGGATGGATATGGCGCTTGGCAGGAGCCCAGGGAGGTCATGCGGAGCAGGTGCCCAAACTGCCAGGGGAACAGGGGTCCTGAAAAGGTGGCGGTGGGAGGGGCATGTGGGGGGATTGGGGCTTTCTCCCCCAAGCAGCCTCCTGGGGATTCAGCAGTCCCTCGGCCTTGGAGCAAGATGCCCACCGTGATCATCTTCTTCCACCGGTGTGAAGAAGCTAGTGACAAAAGGGAGGTTGGTTCCCTTTTGGGGAGCAGAGAAGCAGAAGCTGAGTGACAACCCGCCCCCCCCCCCCCCCCCCGACACACCTCAAAGGTCTTTTTAGTCACTCCTGGTGGCTGCCAAAGAGCTAAAGGCATGACTGTCCATGGAGGTTCTCCATCATTCAAGGTCATAGTTGTCCCAAAGAGGCAACTGGGACTTCCTTGGTTTCTCTTTGAAAACCTTTTGCTTCTAATCCGGGAGGTTTCTTCCTTTCTAACCGACTGATGGAGGAAGGAAGGATTTATATTCTTTGCAGTCACCTCGTTGCTAGCACTCTGCGGGGTTGTCATAACGTTAAGAAGCAAAAGTGTTTTTCAAAGGAAAAACAAAAACCCGCAAGAAAGTCCAGTTGCCTTTTGGGCTAAAGCCACATATGAAGCCACTCAAAAGCATATCAGAAGATCATTCAGTTCAGCTTGCGTTTTATTATTTCCATTTGATTTTTTTAAAAAGTTCCCTTTTGCGGCTCTTTTTGTCTCAAGGTTTTTATGTTTTTCTTCTAACGTCTTTCATTGTTGTCTTTTTTTCCTTTTTTCCCCCCCCCTCGCCATATAAGTTACAGATAATCCCTTAATGTACCCTTTGGGGTAAAGCCACATAGGATCAGGGGTCGGATTCAAGTTTTTAACAACCAGTTCTGTGGGCATGGCTTAGGCGGTGGGTGTGGCTTCGTGGTCATGTGACTGGGTGAACATGGCTTGGTGGTCATGTTATTGGCTGGGCGTGGTCAACTCAATATCACTCACATCGAGGCAAGCATCTCCTCGCCTGGCCTCTCATGACTGTGGGGATGCTGCAACAGTCGTAAGTGTGAAAAATGGTCATAAGTCACTTTTTTCAGAGCCATTGTAACCTTGAATGGTCCCTCCACACAAGCAAAGTACCAGCAAAGGAGGGGAAAAAAACTCCAGAAAAGTTCCTGAGACGGGAAGTCCAGTCCTGCCAAGAACGTAATAAGGGTTAACGGAGAGGCAGTTTCTGTAAACAGCTCTGTTCTCCTGTGCAGGGCAACCAAAGGAGACCCAGCCGATCAACTGGGACTCAATGGGAGGCGGAGAATAGGTGGGGTTGGTGGGGCCAGTCAGAGGCGGGATTGGCTGGTTCTCCGAACTACTCAAAATTTCCGCTACTGGTTCTCCAGAATCGGTCAGAACTGGCTGAATCCTACCTCTGTCTCCAACCTTGGAAACTTTAACACTGTGGACTTCAACTCCCAGAATTCCTCAGCCAGCTGGCTGAGGAATTCTGGGAATTGAAATCCATAAGTCTTAAAGATGCCAAGGTTGGAAACCTCTGCTCTAAACCAGGGCTCTCCACACTTGGCAACTTTAAGGCTTGTGGGTGGGGACATCTGGGAGTTGAAGTCCACAAGCCCTAGTTGCCCAATGTAGAGACTTCCCACTCTAAAACAGTAAAAAAAAATAAAAATAAAAGAGGAAGACATCTTACCATCAATTTCTTCTGGACGCAGCTCTCTGTCCTGCAGGGGGAAAAGTTCCTGTGGTTAAAAAAACTGGCTCTTCCTCAGAGCATACACTGAGTGCACTGACAAGGGAAGTGAGGAAAAGGCTTGAGGGGCTATGGAGAGGTCAACTAGTCCAGTACCCAATCTGGCCAAGAGCATTTGCACCCAAACTCCACCACCCCCCGCCTTAGCTCATCTGTGTAATTCAGGGGCACCTGAAGAAAAGACCCCCCTGCTAAGGACAGAGGATGGAGGATGTAGTACAGGGCCAGGGGAGGGAAGGCCCTTTCTCGGGTGATGGGTTGGACTCAGGGGCGGGATGAAAAT
This sequence comes from Bungarus multicinctus, assembly GCA_023653725.1. NCBI lineage: Eukaryota > Metazoa > Chordata > Lepidosauria > Squamata > Elapidae > Bungarus > Bungarus multicinctus. The sequence goes on from CM042836.1 coordinate 172,207,645, forward strand.
ACTTTTACTATCAGTTCTGTGGGTGTGGCTAGGTGGGTGCGGCCATGTGACTGGGTGGGCATGGCTTCTTCTCCTTTTTTCTGCAGCAACCGCCCCGGGCTCTGATTTTTGGCCTCCTGGGCCTCAGGGAAGCCTCCTGTTCCCAGGAGCGTAGGGAGGTGTGCAGCTGATCAGAACAGCTGATCATTGGGAGGGGGGGGAAAAAAAGAAAGAAAGAAATACCAGTTTGGCCGAATGGTAACATTTTTTACTACCGGTTCGTGTGAACCAGGCCAACCCGGTAGAATCCCATCACAGCTTCCAACTCGCTTAGTATACGTTCTATGTTTCTTCCGCCCTGTTTCAGTTGCAGCCTCTCTCCTCCGGCTGCCCAGGGCAGCAAAATTGTCCCAGCTTTAGCCCAGAGATGTCAGTATCTTGTGCCCAACAGGAAGGGATACTGGGGGTAGGGGGAGCGAAGGAGGAGGGGCCAACAAAGCCAAGATGGGCCTGGCGCTTCAGAGGTGGATGATGGGGAGGGAAGGAAGCAGACGAAAACTCTGTGGCTGCCATGAACGGAACCAAACCCAGCTGGAAATGCGCTGCTTAAGGGGGTGGGTGGAGGAAATCTCTTCTCCCATTGGATGCTGCTGTCTCCCAGGCAGTAGGTCCCTCACTCCCCCTCCCCTGTCCCAATCTCCTTGTCTGACAAAGCCACAGCACCGCTACTCCACCTATCATGCTTCTGCCCAGAGCCTGGGGTAGTTCTAAAGGGAGCAGAAAGGCTGAATTAGAAAGTAAATTGCTTTTGGGTGCCCCCCCTTGTCCCCCCCGGCAGCACCTTCTTTCCAGATGCCCCCCGCCCCTTCCTTTTACCAGGCTGGGGAGGGGGGAATGAATGGGAGGGGCTGTGAAGGAGAGAAGGCAGCTTCCTTGCTTATGTGCAACCTCTGCGGGAGATCTGTTGCAGCCATTGGCTGGTTTGGGGCAAGGATCCCTCAAGGATGCCGAGAGCAATAAGGCGACAACAGGAATAATCACCCAGAGAGCTGGAGCTGAACCCAGACAGATGCCTAGCAGGGAAATTGAGAGGAGTCAGGGTGTGTGTGTGTGTCTATGTGTGTGTTTAAATAACTTTTAGGGCGCCCTGAGGACAGCTCTGGAGAAGGATGCTTTCCTAGCAGGCATCCTGGTGTAACTTTAGGCTTGCAATGTTCCTGCTGGGGAGGCACATATAGGAGATGGCCCAAGTGTCAGCCGTTTCTCACCTCTGGCACTCCATCAGCCCCCCCCAAATGGCCTCAGGTGTGATTCACCTGAGCTCAGTGTAGCATCGCTTTCCATGGTCCTCCTGCTACGGTTCAGGTCCCCTGTTGTGTTCCTGCAGCTGAGTGGTGTTCAGGGAACCTCCCCGAGCACGGCAAAGGCCAGGCAGGGGAGGAGGAGGAGAGTCTCCGGGGGTTTCAGAGCAGCTCCTTCCAGCCCTGGGCGCAGGCAATCCTGGGCCCCCTGCGGGCAGCCTGTCCCAAGAGGGGGGCCGTGACTTACATACCGGCTGCCTGTTCTCTGCGAATCCCTTCCTCAGGAAGATGCAGGCCGGGCCCAGGAGGTTGTGCATCACCGCGCAGTTCTGGGCCAGCACCATGAGGGAGCCCTGGCCCTGGCCCTCGCCGGCCGACGGCCCCTCCTCACTCAGCTGGACCGCCTTATAGCAGGCCTTCTCCTCCTGGTGGATCTTCTTGGCCAGTTCAGCAGCAAGCAAACAACACAACAGAGGAAGTTACCTCACTGTGCCTCCCTCCGGGCTCAGATGGCCCCCTCCCGAGAATCAACCCTGCCTCTGGGATGTCCCCCCCATCCACCCTGCAACCCCTTGAAGTGGCACAGCCTTCTTAGCCGAGGATGGCTTGAGAGGACCAGTGGTGGGATTCAGGCGCAGAACGTTCTACCTCCCAGACACCTGGTACCTGGCTCTCCTTCCACAATCTTTCCCATGTCCCTCCCTGCACTTTGGCCTCAGGATAAGCAGACAAAACACAAGTTCACTTCAAAGCAGAGACGCAAGTTTACATGACTCCATCAAGCACTTAGAGCAGGGGTTCCCAACCTTTCCTACGCCCCGCACCCCTAGAACGCTTCTGATAGTGTGATATTCACACCCCTTAAAAATAATTATATGCATGTGATTATACATATAATTATACATATAATTACATTGATAATTATACAGGGATGCGGCTAAGATGCTGAGCTTGTAAATCAGGAAGGTTGGCAGTTCGGCGGTGCGAATCCCTAGCATTGCCGCATAACGGAGTGAGCTCCCGTTCCTTGTCCCAGCTTCTGCCAACCTAGCAGTTTGAAAGCACATAAAAAAAATGCAAGTAGAAAAATAGGGACCCTTTTGGTGGGAAGGTCACAGCGCTCCATGCACCTTCGGCATTTAGTCCAGCCGGCCACATGACCATGGAGACGTCTTTGGACAACGGTGGCTCTTCTTCGGCTTTGGAACGGAGATGAGCAGCACCCCCTAGAGCTGGAAATGACTAGCATGTATGTGCCAGGAAACCTTTACCTTTACCTTATACACATACACTATAATTTTGACACTAAACCCAGGTTTTCACACCCCCTGGTTGGGGACCCAACTTAGAGAGGGCTGCAAAGCTGGCTGAGGAATTCTGGGAGTTGAAGTCCACAAGTCTTGAACTTGCCAAGGTTGGAGAGCCCTGCTGTAAAGCACTAGGAAGCGGTACTTCAGTCTAAGTGCCACTGCTATTGCAAGTCAAGCAGCCCCCTCCAGTCCCCAGACGTTACTTCTGCGATGACATCCAAAGCCCACTCAGTCCTTCCAACAGGCAACAGACGCAGCACGGAAGGAGGGCTGCTGCGTCACTTTGGGCGCTCCTGAGCAAGAAGGCTTGGGGGGGCCAGGACAACCCAGCAAGAGTGCAACCGGCAACCAGCATTTCTCAACTTTTGGTTCAATGTGTGGAGGGTGAAGGATGTGTGTTTGTGTTTATTTTCATGGTCATCATGTGCACTGAAGGTGGGGTTTGATTTCATTGTAGGAGGTGCAAGGACAATAAAGTAAACTAACTAACTAAGACAGTAGCAAAAACAATAAAGGTGGAATAAAAATATCTTTAAAATATTAATAAATTAATAAAAGCCTCTAGCAGAGACCCTCAGCCTTTAGGACAAGGTTTGCTTTCAGTATTTGGGGATGCAGATTCCAGGTAACAATCCACATTCTCTACCCCAGATAGGACCGGATAAAATACCCAGTGAGGTTTTTGAAGAAGGAAGGCACCACAGTTGCTTCCTTCTTTATTAGGGCTTCCTCTAGCCCAGGGGTCTCCAACCTTGGCACCTTTTAAGACTTGTGGACTTCAACTCCCAGAATTCCTCAGCCAGCAGAATTCTGAAAGTTGAAGTCCATAAGTCTTAAAGGTGCCAAGGTTGGAGACTCCTGCTGTGGAGCAGTGTTTTTCAACCATGGCTGCTTTAAAATGTGTGGACTTCAACTCCCAGAATTCCCCAAACAGCATGGCTGGCTGGGGAATTCTGGGAGTTGAAGTACACATATCTTAAAACAGTTACAATTGAGGAGCACTGCTCTAGAGCTGTGATGGCCAAACTGTGGCACGTATGCCAGAGGTGGCACGCAGAGCCCTCTCTATGGGCATGTGAGCCATCGCCCGAGCTTAGCTCTGCCGCGCATGTGTGCGTGCCTCTCACCGGCCAGCTGGGTTTTGCGTCTCTGCTGTGCATGCGTGGTGGGGCATGTATTGCATTTTGGGGGTTTGCACGCACGGTTTGGGCACTCGATGCCGGAAAGGTCAACCATCACTGCTTTAGAGTCTTCACCTGCCCCCTCTCTGCAAATAAGGGGAGCCTGCCCAGTTGATTTTCATCAGAAAATCCTTCCAGGGCCCCAGGCTGTCATCCCTGCTGCGGGGAAAGGCCTGTTGTCACAATGGAGGTCATTCCTGGCCTTCTTTTTGCAGACTGAAGCCCTTATGGGGACAGACTTCTGCACCAAGCCAGGAAATGCAAACCATTGGTGGGTCAGCTCCCTCCCAGCTTCTAAGAAAGAGCCCCTCCCTGAATCTGTTCTCCCACCCACTTATTGAGTCCTTTCATTAGGGCTGCATTCTGTGCATGCACAGAAAAACCTTGCATAGATTGACCAGCCATTCAGAATCCCACAAATTTCTGCTGTGGAGGTTTTAATTCACAGCGAGCAGCTCGTGCAAAGGAGAAATGGGAATCCTGTCCCTCTGGAACAGAGGTCTCCAACCTTGGCAACTTTAAGATTTGTGGACTTCAACTCAGTGGTGGGATTCAAATAATTTAACAACCGGTTCTCTCCCTAATGATTTCTTCCAACAACCAATTCACCAAACTGCTCTGAAAATTAACAACCGGTTCTCCCGAACTGATGTTAACTGGCTGAATCCCACCACTGCTTCAACTCCCAGAATTCCTGAGCTAACATGACTGGCTAAGGAACTCTGGGAGTTGAAGCCCACAAGTCTTAAAGTTGCTCTGGAAAGTTCAGAGGTTTCCTGTGCAACCCGGGAGCCTTGCATTCTATGTAGAGGGCCAACCACACATGCAGTTGTCTGTCGATCTTGTGCATGGCACAGAGAGAAACAGGAAAATTCAGCAGCAGCAACAAGCAGCTGCCAGCGATGACCTGATATAGCTCCACAGGAGCTGGCTGCCTCCTGGGTTTTAACCCACTAGACGCAACACAGCCGTTACCTTACTCTCTCTCTGGGGGCGAGACCCATTCCCCCTGCCTGCCTCCCCCCACCCCCGCATCTGGGGCACAGCTTCTCCAACAGGCCTTCTGGGATCCGGCTGGAATCCTGTCTGAGTGCTTCCAGGCCCAACGGAGAGTCCGTGGCTCACCTTATATAGTCATGTGCCCCCACCCACCCCAAGCTCTGGCAGAAATGCTCCTTCCCGACATTCCCATGCAGCTATAAAAAGCAGCGGTGTTCGTAAGGACCTCTGCATTTGGCGCAATAAACATTCCCGATCCTATTGCTGATCTCATGAGAAGCGGAGAGAATTCTCCCCCCCCGCTCCAAGTTCCTCGGGGGCCCATTTCAGAGCTGCTGTGAAGAAGCTGCCACCCCATCACCCAGCATGGCAGAATGCTTCCTGGCAGGGCTGAGAATATGGATTCAGGGGGCACCTGCACCACCTTGTGCAATGGCCACAGAGGCTTACAGCAGGGCACACACCCTGCCTGATGGGATGGCCGTTTGATCTGTCCGGAACGCAGCCGGAAGGGAGCTTTGGCCCCTGGCACTGGGGGTGGTGTTCTGACCCAAGCCTTGTTCCAAGGAAACAAACACGAAACAGAGGGAACAGCAAAACCTTCTAATGATTCTTTATGAATTCTGTTCCTTCCCAGTTAAAAGGCTGTTTCCAACTAATTGTCTCTGATAAGAATGAGCCTTGCCAAGGTGGTGCAAGGCTGCCAAGAACACGAGATAAAGTGACTAAGAAATATTTCAAACCCAAAGAGTCTCCAAACACCAACCAAGATAATCCAAACGTCCACAAAGCTCGAGTTTGCAAAGAACTCCGGATTCTCAGCTGGCTTTTATCTCTTAAGGGAGGGGCTATTACCTTGCAGTCTTACTCCCAAGTCGCCTGTGCTGCTGCAGCTGCTCTTTCCTTTGTGCAGCCCTGCGTGCACGTGCACTGGGCACAGGCTCTTTGGGGAACTCCTCATCACTGCTGCCAGCCTCCACGATCTCCAAAGGCAGCACTCCACTCCCTGATGGTCCTGGCCCCATCTCTGCCTCACACACAGGCCCCTCATCCGAGTCCTCGCTCTCTGAGACTTCAGCCGTCCGCAACTGTGGCTTGCAAACCACAACAGGTGGGGGCAGAAGCAGCATCCGCAACCAAGAAGCCTCCACAAAATGAGTTTGTGTTTCTCAATAATAGGTCATCCACCCTCGGCCAATTGGGCAGCCCAAGGTGAGCGGCTGGAGGGCATTTCTGGCATGGGTAGAGGTCCACACCCAGCTGGATCCAACCCCCTTTTGAAGAGGAAAGCCTGGAGCCTTAATATTATGGAGGGGCTCCTTGGGTCTGAAGGCAACAGGACAGGGACGGTAGGCACGATGGTGCACTTATGCACGCCCCTTACAGACCTCTTAGGAAGGGGGTGAGGTCAATAGTGGATAGTCTGAGATTAAAGGAGTGGGGGGGAGGGTTAGAAGATGTAACAACAGGTCACTGCCTGGAATGCACTACCTGACAGTTGTTCCATCCTGTAACACACCCCCATTCCTTTAACCTCAAACTATCCACTATTGACCTCACCCCGTTCCTAAGAGGTCTCCAAGGGGCGTGCATAAGTGCACCATCGTGCCTACTGTCCCTGTCCTATTGTCCCCATTTATTCGTACCTATTTCCTGTATTCTTACTCATGTTTATACTTATACCTACTATCTTGTAAGCGATTGACAAATCAAATCAAATAAATAAAATAAAAAATAAAATATGGAAGGAAAGAAGGAAGGGGGAAGGAAGGAAGAACAGGGAGGAGGAAGGAAGGAAAGGAAGGAACGAGAGAAAAGAATGAAGGGAAGAGAGAAAGGAAGGGAGAGAATACCCATTCCTAAGAGATCTGTAAAGGGGCGTGCATAAGTGCACAATAGTGCCTACTGTCTCTGTCTTATTGTCCCCATTTATTCGCACCTATTTCCTGTATTCTTACTCATGTTTATACTTATTATACCTATCATCTTGTAAGCGATTGACAAATCAAATAAATAAATAAGGCGGGCTGATCTGCAGCAGATGTCAGATACTTGGTCATGGGAAGGGGCAGCCAAGGGTATGGCTGGCTGGGAAATTCTGGGAGTTGAAAGTCCACAAGTCTTAAAGTTGCCAAGTTTGGAGAAGGCTCCTGCTCTAAGGTGGTGCCTTCAACTCCTGATATGCTTTTTCTAAGGACTCACAGCAGCATCTTCTCATCCTCACTTCTGCCAAAGAGAGAGAAGGGAGGGAAGGACACAGCACTGAAATCACCATCCACCACGCCCATTTCAGGCCTGGTTTCTCAGTCTCCCCATCCCCAATCATCAAAAAGTCACTGGGTTGTAGACTTAATGCTACAGAACAAACCCAACACCGTGACCAGGCAATACAAAAGATTGCTGAGGATCCAGAGAGCAAAGAAAGGCAAGATGATGAGAGGCTTGGGAGATAAATTTTATGGAAGATGGGTAAAGGAATACAGTATAGCAGAATTGGAAGGGACCTTGGAGGTCTTCTTAGGCTAACCCTAACCCTAACCCTAACCCTAACCCTAACCCCTGCTCAGGCAGGAAACCATAGGGCATTTCAGACAAGCGGCTGTCCAAACTTTTCTTAAAAACCTCTGGTGTTGGATCATTCACAATTGGGTGAGTTTAGCCTCAGGAAGAGCAAGCTAAAGGGAGACAGGCTGGCAACCTTGCGATACATGAAGGGATGCCACAGAGAAGAGAGGATGGGTTTATTTTGGAGAGGGTGAAGGCATAGGACAAGAGCCAATGGACGGAAGCTTTACAAAGGAAGATCCACACTTGAAATAAGGAGGAACTTCCTGACGGCAAGAGCTCTAGAGCAGTGGAAGAACTGGTCTCCTAGTGTTATGGAGGCTTTCAAATACAAGCTGGACAGCCATTTCTCTAGAGCAGTCCAAAGCTTTCTGCCCAAGGCAGGGGTGAAAGTGCAAGACTTCCAATGTCCCCTTCCAACCCCAAGGTTCTAAGGTTTGGTTCTGCAACCCAACAGGACAGGCACAGATTCCAAAGAGTAATTAGGACTGCAGAAAAAATAATGGCTACCCATCTGCCTTCAGTAGAGGACCTGTATACTGCACGAGTCAAAAAGAGGGCTGTGAAAATATCTACAGATTTAACAGATAATCAGAATTGGAAGGGATCTTGTAGGTCATCTAGTCCAGGGGTCTCTAACCTTGGCCACTTGAAGACTTGTGGACTTCAACTCCCAGAATTCCTCAGCCAGCAAAGCTCCAAAAAAGCTGACTGACAAATTCTGGGAGTCGAAGTCCACAAGACTTCAAGCGGCCAAGGTTGGAGACCCCTGATCTAGTCCACCCCCCGCCCAAGCGGGAGACCTTACACCATTTCTGACAAATGGCAGTCCAGACCTCTCACATCTTGGACATAAACTGTTTCAACTCCTACAATCAAAAGGACGCTATAGAGCAGTGGTGGCTAACCTTTTGGGGATTCTGTGCCAAAAAGTGTGCGTATACTTGCACTCATGTGCCAGCACACAGAAGGCAGTGCATGTCCTCCCCATGCCCCCTACATATGCGCGTGCACTCCCCACCTCCGCTGCCCCCTTACCTGCACTGCACCTCACAGCTGATTTTCGGCCAGTTTGAGGCCTTTTTCAGCCTCCCAGAGGCTTCTGCAGGGTTTGCAGGCCGAAAACTAGGCTCGTTTTGTCACTTCCGGTAAAAAAGGAAGTGATGAAACGGGGCTAGTTTTCCTGCAGCTCGCATGCTGGCACAAATGGCTCTGTGTGCTGCCAGTGGCATGAGTGCCACTGGTTCGCCATCACGGCTACAGAGCCCTGCACACCAGAACAACTAGACACAAGGAGAATTTTTCCCCGAACGCCATCACTCTGCTAAACAAATAATTCCCTCAACACTGTCCAACTAAGTCTGCATTACTATGACTATTAATCTTCTCATCACTCCTTATCAGCCATCCCCTCCCACTTATGACTGTATGACTGTAACTTTGTTGCTTGTATCCTTATGATTTATATTGACTGTTTCCTAGTATGATTTGATTGACTATTGTACCCTATGACTTTTATTAAATGTTGCACCTTATGATTCTTGACTCTTGATGAATGTATCTTTTCTTTTATGTACACTGAAAGCACTTGCACGAAAGACAAATTCCTTTGTGTGCCAATCACACTTGGCCAATAAAGAATTCTAGACATTCTAGACATTCTAGACATTTTATGCTTTGGTCCATTGAATTTACTGTGAACTCACAAGGTGGGGTTGTCCGAATTTTTATTACAATTCTCATAACATGAGAGTGTGGTGTGGCGGTTGAGGCAGCGGTTTGGAAACTGGGAGATGGTGAGTTCTAGTTCTAGTCCCACCTTGGGCATGAAGTCGATTGGATGACCTTGCGCCAGTCACTCTCTCTCAACCCTAGAAAGCAGGCAATGGAAAACCACTTCTGAAAACTTGCCAAGAAAAGTGTAGGAACTATTACCAGGTATACAGGTAGTCCTCAACTTACGACCACAATTGAGCCCAACATTTCTGTGGTTAAGGGAGTCGGGACCCATTTTACAACCTTTCTTGCCACAGCTGTTGAGTGAATCACTGTCGTTGATAAGTTAGTAACTCTGTTGTTAAGTGAATCTGGCTTCCCCGTCAACTCTGCTGGCCAGAAGGTCGCAAACGGAGAATCACGTGACCTTGGGACACGGCATCGGTCATAAGTATGAACCAGTTGCCAAGCCTCTGAATTTTGATCACATCATCATGGGGATGCTGCAAAGGTCATAACATGTGAAAAGCGGTCATAAGTTACCTTTTTCAGCGCCATTGTAACTTTGGACGGTCACTAAATGAACTATTGTTAGGTTGAGGACAACCTGCAGTCCAGGCAATCTCTCTCTCTCTCTCTCTCTCACACACACACACATATCTACACCCCTCTCAATCAACACGCCTTCTTCTCTTCCTTCCTTCCCCATTCAACACTCGGCTGATCTCTTCTGTAAAGCCAAAAGCACCAGAAGCTTCTCTGGGCACTGCCAAGCAAGATTTCCAGAACTGCAGTGTGGCAGATGATGCCCAGGGCTGCGTATTTTGAAGACCTGGGTGCCATCAAACACGGGCTTACCTCTCGTGAGCAGGCGCCCCAATGAGACCTAGCTCCCTGATCAGGCTGTACATTTGCACAGACATCCTTGGGGTGGGAGTGCCCTTAAATCTTCTCTGGGGGTGTGTGCGGAGGAAGAGACAAAGTGAGGTTTAGAGTCCTAAATGATATTTATCCTCTTTTGGAACATAATCTCTCAAGCTAATGCTTTCTGAAACTTTACCTTGGGTGGCTCAGAAGGAGAGAAATCAGAAAGCCCTGAAATTGAGCCAAAGCCCCAGCCAATAAACCTCATTAGGGTGCTGCTGCATCAGCAGAGCTGAAGGTGATAATGTACCAGAAGAAGTACATGACAGATTCTTCAGCCTCCTTCAAAGGGTTCCTGTCCTGGCCCTGGACCCAACTCTTCCCATCATCTCTCTTGATCCGAGATTCAGCAGGAGGGACCAGCAGCTGCTATTCTGCCCAGGGCCTCGGCCAGGAAGAGCTCCAGCCACCCCACCCTCCTTCCAACCCCACCAACATCACCCCCTGTCCTTGTTGGGACCACAAAGGCTTCATTTAAGCCCTTCTCCTTAGGGCACACTAAACCTCTGGGAGGAAGCCTCTCTTCAACACAATACAAGCTGTGCATCTTATTCCTTGTAACCGAGTGACATTTCAGAGTGCAGAGAAGAGCAACAAAGACGATTAGGGGACTGAAGCCCAAACCATATGAAGAACGGGTGCTGGAACTGGGCATGTCTAATCTAATGAAAAGAAGGACCAGGGGTGACAGGATAGCAGTCTTCCAATATCTCAGGGGCTGCCCCAAAGAAGAGGGGGTCAAGCTATTCTCCAGAGCACCTGAAGGCAGGACAAGAAGCAACGGATGGAAACTAATCAGGGAAAGGACCAACCTAGAACTAAGGAGAAATTTCCTGACAGCGAAGAACAATAAACCAGCGGAATGACCTGCCTCTGGAAGTTGTAGATGCTCCAACACTGGAGGTTTTTATGAAGACGCAGGACAGCCATTTGCGTGAAATAGTATAAGGTTTCCCACTCGAGCAGCGGATTGGACTAGAAGACCTCCAAGGTCCCTTCCAACTCTGTTATTCTGTTCTTTGCATTACTCTGTTCTTCCTTCCTTCTAGAAAGCACAACTGGGATGTGTGCCTTCCCACACATCCATCCTCAGAGTCATAATGGAGACCCCCCCAACTCAATATTAGTCATCTTAGCATCTCACTGTCTCACACACAGGAACAAACACACACACACACACACCTGCATGGACACAGATACTTAGAGCAATATTGGCTTGCACACCCAATAACGCGTTGTTCCAGATTCTCAGCTCCTGCTTGTTCAGACCAGCAGAACTTCAAACAACCCAGGAAGGTGGGCAGAAATGGGGCTCTGGTCAGCATAAGTCCAGAGTGGGAAATGCCCCATAAGGGAGAGTGTTGAAGTGGCCAAGGAACATTGGTTTGAACATTGAACCTTGCTATCACACACACATACACACGAATACTCATTAGCACCACATATACTTGTGCCTGGATTTCCATTAACACATTCACTTTCCTCTAGAACAGGGGTCCCAAACTCGGCCACTTTAAGACTTGTGGACTTCAACTCCCAGAATTCTCCAGCCAGCTTTATGCTGTAGCTTTATCCTGGCTGGAGAATTCTGGGAGTTGAAGTCCACAAGTCTTAAAGTGGCCAAGTTTGGAGACCTCTGCTCTAGAACTCTTGTATAGTATTGTATATTGTAAATACATACCAGGCAAGCCTTCCCCTGTTCAAGCCCTTCAAGGATCAGACTCTGCAGGCCCAAAGAAACCCCCTTTCCAGCCTATCTTTGAGAGCCACCAGCTGGGCAAGAACTAGGGATTATTTCTTCTTGCCAGGGACAACCCAATTCTGAGTTCCACTGAAGGATATTGGAACAAGAATTTTTTAGGAAAGCTCTGATGACTCATAATCATTAATCAATTATCTTTAGCTTGGATTGGACTGGATAGTCAAATTCCTTTCCTTGGTGCTCCATAGATCAGGGGTCTCCAACCTCGGCAACTTTAAGACTTGTGGACTAAAGTCTTAAAGATGCCAAGTTTGGAGACCCCTGGCATAGATTGATGTTCACCAATGCAGGACAGAAAAGCAGTTTGGGAAGCAGTTTGTCTGCACAACGGCCTAAATTTTAAAAAACAACAAAGAAATGCAAAGTGCCCAAGCAAAAGGTTTAATCCACAGGGACCGGAGACCCTTAAAACCTGTAGCCAAAAGGTTGGGATGCTGGTTCAGGAAGGAACGATGGAAGCCGAGTGGGCAGAGGTTCAGCCCTATTGTTTTGACGGCCATCTTGGCTTTTTAATCACTCCCAGGAGCCCTGACTGCGGCCTTTCCACTGCTGAGCCACAAACTGTTTCAGAAACTGGTACCTCCATTCCAAGCTTTGTCCCATTTCAGAAAAAAAAAGGCCCTTTGGTGAAAACCAGCAAATATTGTAGGGCTTCTCTATATTGTTGAGTTTTTTTCCGGTTAAACTTCTCCATAGCTAAAATAATTTCTTGCAAAGGAGGTGCCAGGAAAATTGAAGGCGTCATCAAGCTCCTTAAAGCAGCTAAAGGTACAAATTCCCAAGTCCCACTTTTGGCTGAGACCGCCATCCTAAAGGATTATCGGATGCAAGTTAGCAAAACTTCAGGAAAGCCACAAGCCCCCTTATCAAGCTGCAATGTAAGACCTGCTGGTTCATACAAAACAATTTAAAAAACAGTTTGGAGCATAAATCTATCAAGGAAGCTCCACTGAGCACTGAGCAAAAATATTGATCTCCTGTGGGGAAAAATTCTGTCTCAGCAAACTTCTTGAGTAGGAGATGTTTACACACACACACATTCACATAAACTGTCTCTCCTGGAACTCACCAGAAAGGGGAAGGAGGGGGAGTTCCTTCAAGTACTTTAAAGCAGGGGTCTCCCACGTTGGGAACTTTAAGCCTTGGAGGACTTCAACTCCTAGAATTCCCCAGCCAGCAAACCTGAAGTCCTCCAGGCTTAAAGTTCCCAACGTGGGAGACCCCTGCTTTAAATGAAAACGAGTCTTTTACAGATTAACAGAGTTGGAAGGGACCCTCTAGGTCATCTAGTCCAACCCCAAGCTCTTCTTTTTCTCTCTTTACACCAACTCTCCCCCCTCCCCCGCACATAAACTACCAGCAGTGGATTGTGAGAAAAGAAACGCAAATATTTGGGGGACTTCACTAGCAATGCAACCGGGTGCTCAAACCCTGGCACGGCGATCTTGGTATTATTCTTTCCATCTGTGCCTGGCACTAGGGAGTCACACACACACAACACCCGCTGCAAAAGTCTCGCTTCCGGCCCTTCAGCTGCTGGTGTTGCAGAAACGATGGCGAGCGTCTTTTAAAGAAGACTCCGGCACCTACGGAGTGGGCCGAGGGTTGGACTAGATGACCTACAAGGTCCCTTCCAACTCTGTTAATCTAAAAGGGGGGCTTTGTCGCCCCCCCGCCCCCGCCCAAGAGCAGCGGCCGCTCGAGACGCGCAACCCCGAGCCGAGCGAACTGGAGCGAGAGTCCGCTAATCCGCCGCCACCCGCGGTTGCAAACGCTCCCAACATTACGCGACCCTCCGGCCCCGGGATGCGAGTCTGCGGGGCCCGCCTGCGACCCCCCGCCCCCGCCTCCGCCCCCGGCGCAAGAGGCTCCTTTGGCCGCTGCCCGCGTCTTCTGCCCCCCGCGCCTCCGTTCCCCCCCCGGCCGCGGTGTCTGGGTTCTGGGCAAGGGGCTCCGCCACGCTGGGCGACCTACCTTCCGCGAGAGGCTTCTCAGCGGAGACTTCACGCAGTTGCCCATCCCGGAGGGGGCCTTCCCGGCTGACGAAGGGCAGCGGGCAGCGGGCAGCAGCCGAGCCCATCGGAGCAAAGGGCGCCCCCGGTCACCCCGAGTCCTCTGGCTGCCGCGGGCGGGGCCTCTCCCTCCCCCTCCCTCCGTCCCTCCGTCCGTCCCTTCTCCCAACTTTCTCCGCCAGGAAGGGAAAGAGGGGAAGGCGGCGAGCGAGGGAGGGAGAGAGGGAGGGGAGGCGACGCGATGAATTATCTAATCTACCTCGGCTTAAAGCCCGAGCCCTCCCTCCCTCCCTCGTCCCCCCCTCTCGCCCCGCTTGACAGGCAGGGAGCCGCTCTGACTCGGAACCGGAGCGCAGATGACAGATTATCAAGAGTTGGAAGGGATCTTGTGAGTCATCTAGTCCAACCCCCCCCCCCCCCGCAAGCGGGAGACCCTACATCTTTTCTGACAAATGGCACTTTAATGGCCAAGCGCCCCCCGCCCTATTTCCCTCCCCAGGATCGGGCTTCTCTCGGCCTCCTGGTTCGCCGCTGGAGTCCCGGCCGGAGGGAAAGCCGCCCCCCCCCCTTCGCCATGCGGGGAGACGGGTGGGCTTCCCCGGGCTGCGAGCGGGGTCCTGGCGGGGAGGTCAAGAGCGGTCGCCGCTTAGCCTTCCGAAGTTCAGTGGTTCGCGCGGGCATTTGAGGCGGAAGCGACCGGTTAAGAGCGGGCAGATCAAAGAGGGAGGCTCCTTCTGCCAAGTTAGCGGGAAACGGGATTCGGAAGGCAAGGAGAAGGCGCCGCCGGAGCCCCGGTTGAGTCGCCCTTCTTTCTTCAGTGCCCATCGGAAGAGTCTGAACCTTGAACACGCGAAACTGACTCGTGGTTGAAATCAAGTCTCCCGCTTGGGCGGAGGGGGGGGGGGTTGGACTAGATGACCTACAAGGTCCCTTCCAACTCTGATTATCTGTTATCAAGGGTGCTGGAAACTGGAGGCTCCCGCCTGCCCCCAGGTCTAGCCAGCTCCACAGCAACCCCCCCCTCCCCCCGAAGCCCCGCAGAAGAGGCTGAGCTTTCCAGGCAGCAACTAAGGGAGAGAAAAAGGCGTTTGTGACCCAGCTGGGGCTCCATGCAAGTGGCCCAAACTTGGCCACTTTAAGACTTGTGGACTTCAACTCCCAGAATTCCTGAGCTAACATGACTGGAGGAGGGATTCTGGAAGTTGAAGTCCATAAGTCTTAAAGCTGTCAAGTTGGAAGACCCCTGCTCTACAATGAGAGGAGGCAGCTCGGCTGAGTTTTCCTACTGGGGCTGCCTTCCTTGTGCACTTTGAGAAGGTCTGGAGGAGTGCAGAGATTAGTGTTCAATAATGGAAGAAGACAAACAAAATAGAAATGAATACAGATACATAGAAATAGGTAAGAACACACAATGTAAACAATACCACTATTAGACTGTACGTGAATATAGTTTAAAATGTATATATTGATAAATGTAATCATGTAATACAGTACAAATATGAAAACAACAGTTTTAATTATGATGTACAATGCTATGTAGTTAAAAGATATTATATTATATGACCATGAGAGTAATAGTTATAACCAAGAAGTATCCCATGATGCATTTTTACATCAAGGGACTTGATATAACCAGTACACAAAGGTTGTAAAATTGGAAATGTGATGAACAATAATGGAAAATGTGCAATAAAAACATTAAAAGAGAGAGAGAAGGTCTAGAGGAGAGCAAACTCAAGGAATTCTACCGAATTCTACCAAATTCTACACCCAGGCCAACTTGAGTCTGCAGCCAAACATTCCTGGATCAGGGGAGCTGATCCTTCAGAGCACAGAACCAGGTTTATGAAGCTGAGTATCCAACAAATGCAAAGAGGGGGGAAAGGGAAAGGAATGGACCATGGTGGGGCCACAGCCAGAGGGATCCAGGCACAGCATAGCTGGCTGGGGAATTCTGGGAGTTGAAGTCCACAAGTCTTAAAGTTGCCAAGCTGGGAGATCTCTGGTGTAGAGAGAGGCAGACACCGACTGAATGTCCCTTCTTTGTCCCTTCTTGCAGAAGAATTTTTTCCACAAAAGTTCATACTTTCCCCCGTTTTGAAAATCACCGCAGCTCAGTTCAACCGCCCTTTTGAAGATGGGGAGGGGGCAGTTGCTCAGTCTTTGCCAGATGTGGCTGAGCAGGGACCAAGGCTGCTGGGTTTTTGGGGGTTTTTTTACAAGAAGAGGCTTTCCTCCTGCCTCTCTGCCCTATTGTGGTAGGAGAGCCTTGGCTCATGACTCCCAGGGCATCCGTTTCAGGCTGTAGACTGAGCTGTCCCCAAGCCAAGATGGTTTCCGTGTCACCCTGAGGGCTGCTGGGAGTTGAAGTCCACGCACCTTAAAGTTGCCAAGGTTGAGAAACGCTCTCCTCTTGGACAGGAACAGAAATGCGCCAGCTCTTACTTGGTTTGCTATTATCATGTGAAGGTCATGCATCATTGCTCACTTTCTGCTGTGTTTCTTTTCTAAGCACGCATGTCCTGAGCGGATGCACTGAACTCTTTTTCAGATGGCAGCTTAGCAGTTTACTACTGGTTCTGTGGGCGTGGCTTTGTGGGCATGGCAGGGGAAAGATACTGCAAAATCTCCATTCCTTCCCCACCCCACTGATCTGCTTTCCAGCTCCGTTCTCCTGTGCAGGGCAACCAAAGGAGACCCAGCTGATCAGCTGGGACTCAATGGGAGGCAGAGAAGAGATGGGGGTGGGGCCAGTCGGAAGTGGGATTGGCCGGTTCCCTGAACTACTCAAAATTTCCGCTACCGGATCTCCAGAACCAGTCAGAACCGGCTGAATCCCAGCTCTGCATCTCAGCCTGTTTTGTGCTTAGCAATATCTTTTCACCAAAAGCAGGTTCCTTCCAGCCAACAGTCCATTGGAAGCAAGCAACTCTAATTCAAAATGCATTTTGGCCCCATTGAGGATGAGTCCCCTGCTCAAATTTGGCTCCCAGGAACTTCAGTTATTCGGCAGAGAAAACCACCTCCATCCGGCTGCTAGAGGGGCTTGTGGCTGAGAGGGCAAGCCATAAGTGCTGCCACTGGATCACCACCTCCTCCTCCTCCTCCATCCGCCACGGGAGGCCAGATGGAGCTTCCTTCCCTGAAGTGGCTCCTTATCTTATCAAGGCAGTGACAAGAAGAGTCTGGGCCTGCTGGGAAGGAAAAGGAAGGTGCCAGGGTCTCTTGGCTGGGTCAGCCTGCAGCCAGGCTGAGCATGACTTCTTCAGGAGCCCCAAGGAAGCAGATGCTCAGGTCCAGAGGCCCTCCTAGCTGTGGGTTAAATGGTCTTTTGGGGGGATGTGCAAGTAGGCATGGTGGATGCCAGGCACCCAGGATGATCTAGAGGGGCCTTTTCTGGCCTTGCAAGATGACCAGAGGAGGAGCTCAAGGGCTGCCCCGGACCCCAAGAGGCAGCTGCTGTTCTACCATCCTCTGTCTTTTCCAACCAAAATTTGACCCCCCTCCATTCCTTGGAGTTTTGCTCCAGCTGACGGACATCTGTGAGCACTGAAAAGCAGTTCCAAAGCAGCTGAAGAGCAAAGTTTCATTTGTGGCAAGAGCTATGGGACACTGTCCCCTTCTCCCCTTGGGGTTTGAATGTTCGCCTTTCCCGCAACGCTGACCTGCCACTAGGTGGGGCTGTGTCCTCAGTTCTCAGCCGGTCTTCTGATTTTTGCCAGGTTTGCTCAGGGGGAATGCCCACGGCTGGCACCAAGAGGCAGTCGGAGGCTGCTGCTGCCCCCCTGGCAAGAAGCTTTCTGGTGTGATCTCACTGCTACGTTCCGACAACCATTTCATGGGGCCGGATGAAGCAGCCCTTGCCTCCCAAAATGCAGGCTGTTGACAAAAGAACCCCCATTCTTGAAGGTGTCCTGTGGTCCCTGGTGGGTGTTCACTACAGTGGGCCAACACGGGGGTCCCCAAACTTGGCAACTTGTGGACTTCAGTTCCCAGAACTCTGAGAATTGAATTCTATGCTAGCTGAGGAATTCTGGGAACTGAAGTCCACTTAAAAGTTGCCAAGTTTAAAGACTAACACAAAGTCATTTTAGAGGCATCTCTACCATAGGGGAAACAGAGTAATTTTATATGTAGGGTTTTTTGACATATATTCAGCCACATATATTCGGACAAGCTGCAAACAAGTATGTTTAAGGATCCGCTTCAGTCAAAACAGAAACACAGTCACGGTCTAAATACTGTAGTTGATGTCTAAATCAACTAAAGCTATACCTTTCACTGAATTAAATGAATAGGATTATTAGTTTCATACTATAGTCAGGTGCAGGCGATATTCTTCTTCCATCATTAACAAACTCTGTTTTTGTTTGTGAGTTTGTAATGTGTTTAGTAGTGTTTGAAGAAGCCCCAGAAGTACATAAAACAAGTATATTCTTTCCCAGTAAGAACAGCTTAGCTAATTTAACTTAACAGTGTAAATATAAAATATAAAGTTACCATTTTGCTTCTTTTTAATTTTTATATTATGGTTCTTATTATGTTCTAAGCTGCCCAGAGCCACATTTATAAATTCAATAAGTAAACATAAACCAAATGTTGAGAATAAAAGTCTGCAAATGACTTCTAGATTGTTTTTTTAAAGTGCAATTGTATGCATTAAAAGAAACCAGGGTTGTATTTCTGTACGTCAATTCTTTTCTGCTTGCCTGCCTTTCTGGTTGGCATTGTGAGATTCAGTCCAACACAACCTTCCTGGTGGCACCAAGTGGAGGAAAGGCAAACTCCCAACTGTTGTCTGGTTTAGAGCTGGGAGAAACATAAGCAGAGCCAAAGGGGAGAGGCAGGTAGTCCTCAACGCCCATCATTTCTGTTGTTAAGTGAGACATTTGTTAGGTGAATGTTGCCCCATTTCTTGTCCCAGTTGTTAAGTGAATTCTCTGCAGTTGTTAAGTTATTGACATGATTGTTAAATGAAACTGGCTTCCCCGTTGACTTTGCTTGAGAGACGGTCACAAAAGATGATCCCATGCAGCCATCATAAATATGAATCAGTTGCCAAGCGACTGAAGGTTGATCATGTGACCAAGGGGATGCTGCAATGGTTGTAAGTGTGAATAACAGTCATGAGTCACTTTTTTTTAGGGCCCTTTGTCACTTTGAATGGTCATTAAACGAACTGTGGTAGTATCATGCTCTTGGTGGAGTCAGACCCTGAGGGAGAGGAGGAACAGCCGAGGGAGTGGAAGTGTGGCTCCGGAAGTTGTGGAGGAGGCTGGGGAAGGGCAGAGGCGGCTGGGCAGTCAGAGGAAGAACCAGGCCCATCCCCTCTGCATCCTAAGGCACGCAGGGAGGAACAGAGAATGAAACAACTTGGCTTATGAGAGAGGAAGCGGCCATGATCCCCCTTATTGGTTGCAGCTGGGGAGAATAGTATATAAGAGAGACGATTGATTACAACACAGCATTGCCAGAAGCAAAGCAAAGTGTTTTATTTTGGGCTGAAGTTATCTTGGTTGGTGCTCTTCCAACAGACTGTGCCTTGTTATCTCTTTGAATTTGGTAATTACTTATCCTGGTCTGTTGTGGAATTTCCTTCATTGTAGTTTGTTTTGGGTTTTTATTTCACCTCTATCTGCTCATTAAGTTCGGACTGTGTTGCTTTGTCTTGAAGACTATTTTTGAATAAGTTTTATCTTCAACTGAGAATTATTGAACAGTGGGGCCAACTTGGAGGCATTAAAAGACAATTATTTATGCTTTGGATTTTGTTACATTTGTGTTACACTCCTGGTCATCACAGGTAGGTCAGGGACTACTCGTACTCTGCCAAGCAGGACAGGCCAAGAAAGAGCATGCCCCCTCCCAGAACAAAAGGCCAGAAGGTTCCCCAGGTCCAGCAGCTTAAAATAATGGGACTTCCACTCCATCACTGGCTGGGGAATTCTGGGAGTTGAAGTCCACCCATCTTCAAGTTCCCAAGATTGAGAAACACCGTTCTACTTTCTGCCAAATCTCTCTTTGAAAGATTGGCCTTGACTTGATTCCTAATAGCAACTGTCAGGATTCTGGCAGTTATTGCAGCTAGAATTGTATTTGCTCAAAATTGGAAAAATTAGAAAATTCCGATAGAGGAGGTGATTAGGACAATAATGGAATGTGCAGAAATGAGTATATTAACATTAGCAATTAGAGAGCAAGAAGAAAAAGAATATTTTAAGATATGCGATTTATTTTATCAATGGCTAGATAGAAAAGTAGGAAATTGAAGTATAATACAATAGCAATGATACGTTATAACTGATTATTATAGAATGAATTATAATATGAATTAAAATTAGTAAGAATCAAGATAATTATCCTCTAAAGGATAATGTGGATTTGAAATTAAAATCTAATGATGATGTAATAATAATATAATATGACATGGAAAGTTGACTAACGTAATATGAATGTAAACCTAAGTTTAAGAAGAAAAGACTATATAGATTTTGTGCACAAGAAATATGTACCAACTGCCACACTGTATAATTGAAGGTTTTATTTATTGTTTTATCTTTATCTTTGTCTATGTTTGTTGTTTAAAAAAATTTTTTTAAAAAAAGGATTCTGGCAATTACCCCCAATTAAACCATGAGTCTCGAGCCAAACTTCCAAAACTTCAAAAGAATTTATTGGGGGTTAAACTGTCCGGCACTGCCTGGGTGCAGCCTACTCTGAGGCACATCATTCATTGTCACTCCTGACCCTCGTTCCCCCCACCCTCTGGGTGTATCCTAATTCATATTCTCCAATGGGACACATCCATAGCCAAGAGTCATCAATCAGGCTCTCCAGTTAGAATTTTGCATGGCAGGAACTTCAGTCACCTAGTTACTATCTTTGAAAATATTTATGGAATGCACTTTCGGTTTGCAAGCTGCTGCACTGCTCTTCCCTCCCTTTCTGTTGGCAACTCTAAAAAGACCGTAGAGATATTTTATGAGTTGACAGCAACAACATGGTTTCCCACCATTCTCAGGCAGGAGAACTGAAGCAAAAGCCCCTAAGTATACCATGAAGTGTTGAGGGGAATCAAAAGCCCCCTCCTCTCTAACTTTTAACCCCCCATTCCACCCAAACTAGCCAGTGCAGCTAAGCCAGGACCGTCCACTCTGAATGTGACCTTCGGCAGGGCTGTCTTAGCTACTCACAGGAATAAAAATGTAAATAGTTGATAAAATTAAGCACATATTTGCATGTTAGTATTCATTTAAAATACAGTAAAATGTAATATATATGTTTCTGTATTTATCTAATACAAGGTGCATTGAAGGATTAACATACACAGATTAATATGGGGGCCCTATGCTCGTGGGGCCCATGGCCAAGAGCCCATCAGGCCCATGCCTTAGGACAGCCCTGACCTTCGGTTGTGCAAAATTTGCCTCTCCAAAAACTCAGCCAGACAGAAAACTTTGCGACTTCAAGGAAGGATTTTTGTGGCTGGTTTTAGAGAAGAGATCTTTGCTTTTTAGAAAAGGTCAAGTGCTTTCACTGTCCACTTTCCATGCACAAAGACACCGACTGCCAGACCCCTTTATTGTCACCAGGAAAGGAAGCAGCTGCGGCGCTGAAGGGCTGCCCAGCTACACTCCACAATCAAAGTCAAGTTCAGCTCCCCCCACTTCACAAAGAAAGAAAGAGGCTAGTCATGCAGCCATTGGTTTGCAACAAGCCCAATTTGCAAGGTTCCCTCAAAATGGAGGAGAAAAGGATAGGGAAGGTGCTTTAACCCCTGCTAAGGCAGTGGACTGATTGTCTTCAGGCCTCCCAATTGTTGGAAGAAATATCCACCTGGTTCAATTCCAAGCCAGTAGAAAGGCACTGGAGACAAAATGGAGGCTGGAGGCTGGAGGCTGATTGAAATGAGGGTCTATTTATTGATGAAGCAGAACCACCAAGCACATGTGATTCTGGGCAGCTGACCACATGGTGTTGAGAGTGGGGGGTATTTATACTTTCTCTTGGGCTTTGCACTCGAGCTTCCTGTTCCTGTGCAAGGACATGTGTTCTATTGGCTATTGTCAGACTCCCATGGGGCCATGTACAAATCCTAGGAGCTTGTCTGAGTTGAGCTTGGTTGAAGTTTGGCTGATGCAATGAAGGGGTTTATTGGACAATTCCTATTGTGGCTGAGGGCTAATCCTACCTTTGTTCAGACTTTGCTGCGGGGCATAATAGATTACCAAATCTGTATTTCTAAAAGCTGGCCTCAGTTTAGTATCTGCTTGGGGCAGGGAGCTGGGGCTCTGAGTTTCTGTCTCCCTTAAGATTTTTATTTCTCTTTTAGGGGAAATATTTTATCATGCCTTTTTAAATATTTCTCAGAATTTTTCATTCTAGGAGAAGGACCGGGGTGGGCTTCAAAAAATTTCAGCAACAGGTTCTCTGCCCAGTTGCTGAGTGAGTGTGGCCATGGTGGGCGTGGCCTAGTCAGCCTTCTGCACCACAGGGGGGGCGTTTTTGTCCTCTTGGGCTCTGGCGGCTTTCCTTGAGCTTCTGGAAGGGTGAAAATGGCTTCCCCTGAGCTCCAGAGGCTCTCCAGAGTCCATATCCGGCCTTCCGGAACTTCTCTGGATGCCCATTTTTCACCCTCCCCAAGCCTCCATGTGGATTCTGCACTTACCTCGCAGGCCGCATGGAGACTCCTGGAAGGGGTGGGGTGGGAGGGCCAGCCAGGGGTGGGATTTGGTGGTTCTCCAAACTGGCCATAATGTTAGCGACCGGTTCTCCCAAAGCCAGATGAGCCCAGCCTTGGAGAGGGCTGGGTGCTAACTTTCTACACACTTTCACAGTGACCATCTTGACTTGTTTTGACCATAAACTGCAGACACCCTTGACCCCAGAAGAAAATAATTGATTATGAGGGGTCCTTGGCAAGGGTGGGATTCTATCAGTTCGCACCTATTTGCTAGAACCGGTTGTTAACATTCTAAGCAGTTCGGAGAACCGGTTGTTAGAAGAAATTACTGGCCTAATCCTGTAAGGAAGGCAGGAAGGAAACATTCTGGTGTTGCTTACAGAAACTGCCTTTCTGTTAACCCTTATTACATTCTTGGCAGGAATGGACTTCCTGTCTCTGGAACTTCTCTGGAGTTTTTTTTCCCTCCTTTGCTGATACTTTGCTTGTGTGGAGGGACAATTCAAAGTTACAATGGCACTGGAAAAAGTGACATATGACCATTTTCACACTTACGACTGTTGCAGCACCTCCCTACAGTCATGAGAGGCCAGGCGAGGAGATGCGTGCCTCAATGTGAGTGATGTTGAGTTGGCCACGCCCATCCAATAACATGACCATCAAGCCACGTCCACCCAGTCACATGACCACCAAGCCATGCCCACCACCTAAGCCACGCCCACAGAACTGGTTGTTTAAAAAATTGAATCCCATCCCTGGTCCTTGGTGCTCTCTGGCCTTGGTCTTTTGGGGTTTTTTTGCAGATGTTTCATTACCCAAACTAGATAACATCATCAGTGCACTACCTAGTTTACGTATGATCATTTACTATTATTTATTTTGCTTATTTAGAAAATGTATACTGCCGCCTATTTGCACATGACGACTCAAGGTGTCTTACGGGAATATAAAAATATCACATGTAAAACAATAAAACTAAAAGAAGAAAATAATCAAATAATAAAATAATATTACATCCCCTTACCTTCCCTTGTTGGGGTAATGAAAAGTCTGCAAGAAACCCACCAAGCTCGGAAAGCACTAAGGACGCCGCAAGTCAACCCTGAGCTACAAATATTCTCCTTCATTGATATTGGATTCCTTTCAGTTAGCATATGTCAGGCGGTGATAAATTAAAAGCTTTGAGGAAGCAGGGGTGTTTCATTTACAAAGAGGTGGTCTCTGGAAGTCGATCCAGCTGGACATTAAAAAACTAGAAAAGCCCTTTGACAGCAAAGAGTTCCAAATATTCTGGGTTTTTCTTGCTCAGATGTGGTCAGGTGGAGGCTGGACAGCTCTCTCTCCCTGGGACGCTTGCATTTGAGTTCCTCTACAATGGCAATTTTAGAACCTATGGACTTCGGCTCACAGAATTCCCCAGACAGCATTGCTGGCTCAGTAATTCTGAGAGCTGACGTTCAAGATCATAACATTGCCATAGTTGCCCAACCATGCTCCACTGTATTGATCAGACGGCTGGGCATCATTGCCTTCAACTCCAGGATTCTAGCATTAAATAATGTAAATAAAATGCCTCCGATGTGGAGATGAGAGCTGCCCTTGCAATTCAGGCATTGTGCAAGCTCCAGGAATTGCAAGGGAGAGAAGTGGGTGCAAACCTTGTCTGTTGGCTTCCTCTTCTACTTCCCTCAAGTTTGCCCCTTGGTGCCCAAGGAGAGGAGCTGCAAGAGGGGGACAGAAACATCATCATGCAAACACACAACTGATGTATTTGAAGCAGCTGTTCGGATAGCGGAACCTAGACCTGTGATGACATTGCAACAGATGTGTGAATATTGGAGTGTTACTGTGGTTTATTGTGAAGGCTGCTACTGAAATGGAATGGAATGTGGAGGTGGTTTCTCAGGAGGGAAATTAATAGATTAACAGAGTTGGAAGGGACCTTGTAGGTCATCTAGTCCAACCCACCCCACCCAAGCAGGAGACCCTACACCATTTCTGACAGATGGCAGTCCGGTCTCTTCTTGAAAACTTCCAGTGATGATGAAAGTCCCACACCTTCCGAAGGCAACTTCTGTTCCATCGGTTGATTATTCTCACTGTCAGAAAATTTCTCCTTATTTCCAGGTTAAATCTTTCCTTGATCAGTTTCCATCCATTCTTCCTTGTCTGGCTTTTGGGTGCTTTGGAAAATAGCTTGACCCCTTCCTCCTCTGTGTGGCAGTCCCTCAAATATTGGAAGACCGCTATACTATCTCTAGAATTACGAATTTTGCTGTCTCAGTGCAAGACTTTCATTCTGTCTCTTATTTTGTGATTTGGATGGGACAAAAAGCTTGTGCACAAGGGAAGGGAATTTTATTTGCACCAGGGACAGGATTTCCTCTGAGGAATTGTTGAAGGAATTGCAGGCTCAATGGGGGGAAGAGGGGAGGGAAGAAAGAAAATCAAATCAAAGTTGGGCTCCTGTTTTTTGCTCAGTGGCTCGTTTCCCATCGCATCAAGCTATAATGGGGTTGTTTGGTGTGGCTCATTGAGTGGTACAACTCAGCCACTGAGACTTGTAAACCATGGCTGATGGCTCACCATCTTGTGTGAATGCAGCCAGTTGTAGTTAATTCGGTTGGGTGCAGTAAAACAGATCCCATTATGGGTTATCGGCCATCTGCTTTCCTTTTTTTGACTGGGAATCTCAACTTTTTGCAATTTAGCCCCAAATCTTCTGATTTTCAAACCCTGGGTTAAATGAGGGAGAAAGGAAAATGTTCTGGGTTATTTGCTTGCAGGCATTTCATGACCTGACTAGTAGTGCTAGTGCTAGTAGGTTTGCTCCCTGTTTAATATGCAAAGCATAATATTTATATATAAAAGGAGTATAAAACCCACACTCAATAGAACTTTTAATGCTGCATAGTTGGGTAATGAATGTCTGCAAGCAAACAACCAAGCTCTGAGTGTATCAAGGACTCCACAATTGTCTTCCTCCTCCTCCCCTTCCTCCTCCTCCTCCTTCTAGCACTGATGATGTTACCTAGTTGAGTCATGAAACATCTGCAAGAAAACAATCAAGCTCAAAGAGCACCAAGGACCCCTACAGTCCTTTTCCTCCTCCTCCTCCTCCTCCTCCTCCTCCTCCTCCTCCTCCTCCTCCTCCCAAACCCCATTTCCTTCTAGCACTGATGATATTACCTAGTTGAGTCACGAAACGTCCGCAAGCAAATAACCAAGCTCAGAGAGCATCACTTTCTGCTCTGAGCTACAAATATCCTATTCTGAACACAGGAGTATCTGGGTGGCTAGATCCATAGAGAAGAGCTGTAGAGAAACAGCTGAGTGGCTGGGGTAGACCCATGAAGCCTAGCCGGGAGTAACCACTTGCTTGAGGAAGGGAAGAGAAGCCTGCAAGCCCAAATGGCTTGAGGAGCAACTGAACCATCGGAGAGTTCTTCCTTTGATGGAAACAGGGACCCTGAGGTCTCCAAAAGAGGGACCAGCAAGCAGATATTGCACCCCTCTTGATTTGAGCCAGATGGAATTGGAGTGATCCTAAGAGCAGCTGGAAGGAACCGTGCCAGACTGGGGATGATTGCAAACAGAAAAGCAGACAAGCAGAGCGCCAGGCCCAGGCGGCTTGGATTGGTCCAGAGGGACAAAGAGCAATAAATGTTCCCTGTCAATGTCCAGAGAAGCAGCACTGAAGACCCTGGGCCCAGGGGAAACCTTGCTGGGAATGAGTTTGGAGCACTTTCCTGCTGTCCTATAACACAGACATGCTCTTCCCATTGCAAGATCCAGGCGCAGCCATGGATTCTTGCTAACAGCACACACAGGTGTGATTATTAACTCCATCAGCTCTGGAGTTCATGCAGAGAAAAGAGCTTCATATCTTGGATGGCTTCAAAATTGGAAATTTTTCCACGGAGCTCTTTACCAATACATGCATTTATAAGCGTGTAAGCCTCTACACCTCATGCCTCCCTGAACTCTTCCCTCCCTGGCCCGTCTGTCTTTGTACCTCATGTGCTGCTGTGAGTGTCTTGAGAAAACCAAAGTGTCAGTCGAAACGAGACGAGACGGTGCAATGTGATTAATGGAACTCCCCAGGCTGTGCTCCAAGGGAGGGGGGGAGGTCCCGCTCAACTGATCAAAGCTATCACCATCCAACTGCAGAGCTGCAGAAGAAAGCAGCGGGTTGCCTACGCTCAAGGGGGAAAAAGAAAGAAAAACATACATTTGGCACCAGGATTCCTGAAGTGTGTAGAAATGACGAAAGTTTAAGTTCGGATTTAGTACAATTAAACCAAATGTGGTTAATTCTGCCTGGGAAAGCCAAGGGAAATCATCAAAACCATTAAAAAGAGAAAGGTAGAATATTTTGGACATTGTGATTGTGACACCCGGAAAAATACGTCATACTTCACTTCATCCTCCAGGGAAAGATTGAAGGCAAATGAGGTCCAGGAAGAAGAACATCAGGGCTTCAAAATCTAAGGGACTTGTTTGGACAAAACTCAGCAGCCCTTTTTGGGCTGTTGATAAAAATAGGATCGCCAACATCGATCGCCAACGTTCGATGACAGATAGGACACAAGAAGAAGAGGAATCTTGGTTCAGTTTGGGGAGATGCAAAGAGCTATGCAATTTTATATGAAGATGCTGACCCAGGCTTCGTTCAAATTAAGAAAACACAAAACTGTGTGTAAAAGCAAATCTTTTTTAATACGACGCTGGGAATTCTTTGCATTCCCAGCCAAAACTCATTAAACACAATTGTCTGAGATAAGAGCACGCCTTTCAGGGTTTTGAAAGGCTGCCAAGAACAGAAGACCAATTACTGAGAAATATCAACAAAAATATCCAGCAAAGACAAACCAGAGTTCGCAGGGCTTCAACGAGGAATCTTCTTTGCTTCCTGCAAAGAGCACATCCCCGAGGGCTAGTTTTTATCCCTTATGGGAGGGACCATGACCTTCCAGCCTTTCTTCCTAGTCAGCTGCTCTCTCCTTCTAGCAGCCCTGCACACACACACACACACACACACACACACTCAGAACAGGCTCCCCAGGGTCCTCTGCTTCTCTGCTGCCAGACTCCAAAGGCTTCGATGGCAGCACCCCACTCTCCGATAGTCCTGGCCCCATTCCTGCATCAGATGCAGGACCATTGTCCAAGTCCTCGCCAGACTCCCTAACTGGTTCCCTTTCATCCTCGCTATCAGCTACCTCTGCCGTCTGCACCTGCTGCCGATGAACCACAACAGATGCTTGATTCCTTCACTTTGGCAGGAAAAATTGTAGTCAAGACAGGGGAGATTTGCTTAGGTATATCAGGCCAAAGAGCTCTACGTGGATCTCACTCTAAACATGAGCCAACAGTCAGGCAGCTGCAAAAAGAACCCCAAATGCAATCCTAGGTGATCTTCACCGAAGTATGGAGTCAAGATCATTGCTCTTCTCAATTGGTCAGACCATATCTAGAATATTTTGGTCTAGTGCTCCAGGCTCCAGGCTAGAAACTAGGAGATGATGGATTCTAGCCCGGGCTTTGGCCCAAAAGCCAGCTGGGTGACTTTGGGTGAGTTATAGAACATAATAGAGTTGGGGCCTTGGAGGTCTTCTAGTCCAACCCCCGCTCAAGCAGGAAACCCTATACCATTTCAAACAAATGGTGGTCCAGTCTCTTCTTAAAAGCCTCTAGTGACTGAGCAACCACAACTTCTGAAGCCAAGCTATTCCATTGGTTGATTGCTCTCACCATTAGGGAATTTCTCCTTAGTTCTAATTGCTTCTCTCCTTGCTTAATTTTCATCCATTGTTCCTTGTCTCCTTTTCTGGTGCTTTGGAAAATAGTTTAATCCCCTCATCTTTGTAGGAGCCTCTTAAATATTGGAACACTGCTAACACATCTCTTCTCATCCTTCTTTTCACTAGACTAGACATACCCAGTTCCTTTAATGGCTCTTTGTATGTGTTAGCCGCCAGCCCTCTGATCACTCTTGCTATTCTTCTCTGTAGTCTTTCCAGATTCTCCCTCAATCCAACCCAACTCACAGGGTTGTGGGGAAAACAGGAAGAGGAAGGGATATGTTCACCACTTGAATTATATATCTCTATCTCTAAAAATAAAAGTATCCCTGTCAGTTGTGTCTGAATTCCAGGGCACGATGCTCATCACCATTTCTTGGCTGACGGAGCCAGCATTATCTGAATACAATTGCTGTGGTCATGTGGCCAATATGGCTATACGCTGAGGCGCATGGAACACAGCAACCTTTCCCACCAAAGTGGTACCTATTTATCTACTCGCATTTGCATGCTTTCAAACTGCTAGGTGGGCAGGAGCTGGAGCAAGTAATGGGATCTCACCCATTGCACAGAGCTTGGGGTCTCAAGTCCAAGCCTAGTGGCTTTAACTGCTGAACCATCGTGCTCCCTTTTTTTTTATCTCTATCCATATATCTCTATTTGTATTTATCTATCTCCAGGTAGTCCTCGACTTACAACAAGGTCATAAAATGGGGAAAAACTCAATTAACAATTGTCTTTTTTAGCAATGGGAATTTTGGGTTCATTTGTGGTTGTGGACTACCTTGATTTATATAAGTATATAAAATCTCAAGATAGAAAGACCTGCACATGGATTAGAGAACAATATACTAACGAGAGTAAAAGAATTG
Source organism: Bungarus multicinctus (assembly GCA_023653725.1). Taxonomy (NCBI): domain Eukaryota; kingdom Metazoa; phylum Chordata; class Lepidosauria; order Squamata; family Elapidae; genus Bungarus; species Bungarus multicinctus. Next base: position 172,236,753 of record CM042836.1, read on the forward strand.
AAATGGAAATGGGCTCATCACATAGCAAGAAGAACTGATGGCAGATGGACCAAGGCAGTCATAGAATGGATCCCACTTGATCAAAAGCATCCTTGAAGAAGATGAAGTGATGACATCAGCAGTATTGAGGGCCCAACTGGCCAAAGAAAACTCAGAACCGTATTGGTTGGAAACATGCAGAAAAGGCCATATATCAGTGGTGGGATTCGATATTTTTTAATACTGGGTGTGGCTTGGTGGACGTGGCTTGATGGGCATGGCAGGGGAAGGACACTGTAAAATCCCCCTTCCCTCCCCACCCCACTAACCTGCTTTCCAGCTCCATTCTCCTGTGCAGGGCAACAAAAGAAGACCCAGCCGATCAGCTGGGACTCAATGGGAGGCAGAGAATAAGTGGGGCTGGAGGGGCCAATCAGAGGTGGGATTGCCAGTTCTCCGAACTACTCAAAATTTCTGCTACCAGTTCTCCAGAACTGGTCAGAACCGGCTGAATACCACCTCTGCCATATATCTATATCTATAAAAGTGAAATACCACTCACGCATCATCACAAAATCTCCAGAACCGTAAAGCCTACAAACTTGACATTTGGCACATAAGTTCCTCTTGTTTTCTAGGTGCTCAGTAAGAAAGGATTTTTCGAAATGACCATCAGAGAATTAATATTTCCTATATTATTATTATTAACACGCTCTGATGCTAAGGAGTTCTACTCCCCCTCCCCACCTGGAAAGAAATCTGTTCCAAATGCAAAACAGAAGCAGAGGAGAGGAGTTTCAGTTTCACAGCACCAAGCAGCTTTAGTCCAGAACAGTTGAGCTAAGCCATGCCCAGGCTCCTTGCTGTCTCCTTCTTGCTCACACAGCAAATACTGTTTCAGTTTCCAAACAGTATTTTATAATAAATAAAACCAAGGTAAAATATATGTAATAAAAGCAGGGTAAAAATCTAAAAGAGGGGGGAAAAAAGACATTGGCAACCTGGAGGGTGCCCAGAAGTGACAATCAAGATGATAATAATCCTTGAGGAAAACACTTCTGAAGAAAAAGAGTTAGCCTGCAGAAGAGAAGACATGGTAGAGGAAAGGGATATGACAGCCTCTTAAGAGCTATTTGGAAGACAGGCAGAATTTTTCAATGTTCTTCAAGGGGCTTAAATGGATTTTGGACAGCGCCAGGAAAAAAAATCCCCAGCAAGAAGAGCTCCGTAGCAGGGGAGCTGATCAGCGGACTCTGCTTTGCTGGGGGTGTTTAACAGAAGTTGGATGGGCACCTGCTGCTTGGGGGGGGGTGCACAGGGAGGCAGAGCTCTGGATTTCCCCACCCCAGACCCTCTTGATGCTCTTCAGTCCTATGATTCTTCAGTCTCGGCTCTTTCAACACGCATTGTCCCCCCCCCCCCCCGCCTTCTGCAGCCTGAACACGGGACTTTTGAAAAACAAGAGGCTAGGACTCTGAAGGAGCAGCCCTTTGCACCCAGTTCAAAGTCCTGGGCATCCGAAGCCCCCCCTCCCCGGGCTTTGCTGGAGTGATGCCTAGAGGCAGGTTGCAGGGAATGTGCAACAGCCGCACTCCAAAGCTTTCCTTGCCTCAGTCGACTCTTGTCTCCCGTTTGTCATTGTCTAGACTATAATCTCCTTGGAAGAGGAACTTTCTTGCTGTGATTTACAAAGTGACAGCATTCAGCAATGTTGCTCTTCTAATAAATTAGCCACAGCCAGAGACAACTGCAATCTACCTCCTAACCGCCTCCAGCAAATTGCATCTAGTAAGACACACACACACACACACACACACACTTCCCTTGGAGTCTTCCTGGGCCATGGCAGTACTGCTGTTAGGGGTGAGGGCTGATCTGATACGCTAATCAAAGGCAATCCTGTCTATATTGCCTGTGCAGGCAGCCAGGGATGAACCTGGCATTTTCACAGCCTCATTGAAGCAGCTGTAAGGACTGAGGCCAGTCTCCATTGCCATTTGATAGGAACAGTCCACTGGCATGAAAAGCTGAGCACTTCAAACCTGGGCAGCTTCCTCAGCATCGTCGGAAATGCAGCTTGCACCAGAAGCCGTCCTTTTGCAAGGAGTCCACTAGGGTTTAGAGAGTGGCTCTGCTTCACTCTCCTGAGCGGCCGCCTTTCAGGCAGAGGAACCCCCAACAGGAGCTGTTCTGCTCCAAGTAATGCTCTCGTTGTAGGCAGAACGCATCATTCCACCTTGGGGGCAGCTATGCCTGGCCTCAGGCTCACAATGGCCCTGGGGACACTGCTGGCTGGTGGTGACAGAAGATGAGGACCAGCAGGCTGAGTTTAACGGGGATTGGGGGGGGGTTCCACTTCTCTCAGCCACTTCAACTTTATCTTGGCTCCCACTGGGCAACTCAGCCAGCCAGCTGCAACTTGGCTCTGGGCCCCGTTCCCACAGAGGACGCTGCCTGGCTAAGATTTAGCAATTACTCCACCAGCCACGCAGGCTAAGCAGTCATTAGTCTAATGCGACACCTCAGCTTGAGCGCAGAGTCAGTGACACTGAAAACTGAGCATGCTGTGCCAAAAGCAGCAGGAGCCCAAACGCCAAACCTGTTCATGCCTTTCCTTACGTGGCCCCTTCCTCGGATGCTGAGTTCCCCAGATTTCTGTAGCCAGGGAGGGGGGCATCAAATGGGAGAATGTTGCCTGCTAGTGAAGAACAACTGATCGTTCCCTGGAACCCCTCACTTTCTCCCTTTCTGTGTCACAAAAATGGGAGGCTCAGGCAAACAGGCACCTTCTCGCCTTGAAACCATCAACCTGTAAAGAACCTGCAACTTTGTCCCCCCCTCCCCCCGAAACCCTGCAGCCTGATTGACAAAGGGCTCCTTTGCAACAGGAATGGCTTGCAGAATCCACAGCATCTCTCTCCCACGCAGAAGCTCTCTGACTTGCTTCGGTTCCCTGCAATCCAGCCTCCGACACTTTCTTGTAATCCATACCTGGGAGCTGTCCATGTGCCTCACCCCAATGCAAAATGGAAACAGGGGACTCTAGTCTTGGCGTTTTCCCAGCTGGGACACCCCCCCCCCCCATTTCTTTCCCCCTGAAGATTCGGTATAACCAGACACCAGCAATGCGCTGCATTCAACTGCATCTTAACCGCATCTTAGAACCAACGTTCAGATGCAGCCTTCTCTCGGCTTCAGCGCCTGCCCTAATTTTCAAACGTGTTTTCAAATTTCTTGCCTGATGGAAAATCCTGGGGGATTTCTAGTGCACAGGCGCCTTCTGTCATTTTGATTGATTCTATAAAAACCTTTCCCAACCATGGATTTTTAGGTACAATTTTTTTTTTTAATTAGCAATGCCAAACTATTCGTTTGAAATCTTCCTGGTCACCATAGCTGCCTTTTTCAGTTGGGTCCCCTTCCCCCCAGATACGTTAGAATATAGCCATGTTATCCCTGGGCAAGGCCAGAAATGATGGCATTTGTAGTCCAATCCATTGGAAAGGCTATAGGGGTGTAGAGAAACTGCCCTTGGGAAAATGTTTTTTCCGGTGGGATCCGTTTATCAGGGCAGGCTGGTCTACCCAATTATGGGATGGAGCATATGCTTCTGTTTTCACCTTTCAAATCCCAGAAAGGGTATGGCTAGCTGATGAGAGCTAAATAGCTTGAAATAAATCTTTACTAGTCTCCTTTTATTTCTTTGTCAGTAAAACATAAATTTGCCCTTGGAAAATGTTATTTTCCAACTCCTGGAGTAAAGTTCTTAAGTCATCTTTTTATTAAGAAAGGAATACAAAGAGATGAATTTGAGCAGAGCCCATATTTCTCCTACAAGGAAGTTGAAAGCAACGTTAGGGATTCTCTCTGGCTTTGGTGAATCATTTGAGGATTCTGGGAGCAGCCAGAACAACCTTGCCTGGATCACCTCTTGGTCTCCAGAGACTTTTGCTTCCTCTTCAGGAACCCCCCCCCCCCCCGGAGGGGGGCAGAACTGCCTTCTGAATCATCTGCTACTCTTTCCTTTTAATTTTAGCTTAACTTTAATTTCTTTTTAATAATCTAACTTCCTTTTCATCACAAATCATGATGAAGCATGCTTGGGGACAACCATGCAACACAACCCACCACACAACTAATTGCTACAGGATTGTGACTCGCGCCCCATTCCTGCAGTGTACAAACAAGAAGCAATTTCAGTGAATAAGAAAGAGGAGAGTTCCACCCTTGTTCTCTGCTTTTTCGTTCGGATGTCAGTGGTTACCACTGCATTATCCTAAAAAAGACTGGAATATAAAAGAGAAACTTCCGAATGATGGGTTGGCATTTACTTTGCAAGCTGGTCTATGGCAGGTTTCTCAACTTCAGCAACTTTAAGATGTGCAGGCTTCGACACGCCGGCTGGGGTATTCTGAGAGTTGAAGTCCACATATCTCAAAGATGATGTGATTGAGAAATACTGGAGTGTTGCACAGCCTTCCTTTGGGAAGCACCTTCTTGAGTCCAGCCAGAAGTTTTAATACACCAGTGTAGGGAATGAAATCGGGTTCTAGACTGCAGGAGGACATTTCTCTCCCACCCACTTGCCTCCCTGTTTTTAGCCCATCCCCCTTCATTTTATAAGCACGTCCCTGGGTGCCCCGAAACTTGCCCTGTTATGCTTCTATCCTTTTAGCCAAAAAAGAGCCATGATATGCCAACTGCAAAGTGCTGGATGAGTTGAGTTTGGTTGAGTTTGTAGAGCCAATCTAAAGAACTTCTGACTTTAAATGGCCTATTATATTTTGTTTCTGCTTTTTAAGTATGCACCCTTTAGGCAGTAGTTATGATCATAAAAAGCAGATATAGAATGCCGAGGCCACGATTCCCGAGGTTTAGCCTGGCATCTCACTTTTGCCAGCTCTCTGGAAAGGATATGGAGCAAAATCTAGCCTTCCCTCAAGAGCATTTTCCCCACCAGGACTGGTGGGATCTTTGAGGTTCACTCCAGCCAGACGACAGCAATGGTTGGGGCAAATTTAAAGTCATGGGGGAGGAAATGGTCGCAGTTTCCTTCTTAGGACCATTTTTTCCTACTTCTTTGGTCTCTAGCCCAGATTTAGCATCTGCCTGCCAACTGCAGAGCACCATAGCTGAGCATGAGCCTTTCAAGAGGGTCACTTCTACGCTTGCTCTCTATGTGGGAAATTTTAGCTAGGCCCTCTTCCTCAATCTCCTCTCCAGGCTGGGAGGGCATCCCCATCTCTGCCTTCCCTCTTGCTCAGGCATCTTCCAGTTCTCTTCCTCCCGCCTTTCAGAAGGCCTCAGAATTGGGTCAGAAGGATGTTTGATGAAGCTCGCACACCGTCAATCTCCTCCTGATTCCTCCCTCATCCAAATTTTTGCGATTAATTGCATGCACAGAATCAAACCCAGGGCACAATTCAAGGAAATAAAACTAGGATGGTAGACATCTCCCTTGCCCTCTGCCAAGTGGATGCCGAACCTTCAGGGGACACCAGAGAATGAAAAAGGAAAGCGATGTTGAAAGACATTCCCCACTTCTGCCACTGTGAAGCAAAGCAACGGGTGGCAGACTGGCACACTTGTTGGGATGGAGAAGGCCTTGTGGGAATGGAGGTACACTGAGCAAGCAACATCCCAGCAGGGCTGGCAAGATTGCACCCCTGCTACTATTGGCTGCATTTATACAATGTGATTAAGAGAGTGACTGAATTAACCCACATTCTGAAAGTCTACTCTAGCACAACCAATAGACTGGTTTGCAGGACAAACCTGCATAACATTAGCCACACTTAAGCATAACCACGTTTATCATGCCTTGTAAATGGTAATGTTAGGTTTGTAACTGAGTAATTGATCTGAGTACTTGTGTAAATATGTCGTGTGTGTGTGTATGTGTGTGTGTGTGTGTGTGTGTGTGTAGTCTCCATTTTCAGAGGTAGCAGACCACACGGTCCTCTGGAGACACAAGAATGTAACACCAAGACCAGCCCTGCAGGCACACAAAGCCCATGCTGGCCAATTCCAGACAAACGCTCACCTGTGGTAGGTAAAGCTTTGTTGCATCAGGTGCACAAGTTTCTAAACAGAAGGCAAAGAAGGAGACATGGAGTAACAAGGCGGTGCCCACACTCAGTCAACGGGAACACCTAACATCTTATCTAGATGTTCTTGTCCCTGCCAGGTGGCCACCTTTCCCTCCCCCTTTTGGCTGGACATAGACCTTGGGGACTGGTATGCTTTCTCATTCCCATCCCCTGTCTTTTCTGCAGTTCCAACGGCCAGAATTTCAGTCGTCCCCCACAAACACCAACACTCCCCCAAGCTGGCTAAAGGCCGCCCCTGACAACTCAGAGAAGTTTTACGCCCTGTCAGCCCTGAAGCAGCGCATTTCCAGGACAGAGTTTTCGACCCCAGGGAGAGAGGCGAGGGGCGAGCGCTTACCTGGCCGAAGACGGCGCTCAGGACAGGGCGCAGCTGATGGACCAGCGGGTCGCCGTCAACGCCGGGCTTGACCGCGGGGCTCTTGCCGTTGGCCGGCAGCAGCGCTTCAGGGGTGGCCTGTGGACTGTCCGCGGAGGTTCCCCAGTCTGAGCGCCGCGCGGACCAGTCTTGCTCCCCCTCCGGGCTGGGGTTCTGCGCGGGGCGGGGGGCCGCCTGCGCGGGTTCCTGGGGGCGTGGACGCCCCCGCCGCGGCGCTGCCTCCTGCTGCTGCTGCTGCTGCTGCTGCTGGCGCCGCCGGAGGCTCCCGTTGGCCGGGGCGTCGGGCTGGCAGAGGGGCCTCCTGGCGCTGGGCTCGGCGATGAACGGTGGGCAGGGGCTGCTTTCTGCTTCAGCCGCGGCCGCCGGGCGCCCGTTCCGCCTCTGGCTCCGCGGCGGGGGCGGCGGCTGGCCGGGTGCCCGCCTGCCGCTCCCGCCGCGCGCCGCGCGCCGCAGGGGCGCCTTGGAGTCGCTCTGGTGCGGTGCGGAGCTCATGGTCGGCACGGCCACGGAGCGGAGCGGTTCTTAAGGCGGGAAGGCGGAGGGCGGGGCGCTGTGGCCGCCGCCGAAGCGATCTCCCCCCCGCCCCGCGCGCGGGAAACGGCTCCGGAGGCGCCGCGCTTCAGCACCGCGGCTGTGGACAGCGCCAACGGGGCAGGCGGGCGCGCCGGGCAGCTGCGCGCCGAAGCAGCTCCGAGTCGCGGCGTTTGGCTGCCTCGACGCGCAGCTGCCGCCTGGCCCGCTGGCGCTGTCCGCAGCCATGGTGCTGAAGCGCGGCGCCTCCGGAGTTTGGGATAGCCACAGGCGCCCCCGAAAGGGTGCAGGCCACGCGAACGGCCTCGAGACTGGCGGGGGCGGGGCGAGGAACCCGCAGAACGAGACAAGTCAGCAATCTGGGGGAGCAGGATTAGGGGCCCACCTTTCAAGCAAGACGGGGAGGAAAGTCCTCTATTTTGGAAGATTCATCTTACACACACACACACAAACAGGATGGCGCAGATCTGTGCCTCTAGTCTGCCTGACCTGCCTGCCGGCCCACTCAGTTTGTCCTGGTGTAACTCTTCTATCATCTGCTGTAATCTCTAGGTGAGCTGGCTGGCTACAAGGTCCATCATCTTCGGCTCGTGGCGGGGAAGTACAGCAGGAATGAACAACCTTTTCAGGTCGCACTTGGCACCGACCAGGCTTCGAGGCAACATCAAGAACACCAAATTCAGTAACAGTAACATAAGGATAAAATCTTGTTCCAACCAAGTTCAAGTCCTGATGCTGGCTCCCAAGTACTCTTGGCAACAGTGCAGGAGTGGTTGGTCATTGCCCTTTTTCGGGATATATTGTTTACTTCCCAGCCTTTCTTATAGTTATGGGATTTCCTGGAGGCCTCTCATCCAACTACTAACCAAGACTAATCATATTTTATTTCTCAAGTTCAACTTGGTTAGCAAGGTGGCTAGTCATGAATGATCTCTCTCTCTCTCCCCCTCACTCCCTATCTACTATTAATACTAGCCAAAGTTTGGGTTCATCTGCTGTTGGATTTTGCAAAGTTTCAGATATTTTAAGAAATAACCTGGTTAAGATCCAATGACTCCTTCAGAGGCATGATGATAGTGCAGTGCCTTTATTGGCTAGCACACTGCTGTCCCAGACCTATTTAATTCCATATGAGTTGCACAATATGGCCATGTTGTCAAACACGATTTGCTGGTGCTGCAGTTAATGAATTCATCTTTGTGGGCTGATCGGCTCAGAGTCTCTGCTGACTCTAATAACTGGTGAGTGGTCATTTTCACAAATAAGCTGCAGGATTCCCACTGTCAAGTTTTCTCTCCTCTAGCCAGAGATAGAGGAAAATTAGCATTAAATGGGGTCATTTTGGGAGAAACCTATCCACCCACATGCCTTTTGGCCTCCTTTCAACCCTCCAAGTGATGGCAAGGTGGAGGAACTAAAAAGTAGGGGGTCTCCATAGGACTTTGTTTCAGAAATGAAATGGAACTTTTAATCATCCCTGAAGCTCTTTGGATGGAGTAATTACTCAGGATAAATTATTTTGCCTCCAAACAGCCTAGTAGCCAATAGGGGCTAAAAGGAAGTTTTTCTAGGTTGCCTCTTTGCATGCCTGTTATCTCCTTCATGTTCATGACCCAGTTAAATTGGCAAACAGACCGAGTTCTGCCTAGACTCACTAGGGATCTCATGATCTACCAGTGAAGTGTTGAGTGCCAAGTTGAGTGCCAACTTTTTTCTGAGCAAGGATGGCTGGACCATCCGGCAGAGTTTTTAACCGTTTGTCTTCATTTCGGACAGGCCCATGCTACCAAGACACAAAGGCTGCCTGCACTGATCTCACCGTCTCAGATTCTGGAGTGTAATCTATCTTGGGTTAATTATCCCTTAGAACTTGGCCAGGGCACCAAATTCTCTCTTGCAAAGGTAAGTAAAAGAGTCCTGAGCCAGACAGACATGGAGTATCACCAGCCAAAGGTTACACCTCTTCCCTCCTCTGCTTTCTCAGATGCCCACTTGACACCCAGGGCGGTCACAGCAGACTATTTTTATGCCTAGTGACCATCTGCAGGTAACCAGAGGCGATCTTTCAATTGGATTGAAAAACAAAAATGCACGGACACCAGATTGTCTGATAACAAGTAACCCAATAGACACTCTTACTGAAGTCTTAAAGTTTTACATTAAAAAAATGACATTGAATATGACATTTCCGTAGTCACCAAACATTTTGAGTTATATTTGTCTTAGTTATTTCAAGGCCTCCTACAGCACAGGCATAACATTTCTTTAATTTTTTTTCGAAAACACCATTTGACTCTTGCAGATGTATGAATAGTGTCGGTTGTTTCAGTCAACTGAACTCTGCAGAGCTAATTTACGAATGAAGCAAAGCTGGTTAATGCAGGAAACTCTAATTCTATTGATGCAATTGATATGATGAAGGAGTCAATCGTTCATGATTAGTTACGAAATGGTTGTTTGTATGGTCTGATTAAAATGGCTTGTCCGAGGTGAATTCAATAGTTTTACAGATGAATTTGAAAACCAAAGACTTGGAACATAGAATTTGGAAGGGACCTTGGAGTCTAAAGTCCTGCTCAAGCAAAAGATCCTATACATTTCACACAAATGGTTGTCCAATCTCTTCCCTAAAAACCTCCAGTTATGGAGTAGCCACAACATCTGGAAGGAAGCTGTCCTAATGATTGTTATCACTGATAGGAAATTTCTCCATAGTCTACTTCATTCATTCTCTCTCTTCCTCTCCCCCATCCCTCTCCCTCCCTCCCCCCTCTCAAACACACACACACACGCACACACCCCATACCTAACCAGGTTAGGTTTGGAGTTCCAGGTTAACTGATAATTTTTTTTTCATGTCTTGTGATGTGATAGTTCTGCTGCCTTTCCCTGTTTTACCAAGTCTACTTAAATCAAAGTTTGGAGGTGCCTTTCTTGAGTCAATGGACCCTGGATTCTGCAATAATTTGATTGGCTCCCTCTACACTGTATACCCATCTCAGGCCCTAAAGCAGGGGTCTTCAAATTTGACAGCTTTAAGACTTGTGGACTTCAACTCCCAGAATTCCTTCTCCAGTCAAGTTAGCTTAGGAATTCTGGGTGTTGAAGTCCATAAGTGTTAAACTTCCCAAGTTTGAAGGGAGAGAGGGAAGGAAGGAAGGAGTATTGTTGGGCTGGAAGCTAGGAAGTTCAAGCAACAGCTGACTTTGAGAAACATTCCTTCAGTCCATATTTGCTTGTGAAATTTCCTCCTGCTATGCCCAGTTCTTCCTCCTGGGGCCATCTGCAGTTGGGCACAAAAGCCCCTTAAAGCTGCCCTGGGTACAAACCCATCCCAAGAAAGATCTGCTGTGATTCAACTGTTAGCTACATAAACAGCCTCTTGAGAGAGGGTGGATTATTTGCCATCTGGCAGTACTGAATTGTCAAGACGCTTAATATTTTACATAATATGCTTATTCACTGCTTCTGAAACAAGCCTACCCTTGGCACCCACCTGCTTTTCAAGGCAAGAAAAGGCCTCTTAATACAGTGGTACAACAAGGCACCTGAACCAACCACACTGTGGCATCCAGTTTTGAACATTACATCTGAGGACTTGGACAAATTGGAGATGCCCAGAGACAGCAAGACAATAAATAGCTTGGGGGGGAAATTGGGAGGAAGAATTAAAAGTCTTAATACTTTTTTATTAACTATGGTACTGGAGAAGACTTCTGCTAGTCCCACGGACTGCAAGGTGATCCAACCAATCAGTCCTAAGGTGATCAACCTGACTGTTCTTTAGAAGGCCAGATCCTGAAGATGAAACTCAAAGATTTTGGCCACCTGATGAGAAGGAAGGAAGGACTCACTGGAGAAGAGCTTAATGCTGGAAAAAATTGAGGGCAAAAGAAGAAGAAGGGGATGGCAGAGAAAGAGGTGGCTGGATGGAGTCACTGAAGCAGTCGGTGTTGAGCTTAAATGGACTCCAGAAAATGGTGGACATGACTTTGCAACTAACAACAACAGCAAATATTTTTGAGTCTCAAGGTAAGAGACATTTTGATACCAGAAAAGAGTCATGATAACTCTCTTCAAGTATCTGAAGGGCTGTCATGTAAGAGATGGGCAAACAAATGGTGCTAGCTTGAAGCACATCCATGCAGCCTCCAAGATACAACTATTGGCTTGCTTACAGAAATGCTGTGAGACAGGGGCGGGGAACAGTAGCCCTTTTATGACTTGTGGATATTAACTCCCAGAATTCCTGAGCTAGCCAGGAATTCTGGAAGTTAAAGTCCACAAGTCATAAAAGGGCCATGGTTCCCAACCCCTGCTCTAAGACAGGGGTCTCCAACCTTGGCAACTTTAAAACTTGTGGACTTCAACTCCCAGAATTCCTCAGCCTGCTCCAAGGGACCTCTTTATAGACTGCATCATGATATAGAAAAAAAGGAACTGATGATGCATTTGTCAATTTGTAATGTTTTTGATTAGGAAAAATAGATAATAGAAAAAAGACAATTTTTATAACCATAGGGTTAATTTTGTATTTATAATTGTGGTAAAAAAAATTGAAGCTACGTCTTTCTCTCTCTTTTTATTCTTTCTTTTTGTACTTTGTTTTCCCCCTTTCGTTGTTTTCTTTGTATTACTTATTAGCTTTTATCTTCTTTTTAAAATTTTTAATAAAAAATAGGTGACAAAAAGAAAAGCCGAAGGGATGTTGTTCCATATTAATAGCCTCAAGAGAGAAGAGGCATTGTGAGTCTTCCCCCCCTTTCCAGGGAAACATCTGCTATGAATCAAATGCTCCCTCACCCATTCACAATTTCTTCTGCTCACTTGGGCTGAAAAGAGCTGGGGAGGGAGATGGAGAATTTGCCCAGCTCCCATATAGGAAGGGGGCCCAGTTTGAAGTTTTGAGGGATCGGATAGAATAGAGTAGAATGAATTATCTGGAAGGGACCTTGGAGGTCTTCTAGTCCAACCCCCTGTTCAAGCAGGAGAATCTATAGTACAATCTCAGACAAGTGACTGTTTAGTCTCTTCTTAGAAACCTCCAGTGATGGAACACCCATGATTTCTGGAAGCCACTTCTCTTCCACTGGTTCATTGTCCTCACTGTTAGGAAGTTTCTCCTTAATTCCAGATTGCTTCTCTCTTTGGTACTTTCCATCCCTTGTTTCTTATCCTGCCCTCTAATGCTTTGGAGAATAATTTGACACCCCCCCCCTCTTCTTTGTGGCAGCCCCTCAAATACTAGAACACTGCTATCATGGGTTACTGTCTCTCATTTATATATTTATACATTTGTATAATACTGTCCATCATAAAAGTAACAAATACAGGCCCAATTCATCTGATAATGGTTTCTGGGTGGAACATTCAGGGTGTGGTGCCCAGTTTAGTCCCTACATTTGAAAAATAATATAATAGTTCTGCAAACATGCAGAAGAAGGCAATGCCTCCTGAGGAGGGGGCAGGGGAGGATTGGCTGGAGCAGAAGCAGGTGCAAGTACAGTTAGAAAATCAAGGTGTTGATTGCACTAAAAAAGGATGTGACTGCCATTTTGACTGTTTGGTCATATGCTGCAGATATCCCTGGGCTGCAAAATGTGGGACCTTTTTGCTTCAAAAAAGAGGAGGCTGGGGAAGCAGTATAAAACCATACATGGTGAATGGAAAGTAACTTTTCCCCTTTTGCCAAAATACTAAAACTAAGGATCACCCACTGAAGCCGATTGGAAAGAGATTTAGAGTAGACCAAAGAAGATACTTTTTAAAGCTGTGGAATCCACTATCACAAGATATGGTGACAGTCACCAACTTGGATGGCTTTCAATGGAGAAGACTTCTATGGAAGGCTTTTTGCTTGAAGAAATGCTCTTCTGGATTGGGAGTACAGATAACCCTCAATTTACAACCACAGTTAGGAATAGAACTTCCATCGCTAAGCTATGTCGTTGTTAAGTGAATGGAACCTGATTTTAGGACAATTTTCCTCACGGTCATTAAGCAAATCTGGTATCCCCCATTATCTTTGCTCTTTGGAAGTCTCCTGGGAAGGTTACAAATAAGCACTAGCATTTAAGACTTATATGCCACTTTACAGTGCTCTTACCGCCCTCTCTAAGCAGTATACAGATTTGGCCTATTGCCCCCAACAACCCACCTCGGAAGGAGGGAAGGCTGAGTCAACCTTCAGTCATTCAGCATCAAACTGCTGGCTGTGGGCAAAGAGAAGGAAGGAAGGAAGGAAGGAAGGAAGGAAGGAAGGAAGGAAGGAAGGAAGGAAGGAAGGAAGGAAGGAAGGAAGGAAGGAAGGAAGGAAGGAAGGAAGGAAGAGCAAAGCAATAAGAATAGCACTAAGACTTATATACCACTTTACAGTGTTTTTACAACCCTCTCTAAGCGGTTTACAGAATCAGCACATTGTTGCCTGCAACAATCTGGGTCCTCATTTTACCCACCTTGGAAAGATGGAAGGCTGAGTCAACCTTGAGCCTGCTGCGATTTGAACTGCCAAATTGCAGGCAGGCAGCAGAAGTAGCCTGCAGTACTGCACTCTAACCACTGCGCCACTGTGGCTCATAGCAATAGCAATCACATGATCATAGGACATTGCAACTGTAGGGGTTGGCCAAACACCAGACTTTTGATCAACTGACTATGGGGACACTGTGTTGGTCATAGGTTTGAGGACTTTGCTCTGCATCATTGTACTTCAAATGGTTGTAAGTTGAAGGCTACTTATAACATGCTTCCAGTTGCAGGAGAACATTGGTTAATGAGACAAGTCTTTTCTCTACCTCCTTCTTGTGAGGAGCTTAAAGAAACCTGGATGGCTTGCCTAAAATTTGCCTGATCCAGCAGAGTTGAGGATAATTTTTATGTTTAGTGCCTACATTGAAAGAGCTATACTAATTGCTCACCAAACCACAATTCTGTGTGTTATTCATTTGCCAAGTGTTTGACTAAGAGTCAAGTTTGATTTGACTCAAGAACAATGCCACCTTTCCCCATTTTAATTTCATATTCTGTATTTTACTGTTATTCAAAGTGTTGAACGTTTAACTGAGTAACTTAAAATATAAAGTCAGCTAAAATAAAACAATGCAATACATGCATATTTAGCATACGGAAGAATGTCATTATGCTGCAGCTGTTCAGTTCACTACGTAATACAACTGCTAACAAAAGCAAATTAGGTCCAGTGCAATGCAACCATTAGATGATGCTTTCCTGGGTCTTGGATTGGTCTGCCTGGAGCTTCAGCTTCTGAAGTGACCTGTCATCTCTGTCAGGTACAAGAAACCAGGAGCCAGGATAGAGTTCAAAAGCACTGTAAATTTATTTCATGCAACCTATACACAAGAAGCCAAACAACTATTAGTCAATACAAATTGGTGCCAGATAAAACGGACTTCAAGGGAGGTGGGCTGGATTTATAGCAATAGCATTTAGACTTATATACTGCTTTATAGTGCTTTCCAGCCCTCTCTAAGCAGTTTCCAGAGTCAGCCTCTTGCCCCCAACAATCTGGGTCCTCATTTTACCCACCTTGGAAGGATGGAAGGCTGAGTCAACCTTGCACCTGGTGGGATTTGAACTAATAAATTGCAGGCAGCAGAAGTGGCCTGCAATACTGCATTCTAACCACTGCGCCACCGAAGCTCATATTTCAGGGGCATAGGGACTCCAGGCTGATGATGCATTTGACCCTGACCTTGGGCTCAACTTGGTCATCTCTTACGATCAATTATGATTGTGTACAATCAACAATGTAATTTCTGGCACAGGAGAGCCAGCAGGGTGGTACAGCTGCAAAAGAGGCAAATGAGATGCATCGGCTCTGCCTTACTCAGACCTCATTTGGAATCCTGTGCCTGGTTCTGGGTACCACCATTCAAAAGGAAACTGACAAATTGAAGCCTGTCCAGAAGAGGGCTATCAACAACGGTGAAGCTGGGGAGGGGGGGCATGGGGCATAGCCAAGGGTATGGCCATGGTGGATGTGGCCAGGGATCGGAATGGCCATGGTGGACGTGACATGGGATTTGTGTCGGGAGCACCTGTGGTGGCCAAGTGCTAAGGCAGGACTTCCCTGGGACCCTCCCTCACTCTTATTATAATCTCCTTCCTTCCTTCCTTCCTTCCTTCCCTTGTGA
This sequence comes from Bungarus multicinctus, assembly GCA_023653725.1. Taxonomy (NCBI): domain Eukaryota; kingdom Metazoa; phylum Chordata; class Lepidosauria; order Squamata; family Elapidae; genus Bungarus; species Bungarus multicinctus. Next base: position 172,251,902 of record CM042836.1, read on the forward strand.
GATTGTGGAGGCTGGCAGCAATGATGAAGAGGTCCCCGAGGAGCCTGTGTTCAGTGTGCGTGCATGTAGGGCTACTCGAAGGAAAGAGCAGCTGCAGCAGCATGGGTGACTCGGGTGTAAGGCAGGAAGGTAATGGCCCCTCCTTCCCTTAAGGGATAAAAGCCAGCTGAGAAACTGCAGTTCTTTGCAGAAGGCGAAGAAGTTTTGCACTCAAGCCTGGTGGATTTTAAGGAATATCTGAGTTGGTGTTTGGAGACTTTTTAATTTATTGTTTAGGAACTTTACCTGGTGTTCTTGGCAGAGCTAATTAGTGGAAGCAGCCTTTTAACTGTGAAGACACAGGATTCATAAATGAAACAGTAAAAGGTTGTGCTGTTACCTTTGAACCAGGTTTGGGTCAGAACATCTACAGAAGGGAAGACTGAGGTCAGGCAGGAGAACATTCGCTAAATATCTGAGGGTTCCTTCCATAGAAGAGGAAGTGGAGTTATTCCATGTGGCTCAGAGGGCAGGAGCAGACTTGGAGGGATAAAAGTGCAAGGAAGAGATTTCTGGAATGGATGAGCTTTCAAGGGTGTCTCTCCAAGCCATGTGTGTCCATTGACAAACAACATTACAGAAAGACTTCTTCAGCTGCAGAGTGAGAGATGGACAATGCTGTTTCTTCTCTTGAGGGACAGGACTTCTTATCCCAGAATGCTGGGCAAAGTGACACCTGCCTCCATTCTCCTTTTCAAACTCAAGAATCGTGTTTGCTCTTCACTCAAAAAAGCAGAGCTCGGGATGAATTATGCATGTGTAGCAACTTTGCATAATTTCTCACTCTGGATGTAATTTACTCATCTCCCTCTTCTTAATCTTCAGAAGCCGTTAGAGTTGTAGCAAATCATGAGAACAAGATACCTTATTTGAAGTTCAGTGAATCATGAAAATTAAAGATAAGTCGAACAGGTTAGCCATTTCTAAGATTTATTAACTGGTGGGTTTTTTTTCAAACTGGATTTCCATTTTAGAGGAAGAGTCAAGCCACATTTAGGATAGTAGTACAGTAGGTTTTTATTTTTAATGCACTTATAATTAGATGAAAGGCAAATTAATACAATTCATTACAGGTAGTTTTTTAACTTACAATTGGCCACTTAGTGTCCGTTTGAAGTTACAACAAACTCCCCCCCCACCAAAAAAAAAGGTACTTAGTTCCAAAATTCTGATGGCTGCTCCCCTCTGCAATCACCTGATTGTATTTACAGCTGTTTGCAGCCTCCCACAGTCATGTGCCCGTGATTTACAATGTTTTCTTGAAAACCAGCATGTACTTCTGGTTTTCAGCAAATATGCCCTATAGTGAATAATGCAGTGCTAGCTGCGAAAAAGCTCTTAACAGCAATGTGGCCATTTTAATATGAGAATAGCTGTCCTGGCTAGAAGTATCAACCAACAGATCAGTGCTTCTCAAAGTTGGCAACTTTAAGATGTGTGACCTGGAATATGCATCCAGTTTTGGTCACTACATTACAAAAAAGATGTTGAGACTTTCAAAGAAGTGCAAAGAAGAGCAACTAAGACAATTAAAGGCCTGGGACTAAAACATATGAAGAACGGTTGCAGGAAATGGGTTTGGCTAGTCTAGAGAAAAGAAGAACTAGGGGCGACATGAGAGCAGTCTTCCAGTACTTGAGGGGCTGTCCTAAAGAAGAACCGGTCAAATTATTTTCCAAAGCACCAGAGGAAAGAAACAATGGATGGAAAATAATCAAGGAGAGAAGCAATAGCAATAGCACTTAGATTTATATACCGTTTTACAGTGCTTTACAACCAGAAGTGGGATTCAGCAGGTTCTGCCCAGTTCTGGAGAACCGGTAGCAGAAATTTTGAGGAGTTCAGAGAACCGGCCAACCCCATCTCTTCTCTGCCTCCCATTGAGTCCCAGCTGATTGGCTGGGTCTTCTTTGGTTGCCCTGCACAGGAGAACGGAGCTGGAAAGCAAGTTAGTGGGGTGGGGGAGGGAATGGAGATTATGCAGTATCCTTTCCCTGCCATGCCCACCAAGCCACGCCCACCAAGCCATGCCATGCTCACCAAGCCACACCCACAGAACCGGTAGTAAAAAACTTTTTGAATCCCACCACTGTTTACAGCCCTCTCAAAGAGATTTACAGAGTCAGCATATTGCCCCCAACAATGTGATCCTCATTTTACCCACCTTGGAAAGATGGAAGGTTGAGTCAGTCTTGAGCCTGGTGAGAGTTGAACTGCCAAATTGCAGTCAGTTGGCAGTCAACAGAAGTAGCTTGCAGTAGTCCCTTTTAACCACTGCACCAGAGAAGCATTTAGTATTTTAGTATTTATTTGATTTGTCAATCGTTTATAAGATACAGGTATAAGAATAAATATAGTTTTGAATACATGAGATAGATACTTATAATAAAAAGAAACAATAGGACAGGGACGGTAGGCACGATTGGTGCACTTATGCACGCCCCCTACAGGCCTCTTAGGAAGGGGGTGAGGTCAATAGTAGGCAGTCTAAGGTTAAAGTTTTTGGGATTTGGGGAAGAAACCACAGAGTCAGGTAGAGTATTCCAGACATTGACCACTCTGTTGCTGAAGTCGTATTTTCTGCAGTCAAGTTTGGTGCGGTTAATTTTGAGTTTGTATCTATGTGTGCTCTTGTTATGATTGAAGCTGAAGTATTCATTTGCAGGTAGGATATTGCAATGTATGATTTTATATTATATATAGACATAAAGATATAGACATAAACATAGACACAGACACAGACATAGACACACACACACACACACACACAAACACACATATTCGTAGATTTTCACGGGTACAGGTATGCAAGTCTTGGTGTGTTCGGGTCTTTTCCCATGTAAGATTGAGAGTATCTTGGCAATGTTTTGATGAGGTCCCACTCGCCATCTTCAGGCTGGTGCTTTCGGCTTCATGCTTGTGCAAGTAAAGCGTGGTCGGAGCTGCTGTCTTTTTCTTAAGAACATGTGTGGCTGAGGTATTGGCTGTGTGTCTATCAGCCTCCTGTGTTGTAACAACCTGGGTAATGGGCTGTGTGATGACCTTCTGAGTTCTATTGTTTTGACATCCTGGGTTTTGTGCTGTAATCTCCTGGGTTGTAATGACCTGGGTAATGGGCTGTGTGATGACCTTCTGAGTTCTATTGTTGTGACATCCTGGGTCTTGTGCTGTAATCTCCTGGGTCATTGGCCATATATATATATATATATATATATATATATATATATATATATATATATATATATATACTGTATTTAGATCGGACCTGGAATGAAGGAGAAACTTCCTGACTGTGAGAACAATTAGCCAGTGGAACAGCTTGCCTTCAGAAATTGTGGGTGCTGCATCACTGGAGGTTTTTAAGAAGAGACTGGACAGTCATTTGTCTGAAATGGTATAGGGTCTCCTGCTTGAGGAGGGGGCTGGACAGAAGACTCCAAAGCTCTATTGTAATTGATTGAATTCCCAGCCAGTAATGGAATTTTAGAAGTTGAAACCCACACATCTTAAAGTTGCCAGCTTTGAGAAGCACGGAAATTTGCCAAAGGAATGACTTGTCCAGACATTCTGATGAATTAACCCAGCAACTTAAACCAGCATCTTTTATGAATACCCGGTGTAGGGACTGGTGACAAGGAGCTGGCAGAAAGCCCAGGAGACTGGAAGCTGTGCTACTCTGGACCCCAATTACAGGATGGACCTGCAATATAGTACTCTTAAAAACCATTAATTGAAAACACCCAGCCGCTGAAAAGAATGCCCACTGCATGGGGCTTGGTGAACTAGAAATACTACCTTGATGCTCAATGGAAGAATAGTGCCACAAAAAGATATCAGGACAGTCTAAGCACATGGAAAATGTCATCCAGTCCCTGGGAAGGTCAGTTGCAACAGCCCCGGCAGAAGAACCATCAATTATTCACTCTGGAGACTGGATGCTGGATAGCCTGAGAAATATTGAGGCCAATAATTGCAGCCTGGGCAAGTTTGTGAGTTCAGGAGATATAACACATATAAAAAATAGATGGAGCTTCCATCACACTGTTGTGATTGCCACCTCGCCTTTCTATTTTTTTGTTTACCATCTTCTGCAGATGTCTCTGGTCAAGCTCAAGAGAACTTTTTCTTCTGCACTAGGCAGATCAATCCTCAAACTTGGCAACTTTAAGGCATGTGGACTTAGAATTTAGGATAACAGAGGTAGAAGGGACCTTGGAAGTTTTCTAGTCCAGTCTTCTCCTCAAGAAGGAAACCCTACACCATTCCAGCCAAATGGTTGTCCAGTCTGTTCTTGAAAGCCTCCAGTTATGGAGAAAGCACAACTTCTGGAAGGAAGCCATTTCACTGATTAATTGTTCTGTCAAGAAAAAGGATGCAAATGACCAGCTGTCTACAAGGAATATAAATCCTTCCATTCCCCACCATCCAGTCTGAGCTGAAGAAGCTGCTTGGATGAGAAGTCTTCAAGACTCGGACCAGAGAGAGGGGTGCCACCCATAGCCGGTTCCTCCTCCATCGACTTGGAAAAGCACCCCATCTTGGTGCCAACACTCTTGTCACCTCCTCCAGTACTGGGGGGGTCCTGGAGAGGATCTTCTCCAGCTGCCACACCAGCACCCAGAGGAAGCCCCGTAGCTGCAGCAGGGTGGCACTGGGAGCCCATTCCAGCACGGGGCCTTTTGAGTTGGGCAGCAGCATCCGGCCCAGGGACAGGAGGAGCCACCTCAACTCTGCCAACTTCACGGCCTCGCAAGGGCCCGGCCTCAACTCGGACTTTGGCGCCAGTGCTGGTATTTCTGTCCGGATCCTGTCAACAGACAGCAAAGGGAGCCCCAACACACCCGTTGTTCATCACCAGCAAGCCGAGCCCTTTGAGTGGGACTACTACGACCCCAGCTACAAGAGGAAAGCTCGGCTCCATCGTTCCCTGCCTCCCATCTGCAGCAAGCAGTACTGGCTGTAACCCAATCCACAAGTTCTCTTGGCCGCACATTGTACATGTGTGCATAAGAGAGGTGGCTTGTTGGGATTTATCGTGGGGAATAATTTTAGTTCTATCTTTCTCTCTCTCTGGCTTGCACTCAGCTTATTGGGAGAGAATTCCTGTTTCGGTTGAATGTCTCTCCCATGGAACATTTTCATGCCACCAAAAAGCTTCATTTACACTTATCTGCAGTTCGTACACCAGGGCTATCCAACCTTGGTGACTTTAAGATTTGTAATCTTATGCTGGCTGGGGAATTCTGGGAGTTGAAGTCCACAGGTCTTGAAGTCGCAAAGATTGGACACCCCTGCTTTATACAGTACTTCTGTGCCAAATACAAACATTTTCAGCATCCCCAGTGTGTGGCTGCCCACTTCATTCATCACAGTCCTTTCAAGCACCAGGGCCACACTGACACTCAGCTAGGTAGCACTGGACAAAAAACTTACATTAGATTGCCAGCCATCTAATCTCAATAACATGAAGTGATTAATACCCTCACCAGGGATGGACACATGTGGAGAGAGAGACAGGTCAACCTCATGGGTGCTCATTCTGCAGATCAGCACAAACCACCTAAGCATCAGGTGTGAAGAGAGAGACCTGGTGGGATACAAACCCAGGAGGGAGGCCTCCTGTTGGCCAATACGCTCCCATAAAGTTGGCCTCCTCGGGGTGCCGCCGGCTGGACGGCTGGCAACCCCGAGGGTGCATGCTTGGGGGCACCCTCCCTCTGGAACGAATTACCCCCGGAGATGAGGATCATCCCTGATCTCCTGACCTTTCGGCGCGCGTTGAAAACCTATCTATTTCATCAAGCTGGTCTGGCCTAGGGGTTTTTAGGGGTTTTTAGGATTTTAATTTGGTTTTTATCTAGTTTGGCTTTTAAACTTCTCATAAACTTCAGCCTTTCATATTTGGTCTTTTAACTGTTCTTAATCTTGTATTGTTCTCTGCATTTTAATTTGGCTGTGCACCTCCCTGAGTCCTGTCAGGGAAATAGGGCGGTATATAAGTACAATAAATAAATAAATAAAATAACTAAATAGAGGGAAACACGTGATGCCTGATTTTATATTGTGTTTATTAAAGATACTGAGAAGTCTTCAAAGAAAAACCAGAAAGCCAGTTGCCTCTTGAAAAAGTACCTTTGGGACACTAAATGAATGGTTGTAAGTCGAGGACTACCTATATTCCAAGTGTGGTCTTATTAGGGCTTTATAAAGCAGCAGTAGAACTTCACGTGATCTTGATTCTATCTTTTGTTAATGCAATCTAGGATCACGTTGACTTTTTTGGCTGCTGCCACATACCGCTGGCTCATATTTAAGTGATTGTCCACTAGGACTCCAAGATCCTTCACACAGTTGCTGCTCTTGGGGCAGGTTTCACTTAATCTGCACCTGTACATTTGATTTTTCTTGCCTAAGTATAAAATCTTATTTTTCTTGCTTTTCTCCCTCTCTGATATTCACTTGGGGAGGCATGGTGGACCTCTGACCAAATACTTCCAGGAATTTGATGGTAGAGTGGTGCAGGGGTGGGATTCAATTTTTTTTTACTACCAGTTCTATGGGTGTGTCTTGATGGACATAGCAGGGAAGGAGACTGTAAAATCTCCAGTCAGAGGTGGGATTTGCCGGTTCTCCGAACTACTCAACATTTCCACTACCGGTTCTCCCGAACTGATCAGAACCTGCTGAATCCCACTTCTGGAGTGGTGGTATGTAAGAATTCGGCCTCAGTTCTAAGAAACATCTTGTCCTGAGCAACATATGGAAGCTCATTATTCCAGATAGCAACTGGGAAGGCAGGCAGAGTCTCTGGAGATTCATCAGCTCCTTCCTCGCGAACAGTTCAAATCTCCAGGGCAATTGAGGAGCTTCTCTCTCAACCAAGGCCAGGCGCAGCCATGCTAATCCCACCTCCACTGGTCCTTTTAATAAGAGAAAGTTAGGGGAAAGGTACAAGAAACTCCGGGGGGGGGGGGGGAGAAGCAATATTAATTCCAACCCGATTAAAAGAAAAATATTCAGCCAGATGAGCAAACGAGCTTGCCACCTTTTGCCTCAACCTCTCTGGCCCAAAAACTGATTCTGCTGCATAACAAGTCAGGGCATTTTCTGCTCCCCGCTAAGCCGCTGCCATATTTGCAATGCAAAACATGATGGTACAAAGCATAATCAACATGAGAGGAAGAGATTTGCCTTAAGCAGACATTGAAATAGGCCTTTAAGCCTTTCATTTTCCTTGCACGTTTTCAAAGGCTCTGCTTATAATGAAAGCGCTGGAGATCAGGCTGCTCGGAGTGAAATCTATTCCTGGGGACTTGATGTGACAAGCCCGGTATGGATAAGAAGGTTATATAAGATATGTTGTCAGATATCACTGAAGCACATCAACATTAAGACGGGACATTAAAAAAAAATAAATCAAGCAAGAAAAGTCTCCGGTTATTAAGTGGATTAATTTTTTCATTGATCTAAGCAGTCTTCTCCAGTTCAAGCCTTCCAGATGTGTTGCAGATAATCTCTCGTTCGGCAAGTCTCCTGGATTAGGAAACGTGACACTCCACTCAAGGGCCTTGCTTGGGGGAGGCAGCTTCAGGATTGAGGGTGGGGAGTGGCATCGTATTTCTTCTGAACTGAAGCAGGAAGAGGGCACTTGCCACAGAAAGGGGGAGCTGGCCGTGGGTCAGAAATGGGCCTGTGACCCAAGGACATTGCTTGCACATGAGAAGTGCAAGAGCTTTTAGAAGTGTCAGGGAAGCAGTGTGAGATCTCAGCCACGTGGCTCCCTTCCAGGTCCAGAAGAAGACCTACTGGTTCAAACTGAAAAAGTATTTTAGCAACCAGCATTTCACAAGCAGAATCATAACACAAGAGCAAACAATAGATACAAACTCAAGGTTAATCGCACCAAACTTGATTGCAGGAAATACGACTTCAGCAACAGAGTGGTCAATGTCTGGAATACTCTACCTGAGTCTGTGGTTTCTTCCCCAAACCCCAAAACTTTAACCTTAGACTGTCTACTATTGACCTCACCCCTTTCCTAAGAGGTCTGCAGAGGTTGTGCATAAGCGTACCAACGTGCCTACCGTCCCTGTCCTATTGTTTCTTTTATATTTTATTTTTCTTATATGTATCCATGTATTCATAACTATGTTTTACTTATACCTATTATCTTGTAAGCAACTGACAAATAAATAAATAAAAATAAAATAGCTTGGTTAACTTCAGAGCTACACTCTTTCAGGCGTGGAGACCCCATGGGCATATCTGGCTAAATCAGATCCTCTGATAAGTTGCATTTACTGCAGAAAAAGTGGAGCACATGGAGAGAATTAGCATAGGACCAAGTTTCCTGCAGGGGTACCTTTTCCAGGGCTTATCTGGCCATCCCACCCTTTCCAACCGGGGAGGCAAGCTCGGGGTGCCTTCTTTGAAACCTAGGAGGGACACCTATTTGATGGTAGCACTAGTCTTTTGGAATGATACCCCACTCCACCAATCATAGCTAGTTCCAAATCTGTAGACCTTTATAAAGGCAGTTAAACCTGGCTCCTTCCTCAGGTGCTTTGGGGCAGGATGAGAAGTGATCCTGGATGGTGAGTCTTATTGTATTTTAATAGTTTTGCTTTATTGGTATGTATTAATTTTCTTTCATAATTTTGTTTAATGATTTGTTGTGTACTGGCCAAAGTCACTGTCAGGTCCAGCCCAAGAATCCTGTAGGACAATCCAGCCAGAGTTCCGTTTCTTTATTTGCAACAACAGCTAATACCGAATAGACAGAATCTTGCCAGACTTAAACCTTTACAACTCTCATCCGAATGGATGTACCCTGGGAGGTTCTAGGGAATGGCTATCCTAACTCTCTTTCTCTGTCTCGTATCTAGCTCTGTTGTCTCATCACACACACACACACACACACACACACACACACACACATCTTGGGATGTGGTCCTTCCTTCCCAGCAAACTGCTGCTTCTCTATAGTTCACACAGCCACACTCTTTCAAGTGGGGGGGAAGCAATATAAATTAAATAAATATTGATTTCTAAATCAATGTTCCTCAATTTTGGGAACTTTTAAGATGTATGGACTTCAACTCCTAGAATTAAATTAATTCTAGCTGGGGAATTCTGAGAGGTGAAGTCCACAAAGATTGAGAAACACTGTTCTTAATAAATAAATAGTAGCACAGGGGGGAGGGGAATTATCTAATCTTGGGAAATCTAATTTCCCCAAGAAAACAGCTAAGCAACAACAGCTGATGAACAGTTAAACCACAGAAATGTACAGGAAAGAAGGAGGGACTACAGCTCAAAACACACAGTAGTCTTGAAACCTAAACCCAGCCTTTTCTAGTACTCTCCTATTTCTGCCACAGTAATGAGGGGACAGTCTAAACTTTGAACACTAGACTTACTGCTAGTCACTGTGTGGCAAACTGGAAAGTGTTTGGGGAAATTGCCTCTGCTGCAGACCAAGGAGAGTTGGGTTATGGCAGGGTTTCCCAAACTTAGCATCTTTAAGATGGGCAGACTTCAAGAATCCTGTGGGGATCCCTGGGAAGACATAAGAGGGAAGATGGAGTTTTCAGCAGGAAACTTGGAAGGGACAACAATCAGAAATAAAATACCAACAAGCCTCTTGTCCTTACACACACACACACACACACACCCCTTGGAGGGTTTCGCAAAGCCACAGGAACCAAAATAATTTAGTTTGAATCCATCAAGCATTAAAATCCTTTCCCAGAGGGATTGAACTGAAAAATGAGCTGCAGACTGAAATTAGAAGCTCTATCCAAGCTGTCAGAAGGGATTTTCCCCAGATGGAACATGAGCAAAACTGAAATCACAGGAAGCAAATCCTTCTTGTGTTTCTGTTGATGATGTGCAAGTAGAACCTGTTTTGGTGGTTCTCCTTCTAGTGGGACCATGATCCACGGGATGTGCCAAATGGAGCCACGAACACCTCTGGTAGGACTGACCAGCTCCCTGGTGGGGAAGGCCAGTCAAGAGGCTGCCCATGGAGGTGCAGTTGAAGCTCTGCCCTTTGGGAGTTTCAACCACACCCTCACTGCCACCATCATGATCTTTTTTCAACCATACCTTGCAGACTCCCTGCTGCATCACTGGACTTTGTATACTGCTCAATGGTACTTTTAATTAAAACACGGAGAATCCAATGCATTGCCAAGTCTAAAATGACCCTTCCAGATCATCTGGTTAGAAATAGGGGGGGTGGGGGAGTGGAGATCCCCACAATGGCTGCAAAAGCTGATGGAGTTATCAGAGATGACTAAATTGACTGCTCTGGTTAAAGACAAAAACATAAAACACCTTTACTTCAACTTGGAAACCATTTCTGGACTTTGTACTTGAGGTGGAAAAAGACGAAACTTAGACCTTGGGTTTCACCGATTAGATAGATTTGTTGTTACAGAAATGCTAGTTTCTGTTATTATGAAGAAGTAAAAAGTTGAGCATAGATCCTCTTAATGCCTTATTCAACTGCACCAAAGAAGCCAGAAGTCAATGCCCTTTTTTCTTTTTCCCTTTCTTCCCCCCACTATTCACTTCCCCTTTTCCTTCCCTAATTTCCCTAATATTTGCTTTTGTACTCTCTTTGTGTGTTATATTATAAACTAATAAAACTATATACAGAAAAGAAATAAGGGGGAAAATATGTTCTGACAATGCTGGAAGCCAGTTTGATGAAGTGATGAAGGTGCTGGACTAGAAACCAAGAGGCAGCGAGTTCTAATTCTGTCTTAGCCATGAGAGCCAGCTGGGTGACTTTGAGCCAATCACTAGGAGCCTTTGACTTCTAGTCCCACCTTGGGCACGAAAGCTGGCTGGATGACTTCCAGCCAACCACTCTGTCTCAGCTCGACTCATATTATGGGGTTGTTGTTGTGAAGAAAATAGGAGGAGGAAAGACTATTTGATATGTTCATCACCTTGAGTTCATCACCTGGAGTTACATATATATAAAGCTGGATAGATGTAAATAAAGGAATAACATTTAAAATGCTTCATAAAAAATTTATAATGTGTGGATTGAGAAGCACATATTTGGTGAACATTTATTTCTTTACTTCTGTTCTGTTGCCCACACAGCCCATCTTCTGCCTGTCTCTCGAAGCCAAAAAGGTTAAATCCAGGGGTGGGATTCTTCCAGTTCACACCTATTCGCTAGAACCAGTTGTTAACCTTCTAAGCAGTTCGGAGAATCGGTTGTTAGAAGAAATTACTGGCCTAATCCTGTAAGGAAGGCAGGAAGGAAACATTCTGGTGTTGCTTACAGAAACTGCCTCTCCGTTAACCCTTATTACATTCTTGGCAGGACTGGACTTCCTGTCTTTGGAACTTCTCTGGAGTTTTTTTCCTTTCCTTTGCTGGTACTTTGCTTGTGTGGAGTGACCATTCAAAGTTACAATGGCCCTGAAAAAAGTGACTTATGACCATTTTTCACACTTATGACTATTGCAGCATCCCCACAGTCATGAGAGGCCAGGCGAGGAGATGCGTGCCTCGATGTGAGTGATATTGAATTGGCCATGCCCAGCCAATAACATGACCACTAAGCCACGCCCACCAACTAAGCCACACCCACCAACTAAGCCACGCCCACAGAACCGGTTGTTAAAAAATTTGAATCCCACCCCTGGTTAAATCCCAACAAGCCTCCAGTGACTGATGTTACTAATTAGGGATATATGATGGTCTTTAAGGCGTCCATCATTGAATGAGGTTCCTGAGGCTAGAGAAACTGGAAGGCAAGTCAGAGATTCAGTGAGCTTTTTTCTTTCAGCTTCAAACATCAAACGGCAGCTTTCTTTTCACAAAGGAAGGAAGCCAGGATGGGGAAGGGGAAGTGATGCATTATATTCTTTGATATAGGCAGGAATAGCAATCAATCAATCAGAATACAATTGGAAGGGACCTTGGAGGTCTTTAAATCCAACCTCCTGCTCAAGCAGGAGACCCTATACCATTTCAAACAGGTGGCTGCCCAGTCTCTCCTTAAAAACCTTCAGTGATGGAGCACCCACAACTTCTGTAGGCCAGCTGTTCCACTGGTTCATTGCTCTCACTGCTAGGAAGTTTCTCCTTAATTCCAGGTTGTTTCTCTCTTTGATTAGTTTTCAACCATTGTTTCTTGTCCTGCCTTTTGGAGCTTTGGAGAATAAGTTGATCCAATGGATGCTCTCGTGTCTACCAACAACAGTGCCTGCAACAAGGGTCTCTGAATCTCACACTTCAGAATTTGTTTAGGTAGGTTCACTTGAAGGGAGAAAGACACACACATAGAGAGAGGTTTTTTCTCCTCCTTCCCCTCCTCCTCCTCTTTCTCTGACACACTTTGTCTCACAGAGGTCTTGTTTCTTCCCTCAATTCATCTTCTTTTTTACTTATCCGTCCTTAACTCTCAATCTATTCCTCTGACTTGTAGTCTAGTCAGTCCTATTAATCTCCAGCCAATTAGTTAATGTCAGTATCCAGCTACTTAGCTCAGTTCTGGCCACTCCTCCCTTCCAAAAGAACCAACATCCTGCTTTCTGTTTGTCCCCTGCCTATCTTGCCATCTTCAATGCAGTGAGGGAAATAAGGCTTCTGAAATTAGGCAGTTGATGCATATAATGCAGAAAACATTACATAATAACACACAAACATCTAAGAGGTTTTTTTTAAATCATTGCCATTTCTAGAAGAGGCGGCTGCCTATAAGTTATTCAAGAAAACTTTCTAATCTACAAATGCAAGTGGCTGGCAGATGGTAGAGTTTTTTTATTTTTTTTAGAAAAAGTACTCTTTTTAAACAGCTTTTGGATAGTTTTGAACTAGATGGATGGATGGATGGATAGATACCATAGATCAGGGGTAGGGAACCTTGGCTCTTTTATCACTTATGGACTTCAACTCCCAGAATTCCTGAGTGAGCCATAAAAGGTTCCCCATCCCTGGCCTACTGGTTTTTCAGTTGTGGGGGAAATCAATTTTTGACTGGAATGGGATTGTTTAATATACAAATGTAGGACATATAAAGAATATAAAGAATACGTCCTACATGTGTATATTAAACAGTCCCATTCCAGTCAAAAATTGATTTCCCCCACAATTGAAAAACCAGTAGGCCAGGGATGGGGAACCTTTTATGGCTCACTCAGGAATTCTGGGAGTTGAAGTCCATAAGTGATAAAAGAGCCAAGGTTCCCTACCCCTGCCATAGATGATAGATAGATAGATAGATAGATAGATAGATAGATAGATAGATAGATAGATAGATAGATAGATAGATATAGATATAGATATAGATATAGATATAGATATATAGGTATATATATATATGCCATCCTGGATTCTTGAGTGTCTGCTCTTGCATCCTTTCTTCCCCCTCTTACCTCTGTTCTAAAAAAATGAAGGTACCTGGCTGAAATCTTGTAGGACAAATGTTATCCGAAGGACCTACTGTCCTTGCAATTTTCACACACACACCCAAAATATAAATAAAAATAAAAATAATGTAATATAATATAATATAATATAATATAATATAATATAATATAATATAATATAATATAATATAATATAATATAATATAATATAATATAATATAATATAATATAATATAATATAATATAATATAATATAATATAATATAATATAATATAATATAATATAATATAATATAATATAATTAATATAATGTTCGTGGAAGATCTGCCAAAATAAAAACAATCAGCTGCAGCTGTTTCATTACATTCTCTTGATAATCTGTAGTTGATTCTTTTATCAGATTGAGTCTCACATTGATTTGATTTGAATTGAATCTTAGAATTTCTTAATTTCTTTGAATCTTGTAGCCCAGCCCCAAATTGAATTGCATACCTTACTCAGAAGTGCTGAAGAGTATCTGCCACCATAAAAGCAGAATACCTTTAAGTCTGAAAAAAAGAGGAAATGCCTCATAATGAAAACTAAATAGCTACCAGTCCCTGAAACTGTCAATCACTACAAATATCATGTTCTGCTGAAGTAAAAGAAAAAGATAAAAATAGTTTTGCATTGACTCCTCTGTCTGTTACTTTGTGTGGGTTGGGAAAAGAGTTGATCTGTACCCGAGAAGATTTTATATTCTCAATTTTTCACATGTCCTTTTTGACCAAATCCATATGTTACTTTATAACTCGAATCTCTCCATGCGATCTGGAGAACGTGGAAGTAAAAGTTAAGCAAAAGTCACCCCTGTCACTGAGTAGTTTTATGTAGGACAACCCTGTGCGCTCTGATTATTTATAGCATTGTAAGGCTCTGCCTTAGTTTGTGTCCAAATGAGTAGGGTGTGTGTGTTTGTATGTGTGAAGGCCTCCACATGTGCAATCACGTAGGAAAACAAAGACATAAGGATCCAATGTGTGTCGGTCACTGGGTGTCCTGCCCCTGTCAGAGTCTGAATCTGAGGAGGAAGGCGAACAGCTGACAGGGAGCAGGGGTGTGGCTCTGTTGGCTATGGAAGAAACTGGGGAAGGGCACAGTCAGGCTGAGCAGAGCAGGGAAGAGATAGAACAAGGGAGAGGGAGTTCAGAGGAAGACCCAGGCCCACCCCCTCTTCATCCTAGGGCACGCAGGGAGGAACAGAGAAGAGAGCAATGTGGGTTGCATGGCTTACGGGAGAGGAAAGGGCCCTGATTCCCTTCATTAGCCACAGCTGGGAAGAAAGTTTAAAAGAGATGCATGCTGAGTGCGGCGTCTGCTGGGATTTATCTTCTTTGACTTCGGTTATCTGCGTTCGTGGCATCCTCCCAACCATGGTGAATTACTGCCATTCCTTCACGTCTGGAATTCCTTCTCCTGCCCTGCTGAACTAATTACATCATTTTGCCTTGATTGGACTTATAGTTCCAGTTGTTGTTGATCACGTTTTGGACTTAATTCTCTGCAGCCAAAGGCTGTTCCTGGGAGAGTTCTTCTCCAGCCAGAAGGTAACCAGGACATTGGGGGCAAAGTTGGAGCTAATAAAGGGACTCCTACTGATTATCTGACTGTTGCCTTTGTACCACGCTCTGGGTCATCACACCGGGACCAGACATTTTGTTTTCTGAGCTTTTGGACTCATGCTGGAGCCCATCTTTAGGGAACTTCTCTCTAGCAGAATGTGTGCTGTTCTGTGTGTGGTATTTATAGTGCCTGTTCTTTGTGGCCTTTCAGAT
This sequence comes from Bungarus multicinctus, assembly GCA_023653725.1. NCBI lineage: Eukaryota > Metazoa > Chordata > Lepidosauria > Squamata > Elapidae > Bungarus > Bungarus multicinctus. Next base: position 172,267,153 of record CM042836.1, read on the forward strand.
GTTGATTGGGGTGTGTCAGTGGCTGGCTGCTGTCATTTGCCTAGCCCTCACCTCACCTTCTAAGTACTTGAGAGGCTGGTGGTAAATCAGCACTCCTGTTGATTGACAAAGCAGCTATTTTCCAGCCTTCAATCACTTCCTTGGCTGTTTTTGTGCCTGCAGTTATGAACAATCTTCATAACTGCAAAATTGAATGTGAGACCTTTTCATTGCAGTGTGAGGCTACCAATGATTTCGGATCTCCTCATCTGACTGCTTGCGTTCTTGCAGTCTGGTGATTAGCTTCCTCCCCATTTGTCCCACATGGTCACAGGAGCAATCCATACAGGGCATTCAGTAGATTACATTGGAAGTATCTCCCACCACCAAGCGATTTTTGCAATGCATAATTTGTTCTTTGTATGGTAGCCTCTGGGCAATGTGCGATGCCGACTTACTGGTCTTGCAAGCTGCGTTTGACAGCTTCCGAAATATTTTTGATGTATGGCAGGGTATGCCGTGTGATTGTTTCTTCCTTTCTCTTCCCACCGTGTTGCACACATATCATGTGACAAATTATTGTGGTATCTATTCTGCTTGAATTGTACAAGTAGGTACCTACTCTCCATCTGTTTGGCTTGTTGGGTACTACAGTGTGTTCTCACCCTGCCATACATGCATCAGTGTTCTGATGCAACTCTTTTTGTGTGACAGTGGATGGTTGCTGTTGAAATTCAGAATCTGTGGAATGTTAGTGGCCTTGTAATAAACTCTGGTTTTTAGGCTGTCCGTCCTCTTATCTGTCGACAAGTACATCTAAAATGGTAATTGCCTAGCTGTTTCTTCCTCCATTGGGGAAAATGGAGTTCATCTTGATATGAAAGTCCTTAAGTGCATTTCTCTTGATGATGACAAACGTGTCATCCATGTAGCACCACACCAGAATTTAGGTGTGTAGTTCTGAAAGCTTGAAAGACAAAATATCTGGTCCCGATGACCGACCCAGATTGAATTCTGCAACATTATCCTGGGGGCATGTATATCTGCCTTTATTCATGAAAGACATAAGGATTGAGGGGGGAGGCCTTGGGGGCACATGGGCCAAAGTGTGAGCCAGCCAGAGAAACTCACCTTCCCTATAGGGGGTAGAAAGGGCAAGAAGGAAGAGAAGCAGAGGGGCAACTCCAGCCCCATTGCCAACCCTTTGCCCTGGAGTTTCTGGCATTGGCTGAAGAAGGGGCTGGGGGATTATGGGAGCTTTGTGTCCCAAACTCTATAAAAGCAGGGTTTTGCCCATCTCTTTCATCTTTACAGATGCTGCTGTCCAAAGTTCATCTCCTCTTTCTCCTATACCTGATGACTTTGGGAGAAATATTTTGGTCAAAGTGGAAGTGCTTCAGGATGTCAGGTTTGTGTACCATTTCCACTTGTCTTGAGTTTCTTATTTTCTCTAGTTCCTAAGAAAATAGCCTCAGAGGCTCATCACACATTTCCTTCCTTCCTTCCTTCCTTCCTTCCTTCCTTCCTTCCTTCCTTCCTTCCTTCCTTCCTTCCTTCCTTCCTTCCTTCCCTGAAATCATTCTTCTTTCTTGACTATGTTTTTAAACAATCCTTCTTTAATGCCTATATTTTATCCAGGTCCTCTACTTATCATCTTTAAAAGAAGAAACAAGCTTATTAAGACACTTCAGTTTATTTGTTTTCTTCCTTTTTTTCATTTTCCCCCTAAAAGTTGGCTCTCACTCAATTCCCTCCTGATTTATCAGCTGACCATTTCATTGCCCCATTCCAGTTAGGGGTTTGTGTGAGCTCTACAGAATTGGCACTCCATTAAGACATTGATGATTTGCTGAGGGCAAAAACTGAAACACCAGCTAAATTTGCATGTGGCATTTGATATGATCACAAAATCTTAATATCTTCTCTGAGTTCATTAGACATTGATAGTACTTCCTTTCACTTTTTAATTGTAGCTGAATGGGCTTTCCCGACTCACCCCTCAGTTTTAGTTTTTGGCCAGGCTCTATATGTATTGGAGAGGGTCCTTGGAAGAGCCTGCCATTTACAGGGCTGGTTCTGCTCTTCTGGGCTGCACATACAGTAACCCCAAAGTTCTTGGGGCAATTAGTGTACTTGCACATTCAGATTGATCTTGAAATCAAGGTCAATTATTTTGCCCCAGATTCAAATAGTTGCCATTCATTCATTCATTCATTCATTCAAAGAGCTGCAGTGGCATAGTGGTTAGAATGCAGTACTGCAGGCTACTTTTGCTGCCTGCTGCCTGCCTGAAATTTGGCACTTCAAATCTCACCAGGCTCACGGTTGACTCAGCCTTCCATCCTTCCCAGGTGGGTAAACTGAGGACCCAGATGGTTGGGGGCAAGAGGCTGACTCTGCAAACCGCTTAGAGAGAGCTGGAAAGGACTGTGAAGTGGTATATAAGGCTAAGAGCTATTGCAAAGTGCTATTCATTCATTCATTCAATTTCTATAGCCATCCATCTCAATTAATGAGTTTTGGCGGCTTACAATTCAAAATATATATATTGCAATTAAGACACTAAGAACACTGTAAAATGATAAAACAAATTAAAGGAAAATAATAGAAACATCCCAAATACACAAATATGCATAGCAGCCAAGATATCTGGCCAAGTTAGCAATACAGCCCAAAAACGGGGCCCTTGACCCAATCAGCACCACAGGCTCAGGAACATAGCCAGTGTTTAGGGCCTTATGAAATACTAACAGGGTTGGGGGCCATTCTGATCTCTGAAGGGGGTTCTAAAGCTTTTCCCCATTTAGCCTCTGGAATTGACTCTCCCTTGAATTATGTTTACTCTCACCAATCTATTCAATAAATAAATGCTGAGATCAATTGCTGAACTTTGAAGGCCCTTGTGATGACCCGGAGTGTAACACAAACGTAACAAAATCCAAAACATAAATAACTGTCTTTAATGCCTCCAACTTGGTCCCACGGTTCAATAATTCTCAGCTGGAGATAAAACTTATTCAAAAGTAATCTTCAAAAGGAAGCAATACAGTCTGAACTTAATGAGCAGATAGAGGTGAAATAAAAAACCAAACAAACTACAATGATGAAATTTCCACAACGGACCAGGATAAGTAATTACAAACTTCAAGGAGATAACAAGGCAAAGTCTGTTAGAAGGACACCAACCAAGATAACTTCAGCCCAAAATAAAACACGCTTTGCTTGTGGCAATGCTGTGTTTTAACTGTCTCTCTTATATACTGTTCTCCCCAGCTGCAACCAATGAGGAGGATCATGATCACTTCCTCTCTCGTAAGTCAAGTTGTTTCCTTCTCCGTTCCTCCCTGCATGTCCTAGGATGCAGAGGGGATGGGCCTGGTTCTTCCTCTGACTGCCCAGTCGACTTCTGCCCTTCCCCAGCCTCTTCCACACCTCCACTTCCTGTTGGCTGTTCCTCCTCTCCCTCAGAGTCCAACTCTAACAAGGGCACAACAGCCCTTCAAAGACTTCTTTTTGCAGGAGCTCTATGAAGCCACAACTTTTTAGAACAGCGTTATGTCACAGTTGTGCTATTACTATACTATGTTTTATGCTGATAAAGTATTTTACTACTTTGCCTGCATTATGCTTAGTTACAAGCACATGTGAAATGATACTACTATTACTGCAATCATAGCAAAGGTCCCAGGAATTGGCATCAGCAACCACAGTAGTCCACCATCTCTCCTTCTCCGAGAGAGACGGTACCATAATCTCTTTTCTTTTCCACATTATTTCATTTATCTCTATTTATAATCTCTTTACAGCACTCCTCATAATTCATTTCCATTATATTCCATATCTTAATCAAATATAATTAATAAATTTCTCACAATTTTTCTTTCTTTCACATTTATTCCATTTATCTCTGTATTTAACAAAAAATGAGCATTCCAATAACAAGAAATATCAGTTCCAATCTTCCACTTTAATATATTTTCCTACTTTCTAAATAATTTATTACTTCTAATACATTTATACTACCCCTTATCATCTTGCAGAATCTTCTTTCTTAATTTTCAATTAACCATTATCTCTATGTCTTTTAAATAAACAATTTCTTTTCATTTTTATTTGATTTCCATATTTCTTTATTTTCTGGTTCTGTTTCTTATTTTTTTCCCCTTCATTTTCCCCTCCTTTTCTTACTCAGACAGTTGTGCTGTTACTATACTATGTTTTATGCTGATAAAGTATTTTACTACTTTGCCTGTATTATGCTTAGTTACAAGCATACGTGAAATGATACTAATATTACTGCAATCATTGCAAAGCTCCCAGGAATTGGCATCAGCAGCCACAGTAGTCCACAGCAGAGACGGTACCAGGGAACAATCTTGGGAGACAGGAGAAGAGCCACAGCCAGAACAATGGTCAGATAAGAGGCACACAGAAAGCCCACAGAAAGAATGGGGTGTGTGGCTCGGAAGGGATAGTTTCTGGGGCTGAAAAGGTGGGGGAGGGAGATGTACTTTCAGATGTATTAAATTTATATTTACCAACAAAGAAATAAAAGGAGACTAGTATAGATCTATTTCAAGCTATTTAGCTGCCATCAACTAACCATACCCTTCGGGATTCGAACCCGGGCTGCTTATGTCAACTCATAAAACATTTCGTATACACGTTTTATAGTTGACAACTGAAAGAAGGGGGGGAGTTTCAAAGAGTAGGCGGCAGTGTGGAATCGAAAGTACATTCCATTCATATTTTCTTCAAACACTGATTAGATGACTGAAACTTCTGCCGCACTAAAATCTAATTGGAGCGCATGATTGATGACTCTTAACTATGGCCGTTTTTCATTGAATGATACACCCGGGGGGGTGGGGGTGGGGGCGGGGAAGCAGGATCAAGGTGACAGTGAACGACGTATCTCAGAGTTGGCTATGCCCAGGTAAATGCCTGACGTAGAATGTTATCTTCAAATAAATCTTTTTTAGTTTTGGGAGTATGGCTCAAGGCTCATGATTTAAGTGGAGTAACTGCCGGAATCCTTACATATTAGGTAGATGTGTTAACCTCTAAGCCACAGGCTCTCCTCACTTTGTCAGTTATGGGGGGTGGGGTGTTTATCAGGGCAACCTGGTGTACCCAGATACAGAATGGAGCATAACAGCTTCTGCTTTCACCTTTCAGCCCCAATCCAGGAGCCTTCGCAGGCAGCCACTTTCACGACAAACTATTTTTGTAATGTTTATTTCTTTGTTGGTAAACATAAATTTAACACAAAAATAATTTGCCTGCGAAGGCGCCTGAATTGGGGCTGACAAGTGGAAGCAGTACGCTGCATCCCATATTTGGGTAGACCAGGTTGCCCAGATAAAAAAAACACTTTCGGACTTGCAAGATTCTGCTAATGCAATTTTTGCACTAAAGAGCGAGCTACTCTTTCTTGACTGGACTAAAAGGCTGACAGGCATTCACGGGGTATGGTCATAAGCATCAAGATAATGACGGAATCTCCACTTATCTTTTTGTTCATTGTTCCTTCCCACCGTACCCTTTAGACTCTCTGCTTCTCCTCCTTCTCCCTCCCTCTCCTGTCTCCTGTCCACTGGTCAGTAAAAACAGGAACTCCAAGATAAAACTGTGTCAATCAAGGTTTGGGATGAGATCTGGGGAGAAAGCTAAGAAGTGTGGCTGCCAGATTATCCAGGGGTCACAAGAGATAACTGGAATCAAAAGGTCACTAGGAGATTTCTCCCAACGTGAAGGAAGGACATCACTCTTTATGGAAGTACTGCTTGGAACCTCCGTGCTAATTCTGCTTCTCACTATTCCTAGGAAAAGTAGCTTTTCATCAGCTCTCAGATGTTCAATCATGGGCTCATGAGAGAGCCTGGTGGATACCAAACATTGAGGTATTGCTTTAAAACCCTGAAATATGGTTATGTTTATTAGCAAGGAAGCAAGGAGTGGTGCAGTGGCCTAGAGGTGGAGCTCTCGCCTCACAATCAGGAGGCTGTGAGTTCGATCCTAGGTAGAGGGAGATATTTCTCTCTCTAGGCACAATGAGAATAGATCTGCTGAATAAAACTCCACATTGGTGACAGGAAGGGCATCCAGCCATTAAAACACTCTGCTAGCTCCATTCAGTTGCCCAGGCTCCACCCTGCAAGGGATGCAAGGAAGCAAGAGGCCAGCTGGAATGAGATGTCACTACCCCTAGAGCTTTGCTGGCTGGGGAATTCTGGGAGCTGAAGTCCACCCATCTTAAAGCCGCTAAGGTTGAAAAACAGCGCCCCTTAGAGAGAAATGAAGACAGTCTGGCTTCTATCATTTTGCAGCAAGGATATTTCACTTTGGAATTCCACTTCTCCTGGATTTGGAGTTTTTGGGATTGGAGAGGCAGGAAGGAGGAATTGGGGCTCCTGACTTATGGCAGGTGTGTGAATGTGGACCAGTGCCCACAGCAAACCACCATGATGCTCAAATGTCATCCCACACATGTGCATACCAATCTAGGGGCATCCTGACATCTATGGCGGGTAGGTCAAACTTAGCATTTGTGGGAGGTTGCTGTGCTCCTTTCACAACCCACCCCACCCCATGGTCCCCTTCTCGAGTGGGTGGGAGCTGGAGCTTCCCCTGCCGTCTCTCCAAATCCGCATGAGCTGCTGGACCAGAGTGACGGCATTAATGGCTGTTTGCAGTAATTCAGTCACTTTTCTGAATTGCTGTACTTTTCCTGCCAGTGTTTTGGCATCTCAGCGCCTTGCTCCGCCTGTGCCGGCTGTATGAGTGAAAGCAAACAGCAGGGAAATGCCAGTTGCTGTGGCTGTGAACGCATGGAGGAAAATCCCCCTGGTAGGCAAGTTGCTTGTTATTCAGGAATAACAGGCTATCTTTTGAGCAAAGTCTTGGATTGTCCTGTAGGACGAGTTGCCTAATTTTTACCTAGCGCTATAACGCCCCTCCAGCTTGGGGGGGGGGGGTGGTGTCAGATTGTTTATTAGCCTATAAAGCAAGTAATTAGAGGTTTATGTAAGCCATGAGTTAACTTTAGCCACAGTTTCTTTGCCTGTTAGAAGAAACATTTCGTTCACAAGAGCTAGAGGGGTCAATCAAAACACTCCATGCAAAGTCCCCTATATAGGCTCTCTGTTGTTTTGCAAGTGAGCTGAGAGCTTCGGCACCAGAGACAAATTCCTTGTGTGTCCAATCACACTTGGCCAATAAAGCTGTTCTTGACTGGATGAGACTGGATGAGCCGGGGAAAGGAGGAGTCAAGCGGGGAAGTAGTCTGGAATAGTTACATAGACACAAAATGGCGACCGTGTTTGAATGCCATTGAACCTTCTCTAGTCTTGCCCGGGTACAAACTGCCACTCTGGGAAGATTTTTCCCAAACGCCGTCACTCTGCTAAACAAATAATTCCCTCCACACTGTTAAACCATTTACTAAGTCTGCATTACTATTACTATTATTACTATTAATCCTCCCATCCTTCCTTTCACCCACCTCCTCCCACTTATGACTGTATGACGGTAACCCTGTTGCTTGTATCCTTACAATTTATATTGACTTTCCTAGTATGATTTGATTGCTTATTGTACCCTATGACTATTATTAAGTGTTGGACCTTACGATTTTTGACTCATAACAAATGTATCTTTTCTTTTATGTACACTGAGAGCATTTGCACCAAGACAAATTCCTTGTGTGTCCAATCACACTTGGCCAATAAAGAATTCTATTCTATTCTATTCTATTCTATTCTATTCTATTCTATTCTTGCTGTGAAGTCAGCATTGAGCAATTAAAATAGCTAATTTGAACACTTCACATGTGAGTCTGATTGCTCACACCTGGCAGTTTAGGAACTTATCTTCTTTCCCAAATAGGTGATGTGCATTCCAGTGTATCTTTCCCTCCCTCCCTCCCCCGCTCTCTGTCTCTGTGTGTATTTGTTCTCTTGCATACTCAATGGACTAAGTCTATCTTTGGCTCTGTTACCTGAGTCTCACAAGCCCATTCAGTGAGGATGACATTTAGACTCACCTTTTATTGTTTCCTCCTGCTCTGTCCTCTTGGCCACCATCCAATCTGATTTTCACTTTGAGGTTCTAGAATATTCTCTAATAAGGAGCAAAGAAGGAGGGGAGAGAAAGCGGTGCAGCTTATGCCGTGTCCTCACTGCTTATTAATGATCGCGGAAAAGGCTTTGCATTGTGGGAATTATTCAAAGAGAGACTCAGTGGCACTTATGTCAATTTGTATGCAAGGAACTTTGATGCAGGTAGATTTGTGTGTCCTGCCAGACACAGAAGTTGCTACCAAATGACAAGACAGCTCTGCACCCTTGAAACACCCTGGACAAAGGTCCAGTTTTTGGGGGGAGGAGGGGGGATGTAATTAGTCACGAGAGTCTTTTGGAGAACAAAAAGTGCACGGCACAATTGCTTCAGCCACTTAGGAAATGTGTTAATCCTGCCTAAACTGAAAAGCACAAAAGGATTTGATTGCCATTAAAGAAGAGACAGTATGAGTCACAGGGGGAAAAAAACAAGTTGCATCCAACTGGACAGAGGATTCCACTGGGGTGTTGATTCCAATAAAACAGGGAGAAGTTTGTGTCCAGATTAACAACATGTAGACCTACTATAACAGAAAAGAATAACAGAATAGCAGAGTTAGAAGGGTTCTTGGAGGTCTTCTACTCCAACCCGCTGCTCAAGCAGGAGACCCTATCATTTCAGACAAGTGGTTATCCAACTTCTTCCTAAAAACCTCCAGTGATGGCGCCTCCGTTATTTTGGATGGAGGGGACAAATCACCGCCTCTTCTTACATCACTCAGTCCAGGTTTGTTTAAACCCACTTGATCGATTCACAATGGCCTGAGCTTGAAAAGGTGCTTCAGGTTTGGGTGGAGCCCCCTTTACCCTACCCTTTGGCAGCTTCTTAAAAAACACCCTACATATTTTCCTGGCCTTGCACAACAGCTACTGGCTCAGGAGAACTGCCCCTTCACCACCTCCTCTATGTGTTCTTAGGATCCTACACACTCACTACCTATGCAAGACGAAAGAGATGTGGTTCTTCTGCTGAGAGACACAAGAGCCAACCTCCCACCACCCTGATTACAAAAAATTTTGGCAGCATTACCCCAAAGGGGGCGACCACATTCAAGTTTGAATATGAGGGCAAAGTGATACAGATCAAAAAAGAAAACGCCAATGCAACCCTAGGCTGCATTAATAGAGGGACAGAATCAAGAGCATATGAAGTGTTAGTACCATTTTATAATGCCTTGGTAAGACCACACTCGGAATACTGCATGGTTTTGGTCACCACGATACAAAAAAAATGCTGACATCTTAGGAAGAGTGCAGAGAAAAGCAACAAATAAGTGGTCTGGGGGCTAGAAGAATGGTTGCAGAAATTGGGCATGTCTAATCTACTGAAAAGGAGGACGAGGGGTGACTTAATTACAGTGTTTTAATATCTAAAGGGCTTCCACAAAGAAGAGAGGATCAATCTATTCTCCAAAGCACCTGAAGGCAAAACAAGAAGCGATGGATGGAAACTAATCAAGGAAAGCTCCCATCTAGAATTAAGGAGAACTTTCCTGAGAGTGAGAACAATTAGTCAATGGACAGTTTGCTTTAAGAAGTTGTGGGGCTTTATCACAGGTTTTTAAAAAGGGATTGGACAACCATTTGTCTGAAATGGTATACTATAGGGTTTCCTGCTTCAGAAGGGGTAGGATTAGAAAACCTCCAATGTCCCTTCGAATTCTGTACCGTAGTGACAAAAACTGTATGCAATATTCCAAATGTGTTCTTTCAAAGGCATTATAACGTGGTATTAACACTTCAAGTGATCTTGATTCTATCCCTCTGTTAATCCAACCTGGGATTGTATTGGCTTTTTTGGCAGCTGCAGCACACTGCTGGCTCACAGTTAAGTGACTGTCCACTGGGATTCCAAAATCCCTCTCACAATTACTTCTGTTCAGCCAGGTTGGCTCAGAGGCTAAGATGCTGAGCTTGTCGATCAGAAAGGTCGGCAGTTCGGCAGTGCGAACTCCTAGCGCCGCGTAACAGAGTGAGCTCCCATTACTTGTCCCAGCTTCTGCCAACCTAGCAGTTCGAAAGCATGTAAAAAAAATGCAAGTAGAAAAATATTTTGGTGGGAAGGGAACAGCGCTCCTCCATGCGCCTTGGGTGTGTAAGTCATGCCGGCCACATGACCACGGAGACAGCGCTGGCTCTTCGGCTTTGGAATGGAGATGAACACTGCCCCCTAGAGCTGGAAACGACTAGCGCGTGTGTGCAAGGGGAACCTTTACCTTTACCTACACATTAGTTTTTCTTGCCTTAACACATTACTTTAACCTTTTATTGTCTCATCTCAAAATAGAAGAATGAGACTTCCCCGCAGGAAAAAAGAACCTTTTGAGGCTTCCAGTGAGGAACAAGAACAGCTAAGAGGAGACGTAGGAAGAGCCTGATGGGATGTTGGCGTGGAGAATGGTGATGTGGAGACATGTTTTGTTTCTCCTTCTTTCATCCTTCAAAAGATACAAACAGCCCATTTCTTCCAAAGGTGCTTTTCCGCCCCAAAAGGCATCTGGACTTTCTTCTTTTTTTTTTCCCCTATAAAAATGTTTCACATCTCCTCCAAAAAGACGAGGAAGCTCCTTGGATGGGAAGCAAAATGAGAAGCTAAATCCAGGAGAATCTCCATAGACAAAGACCCTGCTTTTTTCAAGAGTTATAAACTATTATTATTCATAGACCTCTTGGGCACAGAGAGATGATGCCCTTGGCTTAAAAGGCAATACACTGCAACAATGGAAAAAAACTGTGGGCTTCCTGACGATATGGAAATCCTTCTTCAGAAGCAACATGTCACTGAAGGCCAGTTGGGGGGAGGCAGCAAGAGGAGCTGGGGAGGCATTTATGGGGAAAAGGAGGCTGGCCTGGATGCACCCTTTACCTGGTACAGAAATACTTTCCCGTGGAGTTTTACTTTGCCCCAAATTTCCTGGTTTGCCTAGCAACTCAGAGGAAGCAGAGGGCTGGTTCTGTCAGAATTGCTGCAAAGTAAGGAGCTGTCAGGATTCTGAGCGAGGCAAAACCCGGGGCTGCTGGCTGAAATCTCCTCTTGTAGGGGGACCTGTTGTCCCAGCAAGGGACAGCATGTGACTGATGTCTTCAGGGCCGAAATCTTTCAGAAGCTTTCACTCCCTGTCAAGTGTTGTCATGTTAGTCTTCAAGAGCCCGTGGCTATTTCAGTCATCTGATGCACTTCAGAGAGCCGGTGTGGTGCAGTAACTAAAGGCCTTTGACTAGAAGCTGGGAGATGGGGGAGGGCCAGTCCTGCTGGAGGCACGAGGCTAGCTGGGTGACTTGGGGCCAATCCCTCTCTTGCAGGCCCAAGAAAGAGGCAAGGGCAGCCCCCTCCCCAAAAAGGCCGCCTAGAAAACTATGAATCAAGATTGACTCAAAGCCACTTCATAGCATGCCTGCATCTGGTTGATGAGAAACAAAAGCTGAAGGAGCATTTTTCAGAAGCTGAGATTGAGAGCGGGAGGGGTGACTATTCCAAAGACAGCAGAGTGACAGTGGATTCCGTTCCCTAAAAGAAAAGAAGGGATCTCCCTTTCCTGGATGGGTTGAACCAGGGGGCAGAGAGCCACCTGTCTGAGATGCTGTAATAACAAGCAACTAACTGAAGATGCATCAGGAAAACTGTTTTACAATCTGCCTGATACTAGGATATTGTACAGATACAAATTGAAATATGCCCCCTGGAGCTGCAGTTTTTATGGGCAGCCACATAAATCCATTAATAAAATGGAATAACGTTAAAAACAAAAGAAAGGAGAATGGAACGTGCACTCAAGAGACAGAGAAGCGACCCAGGCCAAAACCACCATGGCTGACTCACCGGCCAGCAGCACCAGGACAACTTGGGCCTATACAAAAAAGGCAAGTAGCACTGGACCTGAAACGGGAATCCCCCAGGCAACTGCAGCTCCATTAACTATTACCAGGGAATTGAAAAAAAAAAACCACATCACAGGCATAGACAAAAAAGTCAAAATGTTATCCAGGATGGGCCTGTCAAAGATCTGTCTTCGCAACACACATTTAGAATTTTTTTTAGAATTTATTTGATTTGTCAATCGCTTACAAGATAATAGGTATAAGTATAAACATACCGGTACGTGAAATGGATACATATAAGAAAAATAAAAAATAAATAAAAAGAAACAATAGGAACAGGGACCTTATGCACGCCCCCTACAGGCCTCTTAGGAAAGGGGTGAGGTCAATAGTAGACAGTCTAAGGTTAAAGGTTTTGGGGTTTGGGGAAGAAACCACAGGGCCAGGTAGAGTATTCCAGACATTGACCACTCTGTTGCTGAAGTCGTATTTCCTGCAGTCAAGTTTGGTGCGGTTAACCTTGAGTTTGTATCTATTGTGTGCTCTTGTGTTGTTATTGTTATTGTTTTTTTATTTTTCTTATATGTACCCATTTCATGTATTCATAACTATGTATATACTTATATCTATTATCTTGTAAGCAATTGACAAATCAAGTAAATAAATAAATAAAATAAAATAAACTATCAGATATGTGGACTTCTACTCCCAGAATTCCCCAGCTGCCTTCCTCTGTCTCTTTACTGTGAAATTACATGAATGGAATCTTGAGCTCTGAAAGTACCCCTCACCTTTATAGCCCAAGAAACTAGGGAGGGTCTCTTATGGGATGTTTGCTACACCCTCAGTCCTTCTGAGAGCTGAGCTGCCTCTTATCTGGCCAGTCTGCAACTCTTCCTCCTGTTTCCCAAAGTATCCCCCACAGATCGTTATATCAGCTTGGTGATCTTATGCCCATTAACCTCCCAGGGTTAATGGGAGAAATGCTTGAGGGGGAGAGCTGTCTGGGCCTGATGTCCTTCTCCTATGAGGTTGGGAGACAACCTTCCGATTCTTAAAACCTTAATTAACTGCTTGATTGACTGGCGTTGTCTCTCCAATATATTTGTATTGTGTTCTTGGCCTACTGCTTTATTCATTCATTGGCAGTTTTAAAGATTTTTAATGGCTCTAATAACTGCCTTCCATGCTTATGAAAGATATCTTCAAGGTTGTCTGCACGAATGCCCAGTTGTGGCTGCCATCTTGCTTGTATTGTCCATCCTCACAGACACCCTCACAGACATTAACAGATTAAGAGAGTTGGAAGGGACCTTGTAGGTCATCTAGTCCAACTCTTCCCCCCCCCCCGGTCAAGCAGGAGACCCTACACCATCTTTGACCAATGGCAGTCCAGTCTCTTCTTGAAAGCCTCCAGGGATGAAGCTCCCACAACTTCTGAAGGCATCTTCTGTTCCATTGGTTGATGATTCTCACTATCAGGAAATGTCTCCTTATTTCTAAGTTGAATCTCTCCTTGATCAGTTTCCATCCGTTATTCCTTGTCTGGCCTTCGGGAGCCTTGGAGAATAGCTTGACCCCTTCCTCCTCTCTGTGCCAGCCCCTCAAATATTGGAACACTGCTATATGTCTCCCCTGGTCCTTCTCTTCACTAGACTAGGACATCTTGATTGGATATTGTGCCTTAACTATTAATACTAATAATAATTGGAAGGCATGGGCTGCTTTTAAACATTTTCTCTAAAATGGCATTGGTTAGCCCAGAATCAGGGCAGATATCAGAAAAATGCCTCCCAGAGTACGGTTTGAGCCCCGCAACAACAGAAGCTGAAATTCCCAAGTGGTTTTTGCAGGAGAGTCACTCCATACACTAAAATTATTTTGCAGCAGCTGGAACAGCTTGTAGAATTGATCTTTGTAAGTAGCGATGATGGCAGAGGCTCTTTTTGAAAGAAAACCCTCAAGAATGGTGGTTGAGCATAAACAGAGGAATGCCTTCCTGTCAGAAGGTCATGAATTGTTTTGGTTTAATGTGCAAGTGGTTTTGGAAAGACATTGGCTGTTTGGCTACTCAGCTGTGTGTTCCAGAGGGAGCTTTGGAGGGGGTTCAGCTTGTACAAGTGGCCTCCTCGGTGCTCTGAGCTCCAGGCCATTGTGCCAAAAATGCTCATTTCTGTTTCAGTGACTTTGTAAAATGAAGGAAAAGGGAGGCTGGGGTGGGGGGGAGATAGTGAGCTGAGAACAGAAAGCCACAGGCAGGAGCAGCCAAAAATTCAAATGGCTGTTTTAATTTTAGCCAGATTGTTTTGTACATTCAGCGGAGGAGGTTATTTTAGGATGAAAATATGCTTTTCATAGGCAAGTGCAACAGAAGGATGCCGGCTGCCTTGTCACATCACCAGGTTTATGTAAGCCTGAATGCAGCCCTTCCAACAGGCCCCACTTGAATCTTCAGGTGGGGAGAAAGTGAGTTAGCTGCCTCTCCTGCCAGCTGAACGCCATCATCTCCAGTGCCATGTCCTACAGGCCTTAGGGGCAGGGGTGACCTCTGGATTGTGGTCAGAAAAGAAAATGGTGGCCATTTCTTATGTGCTTTTCACGCTGGATGAAATCCAGCAATTCCTCTAACGAAATGTGTGAATGGAAAATATATTCTAGGATTTCTCGAAAGCAAAAGTAATGTTTTCCATTGCTACTAACCAGCATTCTAATCTAGAGCATGGCTGGCTGGGGAATTCTGGGAGTTGAAGTCCACACATGTCTGAAAGTTGCCAAGTTCTTAGTAAGCTAGAAAAACGTGGGATAGCACCACCACTAGATGGACCTGCAACTGGCTGGCAAACCGTACTCAACGAGTAGTCCTTAATGGGTCTAAGTCTACATGGAGGGAAGTAAGCAGTGGGATGCCACAAGGTTCCGTCTTAGGCCCAGGACTCTTCAATATCTTCATTAACGACTTAGATGAGGGAATAGAAGGGGAACTTACCAAATTTGCAGATGATACTAAGCTGGCAGGAATAGCTAACACCCAAGAAGATAGGCTCAAGATCCAGATGGATCTTGACAGACTAGAACCCTGGGCCATATCTAACAAAATGAAATTCAATGTAGAGAAAAGTAAAGTCCTACACTTAGGCAAGAAAAACCAAAAGGACACTTATAGACTGGATGAAACCAAGTTTAATAGCAGTAACTATGAGAGGGATCTTGGAGTCTTAGTGGACAACCAGCTAAATATGAGCCAGCAGTGTGCAGCAGCAGTCAAAAAAGCCAATGCAATCCTAAGTTGCATTAACAGAGGGATACAATCAAGATCAAGGGAAGTACTAATATCACTCTATAAAGCCTTAGTAATACCACACCTAGAGTACTGCATCCAATTTTGTTCACCACATTTTATTTATTTATTTATTAAATAGTTTTGTATACCGCCCTTCTCCCGAAGGACTCAGAGTGGTGAACAGCCAACTAAAATATATTATAAATTACAGATTACAAGATTAAAAGAGATTAAATTATGGGCTGCCGTTAAAAAAGTTAAAATCCCCGATTAAGAATGAGCTAAAATTACCATACCCCAGCCAAAATCAGTTCTAAAACTCCTCATTTAAAATCCCATTTGAAGTCAGCCCAGGCTGGCCTGCTCAAAGAGCCAGGTTTTCAGATCACATCTGAACGCCCTCAGGTCAGTGGTTGTCCATAGCCCTGGGGGCAGCCCATTCCACAGGTTGGATGCCCCCACGGAGAAGGCCCTATTCCTTGGGGTCACCAGGCGGCACATAGATGCCGTCATGACCCGAAGGAGACCCTCTCTGTGGGAGTGCACAAGTCAGTAGGAGACTACTGGCAGAATGCGGTCTTGTAAATATCCTGGTCCGATGCCATGGAGCGCTTTAAAGGTCAAAACCAATACTTTAAAGTGAACCCGGAAGGCTACCGGCAACCAATGCAGCTCACGCAGGAGAGGCGTCACATGGGAGTAGCTCGACACCCCCATAACTACCCGCGTGGCCGCATTTTGCACCAGTTGGAGCCTCCGGGTGCTCCCCGCAGGCAGCCCCATGTAGAGGGCATTACAGTAGTCCAGACGGGAGGTGACCAGGGCGTGGGTGACCATGCGTAAGGCGTCCCAATCAAGAAAGGGCCGCATCTGGCGTATCAGGCGAACCTGATAAAAAGCCTTCCTGGAGACGGCCGTGATGTGATCTTCCAAAGACAGCCGTATATCCAGGAGGACATCAAGATTGCGAGCCCTTTCTGTGGGGGCTAAGATCTCTCCCCCAATAGCCAGTGACGGAGTCAGCTGACTATATCGGGCCGCCAGAAACCACAGCCACTCAGTCTTGGAAGGGTTGAGTCGAAGCCTGTTCCCGCCCATCCAGTTCCGCACGGCCTCCAGCCACCGGGACATGACCTGCACAGCATCGTTGGGGTGGTTTGGGATGGAGATGTAAAGCTGAGTGTCATCAGCATAAAGATGACACTTTACTCCAAAACCACAGATGATCTCTCCCAGCGGCTTCACATAAATGTTGAACAGAAGAGGGGAGAGGACCGACCCCTGAGGCACCCCACAAACGAGGGGCCTAGGGGTGGACCTCTCCCCCCTTGTCAACACAAATTGCGAGCGGTCTGAGAGGAAGAAGGAGAACCACCGCAAAACGGTGCCTCCAATTCCCAACCCCTCCAACCGCCACAATAGGATACTATGATCGATAGTATCAAAAGCCACTGATAGATCTAATAGGACCAGGACAGAGGAATAACCTCTGTCATGGGCCCTCCAGAGATCATCAACCAACGCGACCAATGCTGTTTCGGTGCTGTACCCAGGCCTGAAGCCCGATTGGAACGGATCTAGGTAGATTGTTTCCTCCAGGTACTGAGGGAGCTGATGCGCCACCACACTCTCAACAACCTTCGCCATAAAGGGAAGGTTGGAGACAGGACAATAGTTATTTAAAAGAGCCGGGTCCAGGGAAGGCTTCTTGAGGAGGGGTCGCACCACTGCCATTTTCAGGGCGGTTGGGAGCGACCCCTCCGCCAACGAAGCGTTGACAATCCCCTGGAGCCAGCCTCGTGTCACCTCCCTGGAGGTAGAAACCAGCCAGGAGGCACGGGTCCAGTAAACATGTGGTGGCATTCAGCTTCCTCAGCAATCTGTCCATACCCTCGGCGGTCACAGGATCGAACTCCTCCCAGATAACCGTCTCAAGACTTGCCCCAGACACCTCCCCCGGGACCACCCAACTGGAGTCCAGCCCACCCCGAATCTGAGCGATTTTATCGTGCAGGAATCGGGAAAACTCTTCTGCCCCACTCTGCAAGAGGTCCTCCCGCGCTCTCGGCTCAAGCAGAGAGCGGGTTACTCTAAACAGAGTGGCAGGCCGATTTTCTGCCGATGCAATAAGGGTGGAGAAATGCGAAGGTTTCGCCGCCTCTACCGCCACTAGGTAGGTCCTAATATAGGACCTCACCTGTGTCCAGTCAGACTCAACGCGACTGGTCCTCCAGATGCCCTCCA
This sequence comes from Bungarus multicinctus, assembly GCA_023653725.1. Lineage (NCBI taxonomy): Eukaryota > Metazoa > Chordata > Lepidosauria > Squamata > Elapidae > Bungarus > Bungarus multicinctus. The sequence goes on from CM042836.1 coordinate 172,284,595, forward strand.
GACGTCTTTTCCGGCACTTCATCCCCCTCAGCTCCTCCGTGAACCATGGAGCTAAATGGGATCTGTGCCGAGTCAGAGGTCGCAAAGGCACAACTCGGTCCAGAGCCTCAGCGGCCAACCTATCCCAGGTGGCCATCAAGTCTTTGGCCGAGTTATGAGCCAGAATTTCAGGAAATGGCCCGAGCTCCATCAAGAACCATTCAGGATCTATCAGGCGCCTGGGGCGGAACCATCTCCCCAAACCAGAAAGAATGAGACAAAGACAGGGCAATCAAAGGGGATTACAAGATAAGGAAAGCATATAGAAAACACCTAGGGCTACTGACCTTGGACAGAAAGGAAACAGATAAAGCAACACCCAAAGTCAATCACCTTACCTGACACGTAGACCAAATAAAAGGTTTAATTAAGGAAAACCAATCAAGTCCAGGTCAGCACCTTTTCCCCAGACTACTTCCAAATAAAGCAAAGACCCCAAACGCCAACTTTTTAAGGTAGCAAACACCCGAAACCATTGCAACACAAAGACAAAAGGGAAAAAGGGTATAAAAACACCTGGCTACTCACCATTTGTTTGCTAGCCCGGGAACTTGTACCGTTGCTGCCTCTCCGCACCGCGTGTACTGCTTCCTGAAATAAAAAAACCTTCGCTTTCATCAGCTGCTTCCATCTGATTCTTGCGCCGTTCCGGCGTTTCCTCCCGGCGGGAAATTTGAACCCAGCGGAGGGGATTTCTCTCAAACCCAACAGTAGGTAATATTATCAGTGCTAGACTAGCATTGATGATGTTGCCTAGTTTGGGTAAGGAAACATCTGCAAGAAAACAATCAAGCTCAGAGAGCACCAAGGACCGCTCATTCTGGCTTGTTCCAAAGCACCTCCTGCAAAGAGAAATCTGAAAAATAGTTCAAGAGAAGACCAAAATAACTGTGTGAGAATTTATGGGATGGGATGGGAGAGGAATAATAAAGGAATGGCAGGGTTCCAATGCAGGGCAGGGCAGGTGCTGTGCCTGTAGACTGTCATCCCTGGCATTTTCCACGCTGGGCAAGAGAAAAATCTTGCCAAACCCTTCTTAGCAAATAAGTCTGGGCTGACTTGGCATAAGGCCATTTCCAGGTGCTAATTTTGGTTTGTTTATCGTTGGGCTTTCATTATTTTTCCAATGTTTGCTTATATCTCCAACTGGAGCTTTTCACCCTCTTGTTTAGGCTTTTTTCTTTAAACAGAGAACATGTGTATCCTGACAGTTACAGGATCGGAACTCGTAAGAAAATTAAAAGGTTAAGTGAGCAGCACAGACAAACAGCTCTTCAAGGAAGTCACTATGATGAAAGGTAAATGCTGTTTATTGGGGTTCAGTGATGCAGGAGTAGAAACCCTCCAGATTGCCTGAAATGCCCTTCCTGTTAAAGGGAATCTTGGATTCAGCAAGATTAGGCAGTGTGTCAAGCCCCCACCCCACAGAGAATGAAATACTTTGGGGAATATTAAAAGAGGTAGAATATTATATTTCCCCAAAGGAAAAATGGAGAAATGTGTTCTTAGAGGCTCATTAAGAAATCTTGGACCAGCCTATTCACAAAGAAAACACTTTCACCTCCAGGGATGGCAATAAAATTTACATTTAAGAGCCACGGTGGCCAGTGGTTAGAGTGCAGTACTGCAGGCTACTTCTGCTGACTGCCAGCTGCCTGCAATTTGGCAGTTCGAATCTCACCAGGCTCAAGGTTGACTCAGCCTTCCAAGGTGGGTAAAATGAGGATCCAGATTGTTGGGGGCAACAGGCTGACTCTGTAAACACTTAGAGAGGGCTGGAAAGCACTGTGAAGCAGTATATAAGTCTAGGGGCTATTGCTAGTGCTATTGCTACATCCTTCCCCCACCCAGATTCTCAGGACAGGACCTGACAGGACAGGACTTTTCAGGACATAATAGGATTAACCCACCACCATTAGAATAGCAAAAGACACGAGGCTCACTACACTGCACAATCCCTGCAGCATTTCAGAAACTGTATAAAAATCCTTGCACTCGTCAAGCTAATTTGTCAGCTGTCCCAGAGCTGCAGTTCTGTTCGTCAATAAACAGACCTTCTTTCCAATCAGCCTCCCTTTTATTTCCAGCGCCTTTCTCCCAGCTTGGAACCAGGTGGATTTTTCTTCCAACAGCAGCAGCATGGGGAAAATGAGGTTGGACAGACCCACAGTGTGCGGCAGAACCAAGAGAAGCCTTTTCACATTTGCCCTTTGGGCATCTTTCCAAATAAAGTGAGAGAAATTAATGGTGGAGCTGAGGCTATTGGGAAGACCCGTATCCACCACAGGCTGGCCACCTGTTGTCCATTTTGAGATCGCAGACAAGAGCCACTTTTTGGTCTCTTTTTGGGGTCGCTAATTAATGCCACTGCTGGCTCATGGGGTTTCCAGCTCCACCTTCAGTGAGGCATCAGCTCCATGCCAGGCCTTCTTTCTCTCTATTATCTGAAAGGTTAAGTGATGTTAAGTACTCAGAGGAAGCCAAAAAGCCAGGCCTCCTTTCTTGGGCTCTCAGTGGGTGGTGACTGATGAAGATGTGCAAAAATCAGACACCAACTCAATGGGAGGGAGGGAATCGGAGAATTTGGCTGCTTGAAGGGCAGTAGTGGGACACACAGTGGCTGACAGAAAGTCACAGGACATAGAACATAAGACTAATAGAGTTAGAAGGGAACTTGGAGGTCTTCTAGTCCAACCACCTGCTCAGGAAGGAATCTCTATACCATTTCAGACAAATGGTTGTCCAGATTCTTCTTTAAAATCTCCAGTTATCAAGCACCCACAACTTCTGGAGGAAAGCTGTTCCACTGGTTAATTGTTCTCACTATTAGGAAATTTCTCCTTAATTCCAGGTAGCTTCTCTCCTTGGTTAGTTTCCATCTGTTGCTTCTTGTCCTTCCTTCTGGTGCTTCGGAAAATACTAAGTTGATCCCCCTCATTTTTGTAGGAGCCCCTCAAATGTTGGAATACTGCTATCATATCTCCCCTAGTCCTTCTCATTAGATTCTAGTCCAAACCCCCATCCAAGCAGAGACCCTACGTCATTTCTGACAGATGTCAGTCCAGTCTCTTCTTGAAAGCCTCCAGTGATGAAGCTCCCACAACTTCTGAAAGTAAGCTGTTCCACTGGTGGATTGTTCTCACTGTCAGGAAATTCTTCCTTTATTTCCAGGTTGAATCTCTCCTTATTCAGTTTCCATCCATAATTCCTTGTCTGGCCTTCAGGTGCTTTGGAGAATAGCTTGACCCCCTCCTCTCTGAGGCAGCGCCTCAAATATTTGAAAACTGCTCTCCTGTTTCTCTTTGCTAGACTAGCCAGGCCCAGTTCCTGCAACCGTTCATCGTAGGTTTTCGCCTCCAGTCCCCTCATCACCCTGGTTGCTCTTCTCTGCACTCTTTCTAGAGTCTCAACATCTTTTTATAGTGTGGTGACCAAAATTGGGTGCAAGATTCTAGGTGTGGCCTTACTAAGGCTTTATATTGTAGCCTGGATCCTCCTTTAAATGCAGCACTGCAGCAAGAATGGAAAGTGGGCGCAGACCAATGGACTGCAAGTAGAATCATTAGCTACTTATGGTTTGGAAACTATCTATGGATGTGGCTGAAATTTTCTGTTGTTTTGTTTCACACCCACAACTCAATATTAGTTCATGTACACAGTTGCAATCTACTGTTCCAAAATCTTTTTCCCAAAAACCATTGTCAAGCCAGGAATTGTATATCTTGTACCTGACAATCTGATTGATTTCCTCTTAATTCAAACAGTTATTTTCAACCCTTCCACAATTACATCAACGCTGATTTGAATTTTTATTTCTGTCTTCTTACTACCTATTCCAGGCATTTTTTTCATGATATGCAAATGAGATTAAGTATTTTTTGCACCCAAGTCATGAATAAATATGCTCAAAGTAGAGCTAAAACTGCACTTAATACCGCCTCCAGTTTGAATACCCTTTGCAAACCAGCTATCTATCCCCATGAGAATTTCAGTTATGGCACAACAGCGCCCTCTAGAGTATATGTGGGCCCCGTGCTGAGTGGGCTGAACAGGGCTCTCCAACCTTGGCCACTTTAAGCCTGGCGGACTTCAACTCCCAGAATTCCCCAGCCAGCTGGGAGTTGAAGTCCGCCAGGCTTGAAGTGGCCAAGTTCTCCCAGCGGTTCACAAAGTCAGCATATTGCCCCCAACAATCTGGGTCCTCATTTTACTGTCCTCGGAAAGATGGAATAAATATGTGGAGTTCAGCTTTTCTCTCCCCCACCCCCATCTTCTCCAGCAACAATACAATAATACAAAGGGGGAAAATAGATTGTGCCTTCATCCACCCATCTATCATCATTAGCCACTATATTTCTGAGCATTAAATTTCTGGTTTCTGGGTAGATATCAAACATGGAGCAGTTTGCTTCACTGGACAAAGAAAAAAAAGCTGTTTTTATCCTATGTGTCCTGTAAAGTTCTGGGGAAGGGAGGGAGGGGAAGAGAAGGAAGGAGGGAGGGAGGGAAAGAAAAAGGGAAGGAAGGGAAGGGAAGAAGGAAGGGAGGGAAGGAGGGAGGGAAGGAAGGGGAAGAGAAGGAAGGGAAGGGGGAGGAAGGAAGGAAGGGAAGGAGGGAGGGAGGGGAAGGAAAGAAGGGAGGGAGGAAAGGAAGGAAAAGAGAAGAAAGGAAGGAAGGAGAGAGGGAGAGCCTAACTAAATCAAACCTCAACAGAATGAACTCTGAACATACTGCATATTAAACCCCAAGAAGGTTTTCCTTCCCTTGGACAGAAAAATTTGGGAGGAATAGTTGGAGGAGTTGGATACAGATAGCCTGAGGATTACATGGAAATACAATAACGGAAGGGATATCATGCAAAAAATGGGATAGAAGATACATCTAGATAGCAAAGATTTAAATTGCAAGAAGGCAAATTTGGGCTGGACACCAATAAGAACTTGCTACAGTAATTTTCAGAGCTCTTCAACAATGAAACATATTTATTTATTTGTGCGTATATTATGTTGACATGACCTCCCCCTCTTATCTCTTGGGGATTCCCTTCATTTGATTCCACAACAGCAGTCCCGTCAAATAAACTGAGCTAAGAGAATCATCCCGTCAATTAAGGAGGGACAAATCTGATCCAAATGAAACATAGAACCACTACAGCATCCACTTTCTGACTTGAAACAGGGAGGAACTAAGCATCAAGGTTTTGGAAGAGACTGTGAATCCATCTCTTGAATCAGAAATCTAAAATACAACTTCACACCTGGTGACCCCGTGAGCTTTGTTGGCTGGGGAATTGCAGTCCACCAGTCTTAAAGTGAGAACAATCAACCCATGGAACAAAAGTTGCCTTCGGAAGTTGTGGGAGCTTCATCCCTGGAGGCTTTCAAGAGGAGATTGGACTGCCATCTGTCAGAAATGGTGCAGGGTCTCCTGCTTGGGCAGGGGGTTGGACTAGATGATCTACATCACAGCAAGAATAGAATAGAATAGAATAGAATAGAATAGAATAGAATAGAATAGAATAGAATAGAATAGAATAGAATAGAATAGAATAGAATAGAATAGAATTCTTTATTGGCCAAGTATGATTGGACACACAAGGAATTTGTCTTGGTGCAAATGCTCCCAGTGTCCATAAAAGAAAAGAGACATTCGTCAAGAGTCAAGAATCATCAGGTGCAACACTTAATAATAGTCACTGGGTACAATAAGCAATCAAATCATATTAGGAAACAGTCAATATAGATCGCAAGGATACAGTGTACATACAAACAAAAGTGATACAAACAAGTTATTAAATTTACATCCTGTCCATCTCACTGCCAAGTGACTCTGGTCAGCTTACAATATTTTGTATTTGTTCGTGATCCAACTTTTAGGTGAGATGCGCTCAATATACTGTTATGCTGAGAATATGGACAATTAAAAACTACAGGTAGTTCATTTAATGACCACTCAAAGTTACAGTGGCACTGAAAAAAAGTGACTCATGACCATTTTTTACACTTCTGACCGTTGCAAGCATCTCCGCGGTCACATGAGCAAAATTCAGGCTCTTGGCAATTGCCAAACTGATACCCATGACAGATGAAGTGTCTGGTGGGGCCGCGTGATCTGCTGCAACCTCCTGACAAGCAAAGTCAATGGGGAGGCTTAAAGACCATGTTACTAACTTAACAACTTCAGTGATTCACTTAATAACTATGGCGAAAAGGTCATAAAATGGAGCAAAGTTCACTTAACTGTCTCACTTAGCAACACAAATGTTGGACTCAGTTAGGGACTTAAATTGAGAACTACCTATATCAGGTTCCTTTCGTCTAGTTGGAAGAAATTAAGGAAGGTGATATTGATTGTGGAATTTCCATGTAGGCGGCAGCTACTCCAGGTGAATGCGGTTAAAGTGGTGCTTTCCCACTTAAAAATAAAGGGAAATGGTTTGTTCCATACATTCTTTCTTCCACCTTCCATGTCACCCCTAATCAGACTCCTGAGCCAAAAATAGAAGCTGTTTGCTAGTCCCTGGACCTGGCTCAGTGCACCCTTCCTATCCAATTACCTGACCAAGCGCAGACAGGGTACCAAAGCCTCAGCTACATCATTGTCAAATGGAAAAACACAACCTGTGTGCAGGGTTTCGTAAGGCACAAGGAAAGCATTGCATATCTAGAGAAGTGTCCACAGAGCAGAAAACCCACTGGGATCCTGAGCTGGAAAGCTAACCATTCTCTGGGAGGGGAATGTCCAGAATGCAACCAGATTAAACACAAATTAACCACAAAGCTTAGAGCCAGGAAGGGAAAAGAAGGTTGAAGCAGGAGTGCTGAGACTCCAATAGACTAAAAGATTTACAAACCTGTTCACAGCTTGAATTGAATACTTTATTCAGCCAAATGTGATCGGACATACAAGGAATTTGTCTCTGATACAGAAGCTCTCAGCAAAGCAACAGAAAAATAATAATACCAATAAAAGGAGGGAGTAAAGAAGATAATAAAAGGATAAATAATACTATAGTACACTGGGTTAATAGACACTAGCAGCACTGAGAGAATTAAGTATTCAGCAGAGTGATGGCACGAGGGGAAAACCTGCCCCTGTGTCTAATTGTTTTGGCATACAATGCCCTATAGTGCCATACGGAGGGAATGACTTGAAACAGTTTATGTTCAGGATTTGAGGGGTCTGCAGATAATCTTCTCAGCCCTCCTTCTGACCCACACAAGAAACAGGTCTTCTATGAAAGGCAGGCTGGTTGAAATTATTCTTTCTGCAGTCTTAACTGCAGAATCTGTGCCTGCCCTGTTTGATTGCTGTATCAAACCAGTTATAGAAGCAGAAATGACAGACTTAATAATTCCTTGGTAAAACTGTATCAACAACTCCTGGGGCAGTCTGAGCTGCCTAAGTTGATGCAAGAAAAACATTCTTTGTTTTCCTTTTTAATGACGGTTCTAATCTGAAGCATCCATTTCAAGTCCTGGGAGATTATAGAATGCAAACACTTGAAGGACTCTACTGCTGATACTGTGCTTTCTATAGTAAGAGAGGGGTAAAATAGAAAGGCTCCTCCTAAAACTCATTCTCATCTCTATAATTTTAAACATGTTAAGCTCCAGATTATTATAATCATAAAAAAGTCAAGGTGGGGGCCACAATGGCAAAACTGAACCTTTGCCCATTTTTTATATGCCGTCTCGACTTTTTTGACCAATGTACTGTTGAGACACCTGAAGGATTACCTGGCTGGCACTGTGGCACACAAGACCCTTTCAGGCCCCAAAGCAAGGATGTGATTAGTTTATGAATTTAATGTTGGATACATTAACAACATACATATTAAATAAGTAAAAGAGAACATACAATATATACTGTATATTGTAGTGACTTGGGCTGTACCACATGTTCTAGCATCGGAAGGTCCCTCATAGCCTAGCTGGGCAGTGAGGTCAAGTGGGCAAGGCTGCATCTGACATACAAGGGGACATGCGGAGAAGTAGGATTCTCCTTTGTTTTTGAAGTTTTGTCAAGTACATTTACCTGTTTCCTTCTATAGAATTACAGGAAACTGCTATCAATTCTTGGCAATCAGACTAGCAAATTTGGCAATGCAGTTGGAGGACACTCATAACCATAAAAAGGTTTTGGACATTGCAAGGAAGAGTTATGTAAATTTCCTGCAGCACAATGCAGAAGCCACAATTTTATCACAAGTTTATTAGAAAAGGAAGTAGCATTTCAAGGAGATTGAAAGCAAAAGGGCAGTCATATTGTTATGAATACCCCAATCTGTATTTTTGTTGCACAATCAATACTTATTGTACTGCCCATCACTCACCAAAGTCTTCAAGCATGACAGTAGTTAGCTTTGTTCACATTTAAGGAAATGTGCAAGAGATAAAACTTAATCCTACCTTCTTCCCACCTGAGGTCTGCATTACATCTGTTGTATTTTCTCCCTGACCTTGTCAAATCTGGTCTCTTCTGTTTGTGGATTTTCTAGCAAGGCTTCAGTATGAAAAGGGCTGGTCTCTGTTTCTCTCCAACAAGTTGGACAGTCTCTGAAAGGGCAGGATGGTCCAACATCCTAGAAATGTTCTACTCCTTTGACATTTCCAATATTTGAACAAGCCCACCTCGGTGAGGCTTGTGTGCAAGTGGCAGTGTAACATCCTTTGCACTCAAGATGTTTTCCTACAAGTGCCGGCAGGCCAAGATTTGAAGTGTAAATGAGTTTTTCCAGACCGCAGAAAATGGAAAGGGAAAATGGAAAGCCATTTTGGATATCACATTCATTCTATTCCTTTAATTGCTTCAATTTCCACTGGGTGGAGGGTGGCCACATCTTACAGAATGGGGACTCATTAGAAATTTTATCTTCTCTTGTCTCAGGAAAAAAAAGAACAATTGAATAAATAATAGCTATATACTTTCTGTGGCCAAAGAATCCTTGTGCTTATTTTTTAAAATTCTTTTGGCATTATGAATTGAAAACCCAAAAATTTTGAGTTAATTAGAAAAAACATTAACTGAATTGATTGATGTGCAATTCTACAGAAAGATCAGAGAACCTTATTATCTATAAACCTCATTCTGCTTGCCCAGTACAGTGGATTACAATAACCTAAAGGTAATGTCTCTTTCAGATTTGAGCTTGACTTCTTTCAAATTATATACGCCATCTTTCTGTTTACATCGGCACTCTAGATGGCTATTTAATTTTGAGGTCTCCTAATAATATGCACACTGCTGGAATGAATATTGAAGGCACAAGTTAGTGTACTCAATTTAATGCCATATTTACACACATTATTTTTTTCTGTTTAACTTTAAAAGCAAAGCAATTCAGAAGGGCAGTAAAGATTTCATTTTTTTCTTTTTGATTCCACTAAGAAAAAAGGGACAGTACAGCATGATGCTTCGGTGTTTCCAACTGCTTTTTCTTAGTATCAACTTCCTCCTTGAAATCCCTCAATAGCAATGCATCAACTAGCAAATCAGACATAGTGAAGCCTGTGTTCACCTGTAGGTCCACCTGCTTTGCCTTGGTCAGTGCCTTTCTTTTGGGTTGCTTGACCTTCCATTGCCGTCAACTCAGCATGTTAGCTTTGATCCTTTATTTTCATAAAATTCAGTGTTTCTTTCACATACAACAGGGCTTGCATTGCACTGATTTTTCTCCAGAACTTTGAAGAGGACAGTACAAGAAGTAATGGCTGGAAGCTCATTAAAGACAGATTCAACCTGGAAATAAGATAACTTTTATTATCACTTTCCTGCATACACAATGGCACACATTAAAACAAAATTCCAATGCAGGAAGAATTTCTTGGCAGTTGAGAACAGTTAACCAGTGGAAAAGCTTCAGAGGTTGTAGGTGCTCCATCACTGGAAGTTTTAAACAAGTGACTAGACAAGTCATTTGTCTGGAATGGCACAGTCTCTTGCCAGGGCAGGGGGTTGGACTAGACCTTCAAGGCCCCTTCCAGCCCGATTCAATGTTCATCATTTATCACTTGTCTTTTCATAGCCTCCTCCTCCTCCAACTGTAATGTCAACTCTCTTCTCTCTCTAGTGACACACATCCCTTCGAGAACCCTCAAATTATTCCCAAATTCTTCTGCCTTGTTTTTCAACTTCATTCAGCCCTGAGCTTTCCTGGTGGTCTCTCATCCAAGACTGATACGCTCTTAAACGTTTAGTGCTGCCACTCCACTGAGGGGGGTTAAGCTAAGCCAATCACACATTGAATCTCCACAGCTACAAGGCAGGATGTGCCTTGGCTGCACCGCTTTCTTGGTGGGGATGATAGGTATTGTTAGCCCAGTCATCCTCAGAAGGCTTTTCGTGTCCCTTCTCTGACGTAATCTCCCTTGCCGCCGCGCCGCCTTCTCAATTGATAGGATACCTCAGAGAAACGAAAAAGAAAAGAGTCGTCCTCCGCCCCGGAAGTGATCGCCCGGGCTTTTTTCTCTCTCTCTCTCTCTCTAAGCTAGAGGAAAACAAGCGGATATAAATGCCCGTAGATACATCTGTAAACTTAGAAATAAATTTGGGGATGGAATCAAGATTTCCAGTGAGAGCGGCTGAGCATTTCTCTTAAAGTGCCCGTTTCTTTTCTTATCTCTGTGGGCGAGGGCGCTTCCGCGATAGAGACGCGGCGGGCTAGAGCCTACCGACCTTAACTCTTCTTCCAGACCGAGTCGCGCTATGGTGCGGTTTAGGAACCGGTGAGGCTTCGGGCGGCAGGGAAGGGTGAGCGCGGGAGCTCGGAGAGCGTGGCGGCGGCGCTTGGAGCCCTCGTTCGGCCGAGGCAGCCGCTGCCTTCCCAATGACGCGTGGAAACGTGGGCCAAGCGCGTGGTGCGAATGAATAGAATAGAGCTGGAAGGGATCTTGGAGATCCTCTAGTCCAGCCCTCTGCTCAAGCACGAGGCCCTATATACCTATATCATTTCAGGCAAATGGTTGGCCAATCTCTTCTTAAAAACCTCCGTGAGGTTTCTGGAGGCAAGCCCTTTCACTGATTATAACAGAATCGTAGGCCTGAAAGGGACCTTAGAGGTCTTCTAGTCCAGCCCCCTATTCAAGCAGGAGAACCTGTAATATTTCAGATACATGATTGTCTAGACTCTTAAAAACTTCCAGTGATGGAGCGCCCATAGCTGGAAGTTATGAAGGCATTCTGCTGCCCAGCTGTGTAACGCTGGTGGTGCACTATGGGTAGTTCTATAAGAGTCCTTTCGTTGATCTTCTGCTCTGCTTTTCCAGGTACTTCCTCTGTGAGATCATCTCCGAAGACCCTCGCTGTCGGCAGTTCATTGAGGAGCGCATCGTGCACAATGCAGTGAAGAGTGCAGTTGCAAGAATACATGGAGACTTTGGAGCCGCCTGTTGCTCTAATGCTTTTTCAGGTATAGTTTCCCAGGTTTTGCTAGTGCACAATGCAGGTAGTCCTTGACTAATGGCCATGATTGTTGTGGCCTGTCGGACGCCGGCCCCTCCACCAGCCAAATCAGATGAGGAGGGGTGGCAGTCAGGCAATCTGAGACCTCCGAGGAGGAAGAGGGAATGGAGCTGGCAGAGAGAGAGGCAGAGACTAGGCAGTCCGTCAACCCTCAGATGGAAGAGTCAACAGTCCCCAGGTCTGGAGGTGGCTGATGAGGAAGAGGAGGAACAGCTGGATCCAGTGCTTGATGTGCAGAAGGCAGGAGAGGAGAGCAGTGGAAATCTAAGGGCCGGTCCTTGGGACGGAAGAGCCACCGCTGCTAGTGAAGCCCCACCCAGACTCTGGGGATAAAAGGCAGGGGGCGGAGAGGAATAGATGTGGCAGACAACTGTTCATCTCACTGCCAGACAGACTTAACCTGCTGTGAGAGAGAGAGAGATTTTTGCCAGGGCTGCTGGTGCTCTAATAAAGGGAAAATTTATTTAACTACAGAGGGTTTGCTGTTTGGGAGCCAGGTCAGAACAACATTACAGTCATAAGTTGTGATGATCATAAAATAAGTCATGTCACTGACCTAATTTTATTAATTTGCAACAGTTGTTAAGCAAATCACCATGGTTGCTAAGTGAATCCATGGTCATTGAGCAAATCCATTGTTTGCTATGGGTCATTTTTGTTGAGGTTTTTGGCAATGCTGGCTGGGGAATTCTGGGAGTTGAAGTCCGCCAGGCTTAAAGTTGCCAAGGTTGGAGACTAAATTAAAGGAAGCCATACTTTTTGTTTTCCTGAAAGGAGGGGAATTTCTGCATGCTGCTCATCCCACCATTTCCCTTCATGAGATTCTCTGGTTTCTCTCTTCAGTAAAATACCTGAATGCCTACACGAGAGTGGCTCTTTTCTGTTGCCGGAAAGATTTTTATCGGCTTCTGTGGTCGTCCCTTCCTTTTATTACTCAATTAGAAAATAAGAGCCAACATTGCCCCTGCTCTTTTAACACACTTCATGTTGGAGGTAAGCTTTCTCTTGCAAGAGTCTGTATTTTAATAGGGCATGTTTTTTAAAAAAATTCTTCCCTTGTGCAATCTCTTAAGGGAAATAATCAGATTTATTGGTGCCATGTTCATCTTTGCCAGAAATGGAATCATTCAAAGTTTGAGTATTTTTTAATAAAAAATCTATATAATTTACAGGAATAACACAAATAAATATGTAACAATTTCAAAAACAAGGTTGAAATGAAAAATAAAGTAAGGTTAATATAGTTGTTAAGGACACTTGCTGTAGAAATTGGGAGGAAGTGAGTTTTAGTTCTGCTTTAGGCACAAAGCCACTTGGGTGATTTTGGGCCTGCCACACACAAATGCAGAGAGACAGAGAGACTAGGAAGAGGACAAAGGAAATCAGCTTCTGGGAATCAGACATGATTGAACAGGAGGAAAAAAAAACCAAAAGAACACAAGTAATTGGGGGGATAACAGTTTCCCAACATTTATTGATTTATTTATTTAATTTATTTTATTTATTTAAATTGATATACCGCTCCCCTCTCCCAAAGGGACTTGGGGCGGTGAACAGCCAAGATAAAATACACATATAAAACACATATACAATATTTAAAAATTAAAAGAATTAAATACATTGGCCCTTTCAAAAGATTAAAAATAAGGGAATTAAGAAAGTTAAAAACCAAATTAAAAGCTCTAAAAACCCCTAGGCCAGACTGGCTTGCTGAAATAAATGAGTTTTCAACGCACGGCAGAAGGTCAGGAGATCAGGGATGGTCCTCATCTCCAGGGGTAATTCGTTCCAGAGGGAGGGTGCCCCCAACAAGAAGGCCCGCATCCTCGGGTCGCCAGCCGGCGGCACCCCGAGAAGGCCGACTATGGGAGCGTATCGGTCGGCGGGAGGCCGATAATGGCAAGAGGCGGTCTCACAAATATCCTGGTCCCGAGCCATGGAGCGCTTTAAAGATGATAACTAAGACCTTGAAGCACACTCGGAGGGCCACCGGGAGCCAATGCAGCTCGCGCAGAAGTGGCGTAACATGGGAGCCCCGAGGAGTCCCCAACACCACCCGCGCGGCCGCATTCTGCACCAGCTGGAGCCTCCGGATGCTCTTCAAAGGCAGCCCCATGTAGAGAGCATTGGCATAGTCTAGGCGGGAGATCACGAGGGCGGAAGTGACTGTGCGAAGTGCATCCTGATTCAGAAAGGGCCGCAACTGGTAGATCCTACGGACCTGGCCAAAAGCCCCCCTGGCGACGGCCGCCACATGGTGCTCCAATGACAGCCGTACATCCAGGAGGACACCCAGACTGCGAGCCTTCTCTGTGGGGGTAAGAATTCCTCCCCCCCACAGCCAGCGATGGAACCAGCTGGCTGTACCGGGGTGCCGGGAAGCACAGCCACTCAGTTTTAGATGGGTTGAGCTGAAGCCTGTTCCGCCCCATCCAACACCGCACGGCCTCCAGGCACCGGGTCATCACGGCTTCATCAGGGTGGCCCGGGGTAGAGATGTACAGCTGAGTATCATCAGCGTACTGATGGAACTCTACCCCAAAGCCACGGATGATCTCACCCAGCGGCTTCATATAAATGTTGAACAGAAGGGGTGAGAGCACCGACCCCTGAGGCACCCCGCAAACCAGGGGCCTCGGGGCCGACCTCTGCCCCCCTGCCAACACGAATTGCGAACGGTCAGTGAGGAAGGAGAGGAACCACCGCATAACAATGCCTCCCACTCCCAACCCCCCCAGCCGCCGCAATAAGATACTGTGGTCGACAGTATCAAAAGCCGCCGAGATATCTAATAGGACCAGGACAGAGGAATAACCTCTGTCACGGGCCCTCCAGAGATCATCCACCAATGCGACCAATGCCGTCTCTGTGCTGTGCCCGGGCCTGAAGCCCGATTGGCATGGATCCAAATAGACAGCTTCATCCAGGTGCTGGGGAAGCTGTCATGCTACCACACTCTCAACAACCTTCACCACAAAACGAAGGTTGGAAACGGGACGATAATTAGATAACAAAGTTGGGTCCAGGGACGGTTTCTTAAGGAGGGGTCTCACCACCGCCTCTTTCAAGGCAGCGGGCAGATATCCCTCACTCAAGGAAGCGTTAATAATACCCTGAAACCAACCTCGTGTCACCTCCCAGGTGGCCAACACCAACCAGGAGGGACACGGGTCCAATAAACATGTGGTAGCATTCAGTCCCTGTCCATGTCTTCGGGGGTCACAGGATCAAACTCCTCTCAAATGACTGCCTCAAATTCCGCCCCCAATCCCCCCACCCAGAGTTGCCCATTCAGAGTCCAACCCATCCCGGATCCGAATGATTTTATCCACCAGGAAATTCGAAAAGTCCTCAGCCAGTCCCTGCAAGGGGTCCTCCCACGCTCCCCCTTCCAGGAGGAAGCGGGTCACTCTATAAACAGGGCGGCCGGGCGGTTTCCTGCAGACGCAATAAGGGTGGAAAAGTAAGAACGCTTTGCCACCCTTATTGCCACTAAATAGGTCTTAATATAAGATCGTAATAGTGTTCGGTCGGGTCCGGAGCGAGTAGTCCTCCAAATACTCTCCAGGCATCTTTTCCGGCGCTTCATCTCCCTCAGCTCCTCGGAAAACCAAGGGGCCGAGTGAGAGTGGCGCCAGGTCAGCGGCCGCAAGGGCACGACCCGGTCCAGGGCCCCAGCCGCCACCCTTTCCCAGGTGGCGACCAGGTCCTCAACCGAGTCGTGTGTTTGAACGTCAGGACATGGCCCAAGCTCCATCAGGAACCTATCTGGATCCATCAGGCGCCTGGGGCGGTACCATCGTATTTGGTCCGCCTCCCTGAGATGGGGAGGAGCGGCCTGGAAGTCCAGCCTAAGGAGCGAATGATCTGACCATGACAAGGGCTCAACAAAAACGTCCCCAACACCAAGATCATCCTGCCACTGTCCAGAGATAAAAACCAGATCCAGGATGTGACCCCCAATGTTCCCTAATTAATTGGGTCAGGCCCAAGGCTGTCATGGAAGCCAAGAACTCCTGAGCAATCCCCGAGGCCCCACCAGCCGAAGGCAGGTTGAAATCCCCCATGACCATCAGCCTGGGGGTCTCAACCACCAGGCCGGCTATGACCTCGAGGAGCTCAGGCAGAGCCGATGTCACATAGCAGGGAGCCAGGTATGTGATCAATAGGCCCATCTGAACCCCGGAACCACACTTTACAAAAAGGGACTCACATCCGGTCGTCTGAGGAACAGTGGATTCCCTAGGACCCAGATCCTCCTGAATAATCACTGCAACCCCCCTACCCCTCCCCTGGGCCCTCGACCGATGAAAGACCCAAAACCCAGCTGGGCACATCTCCACCAGAGGGACACCCCCCTCTTGTCCCAGCCAGGTCTCGGTAATGCCAGCCAGGTCCACACACCCCTCCGTGACAAGATCGTAAACAAGGGGGGCTTGATTCACTAAGGACCTGGCATTGCATAACATCAGCCGAAGGCCCGGGGCCCGATCATTCAAACAACTCAGGGAGCGAGACGTGACCTGGGGGCCGGAGCACACCACTGCTTGTAAACAGCGGGGGCGGGCTCCCATAACTTGATAAGACCCCCTGTCAACACCATACCTGCGTCTCCCACCGATCGTAGAGATGGCCCTTTCTTCCCCCTCCCTAGAAAAAACCCCCATCCTCGATCCGACCATCCCCGGTCCCACAACCCCCCAACCGCGCGTGAATTCCAGTCTGGCCTTTTTTCCAGAAGGGTTGTCCCCCAAACCCTGTCTGACCACCCTCCCTAATCCTTTAAGAATTTGGAAATAAATAAACGTAATTGGGCGCATTTCCCTTGAATGTGCCTTTACCTTCTTAAATGTAGCCATCAGTCTAATTCCATTTGTTTGAGGCAATTCAAAAGAATTCAGTGATCTGGGATATTAAATCAAGAGATTTTTCATTGGCACCAATTGTGTAGTTGGGGTCCATCCAGAAATCCTGCTAGAAGCAGTTCGGAAGATTTATTTTCTCTTGCAGCAGTATTGCATAACAGTTAAACATAGCTTAGGCAACAGCCCAGTCAATTTCTTTCACAACCAGTGGATTAACACTTGGTTGATCTGAAAATAAAGGATCCCACTTTTGAGAGAAAACACTAGTTTTTAAAAAATGTTGTGCACGTGTTATTTCTGTGCTCAAATATGCACTTTGAATATTATAAACTGATTTCTGGATTTCATAAATAGTAAATACAGTATTTCAGTCACCAAATAGCAGCAGAGATAGAGAGTTGTGTTTTACTGCCCTCTAGTGGTTGTCTGGATTGTAGCCTAATCTTAAAGGAAGTGTGCACAAATTGTAAAGGCTACATCAAGAGCTTTAAAATAGTCTTCGTTTCTTGCTTATCTGTTAAAAATGGGCAACAAGGATGTCTTACTGTGGTTTAAACATCCAGTACTCTGAATATTTAGGCTCCAAGTATTTCTTTGCCTGTAGAATCCTAATGTCTTTCTTCTCTGCTTCTAGCAACAATACGGTCGTGTCAGACATTCCTTTCAATACAGCAGGGACCAGCTATTGTTGGGGAATTGTACCAGTGAAGGTAATTAATCATAATCTGGAATTTTGGCATGTCCCTGACCAAAGCGCAGCCACTTGCTGTCGTTAGCCGGCAGCAGGTGCAGATGGCTGAGGAGAGTGATGACTCTGATGAGGGGCCAGGACCATCAGGGAGTGGACTGCTGCCTTCAAAGATTGTGGGGGCTGGCAGCAGTGACGAGGAGGTTCCTGAGGAGCCTGTGCCAAGTGCATGTGCACAAAGGATTACTCGGAGGAAAGAACAATTACAGCAGCACAGGCGACTTGGGAGTAAGGCAGCAAGGTAATGGCCCCTCCTTTAAGAGGATAAAAGCCAGGTTTGGAAAAGCGTTCTTTGCAGAGAGCAAAGAAGCTCTGAAACTCAACTGGTGGCATCGTAGTTCGTGTTTGGAGAATTTTGTAAATTAGTTCTTATCTCTGGGTTTTTGGCAGCCTTGACAAACAACTTGGCCAGGCTCTTTCTTGTCGGAGCTAATTAGTGGAAAGCAGCCTTCAGAACAGAATTCATTATTAAACCTTAAAAGGTGGGGGCTGCTGCCTTTGTCTGTGTTTGTTCTTTGGGAACCCGGGTTGGGTCAGAATCCCACTAACTTAGAACAGGATAACAAAGTTGGAAGGGACCTTAGAGGTCTTCTAGTCCAACCTCCATTTTTAAAAATCTCTCTGAATCCCAAGTAAGAACTCTAAGCTTTCAAATAAAATAAAAATGAGGAACGAGGCAGTGGCAGGCCATAGCTTGATAAATCAGTCCTTTATAGCTGCATTGTCTGTGGTGGTTGCTTTTTGTTTTAAACTGAATTGCAGCCTCCAGCCCAGGAATTAAGAGATTCCTGTAATAGGAAGACAAATGCTTGTAGGTCTAGTGTTTTTCAACATTGCAACCTATAGATATGCAGACTTCAATTCCCAGAATTCCCCTGCCAGTTTGGTTGGCAGAGGCATTCTGGGAGTTGAAGTCTATATACTCAAATTGCCAAGTTTGAGAAACACTGTCCTAGTCAGATCAGAATGCCTTGTAAAAAAGTGATTGAATCTAACACTACTAAGCACTGGTTACTAACTAATTCATGGGTCCTCAAACTTGGCAACTTTTAAGACTTGTGGACTTCAATTCCCAGAATTCCTCAGCCCCACCATAGATGAAGTCCACAATCCTTAAAATTGCCAAGTTTGGAGAGCCCTGGTTTAAGACATCTGGGGATTCCATGTTGGAAAAGTCTTATGCAGGGTCTTCAAACTTGACAGTTTTAAGACTTATGGATTTCAACTCCCAGAATTCCTCCTCCAATCATGTTAGCTCAGGAATTCTGGGAGTTGAAGTCCACAAAGTCTTAAACTTGCCAAAGTTGAAGACCCTTGTTATAGATGATTAATAGATAATAGGGAGGGACGGAGGGAGAGAGAGAGAGAGAGAAAGATGATAGATGATAGATCAGGGGTCTTCAAGACTTGAGGACTTCAACTCCCAGAATTCCTCCTCAGTCATGTTAGCTCAGGAATTCTGGGAGTTGAAGTTTACAAAGTCTTAAACTTGCAAAAATTGAAGACCCTTGTTATAGATGATTAATAGATAGTAGGGAGGGAGGGAGGGAGAGAGAGAGAGAGAGAGAGAAAGATGATAGATTGATAGATGATAGATCAGGGGTCTTCAAGACTTGAGGACTTCAACTCCCAAAATTCCTCCTCGGTCATGTTAGCTCAGGAATTCTTGGAGTTGAAGTCCACAAAGTCTTAAACTTGCCAAAATTGAAGACCCTTGTTATAGATGATTAATAGATAATAGGGAGGGAGGGAGGGAGGGAGAGAGAAAGATGATAGATCAGGGGTCTTCAAGACTTGAGGACGTCAACTCCCAGAATTCCTCCTCCAGTCATGTTAGCTCAGGAATTCTTGGAGTTGAAGTCCATAAGTCTTAAACTTGCCACGTTTGAAGACTCCTGCTCTAATTCCTAAGCACTGGGGCTCCATTGGCCTTTTTTGTCTCCCACACCCCGTTTTTTGGGGGCTACTTTGTCCAAGCAGGCAGTTTATTAATTTTTTTAAAAAATCAAATCCCCTGTAATATTACTATCTCACAGTGGGAGTATTGAAAACCTATCCTGGAAACCTGAACTTGTTTCTTTAAATTTCTAATTCCTAATGCTCAAAAAGTTAAATGTGGGTTTTGTATGAATAGCCAAAGCCATGCTAAAGCAATAGGTGAGTGGCAGCTGTTTGGTTTTTTGCTCCAGATGCTTGAGGAACAACAAGGAAAGACAATCAAGAAAGGCATCCGTTCGATGGGGAATTCTGGGCACTGCTGTCCAAGGTGGGGGGGAAGGAATGCTGTAGGAGTGAATAGTTCCTCAGCCAGCAGAATGCTTGAGTGGCTGGGGAATTCCGGGATTGCAATTCACAAGATATGAAGTTGCTCAGGATTGAGAAACACAACTATAGAGACCTTCCGTTGCCATTATGGGTCCCTGGAAGATGGCAAGGCCTTTACTGACGTCTCAAATGAGGGTGTCTTGCAAATCCTTTCCCGTTTTACCAGCCGATAGAGAAGCCATCCGGAAGTCGGTCCAGAGCTGTGTTTGTGGGAGTGGAGCGGTTCCAGGGTGAAGATGAAGAGAGCGAGGAGATGGACTGAATTACATCAGCCCTGAAGTGCTTAGGCAAGGACCAGCACCTTTTCTCCATTATATATATATTTTTCCAGAGTTTTACACATCGGTGTTTATAAAACTAGCCAAAGCTATGTGCAATGTACCAATCTGCCTGTCCCTCCCGCCCCTCCCCAGGTCTCTGCTTCTGTTTGCTGAAGGGCAAAGGAGGGGAAGGAAGCTTTTGACCTATAAGAAAATCACAACGGCTGGACACTGGGTGGAATATATGATGCGGCATGATGGTGTCATCCTTCTGCCTCCTTGGTGCAGCACATAGAAGAGTTACTTCCAGAGGAGAGAATTGGAGGCTGTTTTCCAAGCATGGATTTAGTTATTTGCTGAAAACTGAATGCGCATGGACAGCCCAACAGTGGGGTCACTGGTGGGTTTGCAGAGCGCAGTTAGCAAGTGCTGCAAAGATAGCAATCTGGGCAGCAAATGGCCATGGTTGGCAGAACCAACAGCCCACGGAGCAGGCAAAATGGTGCCCCTCCTTCTCGGATAGGAGCAGCAAAATGCTACCCAAGTGATTGACAAGCAGTAGCAAGCCCAGATGATGCTTGTTTGGGATGGAACAAGCAACAGTTAACAAGGTCTGAATTCAGATGATGCACACTCTGTACATTTTTCTTTTTTTGTTACCATTCTGACAATTTTATACTGTAGTTGGGTTTATTATTTTGAGGGCATACTATGAATGAAGACTCTTTGTATAATACAGTTCTAAGGGGCTAAACAATGAAATAGAAAAAATCAAAACTTTAGAGGAGTATTAAAAATGAGTATTATTTTCATGGGGATTTTTTTGGTGAAGTGAACCATCCAGACTCTGAGGATTAGATGGAGTTCAAATGTTTATCCATCCATCCATCCGATAAACAATTCCTTTTTTCAGTTTGTTTACTCTATTTGAGTAATACATGACTGATACTTGAACCAGTGTTTCAATTCTACCTTTAATTGTACTGTTCTGGGTTTCAAAGAAAACTTTCTGGAATAACTTAGCCATCCTGAGTGCAGGACAAAAATACTCTGCTGTTGTTAAAAGGGCATAACTACAGGAAACTTAAAATATGAAATATGCCACTGCAAATAAGCTGTGCTTTCCAAGGGAAGTAAAATTCTGATTCTTTAAGAGACAGATGCAGTAGCACTTGGAAAGCATATCAAGGCCCGTCCTCATGTTCCTGAGTGCTGGACATGTAAACAGTATGTTGGGGTCACAGGTAGATATGATCACCAGAAAAACATCATTAGGTGTGTTCAAGGGAGTGACCTCAGCCCTCCAATTCCAAGGTTTTACAATACAGAAGTGAGACATACTGGTACCACATCATTTTGTGTGCAGTTGTAATACAATTCCATGCAGGCCTGGCCATGCCATACTATAAAGGTTGAAGACCTGTAGTATTTTTGATAGTTATCAACTGCAGTGCAATGTTTTTTGAGTTGCTGCAGATTTACTTAGTACTGAAAAGCAACTATTGTCTTAACAGGTCAAGAAGTTTCTACAAGCCCACTGTATACTAAAGGAATATTCTCCTTAGGGAGGAACTTCAGGGATGACTTAAGAAAGGCTATTCCGTGCATGTACTAAAATGAAGTGATTACCGTATTTTCCAGCGTATAAGACGACTTTTGAAACCAAAAAAAGACAACCGAAAATCCGGGGTCGTCTTATACACCGGAAAATATTACGGGCGTCGCCGGGAGACGCTCCTCCCCTTCCCGAAGAGAACAAGATGGCGGCCGCTCTGCCGGCCCATCATGCTCCGCGGGAGGCCTGGTCGTCTTCCGTGTGTGTGGGAGAGAGACCGAGAGAGCCGCCCTGGGGCCGGAGGAGGAAAGTTGTACGGTCGGCTGATGCGAGCTCGAAGGAAGGAGAAGCATTTACAAATCCTTGCAGCTTAATTTTGAATACCCGTATTTTCTGGTGTATAAGATGACTTTGAAAAAAGACAACCGAAAATCCGGGGTCGTCTTATACGCCCGGTCGTCTTATACGCCGGAAAATACGGTATACAGATCATTGGTTTGTTAATTTTAAGTTACCGCATGATGTGTTACTGGTTTGGTCTGCAATGGAGTAACAACGCTGGAAGCTCAGCTAGATGTTTTTGACATGGGTAATGCCTGTTCATAACGAAGCAAGATGATTCCAAGTGAGAGTAACTCAATCAAAAATAGAATTAGGGAAAAAAAACCTGCAGAAATACCAATTGTTGTGCATACGGTTTATTGCAACTATTTACCTTTGTTGGTCTATTACACCAAACTTCATTGTAGTCAATGGAAATGATGCTTTAGTACTAATTAATTTCAGATCAAGCCAAAAGCAATGCAGAATGAGAGGTTTTTCTCAACAGAAGAAACAAAAGTGGGAAAAGAACACACACACATCCTCCCACCCAACTGATATCTAGGGTAATCCAACAAATGCCAGGCTCTTCTGGGCTGCCCCTTCTGTGCAAAAGGGAAATTCTGCTCCCCATTCTCCCTTCCCCCAAGAATTAGCCCCTTCACCCCAAAAGGAGCCACTGCCCACGGACCATGGTAGGTTTCTTCCCACAGAACTTCTGCAAATCCTGGTCTTTGCAGAAAGACAATAGCCATCAGGAGGGAAGAACTCAGTTATGTGCATCACGACCTATTGCTCATGCATGTGCTAATTAAGTGGGCGCAGCCATCGGTAAGTGTCTCTATGTCTCTATCGGCTGGTGTCTTCCCTATGTCCAAAGTGTGAGCAACAGCCCCCTGGTTGTGCTTAGCTCACTGCAGCCTCAGGCCAAGTGCATTCAATCTGTCCCCCGAATGGCAAAGCAGCTGTGCACCCTCCACCCAGATGTTGTACTTCTACAGCCCAAGCCAGGTAAACAAGAGTCAGCCTGGAAAAACACAAATCCTTTTGGCCAAGGGTGTGTGTGTGTGTGTGTGTGTGTGTGTTGCAATACTTCGGTTTGGTATCAACAAGCAAACAAACCACATATGCCCATTTTTAACCATCCCTAGCCCTCCCCGCTTCCCGGAAACAGATCGTGTTTGGACTAAAATAATTTATCTATAGCAGCAAAAACACAAAAGCAAACCAAATAAATCGAAAGGAAGAGGAGGAGCAATCTGCCCACTGAAAAAATCACTTTGTGTGAACCACTGAGGTGCTGAAGAGCAGCTTCTGCTTCTGCTTCTTCTTCTTGCCTCGTTTCTCCTCTGCAAAAGAAAAACAGCCATCAGGGCCTTTCAAGGCAACCTTCATTTGAGTAGCAGATGAGAGACCTGACTGAGGAGGGATCTCCCCTCAAGCCTGGCGGCTGTTCTCCCCTCCCCTCCTATCCCCCAGCCAACATTCCTAGGCAAACAAGCTGCAACTCCTGTGATATCTGCCTACTGCACGCGGCATAATGGCCCCAATTCTATTTTCTAAAAAGTACGGCCTGCCTGTTGTAAGGATGGTACTTCTAGGACAGAGGTGTCAAACTCAAGGCCCATGGGCCAGATTTACTCTGCAGAGTTCTTAGATCTGGCCTGCGGGACGGCCTGAAAACAGCAAAGGTCTGGCCCAGGGTGCCTCTACTAGCCAAACCCCCCCCCCCCCCCCCCAATGCCCCGTTTTTAAAACTAAAAACAACAGGAGAAACGTTTCCCCTTTTGCATTTGAGCATGCAAGAAGGGGCAGGAAAGGGAAAGAGGAAAGACAAAGAAAAAGGGAAGGAAGGAAGATTATGGTGAGTGAGGGTCTCAGGGAAGTCCTGCCTTAGCACTTGGCTACCACAGCTGCCCCCGCCCCCAGCCACAAGTCCCATATCATGCCCCACCCCCAGCCACACCCTCCATGACCATGCCCACCCCCAGGCTCTCCAAGGTCAAAGAAAACTCTGATGCGTCCCTCAATGAAACCGAGTTTGACCCCCCTGGTCTAGGATCTGCTCTTGCCAGCAGACATATAGAGTTGGCTAAATATTCTTGCCTGGCACCATTATTTATGTATTATTTATTATGCAGCCCAAGGCAGCCTACAACATACGATCTCAACGAGACTAGTGCAAGCTGGCATTGTCACACCATCCTAGAGTCTGGGTCTTGTACACTGTACAGCTAGTCCTCGACTTACAACAGTTCATTTAGTGACCGTTCAAAGTTACAACGGCACTCAAAAAAGTGACTTATGACTATTTTTCACGCTCACGGCCATTTCAGCATCCCCTGGGTACATGATGGCGAATCTATGGCAGGCCTGCTACAGGTGGCACGCAGAGCCATTTAAGCCGGCACGCGAGCTGCAGGCAAACTTACCTCACTGCGCATGCGCGCCCCTCACGGCTGATTTTTTTTGGGTTGGTTTGAGGCCTTTTTCGGTCTCCCAAAGGCTTGAGGAAGGCTTCTGCAGGCTGAAAACCAGCCCTGTTTCGTCACTTCCTGTTTTTCCGAAAATACCGGAAGTGACAAAACGGGGCTAGTTTTTGGCCCGCAGAAGCCTTCCTCAAGCTGTTGGGAGGCCGAAAATCAGCTGTGAGGCACAGTGCAGGTAAGGGGGTGGTAGGGGTGGGTGGATGGATGGGGAATATGCGTGCATGCGTAAGGGGCATAGGGGGGTGCATGCAACTCCTTCTGGGTGCTGGCATGCAAGTGGGAACATGCAAGCGCTAGCACAATTTTGGGCACAGGAGCCCCCAAAGGTTAGCCACCACTGCCCTGGGTCATGTGATCAAAATCCAGCCATTTGGCAATTGATTCATACCTATGTCTTGGAGTCAGGTCATTCCCCCATGCGACCTTCTGACCAGCAGAGTCAATGGGGAAGCCAGATTCCCTTAACAACCCTGTTGCTAACTTAACACCTGCAGGGATTCGCTTTAATAAATGGGTCAAGAAAACAGAGCAAAATTCACTCCACGAAAGTCTCACTCCACAACAGAGATTCTGGGCTCATTTGTGGACATAAGTCGAGGACTACCTGTGTTCAGCTGGGTATGACCCTGGTGGGACAAATGTCCTGGGGTGGCTAGAGGAACAGGTAGCCCAGCTGCCCCTGCACTTCTGCCCAGCATTGAGGGCAAATGTCCGTTCCTTGGACTTACCTAAGAGGTGGTCAGAAGTGGACGGTTTGTCCAGTTTGAGGAAGGCTGCCTCGATAGCTTTGCTGAAGGAGTTCTGGAAACTGGGCACGGGGACACGGTCCGAGTTATCGCTCTCTGCATCGCTGTCTCCTGGAACCAGAGGCACCACAGTGGGGGCCTCTTCTGAAAAATGCTGCTTTGAGATTCCTGGAAAGGCTAAACAAGCCTCAGGATGGAATATTGACTATAAAACTCTTCTCCAGTGGCTCCCCCTTTGTCAGGGATGAGGTCTTTGGCCTTCCAGGTTCCTCAGATGTTAATAAAATTTACAACTCTTCTGAATATTTCCGTGTTGGTTCCTGACTTGTCTTAATTCATTTTACTTTTAATCTTATTGACGGGCTCACTTGTTTTTTTGCATTTCATCACTGTTGTTGGCTATTTCAAATGTGATCGTCACCGCAGAGTTATTTAGAAAGGACTACTTTAGAAAACTGCTGGATATAAACAGCAGCTCCCTCGTCTAGTTAGGTGATGAAACGTCTGCGGGGCAAACCAGCCAACCTCAGAGAGCACCAAGGACTCACACAATGTCTTAGGCCAACAGAATAATCCTGCTTACCTTTCTTCTTTGGCTGAGAACTATTCCATACTTCTGGTTTGGCTTTTCCAGCCCTCAGCATCTGAAAAGATGCAAGATGCACTCAGAAACCCCAGTATTCACCTCACAGGCTGATTTTTATTGATTTGAGAATCAAGCTGGATCATCTGACTACCAATAAAGCTGCTTGAGATAAATGAGAAAGGGAACCGCAATTTCTACAAATCAAGATTTACTCAGCCGTGTAGGCCGAGTTCAGCCTCAACTTCTGCTCTCCGTAAAATGAGAAGGTCTTGCAAGCAGCCACACACACCTGGGCAAATGAGGGGAAGGCAGAATCCTCCTCCAAACTTCCAACAAAGAACGGGGGACTGCCAAGGCTGGAAGATGACAATGGAGTCAACAAGGACTCTGGAAGACACAAAAAAGCCAAACGTTGAAGAATGAAGACTTGTTACTAAAGAGGCAGGGAATATAAGCTACAGACTTTTGATACTGTACTCCCCAAATTCCACTTTCATTACTATTTTAACCCTCCTGGTTTTTCAGACATGGGCATCCTGCAATTGATTTCCAGTCCTCTTAGAAGCTTCAGCTTGTAAATGTCTGCTGCTGCTTTGCCTCTGAAAGCGTCTGGCAGGCCTGCAGCTGCATTACTGCCCCCTTGGACTGAGTTAGTTATTATGCAAATGTTAAGTGTTGCCACCGACTGATGGAGGAAACAGAATTAAACAAGCCTTTACAGAAGTGTTTCTCAACCATGGCAAAGTTTAAGGTCTGTGGACTTCAACTCCCAGCATGCTGGCTGGGGAATTCTGAAAGTTGAAGTCTGCCCATTCTTAAAAGTTGCCACGGTCAAGAAATGCTGCTTTACAAGATGCTGCTGATGGCTGAAATTGCTTTAGTTGCTTACCTGACTGAGAAGTGGGACTTCCTCCAACACAAGGTGGTAGCAGGTGGCTCTGGTTCTCAGGGCCAGCAAGTTCTCCTGAGCAAGCGCTGAAGGCCGGAAACTGCTGCAGGTTCTCTAATGCAATCCGGACCTCTGGATCTAGAGGTAAAAGCAGAAGTTCTCCTTCCATAACAAACTCTAAAGAGTTTTCTCTTCAGGTACCCTGGTCAACTGAAGCTAGGCAGCTTCCTTTTCTTCCCAGGAGAAATTACGTCAACAGCACTGCGGCTTCTTTGGCAAACTTTGCCAAAGTATGGTGCCAATGATCCTTAATATGGGCTTTGCTTCCCATCTCTGCCAAAGTAGGCCTAGACTTGCGCCTTTCCGTCTTCCATTCAATTGTGTCTGGTTCTTGGAGGCTGCCTGTACCAGTCCCTACAGGTTCTTTGGCAAGGTTTTTCAGAAGTGGCTTCCCATTGTCTTCTTCCCAGGGCGGAGAGAATGTGCCTAGACCAGGGCTCCCCAAACTTGGCAACTTTAAGACTTACTGGCTGGAGAATTCTGGGAGTTGAAGTCCACAAGTCTTAAAGTTGCCAAGTTTGGGAACCCCTGGCCTAGACAATTGGCTTTGGGCCCAAGGCAGGATTAGATGCCTTCCAGACGACACTGAACTGATTTGCTATGCCTGCATACTAGGGGATAAAAGACACACGGATGAGCTGTGCCCAGGAGTGCCACTCACATTTGCCTTGCTTCTTGTTTTCCTCCATCTCAATTCTGCGTTCCCGTCGCCGTTCATCGCGTGCTTTCTTCTGTCTGAGCCGCTTTTGTTTCTCAATGTCATCTAAGTTGAAAGAGAGCCTTGATGAGATGGGCTACTGCAGGCAACCAAATCTCTGCTGTGCCAACCTTTCACAGGGAACTGGGCGGCAGCTCCTCTCCCCCATCCCTCATATGCCCAATCCAGTACTCCGACTTCAGCTTTCATTGACTACCGAATTAATTCATCATCATGGATCCAATTGTCAACTCATAAAATAATTATATGGTCTTTTTAGAGTTGCCAACAGAAAGGGAGGGGGGCAGTGCGACAGCTTACAACCAAAAGTGCATTCCATAAATGTTTTCAAAGATAGTAACTAGGGTGACCGAAGTTTCGGCTGTCAAAATTCTAACTGGAGAGCCTGATTGATGACTCTGGGCTATGGATGTGTCCCATTGGAGAATATGAATTAGGATACACCCAGGGGGTGCAGGGGGGAAAACCAGGGTCAAGGGTGACAATGAATGATGTGTCTCAGAGTCAACTACACCCAGGCAACGCTGGACATGTTAACTCCCAATAAATCCTTTTGATGTTTTGGAAGTTTGGCTCGAGACTCATGATTTAAATGGGGGGAACTGCCGGAATCCTGAGACCAATCTCTTGTTTCCAAATTCAACACTTCCATTAACTGCCTTTCTTGTTTCAACCGAAATCTCAAATACTAGATTTTTCTAAACATGACATTTGTTTTTCCTCACTGGTTTAATTTAAAAACGAGAGGATACTTTTTGTCCAAGCTGTTTTTTAGGTAGTCTTTCTTGTGGGTAATGCAAGTTGGAACTTGAAAGTAAAGCTGTTGACTATAGTTGCTGACCCTGTCTGTGAGGATTTCGTGGCCACGTCCATTAAATTTTCTTAGGGAACAAGAGGAAAGCACCTGGGCTTTTTCTCTCCTGACCCAGAATAGCCTCCAGCTACAGCATTCTTAGTGGTCTTCCAACTAAAAACTAAGCGTGGCTCAATTCTGAGCTCCAGCAAGGTTTTTCAGGCACCACCACCTGCTAAATAAGATGATTAACTTTTTCTTGAAATCCTTTTTTTATAATAGAAGGCATAACTCCCAGAGACCCACTTTTCTGATCTCACCTGAAAACATCTGCAGGGTTTCCTTCGAAATGACGGGAGGCTTCAAAGCTAATTCGCAGATACTAAACTCGCAGGTGAGAGGCAAATGGCAGAGGTAACGATGACGCTGACGCACATCCTGCAGGCGGGAGTTGTGGTTTAAGGAGGAGAAATGGACCCCAATTCTTCTCCCCGCAACTCCACCCTTCCGACTTCCAGCAGACAAAACAGGCAACCCTAAGAGACTCCCAGAAAGAGTTTGAGCAAGGACTGAATTGGAAACATCTCCTAGCAAGTAAGAGCTTTAATGCTCATCCATGTATGGCCACCCCCTCGTTACCTCCGTCATGGAGTGGCCGGATATCTCCACCACAGTAGCTGTGATCCTCTCTGGACTCTTCTCGAGGCTCCCATATTCATGCACGAGGCAACGGACGTTCACTGGGTGCAGATACAGACACTGCCCGTCTTCAGCTGCGGCATCAGAAAAGAAGTTGCAGGGCAGTTATTTGAAAGTTAGGAAGTTAAAACAACCCCTCAGGGTGAGATAGTATTTAAGCAGAGCAATAGCAGGTAGCTCTTGACTTATAACCATGATTGGGACCAGAATTTCGTTTACTGACCTTGATAGAAGTAATAGGAAGGAGAACTCTGTGTGTGTCTGCTGGCAAACGTGGCCTTGGGTTTCCCAGAGGCAGAGGCACTCCAATTGGCTTCCCCTCCTTCACTTGCGCTTGCGGGATCCATGTTCCTCTCCACGCTGTTATCTGCTGCCGCCCCTGCACTTTCCAAAGCAGGGGGATCTCCACTCGCAGGATCCACAGGAGGAGATGCCAGCAGTTCATCATTGAAAGCAGAAATATATTCTAGAATGCACTGCAGCAGTAAAAAACCAGTTAGCACCCACCGGTCTTTTGCCACTTAACTTCTTCTTTCCTTCCCTCTGTAGGCTCAAGATGAGGCCAGCACAAAGACAAGGAAGGGAAACTATGGCCGGGAAGAGAAAATTGGAGAATCATACTCCAGAACAACGGCCAAATTTGTCTTTAAAACTAGGTCTCGGGAGACAAAGTGTTCTTGGGGAATCTCTGGCTGGACAAAGGGCCTGGGTTCCTCACTTCCTGGCGTTCTCCCACTGCTCTCCCCACCACTGCACTCAGGCCACCCACAAAGAAGCCGAGATGATGACACTGGAGATACTTCCTCGGGCATCTTCCTCCTCCTCATGGGCTGCTCAGTGCTAATCGAAATAGCAGGAGGCCTTTAGGCAGGAAGGGTCACCCACCCGTGTATTTTTTTAATAAAAAAACCCACTTCCTTGTGAGCAGCGAACTCTCCAATGTCTGGCCACGACATGGAAGAAGCAGATATTTACAGGAAAGCATCTAATTTGGTGATCACAAACTTGGCCCCCATCTCAAGACGCAACTGCAGCTGCCAGAATTTCCCTCCATCGGCCAGGCTCATTATGTCTCGGTTGCTCTTTTCTTGACATGCTCTAGATGTGAATTTCTTCACCATGAATACTTCCATGCCAATTCTCAGTAATCTTTCAAAATGCAGCATCCAGAAGTGGGTGGGATCAACCTCAAGAGTTGTTACCCTCACATGCAAGGCCAGAGAAAGCTGGTCTGATCCCAATTCATTCTAGGAAGCTCTCTTCCCGTTCCCCTGGCCTCCTTCTGAAGATGGATGAAATGTGATTTCAAAGCACTCACCTTTTCCTCCTGTGGTACTGCCACAGTTTCTTTCTCAGAAGTTTCTGTCATGACTAATTTTTCCACAGCTCCAGTGACACCAGGAACATCACCGTCAGACATCAAGTGGCCTTCACGATCCTAGAAGGAAAACCAGTTATGTGACTTTAGAACCATATAATGTAAACCTAGTCTATCTAATTTTTGTATTATGAGTTAGGAATGGGGTCTTGCAATGTGCAAATTATCAGAAAAGTAAAAGTCTATGGAGATTCTCAGTTATCCAGGTCATGGTTGTCCCAAAGTTGCTTTTTCAAGAGGAAACTGGACTTTCTGATTTTTCTTTGAAGACTTTCGCTTCTCATCCAAGAAGCTTCTTCAACTCTGACTGGAGGGTGGGGAATGGAAGGAATTATACTCCTTGCAGGCAGCTGGTCATTTGCGTCCTTTTTAGAGAGTCGTTGAGGCTGCTTGGAAGTTTATCTGTGTCCTCAGGGTCGCCTGAGTAATGCAAATGTGTGTGAAGCCTTCTTGGCTGCAGGGTGTTTTCTGCCTTGTGTCCCTTCCCTGTTGAAGACAGATGCAGATTTTCTGGGAAGAGGCTGTGTTGTCCACATCTCAAACTGAAGTGCAAATGATTCCTGTAGTCTGCTATGTTTTCTCATCCCAAAAGGCATAGCTAAAAGTTTATGGAGATTCTCAGTCATCCAGGTATAAATCCTCCCATTCCGCATCATCCAGTTAGAGCTGAAGAAGCTTCTTGGATGAGAAGCAAAACATCTTCAAAGAAAAAAACAAGGAAGTCCAGTTGCCTCCTGAAAAAGTGTCTTTGGGACTAGCAGAAAAGTATTAATCACTTTTTCTTGCCAATACGCTGAAATCTTTATATTTGACAGAATGCTTTCTATTTTATGGACCCCCTATCTTGTCATGTATTTTGAATAAATAAACATGAACTAGTTACAAGGATTTCCAACTTGCATTAAGAGTTATTCTATGAACTGCATAGCCTCTTTTTAGTTCATTCTTGCGTTCAGCTTTCCTGATATCAAATCTAGTTTGCTCTTTCTTAGTGATTTTCCAGCTTTTTGAATTTCAGTAACTTTTGCACACCTAGAACAATGACATACTTTATGCTAAATAAGTAACCTACAACAGTTGCTCCTGTTATCTTTTTTTCTTTCCAGAAATGACTCATAACTGTCCTTTCCATATATTCTTTTTCACAAACCCCCTTTTGTTTTCAGTAATTTTACTCATTAGCTTCTTTTATGAAGGAATCCAACTTAGCTTTGCTTTATATGTTAACTCAAATCTGGATCCCTAAGGTTTCGGATTTATTCCCTATCAAATAAATCCAGCATTCCACGGGACTTTTTCTTAACATTGCTGCTCCTTCCACTTTCTGGATTCACTTTCCTATTTCACCTTGCTGGTCCTCTATTCACTGAAGGCAAAAGTTGCCAGTGAGGAAAGTCAGGAATTTCTTCCTGGCAGGCTCACTCCTGGCAATTGTTTCCCAATAAATTAATTAAAGTCCCCCATGGGCCTCTTTGACAGATCTGCAAATGGCTTCTGGAAAGCTTCAACAGCAGCTTAGGTGGGCAAGTGATAATACAGATAGTCCTCAATTTACGACCAAATTGAGCCCAAAATTTATGTTGCTAAGTGGGACAGCCCCATTTTACGACTTTTCTTACCTCGGTTGTTAAGTGAATCATTGCACTTGATAAATTAGTGACACAGTTGTTAAGTGAATATTGCCTCCTCATTGACTTTGCTTGTCAGAAGGTTGCAAAAGGGGATTATGTGACCCTGGGACACAGCAACGGTCATAAATATGAGTCAGTTATCAACCAACCGAATTTTGATCACATGACCATGGGGCTGCTGGAAAGGTTGTAACTGTTAAAAATGCTCATCAGTCTTTTTTTTTTCAACGCCATTTAACTTTGAACAGTCACTAATTGAACTGTTGTAAATTGATGACTACTTGTATACACTATTGGTGATGACGCTTTTAATCATCTTTATTGTCTATATGTTCCTTCTTTCTAATAATTAAAAATCAAACAGGGTCATTCCTCATTTTTATTTTTAGAGCCATCATATCGTGAGGCAGATTGGAGTAACCCAGTAAAATAGCATGACCAGGCAAAAGAACCAAAGGTGGGTTTATCTCAGGTCATTCCAATCCTTGTAAAATAAACCACACTGTGTAAAATAGAAATATACAGGCTAGTTTCTTAAAAAAACCCAGACAACATCAAAACATGTACAAGAAGTGTTGCAAGCCAACAACTGCCATTCTACATTCACACTGATTTCCATCCCTCTC
The DNA here is from genome assembly GCA_023653725.1 of Bungarus multicinctus. Taxonomy (NCBI): domain Eukaryota; kingdom Metazoa; phylum Chordata; class Lepidosauria; order Squamata; family Elapidae; genus Bungarus; species Bungarus multicinctus. The sequence continues at coordinate 172,316,786 of CM042836.1, forward strand.
CACACATGATCCACACATAACCTCCAAAGTTTAAAGGGTTCTCCACCTTCAGTTCCTGCAGGGCTGCTTCAATGAAACATGCTTCAGGTGTATGTTTTTCCTCCTCGTACTGATGCAGAAGGGCCATCTTTTCCTCCAAGATTACTTGCTGGAGGACCTGAGCCTCAGAGGCCAGAAGCAGCTTTGAATACTGGCTGTGTGGCTTATCTGGATGAAGAAACAAGAAACGTTACCTCATCTCATTGGGATGTATTAGACCCGTGATGGCGAACCTATGGCACGCATGCCACAGGTGGCACACAGAGCCATTTATGCCGGCACGCAAGCCGCAGGCAAGCTTACCTCACTGCGTGTGCCTCACAGCTGCTTTTCGGCTGGTCTGAGGCCTTTTTTGGCCTCCCAGAGGCTTGAAAAAAGCCTCTAGGCTGAATAGGCCCATTTCATCACCTGCAGAGGCTTTTTTCAAGCCTCTGGGAGGCCGAAAAAGGTCTCAATCCAGCCGAAAATCAGCTGTGAGGTGCAGGCAGGTACAGGGGGGAGGGGGCACGGCAGGGGGGGGGCGGGGGGGATTGTGCACACATGCGCAGGGATCATGGGGGGGGTGCATTGCCTTCTGGGTGCTGGCATGCAAGCGTACGAGCACCAGTGCACACACAATGTTTGGCACAGGAGCCCAAAAAAGTTACCCACCACTATATTACATCATCAACCACCCACAATGCACTGCAGATTCTTAAAGCAGAATTTCATTGAAACTTTGTCTTCAATGACAAAATAAGGTTTATAATGAAGAATAAAATGTGCATCATTAGAAATTTATTTATTTATTTAATTTAGTTTATATACCGCCCCCTCTCCCAAGTTGGGACTCGGGGCGGTGTACAGCCCAGCTAAAAACAGTACAATTACAAATATAAAATTAAAAATAAAATGAATTAAATAAAGGCTGAAAGATTAAAACTATAATAAGATGATAAAACAGGGTAAAAAGTTACAAACATTAAAACCATTCCAATGATACTAGGCCAGACCGGCTTGTTGAAAAAGATGGCTCTTCAATTTCTTCAACTAGAAATAACTTCTAGCTGCTTCCGGCCTGTCCAGTGAGAGTTTGTGTGATGCCTTTAAAGAGCAGGGATTGATTTTCAGCAACGTACAGACTGACCCACTGTAGAGCAACAGTTCTTAATGGAATTAGAGCTGTCCCTTTCAATAAGATTGACATGAGATACAGTAACTCTGGAAGCAGTTGGGCTTCACTCTGCACACAGCTCAGGTTTGCAGAACTCAAAGCAATCCCAATTCACAGGACACTTGTATCCTCAACATAGAATAATAAGAATTGGAAGGGACCTCGGAGGTCTTCCAGTCCAACCCCCTGCTTGAGCAGGGAACCCTATACCATTTCAGACAAGTGGTTGTCCAGTCTCTTTGAAAGCCTCCAGCGTTGACCGTTAGGAAATTTCTCCTTAGTTCAAGGTTGTTTCTCTCCTTGATTAGTTTCCATCCATTGTTTTTTTGTCTTGCCTTCTGGTGCTTTGAAAAATAGTCTGACCCCAGCCCCTCACGCCTTTGCAGGAGCCCCTCAAATATTGGAACACTATCATGTCATCCCTAATCCTTCTTTTCATTAGACGAGATGTACCCAATTCCTGTAACTGTTGTTCGTATATTTTAGCCTCCTAATCCGAATGGAGCTGGAAGGGACCTTGGAGGTCCTCTAGTCCAACCCCTTGCTCTACCCTTTCAGACAGGGGGCTGTCCGGTCCTTTCTTAAAAACCTCCAGTGATGGAAGCATCCACAGCTTCTGAAGGCAAGTGCCACTTACCCCCCAGGTGAATAGGCTGCTCCACATGGGCGAGTGCTGACTTTGGCAGGGCCATCAAGGCGCCTTTCTTCCGCTGCATCAGCTGCATTGAAATGGTATCACCGACTGCATACTGATGGGTTTCTAGAGCCACAACACTGCAAAAGGGGAAGGAAAAAAACACAAAAAAAGACAAGCGATCAATGACAACTGACCAGTGACAACAGGAGGAAAAGGACGCCCCACTCAGGGAATCTCTGTACCTTTTGAGGTCCTTCTTGTGAATCGAGCCGTAGCAGATGGGGCACTTACTCCAGGTCTTCTCACTCAGGGAGAGGTAGTGCAGGATGCAGGCCCAGCAGAAGATGTGCCCGCAGTGAGTGATCTTGGCAGCAGTGGGCGGGTATAAGCATATTGGGCAGGAGGGCACTTCATGGCTGTAAATCCGCTGGAAATGTGCAACAGAATCCCATTGATAAAACTGAACTCTCAAAAGGTATTCTTCTTTAAAGAGCAGAATATATTAAAACATATTACTATTCAAAAGCCCAGCAATGAACACAATAAAGCACGTGGCGTCTGATTTATAGTTATTTTTAAAAACATGCTGCTCTCAGTGGCACTGAGGATTGTCATTCCAGCACCTGCCCAATTTAGGAATTTCAATGGAGGAAATTCCTCCAAATTGGGGGGGGGGGGGGGGGGGGGGGGGGGGGGGGGGGGGGGGGGAGAGAAAATCCTAATAAGCAGGCATATACAATGGAATGAAGGCTATTGCCAGCACTTAGCATGGTGCTCCATAGACTGTAAGCCGCCCTGAATCTCCGGAGAAGGGTGGCATATAAATGTAAATAAAAAAAATAAATTGCTTCTTGTCCTGCCTTCAGGTGCTATGAAGAATAAGTGGACCCCTTCATCTCTGTGACCGTCCTTCAAGTATTAGAAGACTGCTATCCTATTATTCCTAATCCTTCTTTTCCTTAGGCTACACATCCCTAGTTCCCTTAACGAGTCATCAAATGATTCAGCTTCCAGTCCGCTAATCACCTTTGTTGCTCTTTTCTGCACTCTTTCTAGAGCCTCGGCATCTTTTTTGTATTGTGGTGACCAGAACTGAACATAGTATTTCAAGTGTGGCCTCACCAGTGCAGGAGAGAGTGGTCTTCTCACTTCTCGTGAGCTTGACGCTCTCCTTCTGTTGACGCAGCCTAGGACGGCCTTGGCTTTTTGGCAGCTGCAACATATTGCTGGCTCAGACCTAAGGGGTGGTCCACTAGGACACCCAGGCCTCTCTCACAGTTCCTACTGTTCAGCCAGGGGCTGCCTGGTCTTATACCTGGGCATTTGGTTTTTCTTGCCCAAGTGCAGGACTTAAACTTTCCTTGCCACTGAACTATATATACTTCATTGCATAGGGCCCAGTGCTCAAGTCTGACAAGAGCCTTTTGAATCGAGTCTACCTTCCAAAGTGCTGGCAATTCCTCTCAACTTGATATGGTCTGCATATTTGAATAAGGGCCCCTAGCAGTGAAATTATATTTTAGCCCTATCATGTCATAAATAATTCAATTAGTCCGTTTAATTTCAATCACGTTTTTTTCCTAAACTCTGGATAAATAAGTGTGGATTGAGCGTCTGCACGGAGCCAAACTGACAGCAATTTGTTCTTCCAAGAGAAACAGAACAAATGAGCCAGGGTCAGCTGGGCTTTGTCCTCAGATGCCATTTCAATCAATATTTAGTTGGCAGAGACTTACTATTTGGTAGGCACAAGCAAGCTTAAGCCACCAGGTGGGTTAGGAAACACTCCAGACCTCAGAAATGGTGACTGGATGGTTCTATTGCAGAGGTATCCTTATAGGCACAGAACAGTGGTGGTATTCGACCGTTTCTGCCCGGTTCTGGAGAGCCGGTAGCACCGAAGAGCAGTGGAGAGAGAACCGATTATCTCCACTGCTCTGTTTGACCCACCTGGGCTCCCATACTCACTTTTATGGCCAAAATTTGAAGCGCAGCTGCTTTGCGCGGCGCACAATAGCGTCGTGCGGCAGCTGCTGCGGCAACTGGGATCATGTAGGCTTGCAGGAGGCGAGTTAGAACAGCTCTGCGTCTATGCAAAGTGCGCATTTGGCACGCATGTGCATACAAAATGTGTGCACATGTGCAAAGCGTGCCCATCCAGCCACGCCCACCGAACCAGTGGCAACTTTATTTGAATACCACCACTGGCACAGAAGGCTTTCCATTGGCTTTAAACTGCTTAATTACTGTCAGGACAGAATTACTACCATTACAGCTGGAAAGTTTGATTATAGCTGTACTGGACTTTTGTCCTCCAACTGAGATGTCCTAACTTTTCTGTTTGCAAATGGTGGAAAACTAGAATTAAATGCCTAGGTCAAGTGTCAAACTCAATTTCATTGAGGACCACATCAGGGTTGTTGTCATGTCCCTGTCGGAATCTGATTCGGAGGGAGAGGCCGAGCAGCTGACAGAGAGTGGGAGTGTGGCTCTGTTGGCTGTGGAAGAAACTGTCGACTGTGGAAGAAAGGACAAAGTCCAGCTGGGCTGAGCAGGGGAGAGGTAGAGCAAGGGAGAGGGAATTCAGAGGAAAACCCAGGCCCACCCCTCTTCATCCTAGGGCATGAAGGGAGGAACAGAGGAGGGAACAACATGAGTTGTGTGGCTTACGGGGGAGAAAAGGGCCCTGATTCCCTTCATTAGCTGCAACTGGGAACACAATGTTTAAAAAGGGAAGTTGCACACAGCAAACTGTTGAGAGCAAATCGTGAATTACCTGGTATTGTTGAGGCTTATCTGGGTTCCTAGCATCTTTCCAACTGTGTGTTTTGCTGGCCTTTCAAGTCTGAAATTCCTTCTCCTGCCCTGTCAAGTTAATTACTGCAGTGTGGTTTGTGTGGATTTTTAGTTACAGTTTATATGTACTTTGTTTTCAGACTGAATTTCCTCCACTTAAAGACTCTTCTTGGGGGAGTTTTTTCTCCAGCTGAAGGTAACTTGGACATTGGAAGCAAAGTTTTTATGCGACTGTGTTGCCTTTGTGCCATGCCCCTTTGGGTCATCACAGTTGTGTTTTACTTCAGGGGAGCGAATGGGCATAGCCGGGATGGGAGTGGCCAACTTGATATCACTTATGTCAGGGCATCTGTGGTGGTCTGGGTGGGACCACCACAGATGCCCCGGGGGAGATCTACTGGGGGGATCCTCCTGCAGCCCTCGGCCAGCAAAAACGGAGCCTGGGAGGGAGCTCCATTTTTGCTGGCAGAGGGACTGCGGGCCGGTCCTTTGCCATTTCCAGGGCAGCCCTGCAGACCAGATCTAAGCACCCTGTGGGCTTTGAGTTTCATACCCCTGACCTAGGTATTTAAAGGGCCTGACCTGCTTAATTTGGTTACCACTGATTGTCCACTTATAGAAGCTGTATATTGTGATGCTTTGTGAATAGTAACCCAGAGTTTGGAATGGCTGGTTTCCAGCTTTTTGTCTTGACAGCATGACCCTAATACTTTTGTCAGTGTTCTCTGGGACACAGGTCACTGCATTATCAACATGAAGAAAGATGGAAGTTGGTTTGTGAGCCCTGAATTGGTTCGTAAGTTCATGTTTGGCAGGAGCCAAAATTATCAGTAACATAAACGTTTAACTAACGAAGGGGTCAGAATGCAATTGGACTCCTTTAAAGCTGGAAATAAAGTTTGTCAATTTGACATTGGGCTTTGAGATACATGTGTATGTGTGTATGTATACATACTCACACACATATATAGGATCTTTTCATGTAGCATCATTATCAGCTAGAAAAATGAGGTGGCTAATTTCCTCTCTAGCTTTTTTTTAGGGAACCGTAATTTTGAATTCACAAGTTGCCTAAGGAGCTGTGTGGAGGACTTTCTTTTCTATCCTGAATCTCTCCCACCACCCCGATTCCTAGGCTGACCACAGTGCTTGTTGTTTGAGAGAGGAAGAAGGATACTAACCACTTGTTGCACAAAATCCCAGTTGACCAAGGTATCTGGATCAGTGAAGTGAACCGTGTAGTCCTGATCATCACGTACCACAAACTGGCAGCTGCAAAAAAATATGAGGGATTTAAAACTAGAAACTCATAATAACCACCTGAAACTGATTATATAGAAATGATCCAGGAAGACAGATATTCAGATTAAGTAACTGCTGACAATTATCTACAACAATTTTAAAACAACACAATTTATCTTTTCCATTACTCTAACTGTAATCCAAGGACATACAGCGCTCTCAGAAATCAAATATATCAAGGAGAGAAAATTGGAAAGTATCTGCTTTTTAACCTGCCAAGGAGTGCTCTCAATTAACTAGAACTGCGTTCACTGTTCATTTCTACAAATAAAATAACATATCTTAGATCTTGGTATTAACAATTTCATAAAGCTACGTTGTAATGGACAAAACTGGTCTCGAATTCACATCACCAATACTTTCCTTTTTCTTTGTTTTGAATGAATTCAAACGCAAGCAGCAATTTAAATGCATTTCAAGACTCTCAATGAGGGTCAAATTACCAAAACAGCTTCAAATGTAAAATATAAACCCAAAGGAAATGTTTATACGGAGAATAAAAACTACAACACAACAGCTGAAAGCAACAGGTAGGAACAGCACAGCAATGTGATTAAATTCTCCTTCAGATATTTATGATCCAGACCGAGGTCACACTCACTTGGCCTGAAGGAAAAGCTCTTTGTTGAAAGGTTTGTTTTCCCATCTGTTTCTTTTTCCCCAAGTGCCATGGCTGCTCCCATCAAAATGGCTAGTGTGGCCACGAGGTTCAAATGTAAAATTCAACAAATGGTTCAGATTTATCTTCTTAGGGCCAGAGTATTGGGCAGGGCTGAACTCTGCCCGCTGAGTTTCTGCTACCTGAGAAAACAGACAATTTAGTTAGCAGGAGTTGCAATTTAAAAAAAACAACCTATGCCATACAAAGACCGTTATTTTTACCAGGAAGATCAACATTAAGCCAGAACATTGGAACAATCCCTTGGAGGAGGCAAAAAGCAAACTACAGCTTTACTTTTGCCAAAAATATCATATAGCTTTCTCATGTAGGAACAGAGCTCAAACTACAGAAAGCTTTATTCTCCTTATAAGCCGAGAGCTTATTTTTTCCTGTAGCTCTTTACATCAGATAGCATATGATTCACATGCAAAAGGACACTGGACTTTCCTCTGACATTATTTTCTATACTATCATCAACTATTTTTTAAATATATTTTGCTTTCAAAGATCACAATCTGGAAAACTGCTTATACAGCCCTTAAAGTATAGGTTAAGAAAGATTTTCTACTTACTATTATTTTTAAAAATATACAAATAGAAGCAACATCAACAGTCAATCCTCCAGTTTTAATTGATTATTTCAAGAATTAAACATTTGAGGTAACATTTCAATGAGATGCATTTTTTGATAATGAGCTTCTATTATCCTTGAATATAAGCTCACCTAGACATAAGGTCTTAAAACATCTAGTTTATATACCTGGAAAATGCTGAACTTTCGTGTGCCCCCTGCCCAGGCTGGATAGGGACAGCCGAAGGGCCAGATGTGACCTGCAAATGCCCATGCCTGCCATGTTTATTTGCCTCATTTTATAGAACTAAGTAAAAAATGTACATGCTAATGACAACACTTAGAAGCAAAGAATTCATAGTAACCTCTTGCATATTTGCAGAACTAATTTGGACATTATTTTTCATGACAGGGCATTATTGTTTGATTTTTTTTTTCCCCACAAGCATGAAGGTAAGACCATTCATTTCAATCAGATTCTTACTTTTAATCTGTATTTCACATTTTTAATGAGAGAAGAAAAACAGGAGTTTCTATTGTGTCAGAAAAGAGAGATAAGGCAGAATATTTGCTTCATTAAGGCATATAAGGGCAGATCTCACCTCATCTCGTCTTCCACCATTAGAAGAAAGGCTAAAAGATTTGTTGCCGCTGTTCTGCTCCCCCCTCTGAGGGGGCATCTTGTTAAAAGCTTTGCTTTTCTGTGAAAAGGAGCGACGGGACTGGCTGGGGAAAGTCTCATTTTTGGGATATGAAGTTTCTCTCTTACGATTATAACGCTGTCTGGATCCACTTGCATTTTTCCCTTCTAAAATAAACAATAAAGGAAAATAACGTTCAGCATTAAGTCAAAAGCAATTCCTAGCAGAGCAGGTAACTTATATTGGGCCAAAGTGACAGCTAGATTGGTAATCCAAGCAAAAGCTTATTTAGAGAAACCTACCACAGAACTTTCGTGACTTCAGGGTGAAACCAAACATCTTCATTTAAAGATCTTGCTAACTGAAGATATTTTGATCTTAAAAACTATAATATTTTTCTGACCCTTGTGCTGGCATAAACAAATATTGCATTAATAGAAATCATACTCTACTTACTTATAACAGGAAAGGATTACTCTTATTAGTACTCATCCTCAGAGACACTTAGGAAGAAAGCCGGTTTAGTCAATGATGGTCCAAAATCAGAAGGACTGATAGCCCCTTTCCAGACTAACAAAATTTTATTAACATTGGATTACTTGCTCAGTTGCCTAATTTCATGATTCTAAATGCTTTGAATCACCCCAAGGGAATTGGACAAGTAAACATAAATGCTTTACCTATAATTTTTTTTCAAATACGTCTGATAAGGAAAACATTGGTCTTTTAAAATTTTGTACACTCAAGTTCTTCCCTTCAGCAATATTCAGTTTAGTACACACTCCAAAACTTTTTTCAATAAAATATTCTATATGTAATCCAAAGTAACAATGATTACTATCCAATGTAGGCAAATACATTTCCATCGTTGTAAGTTCTGTTATAATTAGAACAGTAATTCAAGAAAGAAGCTAGGAGCTTGGGGGTACAGGTAGTCCTCGACTTATGACCACAGCTGAGCCCAAAATTTCTGTTACTAAGTGAAACAGTTAAGTGAATTTTGCCCCATTCTATGAACTTTCTTACCACAGTTGCTAAGTGAATCACTGCAGTTGTTAAGTTAGTAGCATGGCCATTAAGTGAATCCTGCTTGCCCATTGACTTTGCTGGTCAGAAGGTTGCAAATGGAGATCCCAGGACCCCGGAACTCTGCAACCGTCGTAAGTATGAGTCAGTTGCCAAGCATTCCAATTTTGATCATATGATCATGGGGATGCTGCAGTGGTCATAAGTGTGAAAAACGATCATGGCCCTTTTTCCAGTTATGCTGTAACTTTCAGCAGTCACTAAATGAACTGTTGTAAGTCGAGGACTACCTGTATTAGCAATCTTAAATTCCCTAAGATATAAAATGTAAAATTTTGTAATATAAATTCCCTCAGTTGGAAACAGATTTCCTACATGTGTAAAAAAGTTATATATACAAATGACAGATACTACCACAAAAGAAGAGCAAGCATTTGTAGTTTTCTGCTTATAAACTTTAAGAAGATTCTTTAAAACAGCTAATTATTATCTGGAAATTATCAGAACTTACTTTTGTAAAACATTTGTCATATATAATTTTAATAATTGTCCTTGAATATAAATCATTTGGTAACTGCTAGGCAATTCTGTAGCTGCAGGATTGCTACCCAGGCTTGTAGAATGTGAAGGTAATATCAGCACCCAGAACTATTTGTGCACTACTGCCCGTTCAGATTAAGACATAATCAATGTCTGCACACATGGCTGTCATAAGCTAAAAGCAGCACTTTCTAAACTTGAACCTTTTATCTACAGAGAGCCTCCAGTTGGTACGATGAACTAGTTGAAAATAGTTGGTCAAAATGAATGTCACCTTCTGCAGTGATGGATTCTACAGAACCATTCTGCATTGTTGAGACCTGGAATGTCATCAAAGTTTCATCTAAGAAAGAGGTCTCCAAACTTGGCAACTTCAAGACTTATGGACTTCAACTCCCAGAATTCTCCAAGCCAGTTGCCAAGTTTGGGGACTCCTGATCTAAGAGATGTTAGTGCAGGTATTCCATAATGGTGCAGTGGGTAAAGCAATAAGCAAGAAACTGGGAGGCCATGAATCAACAGTGACTTACAGGCACACACAACAAATTAAAACAGTTACACAAAACAGTATATTCTTTAATATCTTCTTGGTGGTAGCCTCTTCCTTTTGAAGTAATCTTTTCTCCAAATATAATTGACCCCAATCCTGCAGGCTTTTAGAAGTTTTCCCAAGTATTTGGGTCATGATGAACAGTCCCATTTGGATGAATTGCAGTCCATTTAGTCTTGATAGCTGCCCAGTTAGTAGCTAATTGGCAGGAATACCCAACACTGCAGGATAGGCTGAAGAATAAAGAGTTGAACCCTGGGCCCTATCTAACAAAATGAAATTTAATGGAGAGAAAAGTAAGATTTCGCACTTAAGCAAGAAAAATCAAATGTACAGGTACAAATTAGATGAAACCTGACTCAATAGCAGTAACTGTGAAAGGGATCTTGGAGTCCACGTGGATAATCACTTAAAAATGAACCAGTAGTGTGGCAGCAACCAAAAAAGCCAACACAGTCCTAGACTGCATTAATACAGGGATAGAATCAAAATTACCTGAACTATTAGTACCACTTTATAAAGCCTTAGTAAGACCACAGTTAGAATATAGCATCCAGTGTTGGTCACCATATTATATAAAAATGTAGAGACTCTAGAAAGAGTGCAGAAAAGGGCAACAAATATGATCAAGGGTCTGGAAGCTAAAACATTTGAAGAATGGTTGCAGGAGTTGGGTTTGTCTAGTGAAAAGAAGGAGTAGGGATGACATGATAGCAGTGTTCCAATTATTTGAGAGGCTGCCACAAAGAAGGGGTAGGGTGGGGTGTCAAACTATTTTCCAAAGCACCAGAAGGAAGACAAGAATCAATGGATGGAAACTAATCAAGGAGAGAAGCAGCCTAGAACCAAGGAGAAGTTTCCTAACAATGAGAACAATTAACCGGTGGAATGACTTGCCTTCAGAAGCTGTGGGTGCTCAAGCACTGGAGGTTTTCTTACACCAGGCAGCTGAGTCAGATGTTTAAATCAATGAGATGATACTCAGGTGTGAGTTTAAGTGGCATTCTTCATTTAAAAACAAACAAACCCAATCATAACTGGTTGCTAGCACTTGAGTCTGCCTTCATGAATCTGCTCTGGAGAAATGAATACCACTCCAGTCAAAAGAACTGTCTAACTCAGAAAAAAAGACATCCAAGAGGCTAGAAGAACTCATATAATAATTATCATTGACCTCCATCATCAAGCAGACAGGATACAAATGAAGAAAATGCAATATTATTACTTGTCCAATAATAAATCACTAAATATGAAGCACATTTAACAGTCCAGGAGGTTTCAAAGAATAATGGCAAAGAAACTGCAGGTATTTTTGTGCTGCCTGAGGTCAGTCTATGTGTCTACCATAAGGAAAATACTGAATAAGAGCAAGATCTATGGGAGAATACCAAGGAAGTATTACACTCTGCAAACTACACTCTGCTGCCCATTAGAACTGAAGTTTCTTGGATGAGAAGCGAAATGTTTTTAAAGGGGGAAAAAACAAAAAAGTTCAATTGCTTTTTGAAAAAAGCACCTTTGGACTGCCCATCTCAAATTTGCCAAAGACTACCTGGATGATATAGAAGGCAACTAGAACAACTTTCAAAGGACAAATGAGATTAAAGTGTTTTTTTCGGATAATAATGAGAAACCTTAGGCTTTGAGAACACAAAACATTGTTCCACCACATTTCAGATGTGAAGCTTGCCAGCAGAAATATTTGGATCTCTAGATAGCTCAATCATGGATGGAACAATGGATTCTCTGCTGCACAGGTGAATGCCAAGAGAATATGGGACAGACTGACCAATGATCAAAAGGTACATACAGGAAAATATTTGCTTCAAGTCATTGGTGCTGAAAGAGGTACCACTGTTACCACATCTAAAACTTCACATACTTTTTCCAGTAAGGTCACTGAAAAGTACTAAAGCCATGACATAGCCACATTCTCTGTGGTTGTGAACCTCTATCTGTTAAAATGACACTCAGATCACACTATAGGTCACAATACTGGACATGTCTCAAGGGCTCACAAACTTTCTTTTACCACTGAACCCAGAGCAAAATATTCCTGCCCAAGAAGAAAGCAGGAATTAAATAATGAGCTCTACATGAACTATAATATTTAATAAAGGGGTACTCTGCATTTAGTTCAATTGATGACTTCATGAACAGGTTGGTTTCCACTGCTTCCTTCCAAGAAGGTTTTTTTTTCAATCTCCTCCTCTAGGCTACACTGACATTTCCTATGGTCTCCAAAAAATTAACCGGGGCCAACCTAGCTTAGCTTTTTAAGGTAACAAAAATGAGGATTCAGTTTCAAATATAGCATCCTTGCTATTTATAGCAGGGATGATCAAAATCTTTTGATATGGGAATAAAATATTTGAGAATGTTTTAGTTCCCTCCAGAATATGCCAAACCTCCCCTTTGACCATGTCATTTCTGGAAGTAAATAGACATGGCATTCCAGATGAGATCTTTAGTTCAGGGATCTCCAACCTTGGCAACTTTTAAGAATTGTGAGCTTCAACTCCCAGAAATCCTTACCAAGCTTTGCTGGCTGAGGAATTCTGGGAGTTGAAATTCATGCTTCTTAAAAGTTGCCAAGGTTGGAATCCCCTGCTCTAGTTTGAAGCTTAACTACACCTTGACAGCTGATACTGACAAACTACTTCCATACCACTCCCAAGAAAAAGGCGTGGAGGCAATCACTGAGAGTCAGGCTCAACTGATGGGTGTCTGTTTTTCTAGCTCTGCAAAACGATGATGCCTCCAGGGCAAAGGAGTGCTTCTTCTAAGGCAATTGGCAGTTTGTCACAGAACAACAACTGCATCAAGAATAATGGAGACAAGGATGCTTCACTGATCATCATCAACCCTGCCAACAAAAATTATTGGAGATTTACAGATGCCATCTGTCCAGTTAGTCTCATCTCATTTAAAGGCTGTGAATGTTTAAATATTGAGGTTTTTAATTGCAATACCCAAGCATTCTGAATAAAGAAAAACAAATACAATAAAGCTTGGAAACCCAGCCAGCAGTCCCTTCTTTATCAGACAAACAAATGGCAAATCCGACAAACATATTAGCTTAGGCTTTTTCAACATGCTGTATGTTATCTCCACTTTATATATTTGCTGATTACAAGTCATCCCTAAGCAGGTTTTCCCCAAGGCCATTTATGAAAAGCAACTCCTATCCTCCCAAATTGCATCTATATATATAATATATATATATATATATATAAAAACCTGCAGAAATTTAGATTCATAAAAACTTGCGTTGCTCCCAGCCTCTTGCTCCACTCTTAACAAGAAATAAAGCTAAGTTGCAACCAGGACTGGCAGCAAACTGGCTTGAGAGTGCGTCGCCCTGTCTTTAAAGAACAAGGGTCGACCCCATCGGCAGGAAGTTGTATTGGTGTGCAAGATTCATGCAACCGCGTTCGGTTGGAACAACCCAGGAAGCGGCTGCGGCTGCTTGGACTTCGCTCTAGCGCAGGGGTCTCCAACCTTGGCCGCTTTAAAGACTTGTGGACTTCAGCTCCCAGGATTCCGCAGTCAGCTGGCTGAGGAATTCTGGGAGCTGAAGTCCACAAGTCTTAAACGGGTCAAGGTTGGAGATCCCTGCGTCCAAATTCCCCACCCGGCCAAGGAATTCTGGGGGCTGAAGCCCGCCCCTCTTAAAGCTGCCGAGGCGCATGGGTCGCGGGGTCCCGTCTCGTCCAGATAAGCGGCCTTACCCCCTTTGGGCTTGGATTCCCCCCCGGCCGGGCCGGCGGAGTTAGAGCGGGGCTGCTGCCCTTTGCCTCCCGTCGCGGAGGAGGATCCGGGGCCGGAGCCGCCGCAGGGGCTGTTCTTGTCCATGGCGCTGGCAGGCGGGCGCGGCGGCGCCGCTACGGAGCGGGTGGGAGGGCGGCTGGCGGCTGGGGCCGAGGCCCAGGTTCATGGCCCGGCGGCGGGGTCGGCGCAGCGCAGTCGTCTCGGCCACCCTCATGGCGACATGTTTCTCACGGCTTCGCCCGGGCGAGGGAAGGAATACGGGCCGGGTGCGCGGCCACAGCAAACGTTCCGGGTCCGAGTCGGAGGGAGGGCTGGCCGCCTGGCGCGGCCGGGCCTGCGCCCCGCGGACGGAGGAGCGGCCTCGGGCTGAGCGCGGGGGGCCCGCGAGGCCTCCGCAAGCCAGGCCCGGCCTGCGCCGGCGCCTCGTGAGTGGCGAGAAGGGGAGTTCGCGGCCAAGGGGAGCCGCCCGGTCCGCCTCAGCACCGCCGCCTCAGCCTGTAATGGCGACGCGTCGCCCACCGCCGTGACGGGAAGGCCCGGATGGAGCCTTTATCCAGGGGGCGGGGCGGGGTGCGCCGCAAAGCATGCTGGTCGCGGTGGTTCCTCCCTCAGCGACTGGACAGACCACGCGCCGGCCTCCTTTCCAAAGAAAACTACACCTCCCGACAGGCACCGGTTGAGACTCGCCCAGCGGCCTTCGTAAGCTAGAGGCGGTTTTGGTATTTGTTTGGCAGGCCGAATTTTGGGGTCATTTGTTGGCTGACAGAAATACGTGGCGGCTCCCGCGGTTCCTGTGCCGGGAAGGCTGAAAACCTGGGTTCCCGCACCCCTGAGCTATCTAACTTTTCTACTGCTTTCTGGCGAATGCATTACTTCTGAGGGAATTCAGAATCGGCTTTGCTTTTGTTCTGCTATCAGAGAGGTTTCCAAACTTGGCCACTTTAAGACTGGTGGACTTCAACTCCCAGAATTCTCCAGCCAACTGGCTGGAGAATTCTGGGAGTTGAAGTCCACCAGTCTTAAAGTGGCCAAGTTTGGGGACCCCTCACTCCTGCTCAATAAAAGATTCCTTTTGAAATACCAAGTTTCAAGAGTTTTTACTTTCTTGACTGAGGAGAGGCAGGACCTTACAGAAACGCTGCATTTTTCACCCTGAAACTCTCAACCTGGCTGGATTAAGAGGGAGTATTCCACATTCCTGCCTTATTCATGACCCAAATTCCTGATTCCACTGCTGAAGTGATTGATGGTGGCTGAACCGGCCAGGGCACATAACTTTGTGAGCAGTATTGCTCCAGGTCTCAAGGCAAAATTGTTAATTCCAAAAAATGAAAGATTTGGAAAGGCTAGGTTGTTATTTTGTCCAGCCTCCTGTTTGGAGCAGAGTTTGCTAAACAAAACATTTCAGCCAGACTCTTTGGAGACTGCAATGAAGGGCAAGGTTCCACTTTAAGGCACATGCTATTCCACTGGTTCAGCGGTCTCCAACCTTAGCAACTTTAAGACTTGTGGACTTCCACTCCCAGAATTCCTCAACCAGGCTGGCTGAGGAATTCTGGGAGTGGAAGTTCACAAGTCTTTAAGTTGCTAAGGTTGGAGGCTTCTGCACTGGTTGACAGCTCTTTGTCTGAAGAAGTTTCTCTCAGTAACTTAGCTTTCTGCTTCTCTGCACTTCATCCTATTGCTTTTGGTCCCACTCTGCAGGCAGTGTTTTTCAACCTTAGCAATTTTAAGATGAGTGGACTTCAACTCCCAAGGCAAATACCAGAATTCCATGGTTGGTTGGGGAATTCTGGGAGTTGAAGTCTACTCATCTTACTTAAAAAGCAACAGCAATAGATCTACATATGCTACAGTGTTTTACAGCCCTCTCTAAGCAGTTTTACAGAATCAGCATATTGCCCCCAGCGATCTGGGTCCTTATTTTACCAACCTGGGAAGGATGGAAGACTGAATCAACCTTGAACCGGTAAGGATTGAGCTCTTGGCAGTAGGCAGAGTTAGCCTGAAATGCTGAGAAACACTAGTCTGGGGTACCAGAGAACATACCATTCCCTGCCCTATGTGTCAATCCCTGAAGACCACTACAATATTGTATCTCCCCTAGGTATCAACAACATGACATACCCAGTTATACATCTTTATTCCTGGATGAACAATGATGTACTTTGAAGTAGTGAAAATAAGCTAGAAAAATAGAAAATCCTGTTATCGGATGCATATGCCACCTTTTATTCAGAGCTCACGGTATTGTGGAATTAAGAAT
This sequence comes from Bungarus multicinctus, assembly GCA_023653725.1. NCBI lineage: Eukaryota > Metazoa > Chordata > Lepidosauria > Squamata > Elapidae > Bungarus > Bungarus multicinctus. The sequence goes on from CM042836.1 coordinate 172,332,739, forward strand.
ACTTAGGACAAATTTAGAATAGAATAGAGAATAGAATAAAATAAGAATAGAATAGAATTCTTTATTGGCCAAGTGTGATTGGATATACAAGGAATTTGTCTTTGGTGCATAAGCTCTCGTACATAAAATCTATAAGTCATCATAAAAATATATCATAAATCATAAGATACAACACTTAGTGATAGTCATAGGATACTAAATAAGCAACATAAATTATACTAGGAAACATATAAATCGTAGATACAAGCAACAAAGTTATAGTTACAAGTAGAGGAGATAGGAAAGATGAGAAGAATATCAATACAGTCTTACTAAATAGTATAATTCAAGTCTTTCAGGGTGATGTTATCCCTTCAAGGTAGTCCAGATAAAAAGCACAATCAGAACATGAACGCTATTTTTATTGTAAGGTTACCCCAAACAGAATCTTATAAGATTGGAAGAATTCCTCCTCTCCTTTCTTTTTCATCTCCAGAAAACGAGGCAGGGTCCCTTCTAAAGCATTTCTTGTGCTTTTCTCTCACTGCAAACTGATCTGCCATCTTGTTATACCATTCATTGCCTAGGCTGCAGGTCTTTCTCTAGGCTGCAGGTCATTCCTACAGATCATCACACTTACTCAGCATTCATTCCTTCAATTTTTCCCTTCAATAACCTTCTCTACAAATGGAATGGAGAAGACAAGCTCCCAAATACCCAGAAGGTGTCAATGGCTGCAGATTGTTGGGAAAAAAATCCGGTCCGGTTCCAAGCCAAGAAAAAGGTGATGGAAATAAAATGGAGGCTGACTGGCAGCAAGGAAAGGAGGTTTATTTGGTTTCCAGAAACTTGTGACAACAACAACATTTCTGGAGTGGCTGACCCCTTGGCTTAGGAATGGATGGGTTTTTATAGGGTTCTGAGATGCTGCAGGGGTTGTTCAATGCAGTGAGCCTTCAATCGTTTGCTATTCTAATGGTGATGGGTTAATCCTATTATGTCCTAAAGGTTAAGTCCTGTTCTTAGAATTTGGGTGAAGGATGTAAATTCTTAATCCAGAATTTGGGTGTGGAATGTAAATTCTTAATCCCATCAACTGGAGCTGAAAGTGTTTTGTTGATGAATAGATTGGCCGAGTCTTTCTTAATGGGCACAAAATATCCATCTCTACAGACTTGAGGCTTCTGCTCGAGGCTATTAAGACAGACTGGGGCTCCTTCTGTCTTTAAGAACATGTTTCTCCATTTCTCCTTTGGAGAAATATCCTATCCTGCCTCTCTTTAATATTAAGAAAAAATAATATTTTAATCTGGGGAGGAGGGACTTCATACCAGGTAGACTTCAACCAAGGTCTTCCTTTACCAGCCAAGTTTCTTAATCCTGACTTTAAATTGGGTCAGCAACCTACTGACAATCAGAGCAGCTACTGCACAGTATGTGCTGAAGCAGACTTCACCTCCTGCACTTTCCAATCCAGGCCTGCATAGACCATATTGCAGAAGTCAAAACCTAGTGATGATAGACATGAACTGGCCCTGGGAGGTCCATGACTAGTGCCCCAGTTGATGTTGGGCAAAGGCCAGCCTTCTTTTTCACATGTTGCTTAAACAGGAGCTGAAATTCAGAACTCCTAAATCGTATGTCATCTTATTTAGGGGGATGGACCCCGTCTAGAGCAATCACTAGAGCCAGGGTTCTTGGGGTCGCCACTGTTTATGGACAAAAAAGCACCTCTGTCTTGTTTGGGCTTTCAGACATGGGTTGAATACCTGCACAGCAGCTTTAGTATACCTGGAAGAATACTTTATTACGGGTCCAGATCAGAATGCAGCTAAAATGATACAATACTGCATCCCAAACTAATAAATGCCTCCACCCAGGTTTCATATGGATGTTGCAACCATGGGCTCAACCATTCCTTCCTCGTGACTATTCTTTGGAACTTCTCAGTCAGGAAGGAACATTTTTTTCTGAAAGACTAGTGATTTCAAAAATTAGTATTATGCAACTATAGCTCTGCAAAAATACCTCGTTGAATCTGAAGGGGAAAAAAGACAGGTAAAAGCCTATCTAGCAAGACAGTTGCTGTTAAGAATTTCCTGATCCATAAACAGGTTGTGGTCTGAAGACCAGGCAATGGTGAAGTTCTTGGACACCTACATTCTTAACAGAACAATAGGAATAGAATAGAATAGAACTTTATTG